>OY754470.1:36494200-37119200 GCA_963575645.1 Xanthostigma xanthostigma
CAGCAAATATTGTTATTCTTTTGAACATCCCCCTGTGTTTTAATTCATTGACCAGTGAGCAAAAATGTTAAGCAAGTCGAGGATCCCGTACTCAAATTCTGAGTTAATTTGATTTTGAGCTAACTGCTAAATAATAAGAGATACAGCAATCTTATATCAACTTAGAGGACACAGTATGACCAAATTGGTTTCCTATCGATACAGGGCCTTTGACCATAGTGTAGTGAGAGGAAAAATATTTAACGTATTTTTTTGTTCGTTCAGCCATAACTTCTCGAGAGGTTAACCATTTTGTTCAGAATGTTCGTGGATTAGTCCTATATAGTTTTTCTTAAAATCGGTTCAATCGCTTTTAACTGATTTAAAAAATGAGATTTTTTGTGTGTCTCCAGCATTTGTGAACCGATTTTGATGATTTTTTTGTGTTTAGGTCAAAATTTTACAATATTTCTTCGTTTTGAGGTCCCCCGAATCAAAAAACATATTTTTGGAAAAACTCTGTGCGTCTGTTTGTCTGTGAGCACTATACAGGTCAAACGGATGAGCGGATTGAAACCAAATTTTGGGAGGATGTTTGATATGCAAATATGAAGACCTCCATTGATTTTGGGGAAATCGACGCATGCGCAGAAGAAATATATGCTATAACGAAGTTTTTTATGTAATAATGGTATACTTTTCATAACGGCTTATTATTCTATTTATTTTTTCAAGAAAGTTTCGTTAAAAATATTTTTTTTCTAAACTTCATAGTTTCGGAAATATTGAAAATGAAAAAAAATCAGGTGTTCTTTTGTTTTGTAGATCTGACAAAAATAAACTAGTTAAGAATGCTTTGATTAATTTTTACATGACGTAAACATATTATGTAGGTAACCCTGGCAACGAATAGCAAATATCATATTGAGTACTAGCCATTACCCGCGTCACCTCACGCGATATCATAAATTTGATTTTCTTTATTATACTATATCAAATGTCAACATTTTGAAGTTGAAATGGTCCCGTCACCCAATTGGCTGGAATTTTTACTATCATAAAATATAAATAAAAAAATTATTATTATTGTTGTAACGATTCAAAACTTTTAGATTACTTTGTACGTAGTTTATAGAGGTAATAATTAGAATTGGGTATTTACTATACTTGTCTATTTGTTTTGTCACGGCGCGTGTCAATGTTGGTTTTGGCATGTTGAACGACGCCGTGAAATAAAGAAAAAAATATGTTTTTTGTCTGAAAAAAGGCAGTAGGTTTTAAAAGGTTGAAATAGAATGTATTAAAATAAGCTGTGAAAAAGTGTTGAAATATTTCCTTTAAACCACATCAGGGAGAATCTGGAGTACTTGGTGATCTACCGATCCAAATTTCTTTTTGCATGTGTCGTTTAATTGATTATTTTTCACTTTGTCAATCCCAATCACATTAAGATATCAGAAATTTTCTGTGTGTACATTCTAAGATATCTTGTTCACAACAATTTTATAATAAAACATTCAAAATAAATATTTTAAATTGTTTACTAATTTTATTAAAATTTATTTATTTAATTGTCTCGATACTTAGCACAAATAGTTTAAATTATATTACGAGACGATTACGTGAGCTTATCCGAAAAAGTCCAAAGCTAATCGTTTTATTGTTATTATTAGAAATTCATTACTCTTGATTATTTCGTTGCCAGACCAAACTCGACCTGGACGAACCGGAACGGAAAGTCAATAAATAAAAACAATAATTTTATTGCTAACTTGAGAGTTATTTTATAAGGATGTCCGTATGTTTGCTGGATTTAAAGAACACTCATGTTTTCTAAATAAGTAAAGTAAAGCAGCTAATAAAACCTTGTTAGGCGTTGAATTTCTGAACGGAATGCAAGAGCTCTGTTCTTTAATTAATCTCATGGGAATCAGATACATTTATTGCCGGTCGACTTGATATCAAATAAGCACCATACTGTTAGGAACTTAGTTATGAACTGCGGAAATACATTATAGTGTTGGTAACCCCGATTTCAATGAACACAAATACCTATAACAAATTAATATACATCTGTGGCCAAAAAGAAAAAATGCTTAACTAATGAATTTTACGTAACTTTTTCTAATACAAAGTCCGGCAAATTGTATTACTCACTAGTGGCCCGCTCCGGCTACGCCCGGATTTGTAGATTGTCATATATTTATTAATAATAGTCATTACCCGCGAGTTCGCACGCGATTGATACGAAACACGGCGTAACAACAGTAAACTTTAGCTGCAGGTTCTTACATAGATACTGTAGTGAAGTCATATACTTGAGCATAGGAATAAAATCGCAATCGAACCATCAGGGTGCAAACATATACTTCTGTCTTTTTTTACGCCATAAGCACTGGCGTATCCAGGAGGGAAAAACAACCACGGGGGACCCCGGACCCGGCTTAAGAAATTTCTAATTTGCCCCCTCCTGGGCCAAAAGCTGGGTACACCCATGTTAACGTCACAGAAAAAGGCAAAGTTTTTGAAACAGAGATACTTTATTCAGATTAAACACAAGTACATCAACCAATTCTGTCATCAGAGAAATCAGGGAATTTCATCGAAGAAAGAGACGCAGATATATTTTCGATTAGTGATGTGCCGGATCGTTAAAAATGCATATCCGCGGATGCTGTTAAGTTGTTTTTGTGGGGTTATGCTGGGTTTTGAATTAATAAGTTGAGTTAGTTAAACCACTAGTATATTTCATAAATAAAACAAATATCGTTGATAAAAAATACAAAATATACAATAATACGGATATTTGGTTTCAAGATCCGCGGATACGGATATGGCTATTTGGCTTCAAGATCCGCGGATACGGATACGGATCTTAACTTTCTTAGAGTACGCGGTGGTAAATATTGCACATCGACCTTTGGAAAGAGACTGTTATGGGAAAAAGTTATTGACTTCTTTAAAAGTTAACTCTCATAACAGATTGTCTCTTTCCAAAGATCGATGTGCAATATCTCATTATAAAGATAGTTTTTTATTAGTACCTTTGAGTTATGTACTATTGTTATGGTACTCACTACGATAAATTTTTGCAATATAAAGGTCCCAAATACAATTTTAAGAAATAAAAAATAATCTGAATGGAATTTAACAGTTTTTCATTATTAACCTAATCACCTATATATATATAAAATTTCATGTATGAATTGAAAATTAATAAGGTAAAAGATCCGCCATAAAACTAACGGATACGGATATTTGGTTTCAAGATCCACGGATATGGATACAGGTACGGATCTTTCTTCTCCCTCAGATATCCGCGAATACGGATACGGATATCCGGCACATCACTATTTTCGATATACGGTTTGTTGCTTTTACTCAAGCTGTATCGGCCACGCGGAACCCTATTTTCAAAGTTAAATTAAAAAAATAAAAAATAAAGATATCGCTTATAGTTTTTGAGTAATAGCTAAAAATCTGAGGGGCTTTTTTTCTTTTTGTTTTTTGATAATAACAAATGCAATTTTTGTCGCCGAAAAAAAATAAAAAAAAGTGTTTTTTCGGTATATTTTTTCGAATCGAATAAGCTATAGCTCATATTTTTTGAAGACTTGGATTTATTTTCTTCGTGAAACTTACTTCTTGACTAGGCTAGGTATATAGTCCAGGGGCTGTGAAGATTTTCGGTCTTATTTTCCCAGTCAGAAAACACCGATATAATTATTCAGTTTGTTATTCTAAGCAAAATTCATATACATATATGTAAGGGGGGGGGTTCTGATAGATTGAGGCGGAAAATGCGTTAGAAAGTACAAATATACTGCACTTTTTTTCCAGTGATAAAAATAGTTCTATTAGTGAGAGATATAGTGAAGTTAAAAAAAAAATAGTCTGGCTAATCTGTGAGCATGAGTAATATGTCTGGCAAGTAAAAAATTGGAAAAAAATAATCAAAACCATTGCCCTTGTTTTCGAAGTCCTAAAAATTTGTCAGATGATAGTTTATATTATAATTACAGCTGCAAATATAGTCTGGCCAATGTGGAACACCCCGAAAGCCTTGCCAGATTCGTCCAACGCTCGTCAGGCGCGCTAAATTCGGCATGTTAAATTATACAGATGACTGTTGTCATCTCTATCTGACTTGTGAGTCTGGCGGGGCTTTCGTGATTGTAAATAATAGCCAGACGTGTATTTTCTATGAAATTATAGTATTATTTATCATGTGACAAATTTTCAAATCTGGGAAAATAAGAGCAAAAAATTTGTAATTTTTGCGATTTTCAAGATGCCGCCAGACTCATTTGCAAATTTCGTAAATCAGCGAGACTTACTTTTGATTATCGTTTATGATAGTATCAAATGATATGGGAAAATAAGGGTTACGGATTTCAAAAATCGATCAAAATTTTGCATCCGCAAATTTTCAGCCAGACTGACTTTCCTCCACTTAAGATGTGCCAGACTGTTATTTCCATTAATAAAATGATTCACTTTACTTAATGTCAAATATTTATGACTGAGAAAATAAGTGGACTTGTCTTTTTTTTATCTAGTGAACTCATCCGAAAATTTTAGCCAGACTCACAAATTGTCGTTTTATGTCACCATCCGAACAAACTATTTCATATTCACCGACTGGGAAAATAAGTACAATAAAAATTCACTGCCTCCTGGACTAATACATATTTTTGCCACAAGCAGATAAGGTGAATTATTTCGCTTAATGATTATATGATTAAATTATATCAAGGCATATTCTTGAACTTTACTTATTGATTCTTAAATATACTGCCTATTTCTAAAATAATAATCTAATAAATTTTCAAGTGAAAATGGTGACTTGCGCCAGTTATGTTACACTATAATTATTACAATACAGTGTTCAAAGTAGCAATAGTACATTATCACTTGTAAGTTATAATACGCAGACACTGTATACACTTATATAATAAATGAAGAGCTGCATTATATCTTTCGCTGAGAAGTATACTCAGAGCAGCACCGCCAGGTCACAATGATATACATACACGCACATAATATCCATTATGTAACGGTGACTAAAGTTTCCCACTTGTTTTAAGTACTCAGACACTTTAGGCATATACGGGGGAGAAATGGCTATACGCATCCAATATAAAAATAATGTTTTCTAATTTTAAAAATGAAGAAAAGAGTGTGGGTTCCGCAGTGTATTCGCTAGGTGAGGAAAACATTTTTGAAATCGTCAAGTTTCTAAGGATGTCCTCTGTTGACTTAAAATTCACGTTTCTTAAATAACCCAGCGTATTCTCACTATTCTCACTAGTGATACGGATCTGAATACGGATTTTTGGTTTCAAGATCCGCGGATACGGATACGGATCTTCACTTTCTTGGAGTACGCGGCGGTAAATATTGCACATAGACCTTTGGAAAGAGACAATCTGTTATGGGAAAAAGTTATTGACCTCTTTAAGAGTTAACTCTCATAACAGATTGTCTCTTTCCAAAGATCGATGTGCAATATCTCATTATAAAGATAGTTGATTTAGTACCTTTGAGTTATGTACTATTAATATGGTACTCACTACGATAAATGTTTGCAATATAAAGGTGCCAAATACGATTTAAAAAATAAAAAATAATCTGAATGGAATTAAACAGGTTTTCATTATTACCTAATCACCTATATGTATATATAAAATTTAATCTATGAATTGAAAATTAATAAGGTAAAAGATCCGCCAAAAACTAACGGATACGGATACGGATATTTCTTCTCCCCCGGATATCCGCGGATACGGATACGTATATCCGGCACATCACTAATTCTCACTAATGATGACAGTATAAAAGAATCAAATAATAAATGGTCTTAGAGAAAAATATATGTTGAAAGGATTGTAAAAAATGACTCAGCGCTATAGTATAAACATTGAGATTAATAAGATTTTTAATAAAATAAAAGTATAAAAGACTGCAAACGGCCATTTTTACTGAAACATTGAATGACGTCACGCCTAAATAAATCAAAGAGAATATAAACACTTTAAGTAAATAATCACCGTGTCGCTTGAATTTTTGTTGCGATCACTCACTTCTGCGTCATTTGTTGTTTATTCGTGGTTTTCTGATATTTTATAACATTTATGTCATAGGTTATTTTTGAGGTTAGTTAACTAGCAGCTAAAGAAAGCCATACTATTTTTACTACAAAGTCCCTACTTTTAAGAAAATATTTAATATAAATCATATCATTCAGTAAATTTACATAACTATCTACGAAATACCTCTGCACTACAGCTCTACACCCATAAATACAACATATTCTAATATCAGTTGTCAGTCAAACGTGAAATCACAAGCGAACGCCATGACACCTTACGAGCGTTTTCGCGCTTAATTCAAAATAGAAAGATAAAAATGCAGTAATTTGCGTTAAAATTAAATTATTGCTGAAATAATGTTTTTTTCCGGAAATACTAGACGTGTACCTACATGTAGAACGGGATTTCAAAATCTGTCATCATGCCAGTAATTAAATGAACTAACGTTATTAGAATGTTTGAAGTAAAATTTCTTTTGACACAGTAGGTAGGTTAAAATAATTCATTCTTGAGATCGAATATGTAACGAACGTGTCGCAATGTGCGTATACCGTATCCATACTAATATGTAAAGCTGAAGAGTTTGTTTGTTTGAACGCGCTAATCTCAGAAACTACTGGTTCGAATTGAATTTTTTTTCTTTTGTTGGATAGCCCATTTATCGAGGAAGGCAATAGGCTATATAATATTACGCTACGACTAATTGGAGCGGAAAAATGTTGCAAGATGTGTCTCAAAATTAGTCCGTCCGATAAATATTATTAGGTGAAATGCCTTAACTAAATACTGCAATATTAGCGCATCAAGGTACAAGCCCGGATAGCTCAGTCGGTAGAGTGTAAAACTCTTAATGCCAGGGTCTAGGGTTCAAGCCCCACGTCGGCGAATATATATATTTTTTTTTATTATTTTCTACATTGCTTTCTTCTAAGGTTTACATTTCAATTTTTTAAAATTTTATTACGGTTTATTAAAATTAAATAAATATAATTAATAGTTCATTTGAAAACTATTACAACTATAGGCACCTTTATAAAAAAATAGTTTTCCTACAGTGTTTTCAATTAAATATTTAATATATTAAAAGAAATTTATTACTTAAAAAAAGTATAAATACTGCTTTTTAACGACAAAAACTTTTGAACGATAACGCCAATTATTATGAAGTTTGGACACAACATCCATCTTGGTAAACTAAGATGAATGTGCGTACTCATGTCCCTTCCTTCCCCATTCGTTCTTTTGCACCCGGGTGAAACCGGGCGGGACCGCTAGTACTATATAAAAATCATATTTAGAAAGTTGGCACCTGGCGGTGAGGTAGAACACTTGCCTCGTAACCTACAAGGAGGGTAGTAGATTTAATCTCGGCGATCGGTGCCATTATTATTGTTTTATATTGTTGTTTTTTTACAATTATACTTCTGTTGTGTGTATAGCGTAAAATATTTAAAAATGGAAAACTCAAATATTGCAAAGAGATAGGAGAAATCTTCCTTTAACTACGCTTAACAGAAAATTACAGAATAAATTGATTAAAAAACGTTGTTTCAAAATATAGTACAAAAAGAAAAATTAAGAATAGGGTCAATACAAAAACAAATTCAAAATCGAAACAATAACGTTCTGTTTGCCGTGTTATACAACGTACTAAATAAAAACTTTGAACCCTGATTGCCTTCAGAACACAGCTGCACGTACCAGAGTATGTGCTGTTTCCGTGGTAGCTACATCTGTTGGTGAAAAAGACCAGTTCGGCTATGCGTTTAGGTCACAAAAAACTATGTTTCTAATCTATCTAATGAAGCATCCATAAAAATCTAAATGTATGTGTGACAGAGATTGTTGATTATTGAGTAGGTACTATAGCGGTCCCGTCCGGTTTCACTCGGGTGTAAAAGAACGAAATGGGGAAGGGAGGGACATGAGTACACACATTCATCTTAGTTTACCGAGATGAATGTTGTGTCCAAATTTCATGATGGTCGGAGTTACCGTTCAAAAGTTTTTGTCGATAAAAAGCAGTATTTATACTTTTTTAAACTAATAAATTTTTTTTAAATTAATTAAATAAAATTCAAATAAATTTAAATGTAAGCCTTAGAAGAAAGCAATGTAGAAAATAAAAAATAGTTGGCAAAACCAAAAGTGCACATCCCGCAAGTTTTCCACTGTATGATAAAAAAATAACAATTAAAAAATATTTTTAATAAATTTAAAAAGATTTAAAAATTTAAAGAAATAAATAATTAAAAATTGAAAAAATATTTTTTTTTAAGTTTGCAAAAATAAAAAAAATTAAGTACTATACATAATATAATATATAATTAATATCAAGTGGAATAAAATAAAACAAAATAAAAAGAAAAAAAAAAAGAAAAATATCAATGATATCGTAAGGAATCGAACCCAGGACCTTGCCCTTGGCGATCCAACGGCATAACCATTACGCCACGGCTGCCTAATACGTATAGTGGTATTATCACGGTATACAAGTGTAGCACTTGTCTGTTTTATGGATTACACTATGTTTAGCCAGCAATTATTATATTATTGTTTTTAAACTATTAGCTGTCAAAAATAATAAAAAATAAAACTGTTTATAAAAATTAAACTACTGAACACATTTTAGTGAATTTAAATAGGGTTCTGGTCTGATAGTAAACAAAGTGAATAAAATATAACCCAAGGCAATCCGACCAAAATTGCGATCTGTAGAGTCGTGACGTACGTACATACGTACGTACATACGTACAGACCAACCGACAACTGCTGTTTGTGATTTTCAATTACAATTTTAATAGTATTTATGAACTCAAATTGATTTAAAAATGGTTCTATTTTATAGATTAGAATCTCCTCTTTTCAAAAAGCTTCAATTTGAATGGATTTCGTGTGAAATTAACTTAGATATAACTTCTTATATGAACGAAAGTCAGCTCTGACGCACAAAGCGATAATAAAGCACATACCGCTAGTTTAGCGGTATGTGCAATAAAATAAAAATACATTCGCCCAACGTGGGGCTCGAACCCACGAGCCTGATGTTGACAGTCGTATGCTCTACCGATTGAGCCACCCGACGTTGTGTACTCATAACGCTAATATGAGTATATTTAGTTAGTGCATTGCACCTGAATAGAAGCTTATTTTTGAGATACATTTTGCAACATTTTTCATTAATGCTCCTAATGGTCGTAGCGTGATATTATATAGCCTATAGCCTTCCTCGATAAATGGGCTATCCAACAAAAAATATTTTTTTTTCAATTTGAACCAGTAGTTCCTGAGATTAGCGCGTTCAAACAAACAAACAAACTCTTTACCTTTATATATTAGTATAGATAGATGCTCGACAATAATTGTTACAGCTAGTGGTTGTTGACCACTCCTAGAGAAGTAGGTATACAGCAGTGGTTATACATACATACGTAGACACAGTGTAGGGAACTCCCGTAAAATTACCGCTGGCGTTTGGGGCGATACATCTTCTCGGTGACATATCAGTATCTCCAAGCACAAGCACACATTCTCTAACCGTCTCTCCCGTCCCCCCCTCACCCAGTCCCTCCTCTGCCCGCCACCCGGTTTCATCCTCTTTTACCATACTCCGTACCTTTTTCCATCCCATTCGCGCCTCCCATTTACAGAGAGGACTCCAACAACGTCACCCTTCCCTGTTTGGTCGGAATCCTTAACACTATTTATGTCCTGTTACATAATCATAATATACCTACTTTCAAACTCAACTCAATTATTTGATTGTCTTTCCGTTTGTCTTATCTGTACGATTAATTTATTTGTAGTTTTGTTTTCTCTATTTCATAAAGAAAAAAAGTTCTTTCGTATCCAGGGCTGCCATCAAGGCATTTTCGAACGGATATTTGACAAGTTGCAAATTAGAGCTGGTATAAAGCGTTTATTACAGAACTATGAACGAGGTCATTGATCAAAACATTCTTGATTTCATTTCAGTCAAACGAGACGATATACCTAACGTTTATGAGACGGGATGATACTTTTTTATAAATATTTATTACTACCGCTCCCGCCCGGTTTCACCCGGGTGCAAAAGAACGAATGGAGGGAGGGACATAAGTACGCACGTTCATCTTAGTTTACCAAGATTAATGTTGTGTCCAAATTTCATGATCATCGGAGTTACTGTTAAAAAATTTTTGTCGGACGGACAAATTTTGAGTTACATTTTGCAACATTTTTCATTGATGCTCCGCTTCTATTAGTCGTAGCGTGATATATAGTCTATAGACTTCCTCGATAAATAGAATATCCAACAAAAAAAAACACTGTTCAATTCGAACCAGTAGTTCCTGAGATTAGCGCGATCAACCAAACAAACAAACAAACTCTTCAGCTTTATATATTAGTAGAGATCAGGCTTGGGCAAATGGCGACCCGCGGGCCGGATCCGGCCCTCAACACAATTTTGTCCGGCCTACGAAGCATTTTATAAATTTTAAAAAATAGTAAAGAAATAGCAAGGACCAGAACAGACGAAAAAAGGACCTTTTTGTTGTGGAAAAAGAACCTTTTTCTTTGCTCTCCAAATGCGGAAATAGTATCTTTTTTTGTTTTTTTGTTCTCCAAACGCGGAAATAGAATGTGTGATCTTTTTTTTTGCTCTGCAAATTTTTGGGCCGGCGGTCAAATTTTCTTCAGCTATGTGGCCCGCGGTCAAATTTTCGTCAGATATGTGGCCCGGCGATCAAAAGATTTGCCCGCCCCTGGATAAATATAGATTAAGATTGGATAATGTATGTATTATGAAAAATATCATTTGACTCATGTAAAAAATTTATTATAAAGTTTTACAAAAATGAGTCAAGACATTCCCGATCTCGTTTCAGTAAGACGAGAGGATGTCTAAGACAATTAAATCTTCTTGGTTTTCGAACTTGTAGGCGGTAATCTATTGGAATTTCTACCTCTTACAAGCCCAAAAACCAAGAAGTTTTGGAACAATGCCGGTCGTGGAAGCCTACACACTTGAATAATTCTAAGAATACGACAGCTGAAGCCTTCTCGATCTGATTTCGACAAGACTATATCAAAGATTTTCTCAATCAATCTTGGGTGAGATGGGATGGTATTTTTATATAATTTTTATACATTTTATTACTATTCCAAAATAGAATAGTATATGAAAAATAGTAATTAGTTCAAGAAATATAATAAAATGGCGCAAGGTACATAATAATAAAATTTCTGCTTCTATTAAGTGGAGAAAATTTTTTAATCTGTTTCTATCCTTTCCCATATTTTTTACCTAGATAACCAGGCAGTTCTTCCTTCCGTAGGTTCTTCATGAACAGTCCTCTAAGATATTTTGGGTTTTCCTCTTTTACGATATTCCAGTGGATTCCGTTCCAAGAATATCTTTGTAAGTAACTATAGTTCTTTTTTGTACGATTTTTTTTAAATTTTAAATGTGAATTATTTTTCTTGTAAGGAAACGTAGATATTACTGTCATTAGAAAATGGATAGTGATTGGAAATATGCAAGAATTATTTACCATCCTTTAACAATTTATTTGCGAGAATGAACCGATAGCAAACAATTGTACAAGTACACCCATTCCAGTATCCACAAGTGACCAATATTTGTCAAGCGGAGTACCTACTTGACAAATATTCCGGCTTTAAATAAAATAATCTAGTGACTGCCAGTGTTGTAACGACGAGCTTTTCATACTTCGTAAAAGAGTTAGGCAGCTTCAAATAAACGGAAAAGATTACAACGCTCAAAACACTTCACGAATTAGAATAGCCAACAAAGACTACATTTGTTTTATAATTAACGAGTCGGTATTTTTATATTTCGTAAAAGATTAGTTAGGTGTAGCTTTGAAGTAATTTGAGAACGCAAAGTAATTAATTACAAGAAAAAATATTTAAAATATGTTCAAAAGCGCAGGTAATAAAATATAATTAAAACGCAATGCATGTAATGGAATGGTGGTAATGTAACATTTAAAATAAAAAAGAAGCTCCCGAGAATACGGTCCCCTGTACACAGAACAATATTCCTTATTTTCTCCACCCGTTTACTGTACACTTCCTCTAAGTCAACGCTGACAACTAGAGCCCCTTCTCCTTATTTCTGCTTTATCCAAACCAAACTTACTTTGAGATCTAACAGATATTACGGCTGGTATGTGTGGGGGTTCGTAATAATACCTAACGGGTACATTTGTAATGACGGGAATAATCGAGATATTTCGATAATCGAGACATTAGTAATAGAATGATTTCAATAATCAAATGATTGCCATAATAGAATCGAGCGAGATAGATACTACTAAATTAGTAGTATCTATCGCGCTCGGTTCCCTGCAGCACAACTTGTGTGTAGTGTAGCTGCTAGCTGTTGATCGGCTACTATGTTCTGTCTCGAATCTCGATTATTACAATAGCACTTATTAGTAGTGTTTCGTAGTGTTCCGTTCCGATACATGCATTCATTCGATTAATTTTAGTATAGTAATTCAATTCGGTAGTGAAGTTTTTAGTAAAATGATTCATAATCTAATGAATTTCTAATTGTATATTATAATCGAGATATCTCGAGATATGTTAATAATCGAATGAATCTATTATCATATCTCGATTTATTCCCATCATTAAATGTTTGTCATTTGTACCTTTCCGCAATTAATTGTTAAACAACGACAACTTTTTTCTTTCGACCGTTCTCCTGTAAGTGTCAAATGAGCCAATGATAACAAATATTTGACAAGTATTTCCAAAAATGAATCCATCAACTTCATAATTATTTGCTTGTGTTCTCGCCCAATTAATTGTCAAATACAGCGGTGGGATTCCGGCTTTATAGAGAGCGACTACTGTACAATATTCTTTATTTTCTTCACCCGTATAGTCCAATTCACGCGCCGCACCAGTGTAGCCAACCTAGCAGAGAGATATTGCACCGAGTCCGGAGATAAATTCCGGCCAGACTTCATTTCGGCCAAGCTAGCTGCCGTTTATCTTACACACAATAACTCACGCCAACGTCCGTTCTTTTTTTGTATTTTTGTTCTGTTCTTATTTTCTTCAGTTTTCCTATTGTCTTGACTAGAGTTTTCCTAGCAAGATATACTGTCACAGAATACAGTAATCTTTGTCTACGAATAAATCATTTATATTCGGCAAAATTGTAACTGCTTCTTCTTCTATTCTATTCTTATTGTGTTTTTCTACTTGTCTTTTTTGCTGGAGGTTTATTTTTGTGTCGGCAACTGTTTCATTGCACCAGTGTATTATTGTACACTTTACTCTATGTAAATGCGATTTTGCATTCTCTCAGCAGACATTAAATCATAAACTATTTACAGACTTTAACGTTGCGCTTTTAATATTGATAAAAGAATAACACAAATCCCATAATATTTCTTGCATTCTTACACAAAGAATTTCATTATATGTTCAAAAAGTCTTTAAATCTTAGATGGATTGTACAACGAATATACTATTTTCACATAATCTCAAATGTCACTTTGAATGACGTTTAATTTATGCTTAGTTGCAGAAACCATTGTCAGAACATGTGGTTTGACAATGACCTTAGATTGTGAACATACATATTTCTCCATATGAAAAGCATTGTAGAGTTTTTAATCGATCCTGCTCAAAAAATAATTAATCGATTGAAACAATATTTTACTCAAAATATTTTTTCAATATTTTGATATTAATTAATAATTTTGAAAGAATTTTATAAAAAGCGAATTAGAAATTAAATATTAATTATTTTTATACTTTTTAGATCAGTTCTGAATAAGGTCCAAATCTGGATCGAAACGTTAATGTATTAATTATATATTTTGTTAATATATTGTCTGAAAAATTGGTCGATAATTTTATTTATCGAAGAGTTCTAATCAGACGTTAATCAAAGATTTGAAGATTTATCTTGTATTCAATTAAAAGGATCAAAAAATTTCATAAAGAGCAAATGATAATGTTTCGCGAGAAGTGTCGTAGTGTTAACATAACCGATTTAGCGAGTGTTACCAGTTAACAATATACTACATACTGTAACAATTATTATTATTTTATTCAACATATTTATTAACGTAATTTTGTAACATGAATAATATTTAATTTAACACATTTATTAATTTAAGTTTTTTAACATGAACACTACTTCCTAGTTCATACGCTCCGCTGCCATCTTGCCTCTGTTTCTCTACATGACCACCAGAGTACACCAGTGACAGCGTGGCTTTTTAAGACGTGGTGGTACAATACAACATTTTTTGTACGCACCTCCTATAAAATAGCTGATTTTCACTTTAAAATAAGGTACGTTAAAAATTTGGATTGTTTGCAAAAACAAAGCCTACTTTGCTTCTCTGTTGCTCATATAGATTTAAATAGCAATTATACAGGGCGTTTCACAGGAAACTGAACATAGGGAAAAGTACACAGTACAAATTAGTTAAGATCAGAAATTGCTTTGCCCTCTATTCAGAGGACGTTACCATGGTTTACATATTGAAATCTATTCGAGGTGGTGGCAAAATCTGGATGAACTTAATTAGACAAAGTGAGATAAAGTTTTTATAACCGATTAAGCCACTGCCTAATTCAAAATGGAGATTTATTTGAACATTTCCTTTATTTTTCTTATTTTAACTGTTTTTTTCCTTTAATTATTAATTAAAAAATATTTTCTTAGTAAAAAATTGTTTCATTATTAACTGACTTTTCTAGTTATTCATTATTAGTGTTATATTATTGTTATTAAATATTGGTTAGTCAGCGTTACCATGGTACCGGATTGGTTCCCATTCTCATATGTGACCAAAGTAATCGTTGATCCCAAGTATAGTTTGAACAGTGGAGTTTTCCCTATGTTCGGTTTTCTGTGATACTTTATATTTTCGAACCGGTGCGAAAAAGAGTCATTTTACAACCGCTATATAGGCATGAGAAGCAACTATTTTACAGGGGGTCGTGCAAAAACTTTTATAAAGTACATACAGCGGAAATAATAATAGAATAAGTAGTAGGTATTCTATTTCTGTCTGTTTAGAGGGTTTAAGCCATATATTTAATAATTTACTATATGAATAATTGTCTATCTACTCAATGTGCGGTTAGCGAAGGCAACAAAGCGTATCGAAAATATATCTGCGTCTCTTTCTTCGATGTAATTCCCTGATTTCTCCGATGAGAGGATTGGTTGATGTACTTGCATTCAATCTGAATAAAGTATCTCTGTTTCAAAAACTTCGTCTTTTTCTATGACGTTAACATGGGCGTACCAAGCTTTTGGCCCAGGAGAGAGCAAATAAAAAATTTCTTAAGTCGGGTCCCCCGTGCTTGTTTTGTCCTCCTGGATACGCCAGTGCTTACGGCGTAAAAAAAACAGAAGTATATGTTTGCACTCTAATGCTTCGATTGCAATTTTATGGTTCCATGTCTTTTTGCCCGACGACATTATCCCCGCGACATTATCCTCGAACGACAATATCCCCGACGACAATATCCCCCACGACAATATCCCCGACTTGAAAGAAATAACCCTATTTCAGTTCTATTCAAACAATTAACTATCTAATTCGCATACCCCGTTATCGTTCACCCCGGAATTGTTTTTTTTTAAACTCAACATTTGCCCCTTCCCGTTTCACTGTGGGACAATTCGCATACCCCTTTATCGTTCACCCTGGAATTACAATTCGCATACCCGTTTATCGTTCACCCCTGAATTGTTTTTTTAAAAACTCAACATTTGCCCCTTCCCGTTTCACTGCGAGACAATTCGCATACCCCTGTATAAAAAAACGGTGTTTTCATACAGTAGTCGTACGAATAATTATAAAATCGGGGATATTGTCATCGGGGATAATGTCGTTCGGGGATTAAAATCGGGGATATTGTCGTCGGGGATAATGTCGTTCGGGGATTAAAATCGGGGATATTGTCGTCGGGGATAATGGTTCGGGGAAAGTGTCATGTCACCCAATTTTATACCTATGCTCAGTATAGAATAAAAGTATATGGTTTAAGCTTTAACTAAACATTTTTTTGTAATAAATGATCGAACAGCCATCAATGTTACTTGACGGCGTTACCATACGAGCGTATAGAAAAAATGTACGTTGTGAGTTGAAGATTATTGATTCGCAGTGTGTATTTAAAATTATTCTTTAAATTTTATTTCGTTATTCAATAATATAAATTGTTCAATTGTTTGTAACACATGTACTTTGCCGGATACAGTTTCAACTGAAAAATCACATTATAAAATATTGTGGTATCTATTTTTGTACGTAACACTTTAATGTTGAAATTAGTATGTTGTCGTGTATTGCAACTGCTTGAACACAATGTGAAATTGTTTTAATAATTGTTTTTGTGTTTTACGCACTTTGAAAACCAATATTTTCACCAAGGACTGTGAGAGTTATGAAAGATGACGTTCCTTCGGTACCTGCGATTCGTGGTCTGTTACAAAATATTTCAAGAAGCTCGTGATTGAAAATTGCAATATTTTGTAAAGGGTTATATTTTGAGGTTAACTATTTAGGGTGTAAATAAATATACTACAGTCAGTGGGCGGGACCTCTAGTGTCGTGGTACTTTTAGAGATGTAAAAAAAACTAGTGTTTTAAGTTTTAAACATCGACATTCACAATAAATCAATGAATTATATTTTGATTCTTTGTTAACGCCTGATTTTATTGTTTAAATAAATAAAAAATTTGACTAATTTTTCAGACTTTATTCTTTAATTTATATTACATATTATGTCCATCGTGATAATAATATTAAGAAAAATCGCAAGTATCTGGACACAAATATTAGATTTATTTAATGTATGACGTTTCGTCTACAGATTTAGAGTTTTTCAAGTACATACAGAAAATTAAATAACAATTATTATTCTTTAGTGTTTTTAGTTTTATAATTAAAAAAATGGTCCTGATCGGGGCCGAAAAGTCAAACTACGAAAATTACAGAATAAAGTTTAAAAAATTAGTACCACGGTAAGTCAGGCAAACATATTTTTTCTTGTTCATCCATTCTATCTGTACCACTGGTCAAAATTTCTACGTGAATCAAACACTTCATGAAAAGTGGGTCATGAGCTCTCCGGGTATTAGATAATTAAAGCATTATTATTATTTATTACTGAATCTTATCAATAATTTGAAAATTGTCATTATTAATAGCTGATGTATTATGTTAAATTATTCATGAATTTTATTGCATAAATGATAAAATTCTTGGAAACGTACGTGAAAAATATAAAAAATTAATTACAATGATGAAATATTTTCTAATTATCATATAAGATTTTTTGCTGACGTCTAAAATATACCTTTTTTTGCCCAGGAACATTTGAATTTCGAAAATGAAATCGCATTGTCAATGTCCATATTCACCGAACGTTACTGGTTATTTATTCGGTTCATTTGTTCTTCAGGTATAACTATTCCTCCGAATAAATTGCGATAATTCAATTCACCAACCATAATTATGTTTACTGCAGGTATAAATTTATTCTGTCTTACTTCCAGGATATAAAAATATTTATTTGCCTAGATCTATTTGCATAGATCATAACTTATGATCTATGTGGCGGCTATTATTATTTTGTGAAATGTATAGTTGTAAAACATTAAAGTTAGTGGATGTTTTGTGTGCAATTGGGTTAGGATAAAACATTGTTATTTCGTGAAACTTTTTTTAACGATTACACTAACGCCATCGGTTGGATATTTGGGTGAACGTCAAAATATTCAACAAAAAGAGAAAGGAGTATAGTGCAGTGTATATTTATTCTTTAACTAACTTTTCTACCTGATTATAGTTTGCTTGTTGAATTGAAAGTAAATTTTGTTCTAACGAATAAATTTGTTTCAAGATTAGTAGCTTCTATCTTTAATAGTGTTCGGTGAAGATGGGCATAAATCTATTATAATAGAAATCTCTCTAGAAAATGACATACTTTTTATTTTTGACATATAACTGAGATGACTCAAATCTAATAAATTGTCTATGTGAGAGCTCAGTTTGCTTTGATGTGTGGACATGCTAGAGAAGCAAGAAGTTTTCGGAATTTTAGTTATCAAATTATTTAACTGTCATTTATTTAGTTATTTAATAAAATCCGATAACATTTCCTAACGCGCATGGAACGAACTCGATTCAGCCCGGTACGGTACGGAACAATTGTAACTAAAAAAAAAGAAACGCATGAACCTCACCCACAAAAGCTCACGGGAGAAGTGTAACTTAATTCGAAATTATTTACTACAGCAGAAAAGACATAGTTATCAAACATAATATTTATAAATATATTTATTCTTGTGTTTTGTAAAAAAAATCCTATAGTTCCGCGAATTTCTGGACAATGCACTACTTATAACTACAAGTGAACTGTTCTATTATTTATGATACATTCTTAGCAAAAAAGATATATAATTAATTTATCAGTTCATAATTTTGATTCAAAACGAATTGCAAATAATAAATACTTGTATATTTACAAATCTATAAATATACGACTATGGCTAAGTCGGTTGCCGACAAATGCCACCAGGAAGCCACGCACCTGGGGCACGCACTACGCGCAGACGATGTCTATGGCGCGGCGGCACTAGACACACGTGGTGGATGCCAAAGCCGGCCGCGTCTATACGACTTTACCATCGACACACGACAGGAATCATTAATGAAGTTACTATCGCGACGAAACACTTGTTTATAGCTCGTTCATTCCCGGGATTGGTCTCCAATCTTCACATATATAAAGTACTAGCGGCTATCCGCAGCTCCGCACGTGATTGAGATGAAATAGTTTTTTATACAACAGTAGTATCTCTCTCTCTGGAAATATTATATTGACCTTTCCATCTACGCAACAATTCACACCTACTCACGTAACAACTCACACCCATAGTATATGTGATGGAAGATGAAAAATCCGTTTTGGATAGGATTTGCATAAAATTCGTTAACAAAATAAAATAAGACACCTTGATATTATGGTATGATAAAATTATACGGGATACAAAGCTAAAATATTAAAACAGTTGTTATTCACTAGAACATTATTTATTTGTCTACGTTTCGGCAGTATTTCTTGGCTTTTTCAGAACAATAAAATCTAGTGTTTTTAATTTTGTGACTTTTTACTAGATTTTTTATGGTCCTGAAGAAAACAAGAAATACTGCCGAAACGTAGACCAATAAATAATGTTCTAGTGAATAAAAATTGTTTTAATATTTTAGCCTTGTATCCCTTATAATTTTATCATAAAATTCGTTCTTAGTGGGTGTCTACATCGAGAAAGGAGTAGGTAACTATCTATGCCAAATTTCAAGTCTACAGTTTTGGTAATCTCGTGATGATACAGTGAGTCAGTGAATGATATTTCGCTTATATATGTATATTGTATATAGATAAAAAAAATTGTATATTTGTTTGTCGTGAGTAATCTTATGAACTACTAAACCGATTTGAAACATTATTTTACTGTTTAATAGAGTATTTTGCTCGTAGCCGACGTTTAAAAAAATGTATTTTCATCTTCAGGGCCTGATAATAAAACTTTCGAAACTCGATCACAAGCGAAACATCGATAAAGCTTCTTTTTAAACGGTTCTTCTACCAATATTTCCCTCAACCCTAATGTTTATTGGAACAACACTAATTACGGACAAACACAAACATAAACCGTTTTCGTATTTTTACCATTCCTACCTATAAGTGGGAAATGGTGTACCTACTATACTAGTTTAGGTCACAATTCACATTTCTAAATTTTACAATGTTTTTTCGTTTTGAGATCCGCCGAATCCAAAAAACATATTTTTGGAAAATCTCTGTGCGTGTTTGTCTGTGAACACGATACAGCCTACAGGTCAAACGGATGATCGGATTGAAACCAAATTTTGAGAGGATGTTTGGTACGCAAATATGAAGAGCCCTATTGTTTTTGAGGAAAATCGGCGCATACGTAAGAAATATATGCTATAAAGTTGTTTTTTATATAATAATAGTATAATTTTCATAACGGTTTATTATTCCACTTATTTTTTCAAAAAAGTTTTGTGAAGAATTTTTTTTCTAGATTATAATAGTTTCGAAAATATTTTGAAAATAAAAAACATCAGCTGTTCTTTTGCTTTGTAGACTGTCAGAAAGCAATTAGCTAAGCATGCTTTGATTATTTTTTACACGACGTGGAACATATTGTTGCGTATTTACCCTACAGTGATGCGTCTATGGGAGTTTCTAGAAAAGTCTACACAATGCTCGAAGGTCAACTAACAACAATGAAAGCAGGTAACGGATATCCAACCGTTAGAGACTCCCACGCATGTAAAGGCAAGCAACAATGTATGCAGGTAGCCAGCACCCGACCGTAGAGACCCGCACGCGTGGAGAGGAGAGGAAATCTCGATTCGAATATTCTAGAAACATAGACCGAAAACTATAAAAAGGCGAACAGAGGAAGGAAGCGAGGGCCAGGGCAGTCAGTTACAGCGTGTTAACAGTGAGTGGACGTACAGTCGGCTACAGATAACTGTGTGACATAAATTGTGCAGTCGGTGTAGTAAGACCGAAGTAGCTGTAAATAAATAAATGTTATGAAGGTCAGTTAGTTATTGGAGTTGTTCGTGTGTTGACACAGTGCTCTGGCATTACGACATAAATCTGTGGAAATAAATATAACTCTAGTGAGTGGTTTTAAATAAATGACTTATAGTGAATAGACAATTGCGCTGATAAACTCTGTGTTGTAAATATTTCTTTGTACATAATTTAGTGACTCTGTATTCTCTGTTACTTAGTCTTTTGTTTTATAATCTAGAACTATTAGTTTTATTTCTGTTAACGTTATACGCTTTCATTTGTGTGTTTTTACTGTTTGTTAAACAGTTAATATTGTAAATAAATAATTTCCGCCACGGACTACAGCAGTTTTGTTACAATATTATGTAGGTCAAGGAATAGCAAATATCGAATACTAGCCATTACCCGCGTCACCTCACGCGCTATCAGAATTTTATTTTCTTTATTATACTATATCCAATGTCAATATGTTGAAGTTAGAATGATCCCGTTGCCCAATTGGCTGGAATTTTTTACTTACTGCAGTTTATTACACGAACGCATAATAATATAAAACAGCTGGCTAGCTTAACTTTTTACACATGTTTTTTTATGCAGTGACATTCAGAGACAAAGAAAAATGCATTGATAATCAATATTCATGAGAAATGTAGCACAGCGGCATTTTTATTCAAGACGAAACGTTATAGATACAGATAATCGATTTATTAGCATAAAGAATAGGTACATACTTTAGAAAAGAAATTAAATATACAGATTCCAATTAATAACTCTGCAAATCAATATACAAAAATACAGACTTTAGTATATTTTAGTGTCCGACCGAAACTAGTTTTTACAACCAAAACCGAATTTCGGTTTCTATTTCGGTTTCAGCCGAAACTTATTTCAAGGCCAATTATTCTAGTATATATTTTTTAAGCTTTTGATCATTTTAACTGTTGCAAATAATGTGTTTGTGTTCGTAGAAGCAATTATTTGATAAAGGCATGACAGAGGACAGTTAGAACGGGCGCGAGGGGAAGCCGACAGTGAAACTGGCACTCTCCGCCACCGCTCCACTACGCCGATTGCTCCTAAACGCTGCACGGAAGCTCACGAACCTAGTTTCGGTTTCGGTCCTAGTTTCGGTAGATTTTCTGCCGACACCAAAACTCCAATTTAACGCCGAAACTCGCCGAAACCAAAAGTTTGGTCGAACACTTATTTATTTATTTACACCGTAAACACAACCTCAGAGGTCACTAAACTTTTTTGTCTCGTTGATCACTTGCCACGTTTTTTGGTTTTGGGTAGACCCCCTGTTTACCTATTTTTTGGAAAATTCAATAGCTTCAAATGTATTTTTGACAGCCGGTATAGTGCTACCCACTTTAAAAGATTTAAATGTATAACAATAGTGACGTGTGTTGTAAAAAACTCTAAAAAAAACTCCAGCCAATTGGGCGACGGGACTATTCCAACTTCAAAAATGTTGAATTTGACTATAATAAAGAAAATAAAATTTCTGATATCGCGTGAGATGACGCGGGTAATGGCTAGTATTCAATATGATATTAACTTTTCGTTGCCATGGTTACCTACATAATAATATGTTCCATGTCATGTAAAAATTAATCAAATGCCTAAAGGTCCCTTCACACGATGCAGGATTTTATACATGTATTAATTAAATTCAAATTAAAACGAACCAAATTAAAATTTAGTTTCTGTTACATAAAATAACAGCAAAAAATAAATGCGTTTAGTGTGAGGGATGAACCTGATGCTTTAATAATAAATTTTCAACATTTGGCATCAATTTAGTTACGTTTATTCTCAAATCTCCTCGGTTATGTAACGATGTCCAGTTTGCTTTTTTTTTGGAGATCCACTATCGTTAACTTCCGTTTTCATTTCTTGGAACCCAAATTTATTTTTCGCTCACATAGACTCCTTGTAAGTTGTCGTCGATTCCTGGGGGTCGTATAGACCACTTTGGGATTCAGCTAGTCATAAAATGTTAGCCTTTACAAAAATCTTGCATTTATTTGTGATCACGAGCTCTTGGATCAACTCGAAAAAGGTTCTGCAAACCGAGACAGCTGCACTATTCTAGTTAGAAAGAACATTCACCCAATGCTGACTTCTTCCGTGAAGGATTATTTGATTAAAATCGTATTATGCATGTGTAGATAGTTAAGTTATTATGATTTATGGAACGTTTGAAGTGTAGGCGTTATGTGGAGGTACTGAGAATATGCCATACGTGCACGTAGATAGGATCACATCTACCAAAAGGTTGATGAAGAAATGTCTACAGATCTAGTAAACTCTCACGTCGATTTGATAACATTCAGCGAAGTAGATATCTTGCATCGAAATTTTTATTTTGTCATTTATAAATTTATTAGCTTTTACCCGCGACTTCATTCGCGTGGAATCAGTGTGTACAATTGATAGAATTGATTAAAAAAACATAAAGATTTTGTGGATTCCGATACACGTGAGCAAGCCTCATACAGCTGGCCGTGCGAAAAATATGGTTTGTCTAAATGAATACCAGCTACCTTAAGTGTTTGCCCTTGGGCTTTATTTAAATTTATTCCGAAAGCTGTTTTTAATGGATATTGTAATCTTTAAGTTAAAAAGACAAATTCGTTAGTATAATAATGGCATTCGCGGTATTAAAATACTGACTGTTTTAGATTTGCCACTAATTGTAATAATCCTAAAAATATTTCGACTCAGATGATTAACTTGCAAATGTATATCATTACATAATTTGGGCGCATCGAGATATTGCATTAAAAGTACCGAAACACCCACTTTTAACCTTAATTTATAAGAGGACATTTAACCCCCTTAGCAGTTAATTTATAAAAAAGCAGTTTATGTTTTTCCCCAGAAACTATCTCCATATTAAATTTCATCACAATCGGCTCAGTGGTCTGGCCGTGAAAGCGTAACTTCATACAATTTTACAACCCCTACTTTATCCCCATAGGGGTTGAATTTCTAAAAAAAGCAGCCTATATGTCCTTCCTCTGGCTACAAACTAGTCGTCGGGGTGCAAATTTTATATATGGATATAATATAATCTACAAGCCTAAATCTTCCTCAAGAAATTAGCCATTGAAAGGTAAAAATCACCTAAAATCTGGTCTGTATAGCAAATTCAAATCGATTTTCACCCGCGGAGAAGCTCGAACGGACAGTTATTATAACCTAAAATCATACAAAGAGATTCTACTGTAATATGACTATAATATATATGTGTACATAAGATACATATATGAAGAATTGTTCTTTGCTTAACGTGATTTATGTGAACCACGCTGAAGACAAATGGAAAGATTGTGTTTAAAATTTTTAATGCCTCATTTTTCTCTTGAGATTCTACTTTCAACGTTCGTTTACATTTGCATTACAATAAATAGCGAATTTTATATGTAACACTCATGAAACAAAACTGCAGATAACATGTAGTACATACCTGATCTATTTTTGTGGGCTCAATTATTGTTCAGGCATTATAAGTCTCTCGTAGTTATTAGCGATTCAAATCTGATAATTTTGTGACACAAGAAATTTCAACTGACTGCCACTGTACTTAACGAACGAATAAACGTTTTCATGTCAGTAACACATGACATTACGACTCATCGAGATGCGGTTCCTTATTCAAAGCATTACCTTATCCTAATGTCCTAATATTCCTTCATTCGCCCATTGCTATTAATTAAGTGGGAGTTTAAAAATGTATAACACGAAGTGTGATATAAGAAAGAAGATAAAAATAACATTAACAATTATACACCAATATCTCTATTGAGTGTTATCTCAAAATTTTTTGAAATCATCATACAGGTAAGACTGAACAAATACATATATGTATAGAAAAATTTAACATTCTAGCTGACAATCAACATGGATTCAGATCAGGGTATAGTACAAATCTGGTAATATTCAAAATAGTAAATACTATCTTCAATGTATGGAACAAAAAACATCCCAGTTTTATAGCTTTATTTGATCTTTCAAAAGCATTCGATTGTGTTCACGCAGACAGGCTTTGTTGCAAATTATCCCAATATGACATCCGTGGTGTTGCATTACATCTCATAAAGTCTTATATGACCGAACGAAAGCAAGCTATTAAATATTCTGTCGAAGTAAATAAACAATTAATTGCAAATTAATAACTGATCAGATAGTAAGCTAGTAGTGAGAAGTGTGCCGCAAGGATTTGTGCTTGGTCCTTTATTTTTTATATTATATATCAATGACTTATCTATCTCAATTAAGGACAATATTATACTATTTGCTGATGACACCGCAGTTACCTATGATTATATCAATGATGAATTACTGACTAAATGCATAAACAAATCTTTATGTAACTTAACTCAATGGTTTAACGAAAACAGTTTAAAACTGAACCTCGAAAAAATTCAGTAAATTAAGTTTGGAAGTATGGTTTGCTCAATCATAATTTAGTTTCACCTGATTTTGGTGCAATAAATTTTTTAGAAATTGTTAAATTTCTAGGTTTCTACATCGATAAAAACTTGACATGGAAACAACACATTGAATATCTTAAAAATACCATAAATAAATAGGTACATATTTCTTATTCGTTCTTCAAATAAAACTGTTGCCTGTTCGGTTTCACTGAATATATATTGTGCTTACGCGCACTCGCGTCTGTCCTATGGACTAATATTTTGAGGACGTTCAGTTCATAAAAATAACATATTCAAAATTCAAAAAAGATGCATACGAGCAATATGTAATGAAGGACCATGCACTTCTTGTAGGCCACTATTTAAAAAATTAAAAATTTTAACGATTCGTGACATATGTATTAGAATGTTCAATTTTTGTAAAAAAATACCCTTTTTTATTTACAACTAACATACAGCTACAGTACCTACCAGAAATAAAAATGAACTGATTATAACACAATCAAATTTAAATAAAACGTTGAAAAGCCCACTAAATTCTATTATAAAGATATTTAATAATATACCGCATTAGCTAAAACAGCTACCAATTGATAAGTTCAAAATTAAGTTTAAAAATTATCTTATAAATAATTAATTACTCTCTATACACTGTAGAAGAGTTTCTTAATACATTTGTAATTTTCGACGCCTTCTTTGCCTTTTGTAAGGTTTTCAGAATAAAATTTATTATTATTATTATTATATTATCTATTATAGTAATAGTGCGTTATGTATTTAAGTCGAGAAACGGACGTTAAACGCATTATTATAATTATTCATATTAAAAGCTGTATGTTTACTTAATATAAGTATAAAAGATTTACAGATTTCAGAAACCTTCACGTTTTCAAATAAAATCTTAAACAAATGTCCGTAAATTTTGTTGTGGTATATTGCAAAACAAATTTTATAAAACATAAATATTTATGATTAATATAATAATGTTCAGGGCGATGAAATCAACCGAAACAACTAAAAGTTAATTCATATTTAATATTGATTTCGGAAATGTTTATGAATCAATTCATATATTCAAAATGCTAAAGTAATTATTTACGTGGATATTTTACAAGAATCGTGCTAGGAACTAGTTATAAAAATATGTTTGATGTATAACTTTTTTTGGCACGGTAGAGTGAAACTGATTCATGAGATTCAAAACGTAACGAACGTGTCGCAATGTACATATAACATATCCTACAAAAACCGACTGTGGAACATTAACTAAGTTTTCTATCCACAAACTGTGTAGTTTTAATTTTTCTTCTGAATAAATTGAACAGTTATAACCAGAGTTGAAAATAATTTATATTTATTTTTTATCACTCACTGTACCAATTTTTTTGTCGTAGCGAAATAATATATATAATAGTTAATGAAGTAGACTTAACAAGAAAATAATTTTTCAAATCAATTCAGATATTTCTAATATAAATGTGGAGAAAAAATTATTGTACACCGTGGCTATATCTGACAGCCTAGCGGTCGTACCCTGCTGTATTCGAGAGTTCTCATATCTAATTGTATTTTAATAAATGTTCGAGCATTCTACTGTATAAACGCACCGTTAGCGGACGCTTGTTTGAGAATAAATATCTGGTTAAAAAGAAATTTTAGGATATTTTGAAATTATTTTTACGAAACAACATATTTTTCTTTCGTTTTGTTATTTTGGTACGCAGTATACATTGTAAAAAGTATGAAAATATCATAGATTATATTGGAACTATCCATAAATTTATGCAAATATCAAATAATAAATTTTAAATCTACAAATATAATAAGCCGCTACTAGCCGTGAGATAATATATAATATTTTAAACATACCAATCCGCTTCATATAAAATGATCAGGTTTGATATCTCAATAATTCCTTTACACTATGTAATACTTTTATATAATATTATGTATATTGTATATATAATATATGCCAGCATAATTACTATTTTTAAGTGAATTATAACCTTGCCGCAACAAATTGCAAAGCATTTGATCAAGGCTAGTAAATCCTACGTTGCCACTTATTAAGAGTTTGAATGCAATAGTTATATTTGTTTTAAAAAAATTAATTAAAAAGCTTTCAATCAAAATGTCCTATTCGCATCAGAAACAAACGCAATATAGCCCAAGAGCTGATGACACGATTTTGGGTACGTGTTTTAGGCAGGCTGAAATAATGAAAAAACAGTAATTTATCAATGGGTGAATCTGGATTGACGAGTCTGCCTGAGCGTTTGCGGTTATTTCGCGCCTGCGCAGCATATGACATCTGCAAAAAAATATCCCCAAAAAACATGTTTTAGGCAAACATCCTCCCAAAATTTGGTTTCAATCCGTTCATCCGTTTGACCTGTATCGTGCTCATTGCGTATATTAATAAAATATCTTCGGGGGGTTCTGCCCCTACTTTATAACCGACAAAATGTTCTGGCATTCTCATTTCTGGATTATATAAATGCTGAACTCAAAGATTATAAAAGTTTCAAGTTGCCTAAAACATGTTTTTTGGGGATATTTTTTTGCAGATGTCATATGCTGCGCAGGCGCGAAATAACCGCAAACGCTCAGGCAGACTCACCATTCCAGATTCAGCCATTGATAAATTACTGTTTTTTCATTATTTCAACCTGCCTAAAATACGTACCCAAAATTGTGTCATCAGCTCTCCGGCTAATAGTCCAAATGACTCTTCGTTGTTGAACTTCTATTACCTATCTACAATATTTATATATACTCAGTTATCTTGGATAACAATTTTAAATAAAAATTTCATAAATTTTTTCATACTATTTTAATTATTTAATGAAGAATCATAAAAACAAATCATTTATTTTTTTGAACTTAGCTAAGTAATCTTTTAGGGGAATAGAGGAACACAAATGTTACACCAATATGTTATTTACTCTGAAAAATTACCTATATTATTAAATTTTAAAAAATATATATATTTTTCATATCAATATATATATTTATACAAAATAAACATTTCGCCTGGGTAAGCATCTTCAGGATTTATCTAAAATTTTTAAATTATATTACTTAACATAGGGAATGATAATATCATTCCCTATGTTGTAATATAATTTAAAAATTCTTTTTCAGCTTTTTATAAATATATTATACATATAAAAAGCTGAAAAACAGGTTTGAATGAAAAAAACTGAATATTGTTTTCTTTTATGGGGAATAGAAGAGCAGAAATGGTACGCCACTGTGTTATTTACACTAAGAAATTACTTATAAATTATTGCGTGAATGAAGTTTTAAAATTGCCTGGAATAATTTAATCGCTTGATCCATAGTTGCGTAATACGTTGTACATTATACATTTAGGATTTTTGATTTTTACATTTCGGTCAGTATTAGCCGTGAAGGTTCTTTGTATGTGCAGTGATTAGTCATTTAATTTTAATTTTTTGAAAGCGCACATATAGGTATATTGTGATAATAGGCTCGTTCCAAGCAGCCAGCGAACTGTTTCGAAACCGTCACTTGAATGCGCAGTTGCTAAAACTTGTTCTAAAATCGCCACTAACAGCTTCAGTTTACCTACTGCGCATGCGGGTGACGGTTTAGAAACCGTTTGCTGGCTGCTTGGAACGAACCTATAGACTACATTTGGATTAATTACCTGTATTATAGTTGGTAATAATAAGTGAATATATAAAAAGACTATTGTGCAATGTACCAACTTGAAATAACGCTTTTATTGTACAATCGATAATGTACTAAAAACTAGCAAATAAATATCAGTCACCATAGGGGGCTTGGATTAAACTAAAATAAAATCGTAGGGGCATTTAGTAGAAAATTTTCATTTGTTTGAGATTGGAAATCATATATTGCTTTCGACTGTCTTCTTCGACCTTAATGTAACTATAAATGCCCCCCACGATTTTATTTTAATTTAATCGAAGCCGCCCACGGTGATTCATATTTATTTTATAGTTTTTACTACATTATCGATTGTACAATAAAAATTTTTAACTTAAAAGTTGTACCTATTTTTATTTTTAGTTTTAAGTGTGCTTTAATAAAAATGTAATTTACAACGGGACGAAAGCCGGACCGGTCAGTTAGCTACTATAATATTGGATTGTCATAAGGAATTATATACGTGTGCAAAATTTCAACTCAATCGGATAACGGGAAGTAGTTGAAAAAGCTGTCGCATGCTTTATTAAAAATGCAATTTGCAACCGGACGAAAGACGGAACGGTCAGTTAGTTATTATAATATTGTATTGTCGTCGACACTACATACCTATGCAAAATTTCAACTCAATCGGATGACGGGATGCTGTCCCAAGATTTGAAACAAAGAAACACAAAAAGCCAGAAAGACAGCTACATGAAATACCTGTACAGAGTCAAGCTAAATAAAAGCGTTTAAAAAGTCATTACGTCACAAAAAGATGGCTTCTAGATTTATGAACAGTTTAATAGTCGTATATTGAAAGGTAAGACTGATAAATAAAATCATTAGTTTTTATTCTTTAAAGCGGTTAATTAATAATTATTTTAGTACTATTATTAAATTTTTAAATCAGGATTATTTTAGACTGCAGTGAGATTATTCATAACGTTCATAAACTTTAGCTATCACCTTGGAACAGAAGTTTTATGAAATGGCAATCTATCATAACATAGTAATAATAATTATAAGTTTAATTACGCTAACACATATATATTGTAGATTGTGGACAAGAGCAACTGTAGATATAATACTCCACATTTATAGGTTAGGTGTTATGATCTATGTGGCGGGTATTATGATTTTGTCAGGCGAATAAATATTTATACCCTCAAAGTAAGACAGAATAGATGTATACCTGCAGTGAACATAATTAGGGTTGATGAATTGAATTTACGCTATTTATTCGAAGGAATAGCTACCTGAAGAACAAATGAGCCGACTAAATAATTACTTACGTTCGGTGAATATGGCCATTAGAATAATAAAATGTTTGTCGTATTAAAGTTGGCAACAATGTATAGAAGATATGAGGTATGTTGTAGAAAGAGTGAGACACAAAGTTGTCTGTACGGAACGAGAAGTACCAACGTTATATTGTGTTTTAAAAGCCATTCATTATCCTGGCTGCAAGCTGTCATTATTCTTGGTACGTTCTCCTCGAGCCCAAGATAATGTATGCACTCTTAACTCTTAAGATGAACTTGCGACTGTACAATGGATTTAAAGACTCCGACATCTTTCTTGATGAAATTATCAATGTTCATTAATGTCTACGTATAGTATCGGACAAAATTAAACACTCGGATCAAGAGTTGCAATTACATTTTTGAGGCTCCCCCAGTGGCGTAACTATACCACCTGAGTCCCGTGGCAAAGTCATCGGATAGGGCTTTAACATAAAGAAGCTTCACGTTGTAATTTCATCTTTATAAATCACAAAGTAAAGTAGATATTTGTAAAATTCGTGTAGGTATGTTCTTAAATTAATACCTAACTTAAATTTAGTAAATACAAAATTATTATTTTTTATCAAATTTTGTAATAAATGTTAGGTTCCTTCTGTCCTAACAACCTCTCGGGCCGGGGGTCACCGTAAGCCAGGGGCCCGTGACATTTTACTCATTCACGTGTTTTGGAGTAGAATCATTTGTGAAATATTTTACCATTCCAATTCAAGCTGGCAATGGTACTAATTTAGATTAAAATTCACTTTTCAAAGTTTTACACTATTGCGCATGCCGCTACAATGCGAACGGTATGTGCTCTATTATCACTTTGCGCGTCAGAGCTGAGTTTAATTAATTCAAATAGTAGCTTTTTAAAAAGAGGAGATTCTGTTCTATAAAATGGAACCATTTTTAGATTGATTTAGGTTTATAATTAGACCTAAAACTGTAATTGAAAATCTCGAACAGCAGTTGTGGGTTGGTCTGTACGTACGTACGTCCGAGCTCTGCATGTAACCGTCGGACCGCCTTGGTTTATATTTTATTAACTTTGTTTACTATTAGACTAGAACCGTATTTAAATTCACTGAAATGCGTTCTGTTCGTAGCGTAACTTTGATGTTTAACTGCATAGTAATGTTAGGGATTTTTTTGATTTCGTTGGGAAGTTTGTTGAACATTTCAGCTGATAAATAGAATGGTATAGTTCGAAAATACCTATACTACCTATATGTTTATGTGCTTACAAAAATATGCAACTTTGCCAAATGGAACACTTTTGGAATCACTTCGGTGTCAGTCCGTCCATCAGTCACAAGAGATTTTCTCTGAAACGATTTGATGTAAAAATTTTTAATTTGACACCGAAATAGTGGGGAAGACGTGAAGTATAAAAGTTGAATTTTGATTCTGGAAGCAATTTTTTTTTATGTTTTTAAATTATATTTATTTATTTTGTCCAGTCCTGTACTTTCTGGCATGCTTTTATGGATAATATGCATAATTTGTATGATACACTCTATCTCACTTAATTTCTCACTTGCTTATCATGTGTTTCACTCTTTTTAGTTAAACTATGTAGATTAATTTGACAAGACTAATATTTCAAATTTACATGTTATTATTTATACGTAGATAATTATTCAGTATGATGTATTAATAACTGGAGAAATAATAACTTCTACAGCGAATTAACTAATAATTTAAAATATTATATTCATATAGATAGGTATATATTATGTATTTAGTAGATAAGAATATATATGAACGTAACATTTTAATTACAATGACAATATTATAGAACTTCAAAATCGCAGTCCTATTGTGACTTCTTTGCCTTAATTAATTCATCATGGACTACAATACTGCAGAATTCGTAATTGGAAGTAGACATTTTTGTTTTCAAGTATAGTTATATCGATTCAAATTAATTAATGAAAACAACACATCGTACGAAACCTGCTTTAAATTTTTTCTGGTTTGTGCTGGTCAAGTGTGCCACATCGTGCAGATTGCAGGCTTTGCTGGCCGTGCTGGTTCACAAGTGTGCGCGTCTTTTAACATCTCTCTATATTCTTTATACCGCGAAATGTCAACCGAAAATTCTGTGTAACTGATTGAAATAGACAGATTTTGTACAGGCGTGATCTGTAAGATAGTGATGAGCAAAGCAAGATCAAGACCAAGACTGAGATAGTCTTGGTCTTGCTTTGCTCATCACTATCTCACAGATCAGGCCTGTACAAAATCTGTCTAAGACCAAGACTGAGAGTCTTGGTCTTGGTCTTGCTTATTCGGTCTTGGTCTTGTTCTTGCTCAAATACTTCTGGTCTTGGTCTTGCTTATGCAGTGTTAATCTTGTGACCTCATTAGCACATTGCCTAATGAACTACGTAGTCGAGCGCCTATCATTTACAATTCATAAACAATGCATTTATGAGCATGCTAAAAAAACACGATAAGACTGATTGTCGTGAAAAAACGGATCTATATTTGAATATAAACACTTCAGTCCATTATTGAAAATTATTACGTGAATGTATCGTATTATATGTTTTTATATAACATCTTGAACTACATACTTTGATACATAAAAAAACATCGAAAGCATAGAAGTGAGATGTATTATAAAAATATATGTTTGATCATTTAGCTTAGTAGTGGCCAACTTTTTTTTAAAGGCGGGCCAAATAAAAGAATTTAGTTTCGGACGATTGATTGTTAAAATATTAATTTTTGTTGAACGGCTACCGTCTTAATACATGTTGCATTATCCAAATTTTAAATATTCCCTATTTTTTTTATTCAATTTCTAATTATAGTTCTAAACATTACAAAATTAATGTTGAAAGAATGTTTCTAATATCTTTAAAAACAACAAAATAATGCTACATCAAAGTTTAAATTCTCGCCGCGTGGAGGTATCAAGCTGAAATTAATATCAAATACTCAGGTCTTCAGTCCTTTGGAGTTGTTAAAAATAATCAAACTTCTAAGTCAACGCAATCAAAAGATACGGCCGTTTATGCCGCATATTTTGACACTCGCAAGAGAATCAAAACCTATAGGGGTAGTTCCCGTTGACCCAGAATCATGAAATTTGGCAAGAATTAATGTCTTATAGCACAAGTAAAGGGAAAAATCCGAAAACCATAAATTTGTAATTAGGTACATCACAAAAAAATAATAGTTTAGAGTTATTATTCGTTTACCTACAAGTTTGTACGGAACCCGGTTTTTTTTATCCCTTGTAAACACATTTGCATAGATTACATTTTAAAAATATTTTTACGGCTATCCACGTCACATAATTTAGCAAATTTCATCCATATGTACTAAAATACATGCTTTCACCTCCTCTAAATTTCCCTCTTTTAAGATCTGATTTTTTTAAATATTTTTTTCGAGATTACTGCCCCATTATCAGTTTATCTGAGAAGTTTCAGACTTTTGGCCAGGATTTTGGGTTCCGTGGCTCACTGTGCGCTGTCGTTTTCAGTGTGGGTGACGTCACGCAGCACAAATATCTTATTTACAGTAACTAATAATTTAGCAAGTCATGAGTACAATTCATAATTAACAGTCGACTTGTTCGTTTATCTATATCTATGTAATATAAAGGTAAATTTTGTTTTTTTTTGTTTTAATTAAAGACGTTTCTAGTTTGTTAATTGAATCATCATTATTGTATTGACTCGCTTGATGGAACGGCCAAGCAATGAGACAATGTAACGCATACCCGTTGCATGCTTAAAATCTATGCCGCTTATATAACATTGTAAATTTATTATAAGTTGTATAACTGGAGGTCGCTGAACACGAGGCTAGAAACACTGCTGGGGTTTCTGCTGGCCGGCAGACTGGAAATGACGGAAATGCGGGCTCGGCTGCGAGCTCACAAGATGGAGTTTAAAATTAAAACAGGGGCTATTTTTCTTGCTAGGTTTTCTGCTTACTCAGAGCAAGAACCAATCAGGAAATAGTATCTTGTCACGTAGGCGACATGAACAAACGCCCACAAACAAACGCTGTGCCATGGTGTGCGTTCTGTTCAGAGACAATAAACGTCCACTTTTTTACCGTTCTATCACTGTGCGCGCACCGAACCTACCTACAAAACAAGCTTGAAAAGACGTCTCGTGTGAAGCGAGCATATAAAAACAATCAAGAAAATCAGCGGTAGAAAACTAGTCTATCGAGGAATCTAGCGGCAAATCCAGCCTCGTGGGCTGCGGCCTTAACTTCTGAAATGTTCGGCATTAGGAAATCCCGTAAGTCGAGCACTGCCTAGCATACCTACCTTTACCCCAAGCCCCAAGAGATTGGGGATATTTTTGAACTCTCGTCGAAGATCACTTCAGGTGTTAAATTTTTAGGATTTACTTATTTTAAGGCAAATATAAGATTCCAAAATAAAATTTACATGCGGGGACGGAAAAATTGTAATATCTATATTTTGAAAGTTTAGACATAAGTTAGTCCATAGGCCCTAAGTTACCCACTCCTGGTCTAGTAGTTAACGTTTTTAAGGTACGGTTGGGTTTACTGCCTCGAAACTTGTTGATTATAATATTTGACTACGGTATTATCTATGAGAAGATTTGAATACCGATAAAATAGGCGTATCTCATGCCAGTTTGTATGTTTGGAAATCAGTTTCACGGTTTTTATAACACTGATTGTATGTAACAATTTTGTTAATTCGCAAATTTACTTGCTCTACGCCGTGTTTACGGTGTTATGTTTCAACACGATTTTGCCACTAGGTAAGATAGAAGTAGGTAAATTAAAATAATTCCAAGATCGTCTGATATGTCAAAATCTAATAATTTTGAACAGCAGGCTTTTCGTAAGCGGGAATGTAAAGGGTGGCAAATCGCATGACCATTAACTGTTTATTACTGATAAATTTTTCTTAAAAAATTATAGATATGAAATGGGAGAAATAGAAGACGCGCAGGGACGGCAAATTATTGAAGTAAAACTTCTTTTAGGCGCGCTTTGTGAATGTTTAACAAAATGTTCAGCGAGCAACTTGATCCTGTTAATTTTTTTATTTTTAAATCAATCACATATTAATAATTCAGCCTCTGATATTTTAACTAATCATTAACTTATCATATCATATTATAACTCCCCCCTTTTTCAAAAAGCACAAATAAATGTACTCTTTTTAAAATTATGAAATAAAATAAAAGCTACAAAACAAAATTACTGTTTAGTAAAAAGTATTTACTTAAATATATAGATATAGGTAAGTACACAAAAAAACACTCTTTCATCTTAAGAACAAAATTATTTCTTCTAAACTTTAGTCATTTTATATGGTACTCTTGTTAAAATTACAATAAAATTAAAATTAATAAGTACCTACCTACCAAATACAACAAGAACATGTCGTATTTCAGCGCGAAACCTCGGGAATGTAGTTTCTGTTTCGGATGGCAGCCGAAACCAGTTTTTTGCCGAAACTAGGCCGAAACCAAAACCGAAAGAACGGTCGAACACTAGTGCGCACGCATCCAAAAAATTCATTTTTTCATAACGCACCAAAAATTTGCAGTCGTTACTGTTGTAAAATTATTTTTTCAAAAAATAATAAATTACTACTCAGATTTTTTAAACAGGCTTTGTTAGAATATTTAAGTTTTTAAAATAAAACACATTTGTCACAGATACATGCATACGTATTATGTGTGTACAATAATAATATAATGATAATATGTTTTTAAACGTTTCATACGTCATATTAAGCCATTATATTATTTTAATGTCGGTATATTCGAGACTCCGCCTACATGGAATAATTGGTTGGAATTAAGAATAGAATAATGAGAATAAAGTGTGTACGTACAGAGTGGAGTAGAACCGGAGAGGTGCTGTTAAACCAGTGATTCCCAATCGATGTGTCGCCATATTTTAGTCTACCGTCAGATTCTGAAAGATGGCACAAATTATTATTGCTAATTGCTTCATCCGCCAAACTGTTTTAATATTGTTACACGCTCTCCGTTGGGACGACAAAGAAATTCGTGAGACAACAATCGGCTCGTCATTCTAACAATGACACGCGGATTGTTGTGGAGCACAGCAATCGGCTTGATATTCCAACAATATGCGTAGGTAAAAAGGCTTTGTTGCCAAATTCCAGACAACAATGAATGTAAGAAAAAAAAGAACTATATAAATGCCAGTCCAATAGTAGAGACAGGCATACAGTGTGCTTCTTCGAGTTAACAATCGACAAATCGTGAGATTAATGGACAGTCAGTGAACAGTACTGAGGTAACTGCTGAAATAAATAAATAAATGAACTGTGTAAATAATCGTGTGTGTATATAGTCGTATAGAGTTTAGTGTACATAAATAGTAACTTTGAGTTCTTTTATTTTATTAGCTAGAATTTCGTGAATAATAAATTAATTAATTAATACGGATTTTTTATTAGTAGAGTCACTATTTGCCGGATGATGTTCTGCATACAGTACAATAATTATACCCACTACGGACTTGCGTTTAAAATGTAGAATTGTGTATCACTGATTATACAGGCTGTTTTTTTGAAAACTTGGACGTTTGTCTTTAAAAAAACAGGGGGTGGAATAAAAAAAAATGTTCGAAGGGGATATCGTTTGGACACAATAACCACCCCCACGACCTCACTCCTTGGCAGGGGCAGGGGGTGACTTTTGTTTTTTAAATGGGAACCCCCATTTTGTATCATCGAATTTTGTATGTGAAAAAGAAACATCTTTTGTCTGAAATTTTTTTAAATTTTACTTTTAATTTTCCCGCATATCGCTAATAATGATTTTTTTAATGAGCGTTTTGGTAAAAAACGATGATAAAAAATGGAGGTTCCCATTTCAAAAACAAAAGTCACCCGCTCTACCTGCTAAGAGGTGAGGTGGTGGGGGTGGTTATTGTGTTCAAACCATTTCCACCTCGACACCCAACAACTTTCGTTCGAACTTGTTTTTTATTCAACCCGTTGTTTTTTAAAGAAAAACGTCCAAAGTAAAAAAAAACACCCGGTATACTAATCTTTGACTAACTAAAATCAACTTGTAAACCTGCGTTTTAATTTAAATTAAAAACAAATGACGTTCTTAACTCTAGGTTTGAGATACAAGTCGTACCAGAAATCCAGCATTAATGAATTAATTTATTTTACCGAAGTTCCAACAGTGCTTTTGTCTTTTAACTCAGGGTGAGTCAGACCACCCGTATCAGTCGTTTTTTTCGAAAACGGTTAGTCGTAGAGAGTTGTGTCAAAAATCTGTATTATAAAAGCCCTAATGAAGAATCGAATGGTGATATTTTTTCCCCCCGGAAAGGTCGGCTTCCCTGTTAGTTTGCTCCGGAATGTTTAGAACTTCGTAATGTTAAATGGCACGATAGGTCGAAAGTGGTATTGTTGAAAAGATCTTTAAAAAATAAGCAAGTTTTGTAGGACATTTTTTTTTGTTACTGCCACCCCTGTTAAGTAATATTCGTTTGAAATTATTAAATTAACATGTAAGAAAAACAAACTTAATTTTAAAAGTTGGCATTTCAAATCTAGTTACCTAATTAAACAATGTCACAAATGTTCAAACTGTCTTCAATTTACTTCTAAACACTGCAGAGCTCTTCTAGATATGTTATGAGTACCTGGAAGTATTTTCCGACAAAAAAAAACAATTGCAATTATTGTAAACTTATTGTGACATTGTTTAATTAGGTACCTAACTAGATTTTAAATGCCGACTTTTTGTTCTTCTGATATGTTATTTTCATAATTTCAAACTAATATTACTTAACAGGGGTGGCAGTAACAAAAAAAAAATGCCCTACAAAACTTGCTTATTTTTTAAAGAATTTTTCAACAATACCACTTTCGACCTATCGTGCCATTTAACATTCCGGAGTTCTGAACATTTCGGAGAAAACTAACAGGGAAGCCGACCTTTCCGGGGGGAAAAATATCACCATTCGATTCTTCATGAGGGCTTTTATAATACAGATTTTTGAGACAACTCTCTACGACTAACCGTTTTCGAAAAAAACGACTGATACGGGTGGTCTGACTCACCCTGTATAGTGTTTAAGAAAATTCAGTTAATCAATGCGAAATATTCTTATGACATTACATTAAAGTTGAAGTCTCACTGCTTTAAACTGTTACACACATTCACACACATCCAACAAATGCACAGTGTGAACATGACGCGGTCCACTGAGCTCACGAACATTGAATTAAATCATAAAATAATCATTATACGTTACGTTATGTCCATAATATTATGTCCAAATAACAAGGCTATAGCAAGTAGAAAAAAAGTTCTCGAATGCATTCGAATTGTTAGTTCACACTGGTGATATCTGGCGTTAGAAATTCGAAGTTTTTGGAGTTTAGTGAGAAATGACGTTATATTTTAAGTAGAAAAAAAAATTTTCCAGTGATGTTGGCGGGAATCGAACCCTAGACCCTGCCATTACTGGCCTTACGTCTTGACCGCTCGGCCACCGGGCGGTCACAGTACATTGCTATTATTGTCGTATAGAAGCACTATATGGGTGATACGATAATTTGGTAAGACGAAAATCACGTGGTCACAGAACTGTAAAACTTGGAAACTGGCCTTTTATACACGGCGTTATATTATGGGAGAGAGGCAAAATCAATGTATAAGAATCTGTTAGAGATTCGTCGGCATTTAGCACAGAAAAGAATCTCTAACGAGGTTCTTCGATTTTTGAGTTTTCTCATAACAATGTTCTCAATAAATCTGGATAAATCTAAAAGAATTTTGAATTTATATTCGGGAGTTACTGAATTTGAAATCTGGCGCATTTTTTCCCATTACCTTTCTATAGACATAATCTTAATTGAGGTATACGGTTTTCTCCTATTACCATCAGTCGCATCATTATTATAAGTCTTTAGTTAAATAATTTTAAATAAATATCGAGATATTTCTGTTATATATATTTTAAAGTCGTGGCGAACTAGAAAAAATATTATTTTAGTAACCCAATTGTATCTTTATCCTATTTATGTACTTCTATATATTGATTGATAAATAAAATAAATGACAGTTAGGTAATAGTGCCACTTGCGGTCGAGCCATTTGCGGTCAGAACAATTATCGTCCCACTTGCGGTCAATCGATATTATTAAAAGAAAATAATGTTAGAAGTTACCACACTTGCCGTCAAAGAAAATTTGATAATTTCTAAAATATTTTGCATCAACAGCACTCCGTAATCGTTTTTCAAGGAACTCGCCCATACCCCCTTGGCTTTTCACTGCGCAACAAAAACACCATCGCATCAACAGCACCCCGTAATCGTGTTTTTAGGAATTCCCCATACCCCCTTCGCTTTTCGCTATGCAACAAAAACACCATCGCATCAACACCACCCCGTAATCGGGTTTTAAGGAACTCCCTCATACCTCCTTCGCTTTTCACTGCACAACAAAAACACCAAAGTATCAACAATGTCGAATTAAACAAAAAATTAAGACAAATATTGGCTTTAGTAATAAGAATTAAAATTAGTTGTGCCATATTATTTTGATGTTTGGAAAAACTTGTTAGATTGCATTCGGAATTGTTTAGATGACTTAATGACTTATTCTTTCTTTAGGAAATTTGGAATTTATTTTTTTGGCCGCAAGTGTGATCACACCTGACATTATTTGCATTTTATCATATTGATTGACCGCAAGTGGGACGACCGCATGTGGGAGGACACCGACAGTTAGAAATCAGATTTGGTTTTGGATTAAATTTTTTTTTTCGACAGTTTGAATATTCAGAAAAGTCATCCAGTGATGGCCAATTTAAATAAACAAACTGTAAAATAGGATAATAGATGCGTTTATGCACAATGCATGCAAAGATCCATATAATGTGCAATATTACGTATTTCCAAAACTGGCTGAATCTGTTCTCTTAAACTCGATGTAACCTAGAGTATGACCTCCATAAATCAGTGTCTTAGACGTGATTCATTGCTAGCACCACGCTGGTCGGGTTGAAGCTTCCATCTATTGCCAGGAGGTCCTGCAGGAAGAGTACTAGTACACTATGCACACAGCTTGCTTGAGCACAATATACAAGAGGGTGAGGGTGGGGGTGTTAGGAAATTCGCCGTGTTCCTTTTGTTACGTACGTCGCGCGGTTGCAACCATCGACACTGTGGAGGTGGTTTCGAAGACAAGTGCCAAACAGAGTACAATAGACCATTGAGGTTACTTTCATGACCTTATTCAATACTGAATTATTTGAGACGATTTTAAATTTTTAGATCTTAATATTTTACAAGGTTTTATTGAACTTCACTTTTCCTTCATATTCAAATTTAGACATGCTTTTATATATCCAACTGAATTGAAACTGCACACATATTAGAATATACTTTCGATAACAATACAATATTAGTCTTCCACCTGATGATGGAATCAGGATTGTTTGTTTTGATTTGTATGGCGATGAGTTTAAACATAGAATTTTTCTTAGGTAGGTTATTTCAATTTTCTTACAAAATTTTATTTGTTTTGACGAAAAAAGCTAATGTATTTACATAAAGTATACCATAATACATTAGAATTTATTAAACCAAAAACACATTTAATATTGGATTCTTGGTGAACATACACAGAAGCATGATTATCTATTTTACTTCAGGTATATATATAAAAGACCGCGCATACGTTTTAAGCATGGACCAACACGACCAGCATTGCACAAACCTGCAACCTGTACGATGTTGCACTCTAGACCAGCACAAACCAGCACGGAGCAGTAATTTTTAGTGCGGGTTCACTAGCACCCTAGCTAGGTCTAGGCAGAAAGTGCAGGTGACCGACTGACACGACGGTCGTTGCTGGTTGCTACTTATAGGTGTTGGTCTAATGTGCGCTATTCCATTAAATAACGTAGGTACCCTTACGAACAGGCTTTTCTGCTCCGTGCTGTGCTGATCGTGCTGGTTCATGCTTGATAAGTGTGAGCGGTCAACACATGTATGTTGTTAATTTTTCTTTCATAGAAACTATGTTTCTAAATTTATGTTGAACGTTTCCTAATCGAATATGTCAAAACTTTAATTTAATTCAGTAGTTACAATAATTTTCTATTTATTACATTTGTATGTACATTGTAGATATTACTTACGTGATTAAAAAATAATTTCTCTCGTGTTGTACCGTAAACCAAGTTAAAAGTGTGTCAATAATTGCAAAAAAAAACTAAATGATTAAGGTCCTGAAGAATAATTTCTTTGTGTCGCGATGTACTAAAGTTAATAAAGACACAATATTACAATTTCATTATTATTTTAAAGAAAAACAAATCTTCATTTCAAAACGTGTAAAAAACGATCTTAAAGAAGACATAATACATATTTATAATACAGTCAGGGTAAAAAAAAACTATTGACGTGAAACTGAGGGTGTAGTAGTGTCCCTCGTACTAGAAAAGTTAGGGTTCCAGTAGAATGATGGCGAGCCAAATCGTTTTCAGAATATCAAGTAGGTAATGGATATGTTAGGATGCTGTGTGTCTCTCTTTCCTTGTTTCGACCATCTCTGTTCTGATACGAACCATATTTTATGTGTGGATGTACTTCAGTATGTATGTAAGTTCTGTGAAGCATATGGAAAACTAATAGAGATGGACTCTCCTCAGGTTAGATATTTCATTTTTAAAAATGAAATTTGCTTAGAAATTACACACTAAATAATATTCCAGGAAATGTAATTTTTATTCTGTAGAACCAGATGAATCAGAAAATTGTACAGGTGTTTCTGTAGATTTGAGATGAGCGACAAGAATATAAAAAAAATAATCGAAGTCTTCAGTATAAAGTAGTGTTGATCTAATAGAATGTTAAGTTGAAGGAAGGTTTTGGTTGAGGATCACAAAATAAATATGATGAAAATAAATTTTTTGAAACGTTGGCCACTATAAAAACATTAGTAAAGCTTATTTTATGAAAAATGAATTTAATAACTAAAAAGAGGAAAGCAAGTTGGAAAATCTCAACATGCAGCAGGTGGAGACCTTTTTGTATCTTTCTTTTGTTTTTGAATGGATCCCCACGACCCTACCTGCTGCATGTTGGGATTTTCCAACTTGTTTTCCTCTTTTTAGTTATTTATTTCATTTTTGTGCAGTCGGGGTTCTTGTTTTTTTAAATAATTAATTTTTATTATCTTTCTTATAGTTAGTCGTTTTTACCCATTTTAGTTTTATTTACTTTTATCATTCCAACCCACAAGTGGCGAATTGTACTAGTATAGGTCAAAAATCACTTTTCAAAACTTTACAATATCTTTTCGTATTGATGCCCCCCGAATCCAAAAAATATATTTTTGGAAAATCTATGTGCGTCTGTTAGTCTGTTTGTCTGTGAACACGATACAGGTCAAACGGATGAACGGATTGAAACCAAATTTTGAGAGGACGTATGGCACGCAATTATGGAGAGCCCTATTGTTTTCGGGGAAATTCAGCGCATGCGCAAGAGATATATGCTATAACGTTGTTTTTTATATAATAATAGTTGGTCTGTTAGTATGTGAGCACGATACAGGTCAAACTGATGAGCGGATTGAAACCAAATTTCGGGAGGATGTTTGATATGCAAATATGAAGAGCTCTATTGTTTTTGGGGAAAATCGGCGTATGCGCAGAAGAAATATATTCTATAACGATGTTTTTTATATAATAATATTGTACCTTTCAAGAAGGATTTCTTAAAAAAATTTTTTTGTAAACTTTATACCTAGTTTTGTAAGTATTTTGAAAATAAAAAAAATTTGCTGTTCTTTTATTTTGTAGATCTGTCAGAAATAAACTAGTTAAGCATGCTTTGATTGATGTTTACAAGACGTGGAATATATTATGTAGGTAACCATGACAACGAATAGCAAATATCATATTGAATACTATAGCCATTACCCGCGTCACCTCACAAAATCTCAGCATTTTTATTTTCTTTATTATACTACTATATCAAATGTAAATATTTTTGAAGCTGGAATGGTCCCGTCGCTCAATTGTCTGAAATTTTTTTTGTAGTTTTTGTCAAAATGATAGCATAAAAGTGTTAAAATATATTTGAATTGATAATTTACGAGATTTTATTTTATACCCACATTGTTATAATAACAAAATATTTTTTTACTCTCTCTTTCTTTTTTTGATTGGCTGACGCCATATTATACCCTATGTCACTCCCACAAGTAAATGAAGCTAACGACATCTTTGTTAAAAATCCATCAAGCTGTTTAGGCAGCAGAGCGTGCCAAAGAAATAGACATACATACATACCGACATACATAAAACATGACCCTCCTTCTGGGGCAGTCGGGTAAAGAAAAAAAGGAGATATCATATTTTATAGAATATAAATTTAAAACTTGTTATACGAATTGAAAACAATTTTTGAATTTCTGAATGTGTTTGGTTAATTCGCAGTTGCCTTTGAAGTTTTGAACCGTAAAATGATTTTTAAACATCGATGTTGTATTTTATTTGGTAGTATAATATATTATGGCCAACATTAAATTAAACAAATAAACCTCATAGATTTGCCGTTATAATAGTATTTTCAACAACTATATTAAAATGATTAATAGTATGAAGTCATGGCATCGTAGCATCTGTCATAGTCTGCTGGTATTTAAGATTTAAAGTATTAGTCATATTCTGCTTCAAGTACTATTTCAAATAATTTATGTAAGAAACTAAAAATGAAATATGATCTATGTAGGTATATGCTTAAAACTATTATAATACACAACATAATATTCATATTTATATATTTTGCGTACCTGGACACGCCTATGTTAAGATAAACATTTTGTTAAATTATGTATTGCATTATCAATAAAATTGTTATTATTCTATCAATTTTTACAGTGAATAAATAAGTGTTTTTGGTGAATTTAGATTTTTAAGAACATTTAAAGATGGTTAAGCAAGGCTATGTATTTAAGAAATGACCAAATCATTATCCCAACGTGTTATTTCACTGGTAAATAAATAAGACATTGTACCTTATGTATACAATATGTTTTTGACAAAATTTTTATCAGTTAAATTTGATTAAACAAATCTAAAGTATATTTTTATCGGCAATATAAGATAAACAGTATAACAGCGATATAGTTCGAACGCACGGTGCCGAGCGGTTAAGACGTAAGGCCAGTAATGGTAAGGTGTCGGGTTCGATCAACATAATTGAAAATTTTTTTTCTACTCCATTTTATTTCCAATTGATATTTATATATTATATATAATATATTTCTCATATATTTTTATTTTTATTTTTTTAATTGTTTTTTTTAATCCATTTTCCCAATTTTTTTTCATTATAATATGTACAGTGGAAAACTTACGGTATGTGTACTTTTGGTTTTGCCAACTATTTTGCACTACTATGAAAAAAATGTAAAATACGGATCTGACGTTATATTTTGCAAGAAGCAATTGGTAGCAGAGATGAAGAAATAGGGATGTTTTTGCACCCTATATTACACATATGTATGTGTACACGTAGCATAAATACAGGGCGTTCACTATTCATTTTGTACTTTATAAATGCAATAACACTGAATTTACAGACCGCTGCACACGAGGCTGGATTTGTCGCTATATTCCTTGCGAGATTTCACTATTAGTTTTCTAGCGCTGGTTTTTTTAATTGCTTTTATGTGTTAGGTTCACACAACGCGTCATTTCAAGCTTGTTTTGTGGATGGATCTGGTGCGCGCGCAGTGACAGTTCAAATATAAACACTGAGCAAAACGTGTCTGCGAACAGAATGACGCCATGTTGGTTTGCTAGGAGCCGCTGTGGGACGGTTGGAAGATGTGAGACAAAAATTTAAGCTTACCGAATTCAACTTTAAGTTACAAAGCCTATGAACACTCTACGGACACTTCCTGATGCCCTATGGAAACTTTATACTCCAGAAGCCTTATACGGGCACACTATGAACATTTTCTAGAGCCCTACGGACACTGCAACTTTAAATTACTAGCAGCGCCACTTAAGTGACTATTCTATTATTTAGATATCCTCGTCAACAGAAGCCATGTTACAATCCAACGCATACACACAGCAAGCAAGTAACCGAATTTCGCATCCACAAGCACCCAAAACTTCAGGTTCGTCACCGTTATACAAGGATACTTGCAGAGCAGGGTGCAACTAATATAACCGTGTTTCAAACCATGGAATGAGCGATTACAGTGAGTCTGGGTCGTGCGCACGGAGTACACGGAACGACCCGATAAGAACGGTTTTTTGCATGCGTTAGATTAGTGACTAGTGACATGTCGGAATAGATTTTATATTTGCCAACAGTGACGATTTGGCTCCTCCAAGAACACCAATTATAAGAACAATGAATTTAATAGAATACTCTGGATACTACTTCCTGAGTTCAAAAAGAAGGTCTTGTTATTTTGTCCGCTTGTCAGTCTCCTTCGCGGCTATGTTTGTTTCAGCAGGAGCTGAGAACTCGATGACATACATAACTCGCGTGGTTTTATCAAGATGAACTATATCAGGCTTTGTGGCTGAAAGTGGTGTGGCAATACTGAATTATTATATTATTAACTAAAGCATACACGCACACACACGTAACGTCCTCCTATAAAACGACGTCCCATAAAAGTGTCGCGCCAGGTGCACGGTTTTACTTCTAACCAAATGCGCAATTAAACGTTTCACATACAAAAAATACACGTACTGAAATATTGTAAAAAGAAAGCTACAGACATCCTGTAGGTCGACATGGAAGAGAAATGATAGTGGCCAGCATGTAGAAGGTGGCGGCAACAGCATACAGGACTCTACAGGAGGTTGAAGATGTAGAGAGGGAAATGACCCGCGTCCTGCGGAGACACTGATGGAGAAGAATGACCGGCTGTTGGTCACCTCTGCTAGTCTGCAGTTCTCTCTAATCGCAGCTTGTACAAACGCTTCACAAACACCAGTAAGAAATGTGTATACGTACTCTTCATTCATATAAAGTATGTTTATAAAATGAATGGATATTATTATTATGTCATAATGCATGATTTCTGATTATATATCTAACGAACAACTTTACTGACGCTTGTCGACCTACGACTCAAAACTAACAGCCCCTGTTTGAATTATTCTTTTTACCCGACTGCGGCGCAGCCAAAAAGAAAGAGTTATAAGTATAGCCTGCAGTCTATCAAAGTCTGTATTTACGGATGTTCCCCCGTAGCGCCTACGCTATTCATCCGATTTTGATAAATAAGGTGTCAATCGATTCGCTATTTGTGGTCAGGGGAACATAGGCTACATTTATTTTTGAATTTTGGTCCCAGGGATGAGCAAATTGGAAACAGGTGTGTAGGCTTTCACGGCCAGTGTTAATCCAAATCTTCTTGGTTTCCGGGCTTGTATGCCGTGGTCCATTGGTATTTCTACCACGCCATACAAGCCCGGAAACCAAGAATATTTTAAATTGGAAACAAATAAAAAATAATAAAAAAAAAATTTAAATACAACGTAAGTTCATAATCTAAAACCCGACTATGGTACGGGTAATATAGGCTACGTTTATTTTTGAATTTTGGCCTCAGGGATGAGCAAATTGAAAAATAAAAGATAAGTTTAAAAATAATAATTTAAATGAAAATTAAGTTCAAAAACAAAAACCCGACTACTGAAAAGTATGAAGCAAGAAAATATTCCCATCTGAGGATAGCCGTGGTCGTATGCCACCCACCTTAACTTTATACATTTTAACAATAGAACGTGATCATAAGCTTTAGGGTAAAGTGCATAACGCTATACATCTAGAGGGCGCCATCGTTTTTGAAGGAAAACTTCTTTAGGCACGCTTGACTTGGGGAGTAAGCTGATAAATACCTGACGAAATTGTTTACGGAAGTGCATCATCGCCAACGGTGCGTGATCGTTCGAGGCGAACGGTAGTTGAGAGGGAGATATAAGTTAGTGAAGATAGTAAGAGAGAGAGTTACGTTTCGTATATTGGAAGTTGAGAGGCAGATATAAGTTAGTGAGTACGACAAAGACGGAGCATTAAGTTGAGAGGGAGATATAAGTTAGTGAGTTATATGATGTGGCATACGACCACGGCTATCCACAGATGAGAATATTTTCTTGTTTCATACTCTTCAGTAGTCGGGTTTTAGTTTTTGAACTTAATTTTTATTTAAATTATTTATTTTGAACTTATTTTGTATTTCATAAATGTCGTCTGTCATACAAATAAAAAAGAAAAAAAAACTCGAAATTACAATTAAATTTTTATGTATAACGAGAGAACAATTTTTCATTTGCAATATTTTAAACTGTTTTTATACACACAAAATTTGTCACTGTCGCGATTCTAACCCGAATTCTTCACTTTAACCCTATGCACATGAACTAATGTAATGGTAGCAATATTTTATTCTTATCCAGGTTTCGCTCAGTCTATTTTTCAGAACTTATTCAGTAATTAATTGACCCTATTCTACCAGTTTCAGATTTCAGCAAATCTTCGCCAATTGACCTCAAATCTTTCAATCGAATATATGGATATTTTTTCCACTTCTAATTTTGAACATAATAACATCCATTCATAAATAAGACAGACTTTACCTTGCATGTATGTAAATTTATACTTGCTTACATTTTGTACTTATAAATAGAAAAAAAGTTGTTTTAGTGACTTTATGCAATTGTTTCTATTGTAAATATGTACATAGTTAATGAATTATGCAACTACATGTTTCGAATGTTATAAGTTGTTCCGATACAGTCTTTTGTCTAAAATCACAACTGGATAAATTTCTTGTTTTGTACAGTTTTATCACACGTTTCATGTATTTCCTAAGTGTACAGATTCATTGATATCTTTGAGATATGAATATGTCTACATTTTCCTAATAAACGGACATGCGGTTTAAATTGGAGATAAATTACATGGAAATTAAAAAAAAAAAAAAACATTAAACGTTGATAGTCTTGAGTAATGCGTCACAAACGAGTTTTGATTTTAGGCGCGGGTAAATTAGACGAAAAGTGAAACGATTCCTCTTCTCCGACTTCAACCGGCAGAAAGGGTGCGAGAATCGTTTCTACTCTATCTGTTAAAGCGTCCTACGCACTCCACACGCATGCGCAGTTTGTACTCTGTGTGTACGTAACATTTTCTCTAGCCACGCTAACAAATTCCATATAACCATAACAATATATAGTACCGAGTAACTTGTGAAAAAACTGTTGAGCGAATAGTGGTGTGTGTGAGTCGGACGAACATGTAAATATTTTGAGCCAGAACGAAATTACATCCCCTCCCCCGTTTTCGAGGATGCTGAACACGGTGGTGATATTAAAATTTCTCTCTGGGGCTGCGCAACTCCCCAAAAAATTTTTCTGAAAAAATGTTTTTTCTTTATTTTTGAGGATGCTGAGCACGGTGGTAGTGTTGAAAATAAATGAAATGTATTGTACTGATAAAGTACTAAACTAATGGAACGAGAATACCATACCCAGTGGTACAGAAGCTTGAGAGTTCTCAGTGTAAGCCCAAGAGACTGCGGTACACCCGCGATAATAGAACGACTCCCAAAACAGAAAAGAAATAATAATAATAATAATAATAATGTGACAAAACTGTTCTAGTTCGTGGTGGAAAATATAGTGATAAATAGTGAAACGTTAACGAAACAAATAAACAAACTAAAAAGCACTTCTCTATAGCGTAACAAAAACAAAACAACAGTTCTAACTAATATAGTAATAAGTAATGAAGAATTCAAAGTCACTATATACACAAGATTATTCACAACACGGGAACACACCAAAATTTATCTAGCACAGTTATTTATTAACTATATATGCAGTTCTATTTATTTCGTACACTATTATTTACACAGTTCATTTATCTACAGGAGATTATTTGTCTTAAACTATTTATTTCAGCAGTTACCTCAGCACTATTCGCTGACTGTTAATTTATGTCGAATTTATGTATCACTCGATGAGGGACACTGTATGACTGTCCCTGTGTGACTGTCCCCGTGTGACTGTGTCTCCACTAAGCTTTCCCGTGGTTTATATAGGCGCTGGATAATTCTTTCCTTTGTTGCGTTCATTGTTGTCTGGAATTTGGCAACAAAGTCTTTTTTACCTACGTCTATTGTTTGAACAATAATCAAGCCGATTGTTGTCTCCCAACAACAATCGGTGTGTCTTTGTTAGAATGACGAGTCGATTGTCGTCTCACGAACTTCTTTGTTGTCTCAACAATAATAATTTACTTTACGAGGACGAGACACATGGCAAAAGAATAAAAATATTCAATGTTAAATTCTTTAATGGCTGCAATCGTTTCAATACTGATTGCGCCTTGTTGAGGGTTTCTAGTTTTTAAAAAACTGAGATACAAGATTATTAGTGTTAAAACTCTGGTCATAAAAGAATGCATCGTAGTTGGTAGTTCCTACTGAAGGAAAAAGGAAGCATTCAGCTTCTTCCATTAAGTCGGTCGTGTTTTTCTATGCACATATTATATTTTCTGATAAGCAACGAAATTTTTCATTAACATTTTCCAATAATCATTTGAATTAAAATTTTCGAAAATCTAGTGTCTAGACTGGTTATCAGGATTGCATAAAAAATGATAAAAAATTTATATAACACCTTCCTACACTATGGATATTAGCTTAGAGATGCAGCCGGTAAAGTAGGTAGAGTGCATATTATGTGTTAGACGCATAGCAAATGCTGATTTATTACACAGAATGGATTAGATAAGAATTGTTTGCTGGCCATGATATACGAGTGTATACACTCTTTCTCTTACTTCGTTACATATAACATTATTATGTATCTAAAGAAGATAATATGTGCATTTTATTCGTGATTTTATTTACTACTTTTTTGCGTGACCGAATGTATAGATGTTTTTTTAAAACAGTTTTCAAATTATACTCATTAATAATTTCTTTATTAGGCTAGATAAATTATGGCCTTGGTGTAATTAATTTCGGTGCACAGCGTAAAAGAACTGTTGAAAATGTGAAGATATTCTTTGTTATTAAAAAAGTTTGATTGGACACCTGAATTTTTACATTTATTACATTCAGGGCTAGCTCTTGGGCGGTGGGCGCCATTTTAGAAAAGAGAAAATAAAAGAAATAAAAAAAAATAATATACCACGTTTTTAAAACGAACTAAAAAGTAAAAAAATCAATATTTTTTAATTTGTAGGATTTGAAACGAAAAGCGTGGGGCGAATGCGGCAGTTATATAAGAAGTGTCGAGAATAGCTATCGATGAAAAAATCTAAAAGATAAAACGAATAATGCGCCCCGCGTTTTTCGTTTCAAATCCTACAAGTTAAAAAAAAATATTTTATACTTTTTAGTTCACTTTAAAGACGTGGTAAAAACAAAAATACATCGTAATAAATAAAAATAGTGTATGACCCATGAAGGGACCGAATCCGCGACCTTTGCGTTATTAGAACGATATGCTCTATTCAACTGAGCTATGACTGATGATTGCTAGGTGCCTTACAACGGTAAACAAATATGAATGAATTATATGTATCGATTAAATACTTTAAAATTTCTTTATTTCTTTCATTATTCTCTTCTTTATTTTAGTATTTTCTCATATTCACATCGAATTCTGAGTGATGTTAAAAATTTCAAGTCTCTATCTCATCAGGAAGTTAGTTTTAAATCATTATACATGTTCATACGCTCTAATGGTGAAAATAGAATTTTAGAAACGTTGACCACAAGCGATGTTATGGTAAAGCTTCTTTTCTCAATTATTCCTCAAGCGAAATAAACTTCCTGAATTTGGAACAAAACTACTACTAACAAATAGTTTATGATCATCGTGTAGGATATGGCGTCAGTTTCGCTTACATTCGAAACTTTCAGTAACGCACGTATTACAAAAACTAATGATGCAGACAGTATCTTTTTACCCTACTGCGGCTAAGCTAAAGGGAGGGTTATGAGTTTAGCAGTCTATGTATGTTTGTATTTACGGATGTTCCACCGTAACGCTTAAACTATTCATCCGATTTTGATAAATAAGATGTCAATCGATTCGTTATTATGGCCCGGGTAACATAGGTTACATTTATTTTTGAATTTTGGTCCTAGGGGTGAGCAAATTGAAAACAAATAAAAAATAAGTTAAAAAAAATTTACAGGACTATGCCGTAGACCTTAGTATTTGATATTAATTTCAACGTTACATCTCTCTCTGTTCCTGAGAAAAATGGTTTTGATGAAACCCCAAAAATTCAGTTTTTTATGTGATAATTACATATAAAATTAGAAATAAATTATATTCGGTTTTTTTCCTTTACTTGTGCTATAAGATCTTAGTATAAGTATCCTTATAAGTTTTGATATCAGTGAGTCTCTATCAAAAAAATACATATTTTTTTATTGCATTGAGTTAGAATTTTTTACAGGATTATGAAATCGTAGACCTTAGTATTTAATATTAATTTGAGTTCGATACCTTCAGTCGTTCCTAAGGAAAAGGGTCTTGCCGTACAGACAAAATGATTCTATAAGGATTTCGTTTTGACGTGATAACGTCTTATAAATTGATGAAACACCAGCTGTACGCACGAAAAAGTGTAACGTTCCTAACGTTCCGCCTGACCCTGTGCGTGCAAGCGAGAGCGCAGTAGGCTTCGGCCCAAGTTTGACAGCTACTAAAATTTAGGTTATGTATTACGGAATACGTTATCACGTAAAACTATCGTCCGTAAACCGACTTTACAGACAACCAATTTTTTTTTTCATTAGTAAATCCTATCGATAGTAAACCGCGAACAAAGGCTAGTAAGTTCATTATTTATTTGTGATTCGTTAGCACTGAATACCAATGTTTTTTAAAGACCACACGGACTTGTCATTCAAATAAAATGATATTGACGACATTCCGAAGTCCACACACCCTGCTTAAATAATGCATCTCATGCATATTCAAGACCAGGCTGTTTACATCCAAATTCAATATTCCGTATATCCCACTTTTACATACCCGAGCCTTAAAGTCTGAAATACCATTCATTCCGAGCTCGCACGCACTATTACATAACGCATATCATCTGTCTTTTTTAAGGCCCTTGTATAACTTAACAATTTTACCATTTCAACCTCACAAGTAGGAAATAAATTCACATTTCAAAATTTTATATTATTTTTTCGCTTTGTGGTTCTCCGAGTACAAAAATTATGTATAAAGTGCGTGAATTATAATTTTATGACGCGGTGACATGGTAATTTCAGTCCTACAAATTATAAAAGAAGCACGCACGAAATATATATAGGTTATATAGAATTTTTTGCATGTACCTCCTTTAAAGTAGCTGATTTTCACATAATTTTTAAAATTTTTGACAGTTCAATTTTGAGCAAGATCACTTCTAATTGTAGACCGCAAATTCTTAGTTAGACTGTGATTTCATATGGAAATAGTAGTACGACCGCGTTTATTTTACTTTACGCAACGTTACAGCACTAGTGTTAAATGTGTCATTTCACATGACCGCTATAGAGGCATGAAAAGTAACCATTTTATAGGGAGGTGTGAAAAAAAGTATATTTTATCTGTCATCTGATATTTTGTGTGTAGTAATCCGAAAGCTCTGTCAGTGGCAGAGCTCTCTTAAACATTTTAATTCATCTTTTATAGTCGTAAATAAGAGTGGTAATCAAAAATTCTTGTTGCTTCCTATGAGCACCTGCTATTGGTCTGTTTAACACGTCATCTGTTGGCCTATCTCTTTTGTATTCTTATTATTATGCCTTTCCCAAGTTACATACCGCTAAACTAGCGGTATGTGCTTTATTATCGGTTTGTGCGTCAGAGCTGACTTTCGTTCATATAAGAAGTTATATCTAAGTTAATTTCACACGAAATCCATTCAAACTGAAAAGAGGAGATTCTGATCTATAAAACAGAACAATTTTTAAACCAATTCGAGTTCATAAATACTATTAATATTGTATTTGAAAATTACAAACAGCAGTTGTCGGTTGATCTGTACGTATGTACGTCACGACTCTACAGATCGCAATTTTGGTCGGACTGCCTTGGGTTATATTTTATTCACTTTGTTTACTATCAGACCAGAACCCTATTTAAATTCACATAAATGCGTTCAGTAGTTTAATTTTTATAAACAGTTTTATTTTATCATTTTTGACAGCTAATAGTTATAATAAAAAAAAAACGAAAAAATACCTATTACTGTTTTGTAAATGTATATTACGTAGAATAACTGCTACACTTCTATACCACAATAACAACGCAAGCTGCGATATCGGTATGGCCGAGCGGTTAAAGCGTTAGTCCAGTGTTAGGGAGGTGCCGGTTCGATTCCCGCTGACACAATAAATTTTTTTTTCTATTCCATTTTATTTTTTTTCTATTTTTTTAATTGTTTCTTTTTAATCTATTATCTCATTTTTTTTTTTCATTATAATATGTACAGTGGAAAACTTGCGGGATGTGCACTTTTGGTTTTGCCAACGGTTATTCTATTTATTTTAGATCTGTCAGAACTAGTTAAGCATGCTTTGATTAATTTTTGCATGACGTGGAACATATTATGTAGTTAACAAATCTTTGATTAACGTCTGAATAGAACTCTTCAAATAAATAAAATTGTCGACCAATTTTTCTCAGACCAATATATTGACAAAAAATAAAAAATAACAAATCAATATAACATACGATGACGTTTCGATCCGGCTTTATGTAGTTAACCATGGCAACGAATAGCAAATATTATATTGAATACTAGTCATTACACGCGTCACCTCACAAAATATCAGAAAATTTATATTCTTTATTATACTAAATATATCAAATGCAACATTTTGAAGTTGTAATGGTCTCGTCGCCCAACTGGCTGGAATTTTTTAATTTCAACTAAGTAATTAATATTGGTTGAAAGAAAATGTCTGAATGTTTATAAATCAAGAATACTTATGTGGATCTTAAAATGTTTTATTTGAAGAATTATTGAAATAATGAATTTATTTCTTTGCGACTATTCAAAAAGATTTTCCGGTTGAACAATTTTATCGCGCTGAGAACCCTCCTAGTTTCGAGCACCAAGCCCTACTCTTGTGGAGGCCATGGTCACAGGACTTCACCATCCTCGGTGCGAACTCCTCTCTCCCCCAATCGCTTGGAGCGCTTATAGGACGGTGCCTCTACAACCGCCCACTGCGCCCCAAATACTCACGTGTATTGCGACAGCCACTGTGTGTATTACACACTATATGAGTATATACGGGGATATATTTGAACAAGTAAGCACGCAAATGTATGTGTCAAATGTAGAAAACTTACACACGCAAAATACACATTAATTAATTTATTATAGTTGGTACCTAACTTGGAAGATTGAGAAATTTAGTTGAAACGCAATGGAGTCATAGTATATATATATTAATAGATTGCAGATACACTAGCGCCTCCTGTCCCTATTAGAAGCCATTTTGACTGTGGGAAACGCCGTAAAAAGCGCGCGAGATTCAAAAATATTGAATAATCTATAATATGATTTTATTGAGAAAAACAACAAAACTTACAGTAAACAGTGATATTTCGCTACAAAAACTACATTTATACTTTCAAAAATTACAAAACAACATAAGTATCTGGCGTTTTTTCAAAAATGCGTTAATACTACTTTATGTAGCTTCTACTTTATTTTCATGAAAATGAATATTTGAAAATTATTTTTTATGTAATGCAGTTCAAAAACAAAACACTGCGTATAAACAAAATCGACAGTGGAATGAACAAATTTTACATCATTTACCAATAGGTCATACGTATTATGCAAATCTTTGATTAACGTCTGATTAGAACTCTTCAATAAATAAAATTTTATTTATTGAAGAATACGTATTATGCATGTGTTTTTTTAACATTTTTAATAGAATTATTTATTCAACCATAATACGGAAAAAAATTGATAATCATTTAAAAATTTAATATTACCATAAGAAAAAATATTAAATTTTACATTCAAAACTAGACAGTTTAAAAAATCGGCCATGTTGGCGGGCTTATGTGACATCATGATATACGATGCATGTCGACCTTGATGTCAAATTGTCAATGTCTAAACTTTTTCATGATATTTATGCTCAGTTCACTGAATTATACTCAGTGACTACCTGTCTTAAATAAAAAAAAAATAGTTACGAAGAATAAGGAAGCTTGCCACATTTTTTTTACTCTTAATAGTAGTCTAAAATTACCGAATTAATGGCGAAAGAATTTTTGTATTATCTCTAAGTTTAAGTTTGACAACTCTTCGTACTATGCTGTACGGGTGACGTCACGCGGCACAAGTGTCATAAGGAAACGACATAGATACAATCATAGAGATATAAGTACTAGAGTACGCTAGCGGGTATGCTTGCTATAAGTGGAAGTGTCTGCCGTTCAGAGAGAGAACGCTGCAAACGTTCCGTATCATTATATATTATGTTTACTTAAATCAGCATTGTTTTGTATCATTAGTTACCATGGAGATAAGGAACTTTTCTCTCTCTGAATAGCAGACACTTTCATGGCTCACTCGCGTACTCTAGTATAATATCTCCATGGATACAATTTAAATTTGAATAGATATAATAATGAATGTAATGTCAATTTTCAAGTGTGTCATATCGGAATATATCTTAAATTCATGACTTATTACATTTTTACTTATTATATAAATACAAGCATGCACATTGTGTCGCAGAACGTCACGGGGGCCGACCAGACGTCGCGGTCGATCCAGTCTCGTTTGCGACCCCACGTACTTAAAATTTAATGTAAAGATATACAGTGTAACCTCTTTATAACGAATCTCAAAGGACCGAGCATTTTTTTCGTTATAAAGAGTTTTCGTTATATGGAGGGAAGAAAGAAAAATAACCAAATTTCACCTAATTCGTTTATTCCAAGCACTTTGCTGACGTTTTTTGCTATGCCAATATTTGTTTTGTATTTTATTACGTATCTTACGCATGACTTGGGATGTGGTTGAATAATCTTCATTAAACAATAGGAATTTTTCGATAAGTTTGTCGTCATCAAGTGCTTGTTGAATGTTGCTGATTGTTCAGAATCGTCCTCTTTACGTCTGTAAATATTTGCTGACGCCTAAATGTGAACATATTTCTTCGTAATAGAGAATGCCCGTTGCGCTATAAAGAGGGTATTAATGTATGGGCTTTAAGGTAAACCAACCAAATTGTACAAATTTCTACGTTATAGGGAGTTTTTCGTTATAACGAATGACGTTATAAAGAGGTTACACTGTATGTCGAAATAATGTTTCCAACATTTTTAAAATAATTCTTATTATCATGACGTGACATTATCATTATTAGTATTTTCGTCAAGTGAAAACTTCCTAATTATTTGTTTAAATTAAAATCAGACTATTTTCCAAATTTTCATAAAAAGTTTTAAATAAAATTAGCAGAATTACTTCTAATAACACCGGACCTCTTGAAAAATAATTATGGTTTACTGTATTAACGCTTCCGATTTTGGCGAATTTTAAAACGCAAAAACCATTTCGTTATCGTCCACCTCGTTATCGCTTTTTTAAAGAACTCCCCCGAAATGCCCTCCCCTTTTCACTGCACAAAAAACACGCCATCGCATCGACAGCATCTCGTTATAAGAAAGTCCCTCGAAAGGCCAAAATCGGAAGCGTTAATTCAGTAAAATTTTACCATAATTATAAATTGTTTGTTGCATTAAAAATCAAACTATTTTTTAACTAAACTTTCTAAAACGTTTTTAAAGTCATATAAATATAGCTGTTTGATGAATTGGTTAACAAGATTTATTACAAATCCGCAATTTGTTATAAAAGCTATAATAATCATAAATGTGATTTTAAACAGTCTTGTTTTATACAAATATTACCATATAACTAATTACTGTGAAAACATTCTAATCCATACAAAATATAACTCATATCATGTCAAATTTAAATCGTAATTTATAGTATTCACAAACCTCGAATCTCCATTAATAATTATTAAACATCGAATGAACATCCCAGCAGTAGTTATGTACAGTACGTCCTCCAACACACCGAACTGCCTCGTCGTGTTTTGTCGTTCGTGTTTTACAGACGCGAGCCATAGACAAACTGAAAATTTACAGAAACACATTGTCTCTGTCATCCATGCCTTGCTAAGAGTGTGAATTCAATTATAATTTTTCTCTTTTAAATCGTCAACAACAATGGAAAAATATTATCATAAAAAAGTATAAACTGTAAGGCCAAGTTCACACTAGCAAAATCTGATAAATTGTTTGCAAACAGTTTGTCAAAAATGTTAGCAAACTCCGAACAGAAATCGAATATATTGTTTAAATCAAGTAAATTGCAAACAGTAAGCAAACTGTTTGCAAGTGACTTGCAAACAATGTTCACAAATTACAAACTATTTACAAGAACTGTTTGCAAACCTTGCGAACAATACTATTCGAAAACAGTCATAGTTCCAGAGCCAATCGTCGAATTTTCTATGTATCGAAATTACAAACAACACATGTGTGAGTTTGCATTTAAACGGGGCTACAATATTAATACGCTAAGGTTAAAGATGTTTGCCTCCCTTTTTAGAAAAAAACTCACAATTTCTCCACATAAATTATATATCATTTTACACATAATTGCTTGCTCTACTGACATCGACAACTAAAAAATTTATTATTGCTTTTGTTTTTGTAAATTAATTAAAATACAGCAACGCTGAACAACGTCTGCCATCTGACGGCTTAAATTTTGAAACAACGTCAACACTTCGGTCTGTCATCTGACCTTCATATTGTAATACAACAGACACAATACTGCATACTGCCATCTAACGGCTTTAATTTTGAAATAGCGAGCAATGCTGAACAACGTCACAGCAATGCTGCATAATGCCATCTGACGGTTTATCTCAACGCTTTTGCTACTTGCGCCTCTATATGACAATTTTACTAAATATTTCTTCGATCTGTCATCTGAGCTTCATATTGTAATACTTACAACAAAAAGAAGAACGTTATAAGCAGTGTGCAAAATTAGAAACGAATTGAATACCTGCAATCATATTTAAAAAATAATTTTGTAAAGTGACTTATTTAGTGCGAATAATTCGCACAGGTCACACTAGTTATTATTATATTTATTCTGTAGGAAATTGAAAAAATAGGGTTGCAAAGCAAAGGAGTGCGACAGGATGAACTCTGGCACCCCGTTATGAAAGTACGCATTGAGACTGACGTTTTGACGTCAATTTTATTCAATTATGGTATAAGAGGACTAACAAAAAAAAAATCCGAGAGGACGTCAGCATTCCATGATTTAGCAAAAGAAAAATAATAACAATTGTGGTTCCCGATTTGTCTACTCATTAACTCACAGACTCTATATGAGTGCAATTTATATAAATCTGTTTAAGTAATTTTTTGTAAATACAAGTGTGAATCAGCTACTGTACTAGCTAAACTTTGTGTTGTGTTCCTGTGTGTTGTGAATATTTTGTGTATAATTTAGTGACTCTATATTCTCTGTTACTTTAGTCTTTTATTTTAAAATTTAGAACTATTAGTTTTGTTTCTGTTAACGTTATTATTCCTGTGAAGTTAAAGAAGTACGCTTTCGTTTGTGTGTTTTACTGTTTTGTTAAACAATTATTATTGCAAATAAATAATTTCCGTCACGGACTACAGCAGTTTTGTTACAATATTAAGTACAGATGCCTATTTTACTTCATTGTTTTGTAGATTTTCTGCATCCAAACGAAACAAGGAAGTAATTTTGAGCCGGAATTGCGTTTTCAAAAGCGCGTGGTATGTTTCGTCTGCACAAATTCGTTCAGTCTATAGCACTAAAGCAATATCTCGCGAGTGTTTGCATACACGACGTGTATGTGTGTGCGTGCGTGTGTATGCGCGCAAATATACAGTGTTTTATAAAGTGCTGACTGTACTTCATTGCTATGCATTGAGGATTTATTTAAGCTTTTCCGACTACAGTGTAGGCTTCAGAAACCGTTCAAAATATCTGTTAAGGAGCCTATATGTTAAAAAAATGTCTCAAAACATTTTTCAGACTATAATATTGTAACAAGTTTCCCCCCAGTTGATGCGACACTTTTTTCTGTCGAATGCTCTCGACGACGACAACAAATGAATGCAGGTAGCATGTTTTTGCAAAGCAGTTCGCCAAATCTCGACCTTCATAGAATTGCCTGAAGAAGGCAATGCAAGTGTAGGAAGGTTCTCGGTCCAGCTACCAAATAGACTTGGTACAATCTATGTAATATTTAAAAACTCTATTTTGGCATTAAATTAAGATAAACGAATATTTTCTTAAATTATTTGGAAAATAAAACAAAATTTTAATTGTCTATTAATCTATTATTAATCTATTGATATTTAGAATATTCGCGCTAAAAACTAATTTAATATACACTTCAATTGTCAACGTCGACTTGTCAAACTGTTTTCATAATCTCCGACATACGTACATATTTGCATTTGTCTCACACTCATGTATCGTGAACATCGATGGATTTTCTCTGTTTACGTTCCTCTGCACCCCGTTTCTCCTCGTATTTTTACTATTCTCGCTTGAAAACACCCCTTTTAATGAAGTTTTATAAAAAAAAAAAAATAGTGATAACATATCTGTGGACTAAAGGCTTCAAAATTTCATTAAAAATAGTGATAAGAGATCTCTGGCCTAAAGGCTTCAGTTAAAAAGAAAAGATTGTGTCAATCGGTTGAGCAGATTGCTGGCGGATTGGCTAGATAAATAGGGCTTGTGCTTGAAATCTATAGATTTTTATTATGAGAGCTATATTAATATACAAATAGGTAGCTACAGTTTTGCTTTTGTATTATGAAAGAAACCATTATTGACGTTACAATGCAATATTAGAAAAAATATTATTGAAACAATGTCACTGTCAGGACTCAAACCTGAATCTTCCACCAAGTAAATTCGGGTTTGGGTTGCGACAGTGACATTGCTTGAATAATAATGCACTTTTGCACATACCGCTAAACTAGCGGTATGTGCTCTATTATCGCTTTGTGCGTTCTTTCGTTCATACAAGAAGTTATATCTAAGTTAAATTTCACACGAAATCCATTCAAATTGTAGCTTTTAGAAAAGAGAAGATTTTGTTCTATAAAATAAAACCATTTTTTGATCCATCCGAGTTTATAATTACTAGTAGGTATAATTGTGTTTCCCCTTCAAGGTTTCAATCATTTGCACATCCATTTTTAAAATTTCTAAAATATTGTGACTGTGTTCTTTCGAAATTTTGATTTTTTTTATTTTAGGAGCATTTTTATATTATGTACTTTAGAACAATTTAGTGTGCTACAAGTAGGTACATTTATTTTTTTGACGTGATAACGTCTTATAAATTGATGAAACACCAGCCGCACGCACGAAAAAGTGTAACGTTCCGCCTGACCCTGTGCGTGCAAGCGAGAGCGCAGTATAAGCGATAGAGAGTCGGTAAAAATATAGTTTGACAGCTACTAAAATTTAGGTTATGTATTATTAAATATGATATTCGAGCGGAATACGTTATCACGTAAAACTATCGTTCGTAAACCAACTTTACAGACAACCAATTTTTTTTTAATTTTCCAACTTACACACGTAAAGTCAACAGCATAATAGGTAATAATATTAGAAGTTTTTCAAACTACGCCTGTTTGATTCATGTCATCAAATCAAATCTGACAGCATTTCACCCTTATACCTTTGTGAGGCTGCTAATATACTGTTGTATAGTAGGTGTATAGTAAACTCGCAAATAAAAAAAATAAATTACCAAATCACAGTAGATCGTTTTAAGGGTAGAAAATACCCTAAGCTCGGTCCTACATTCGAATATATTGTATCATGATGATACAGACAAGGACAGAGAACAGTTGTAAACGGAGAGAGGCAACCAAAAACATTCATCAAGGTGGATTTAACTGAAACTCTGATATATTGCTACACTAATGTATGTGCCTCACACCAGTGCATTCCAAGCGCCACGCCGCTGAAATTATGATAGTGGAATAATTGATTGCTGCATTGCTGAATTTCTACGCGTGTTCTACACACACTGCTGCTGTTTGTGCGTACAGTGTCGTACGTTACAGAAGGGAACTATAATTTATATTGATTAGAGGTTGCCCTCTCTTAATATAAAAAAAAAACTTCACGTTGTAGTTTCATCTTTATAAATCATAAAGTAAAGTAGATATTTGTAAAATTCGTATATGTTCTTAAATTGATTAAATACAAAACTAATTTATTTTACCAAATTTTGTAATAAATTTAGGTTCTTCCTGACCTAACGGCCTCTCGGCCCGTAAGCATTTCTCAGGCCAGGGATCAGTGGCATTTTGCCTGCTCTGCCACCCTATAGTTACGCCACTGGCCTGTACCGAATATTATTCCACACTTTGACCGGATACTGAATAGTTTTGACTGATATTATATATCCTTAAAAACAGTAGGTACATAAGTTATTCATTATGGAACCACTATCTATAAATTAATTCGTACTTGAAGAAGGAGAAGTTATTGTGAGCGTCCCAAATTTATCTTCTTTTAGTTGTACTTGAAGTAATTATGCCTTTTTCCAGCTTCGAAACCTGTATTTTCTAAGTTATTATAAACTTTCTAAAGACTAGAATAATATCCAGAAATTAGGGGAAGAAAAATATCACATTATTTTTACTGAGTAAACAAAGCACATTGTGAAAAAAAACTTTTTAACAAAAAAATTAAACCGCCGAAAAACTGAAAAGCAAAAAATAATAAATCTTTTTATTTAACTAAGTTCTATCTAAGTAGTTGAACGTATGTGACAGTATAGTATATCTAAGTAATTTTGAGTCGGCGTCAACAATCCTTCGCCGGAAATCTCTGAGCGTTCACGAAGTTAATGTCAGCGACAGAGCAACCCGAACGGGCACACTGAGGGCACACGTCTTTGCAAGTGGTCGTGTGTCACATACGTTCAACTACTTAGATAGAACTTAGTTAAATAAAAAGATTTATTATTTTTTGCTTTTCAGTTTTTCGACGGTTTAATTTTTTTCCCATCCTTAGGGTAGGAGTTTTTTTTTCCAAATTTATATGAGACGAGCCTCGAGGTATACCCTATCCAATAAAAAAATAATTATCAAAATTGGACCACTCTGTAAAAAGTTATGTGTGGTCATACATTACAATCAGTGAGTGAACAATCAATAATCCCCTGTTTTCCTACCCTTAGGGTTGGAATTTTTTTACCAAATTTATATGGGACCAACTTCGGGGTATACCCTTTCAAACAAAAAAATAATTATCAAAATCGGACTACTCTGTAAAAAGTTATGCGTGGTCATACATAAATAAAAAAAAAAAAAAAAATAAAAAAATAAAAAAAAAATATACGCGTCGAATTGAGAACCTCCTCCGTTTTTGTTTTTCGTCGGTTAATTAAAATAGTTTTAACATCTGTGAGTAACTAATATTCGTTTTTATGTTCGTGGCAGTTTTAGTAATGAGTTCTTCTTTATTTTGACGATTTCAGTCAAAATTATGGGAGTGGCACTTGCAGTCTAAATAAATATTTAAAATTTTCAAAAAGAACACGAACACAGATTTTTAAAATTTTGTTTCCTTTTTTATATTGTTTTTTATCACAAAGGGAATTGGGTTTGAATATTAAGAAATGAAACACACTTAGTTCATTTTAACATGACTTTTTATTAAAATAAATTACAGTCACACAAATAAGGTAGGATAGGTCAATATATATATAATACACACTTACATCCTAAAGTAGTATACTTTGAGCAACATTTAAGTAAGCAACAGAATAATAAAAAATACTTTAAACAATAAAAAATGTGAAGAAAAACAACAACAAATACATAAAATTGGTATAAACAAAGTTACAGTAGAAGTATAAAACGGTTTTAGCCAAAGCATCAAGTTCTCTACCTGTAAATTTTGTATTTCTTAAAACAAAGGAAAATATCAAATTTTGTCGACATGAACTAAAACACTACGTTGACATCTGGTGGTTACCTATTTCATTGTATGATAATCTTAACTATACTGCTTTAAAATGTTAACATCGTGTGACCTTGGTAAACGAATAGAAACAACGCAATCATGGATGGTGTCTTTTTCAATTTGATTTATGATTTCAATTATATATCTATAAATGAGTCATTAGGTTCATTTTGATTTCTTAATATACATTTATTGGAAAGTTTTTCGAAAAAGTAGTTCACATGTTGATTTCAAGCTGAATCATTCAGAAAATACAAAATCAACCAACATTTTTCACGGTTAATGTAGACATAACGTTAAGAATTTGTATTTGATCAATTCTTACATAATTATTTAATTTTATTTCGTCTATTTTATGGCAAATCGAAACAATCACAATTATCGTTTTTATAAAACGTTATCTCCACGGTAAAATACAATACACTAAAAATACTTATGGTTTGATTGCTTATTAGCAGAGAACTTGATATATAAAAATAGTAAAAAAAATGTAGTTTTGAAGGTGAAAATATACATACGTTCACTGTAACGAATTAAACAACAATTTGTTTGTAAATTTTAAAAGCAGTGATCAGCTGTTTTATTTTTCGAATTATTTACATTGTAATTAATATTTACAGCACAATTAAAAATTAAAAATATATAACTGCGATAAACACCAATTTTTCCTTACGAAATACAAGTTCTTCGATAGTAAATGGTGTTTTTATAATAGCGTCTTTTTGGATAGAAATAATTACAGACAAGATTTTTTGAAAACCGCACTTAAGATTCAAAAAATTCTTCCTTTGAGCGAATCGCTTTACTAACTTACAAAGTAGGCGACGCTTAAATATGTTCAGTCAGTGGGAGGCAAAGAATTTGCCTCTATTCGAGTAAAATTTGTACAGGGCGGTTCCGTATGCCTATACAAGACATTTTATTGGCTAGTGAACAGTTTGCCAGTGATTAACAGTACTTACGCTTAAGTGTCTTTCTGCCAGGGAGTTTTGATGGGAATCAGGGCTGCCAGATGAACGGATTTTTCCGTTCCAAACGGATTTTTCGAGTAGAAATAAATTTGAACGGATAATGGAACGGATTTCATGATCTGAACGGATTTAACGGATTTTCTAACTTTTCCGAATTTTTTACCTTTTTTACTACATATAAATTCAAACTTCACTCGATAATCGATAATTTGGGGACATTCGGGTATTTTTAGCACATTCGAGCACATTCTTTCACTACCTCTGTCCTACTCCTCTCTCTAGTTGGGTAGAAAAAGATAAGAGGGTGTATGAAACAATGTGTTCGCGAAACACACACCTATATCGATGAATATCGACTCGCTATCTTTGTCTGATGCGTTTTTTTCACACAACTGGAGTCAAGTCTTTTGAGTTACACGGATTTACGGAACACATTGAGGATTTAACTGATTGTACTGCCGCGTTTGTTACTATCGCAACATTCTAACAGTCAATATAATATTTTTATTTCATAAAAATGTGAAAAATCTACGAAATAATCGATTCATTGGATGTGAAAAAATGAATCATTTCTATTCAATTTAAAGTCTGTTTGTAAGTAAAAGTAAATTCAACGTCTTATACGAAATTCATTTAATAATGTTAATAATAAAGCCATAATGAAGGTGGAAACATGTCGATGTGTCGTTTATGGTACCGCATACTTCACTTTACTCTCTATCTCTCTCACACTCATTGCCTTAATGAGTGAACCGGGCGAACGGATGGAAACGGATTTTTCAGACCACTTCCCCCACCACTTTTCGCCTTACCGACGGATTTCTGAAGAGAGAAATCTGGCAGCCCTGATGGGAATATCTTTCCTAGGAAGTTCTTTCCCCGTACTTTGCATACTTAAGGCCGCTGCACATGAGGCTGGATTTGCCGCTACATCCCTTGCTAGATTTGATTACTAGTTTTCTAGCGCTGATTTTCTTAATTGTTTTAAGTGCTCGCTTCACACGAGACGTCTTTTCAAGCTAGTTTTGTGGATAGATCTGGTGCGCGCGCAGTGACAGTTTAAATATAAACACAGAACAAAAGGTGTCTGCTGTCTGACTCTGAGCAGAATGAGGCCATGTTGGTTTGTGGGCGTTTGTTCATGTCGCCCACGTGACAAGATACTGTTTCCTGATTGGTTCTTGCTCAGAGCAAGCAAAGGACATAGCAAGAAAATAGCCCCCATTCTAATTTTAAAATATATCAAGTGAGCTAGCAGACGAGCCCGCAGTGACGTCATTTCCAGCCTCGTACCCAGCCTGCCGGCCTGCAGAAGTCCAAGCAGTGTTTCCAGCCTCGTGTGCTGCGGCCTTTACTCATTAACCTTTATTTTAATGGTAAATATATTGCAATTTCCACGCATAGTTGATTTTGAAATGCACAATTCTTGACTATTGCGTGGGACAGATTTTTGTGTTGGATTTTCTCATAGAACTGATTGGTTAACCAAGATTTTTTATCTGATATTTCCCGTTTCTGACACACTAACATTTTTTTTTTGTAAATAATCCATACACGTTGTTTTACTTTTGACGCAAATTTGGAACCCGAATAATGGATTCAATCAAAAAACTATTCCACCATGTCGTCGGGATCTGGATATTTCGAAATCAACTACAAAATACTGCGACATACCATTAAGGTCTTGTTCATGAATATAAATTGTACAACTTTGTTTTATTTGATGATTGTAAATTACAGACGTTCGAAAACTAATTGCATAGACTTCTGTTTGAAATGAAATATTCATGTAAAGATTTTTATTTCTATCCACTTTGACGTTTTATAAAAACACACGATTCATTTATAAAGATCTTATTTTAAGATATTTTGGTCTTATGAAATTATATTTAAAAATTTTTTTTTTAAAAATTTATAAATAAATCAAAAATTTCATTGCAATTGAATCCCTTTCGCTAAATATTTCATCTAATAGGTACATAATATCAATTCTATCTTTTTTAAAAACACTGACTTAATTGCAATTAACTGAAATCTTAATGAAGTCAGAGTTTTTAATTTATGTTAAAAATAAATATGTATAATAATTACGATTTCCTATTAATTGGAGATCAAAGTAGTTTTTGTTCAGTAAGTTTTTAACATTATTAGGAGAATTTTCTATGGATAAAATCAATTAAAACAAAAACATGTTCGATAACCTTTCGGTGGGATTGTGGAACACTTGAAAAAACTGCACTGCAAATGATTCGATCTTAGAATTTTAAATGTTGTGACGAGGGAAGGTACCAGGCGTGCCTTCCTCTTGAATTGTAGTGAAAAATGAACAATTAGATCATTGTTGCTAACCACTCGTTCACCGAAAGATTTATTTTGATTTTTAATTTAAAACAATTTTCCAAAGTTACTTTTATCCGCTTCAAACTAGAGTAAGTAAAAATATAATTTTCAAATTCGAAACCTTGAAATTTTGGAACCATTCAAATACAACACAAGACTATATTTATAGACTTCAGTTGTAAGATTTGTATATTTAAATACGCTTTGGATGGACGAAATTACATAAAAATCAGCCTTATACAATATGACGAGTGGAAACATTCGTCGCTTAATATGAAACTAACGTCCACCACTAATTCTAATTTCTTAGAACAAAGGATTCCATTTAAATATTGAATGATGAAATTAACGGGATACAAGGCTAAATATAAAAACAATTTTTATTCACTAGAACTTCATTTAATGTCAACGTTTCGGCAAAAATTATTGTCTTCTTCAGGACCTTAAAAATGTCTAGTAAAATGTCACAATAATTTTTGCCCAAACGTTGACATTAAATGCAGTTCTAGTGAAAAAAATTGTTTTTATATTTAGCCTTGTATCCCGTTAATTTCATCATAACATAATACCAAGGTGTCTTATTTTATTTTAAATATTGAATTTAATGGTTTTGCGAATAAAAAATCCAATTTATCAATGATGTTTAGTTTATAAAATGGCAACTTACTGAACATTTACGTATAACTGAGAGGTATATAATTTCTATTTATATCTATAAATACATTAAGATTAATAGTTAAATTATTTTAATTAATATTTACAAAGTAATTAGTAATGCAACTGTACACGAATAATACATCAATGAGTATTTTTATTTTCTGTACATTGGGTGCTATCATAGAAAAATGTTCAAATAACAAGAATTTAAAAAATAAGTGGGCTAGGATATTTTTGAACATCAATTTATTTCAATCAAAATGAACTAATTTTTAGGTGTAACTTCTTATGCGAGTTCTGACCGTTTTTGCGTTATATATCTCATACTAATGGTGTAACCATGGTAAATGACAAACTAATATTTAGGTGTGGATTTTTCGAAAATTACATTTCTGTAGTTAGTAGTGTAATCGGTATTGGGCGGAATGTTCATATATAATATATATAGGTGACCGGTAATTGCTCGTATTCCTTTTGGTAGAAGAATCTATCACTAATTTGGAATGATTTAACCTTATCACTTGGGGATCGGAAATGCGTAATTTTTTTATGATAAAGACACTTCTGTGAAGAATAAAATCTAACAGTAAATTTCATGGTTCTTTAGGAAGGTTGACCAATAGTAAGCTATCAGATCATGGAAAAATTCAGGCCAAAAAGTGAGAATATATATATATTTTTTAATTTTTAACTCCCAAATTTCAGATTTTTGTTAAAAGAAAACCGCATTAGATTTTCTCGAAAATGACGCATTTCCGACCCCCAAGTAATAGAGGTTAAATCATTCCAAATTAGTCATAATTTCTTCTCCCGAGAGGAATACGAACAATTACGTCACCTGTATAATGATACCAATAGTAGGTATGTAAAACATTATGATTCAAATTTCTGTCACCAGATGTCGTACCGTTTTACGTCAAATCCCAAATGTATGTTTCAGATCACTGTTTACCGGACGTATGCAGATTTTGCATAATCAAGCACCACTTGCATGGCGTGTAATTTACGCGGTGTTATTTTGCATAAGAAGTTACATTTCCTTCGAGTGTCGCGACACCAAATTGTTATTTACATACAAAGTATATTAAAATTTTGTTTTTAATCAGAAAAAATTTAAGTACGTTTCCCAATTTCTTTTCTTAGCAAATATATTAAAGGAAATATTTTTATAAAACATTAAATCAAATTTTTTATCACGATTCTAGCGATAATTTACTGTTTTGGTGATTTGAATCTAATTAAAAAACGATTAATTAAATATATGCCACATTTAAAAGTATCAAACTGATTTTCAATAGCATAAACCTGAATTAAATTTAAATACTGCATAATTACTTTTTTATATAACTATTTACTGTAATTCGCAATAGAGGTACTAAAATCGACACCGTTTTAATTTTAAAAACACAAGCTATTTACATTTCTTAATAAAAAAATTGTAGTTCATGTTTTAAGATTGTAATGCATTATTTTGTATTAAAACGAACGATTAGCGACACAAGTCATAAAAGCATTACAATCAAGATACATACTACATTTTTTGCATGTACCTATCTCCTACAAAATAGCTGATTTCCACATCATAATATTATGTAAGATTTTTTACAGTCCAGTTTGGCCATTTTGGAATTATATCAAGACTGTTTACGATGGCAACAGCCACCTTCATATTGCATTGACTAAATAAAATTAGTTTTGTTTTACTTTACGCACTAGTGCGAAAACGGGCCATGAAAAACAGCGGTTTTAATAGGGGGACACGAAAAAAGAATTTTTAATGCAATCAACTATTCAAAAAACACTCAGAATCTGCAACATCTAACTGGTTGAAATAATTGCTTGCTTTTATAAGACAGTTTTTTTTATATGATTTTAAGATGGCCACCGGACAAAATTCAAAGAATAAGACCCTCTTAAAATAAAATTCTGACTACGTCACTGCAGCAACTGATTGCAATGAAATTAACAGTTTGTCGATAAAGATAATTTTATAATTTATTTAGAATTTTTAAAATTTATACGGTGTCAATAGTTTGTGATCTTGTTTGTTTGTTTTTTTTCAAATTCGTCATTGAATCAATGTAAATTTTTAACTTACGTTCAGTGTGTAACAGTCTATAGTATCTATTTACAATAACTAAAATAAAAGTGTGCACAAAAAATGCTTACGTATATTTTTAGATATTTAAATTTATATTAAATTTTAAATATTTAACTATTCTCACTTAAAAACTAAGTAGGACTATTTCATTACGTATATCGTTTTCCTTTTCAGTTGTGATAGAAATTTCCATTACGGAAAATTTCTTGTCATCTTATATTTAAAATTAATTTTTATGTATTTTATATATTATGGCACAAATATAAATTACGTATATGGTTTTGTTCTCATATTTCAATAGTAAATATTAATATATATTTTTTGAATAGAAAATTGTCTAAAATTTTGCACTTTCACGAATATTTTTAAATCTTAGTACTTAAAAATTAAGTGTGAAATATGTACCTACAAAATTATACATTGTTAACTTATTTTAATTAATTATAAAGGTATACACAATCCTCACAGAAAATAACGTACCCATTCAAAAGTAACGGAACGTATTTTTTTTTTATAACAGTTAATTATATTATTCAGTTCATTTTATACTTTCCCTTTTCTGTTTTGAGAGCAGATTTTACACCTTATCTAGTCTGGAAGGCGTCGTTTTTGTTTGATCTGTCCCTCGGTCAGCTAGCGAAGTTCTCGATCATGGTTTCAACTTCGTGCGAGAGTGGAAGCCATGTTTGATTGGATCCGCGTCTGGAATTCGAACGAAGAAATCTTCGTCAGTTAATTTGTTTGATGAACTTTTATATTTTAAATAAATAATTATTTTATATCACACATGCACTTTAAACTATATTTTCCTATAACTTTTAATGACATGCCAAATGTTTTAATCATATTGAAGATCACTTATAACTTTACATGCTTCATACTTTTTTATAACTTTTTCAAAAATAAATCGTACCCTTCTGAATAATTAAAAGAATATCTAATTTACAAAAATCCAGCGATTTTCCTCAATTTTGAAATGTGTGTTTTAAAAATAGCATCAAGTTATTAAAGGTGCGTTCTCCCCATTCAACCATAGTCGTTTAACAAAGTTTTTTATGAATAAAGTTGGCTAATTTTCTATAATTCCAATTTTCAAAGTTACATATGATTTAACGCGGAAAGTAAATCTTTTTTTTAAAAACAGATGTAACTACATAATTATATGTTAGAAATAATCTGTACACATATAACAAATTTAATATTCTAGTCCAGTGGTGGCAAACCTTTCTACATCTAAGTGCCAATTTTTTTCAATAATTTTTAATGTGGTCATGATGTGCCGGCAAGCAGTCAAAGAAATTTAAGTGTCAAAAAAATGAATCAACATAGATGAAAAGAATAAAGTCGATAATACACTGAGCGCCATGAAACTTTTTTGTATTTGTTATTTGGCGATAGTCAATTTTTTCGACATCTAGCATATTTTTAATTTTTTCAATTTTTGCACCTCAATCAATGCCGTGCCCATAATAATCTGTCGTGTGTCATCTGTGGCATGCGTGTCATAAGTTCTCCACTACCAACTTTTCCGTTTTAGGCGGAATCTTATTAATTATATCTACAAAATGGGTCCAGTTCGATAACTCGATGTGCGCAAATTTTGACTTGAGTCATAGAAAACGCTAAATTCTGACATTCCAAAAAAAAAAAACTTTGCGGATTATTCACTAATCTCCTCAAAAATACGTAAAAACTTTTTGTTGTTCACTATCATTTTTTGAACCTAACCAATCAGAAATCACATATACACGTCATAGTAACTGGTGTAGAATTACTGTATTACTATCTCACTTTGTATAAGTACACAACCCCGTAATTATTTTTTAAAGAACTCCGCTCTAAGCATCGATTAAACCTCGTTATTTACAGCAACCTAGAGCTAATGGCCTTGCTTCCGAAGCCTCATAATAATAATTAAAAAAAAAAACTCCACCCAAATGCCGCGCCGTCCCCTTTTCACTGCGCAAAAAAATTTATAAAAATTAATTTTTCGCATTTAAAACGGCTAATAACACTACTATATTATGATATATAAAATAATAATTGTGTATTTCCAATGGATATTTTGCACATCTAGTTATCGTACCCTACAAAATAGTAACTTTTAGGACATCATGTATAATTATAAATCACGACAAAATTATCGCTCGTCAGGATGAAATTTGGTTGTTCTGTTATTTGTCTAAATAATACAAATGAAATGAGTAGACGACGATGTAGCAAAATAGTGTGGTTATTTATGATTCGATGGGACGTCGAACTTCCAACCATAATTTAAACGCAACTTTCAGCACGAATGCACTGCTCTACAGTAGTGCATTTGTAATGGTGATGCACTGCAACTGTGATCATAGATGCATATGAAAACAGAAAATCAGATACGTCATTTATCTCATCTGCTTCATTAAATATTACCTACTGAGCATTATTTTCTTGACAAGTATTAATTTTGCTGGATCTTAAAGACGAGATAAACAAATGTAAGGGGCTCCGCATAATCAAAATTGATTTACATAATCTAAAATGCATATTAATCAATAATGTGGACATGATTCATTGGATTTATTCGGAGATCATCGATTTGTATGGATTCCCCCCCCCCCCCGAGAAACGTCAGGTTACCAAATAATTTCTAATTATAATTAATAATTAAATATAAATGGATTATCTGTTTTGAAAATATCACTTTTTTAACAGTAACTTGAGTGAAATATTAAAAATATAACTTTTTAGTATCGAATAATTAAAAAAAAATGTCTCGAGGAATAATAATTAATTATTTTTATTCCATTTGCTATTTATTTGAAACCCGTGTCAAGTTATATTATGTAAATTTTACTCAAATTTTGATCATTTTCTTCTTTTTGTGTTCACAATTAATAAACTAGGGCTTTTTAGTATAAAAAAATAGATCTATAAAATTCCGAGTTTGATGAAAATTTGTAAATGTGTCTTGCTTGGTCCAACTTACGCTATAGGATAGTTTTTATTAAATATTTTTTTCTCAAAAAACACTGTTTTAAAAGCTATTAGTACAGAAGTAAACAAAAAAAAAACTGTTTAGTACCAAATAGCGACATCTGATAGAATTCGCTTAAAAAGCTATTAGTTCAGAAGCAAATCTGGTAAAGTTTGCTCAAAGCTATTAGTTCACTGCCGGACCGCAAACGAAATACATTTAGCAGAATTATTTCTATCGCACCCGGGTGAAACCGGGACGGACTGCGCTAGTGGACTATAAAATAAATCGAACGCAAAAAGTGGTTCGGTCATTTTGGACGGTAGGTGAGAAACAAATTGGCGCAACACACACACATATTGATATAGGTATGTTTTTAAACTGAATAAATAATTTCCCTTCAACACTTATTCAGTTTATTAAAAAAATACTGAATAAGCAAACCATTCTATAAAAAATACGAAAATTCCCAATCTAATTCTTTATAAAATGAGTGCAGAAGAAGTTTGTGATCGCGCCTAAAAAAAATAAACTCCTTGCAAGTTATTATGTGAAATGAATAGAGTAGAAACGCATAAGAATCAAATAAAAATATCATTTGATATATCAAACAGTATTATATACTGGTGGCGTACATCCCCATTCTCTAAGTTGTTTTATATTTTATTTTCTTCATAAATATATACAACAGCAAACATATTACAAACACGGTCCATTTGGACGTGGAATTTTTATCTGAAATATGACTTTTTAGAACTTGTCACAAACTTTAATCTTTACGTATTTTATAATACGCACAACTAAACTCAAACTCCGAAATCGTAAATATATTGTTTTTTGTCTACTGAATTTTTAATATAATTACTTCCCGAAAACGTCTGCCGGCATACATAAAACATTCTTTAAAAAATTGCATAACTGGTAGGGCAATGGGTCTTAGTTCGATAAATTACAAATTATAGACGCTCAACAGCTGAGATCCTCAATGTCCATGTGTGTGTTAAGTCGTGTATACACACTTGCGAGCCGAACCTATCGCGGACCGGTAGCTAACATAATTGGGACGGTGTGCCGAACGCCGAACGAGCCGCTTGTGAACCGCTAGCGGGGGTCCATCGCGGGTCGGTTTTTTTTGAAGAACACACAGCGAACCTGGTATAAGTTGGAACGGCGTCGTCCGAGGTTTGTCACTTAGTCGAGTATTCATTTAGCCGCGTATATAATTGTTCGTAGTAGTTCGGTATTGTTCGCTGTAGGTTCGCTTTTCCCAATGGTTCGCGAGCGGATCCAAAGTGTGTACGTGCGACATTAATGAACATGACACGAACCTTTCACGAGCGGTTCGCGAGAGGTTCGGCTCGCAAGTGTATACCCGGCTTTAAGAATCTGCCAGGTCGGGTTCCTGGGAATGTTAATTCCCAAAAAAAAAAGTTGGAATTCAAACTAGATTTTCCTGAGGGATATTGATTTTAGTGACTGCTCAAGCCCATATAAATGCCATTCATTTGCCAACTCAAAAATTAAGCAAATCTGGTAGAATTTGCTCAAAGCTATTAGTTCAGACGCTGGGCCGCAAACGAAATACATTTTGCAAAATTATATATTGTTACACGCTCCCCGTTACGACGACAAAGGATTTCGTGAGACAATTCAATCGACTCGTCATTCTAACAAAGACACAGATTGTTGTGGGGCAACAGCAATCGGATTAATGTTCCAACAAAATGCCTAGGTAAAAAGGGATTTGTTGCCAAATTCCAGAACATTCTGGAAAACCTACCCGGCGCCTATAAATACAACGAGCTTGGTGAGTCAAGTCAGTCAGTCAGCGAGTGGTACGTACAGTGAGTTACAAATAGCTGTGTGGCATACATTTTTCAGTCGGTACAATAGGATCGAGGTAACTGTAAATAAATAAATGTAATGGACTGTGTAAATACTAGTGCCGTGCGGTTTAATAAACAATTGAGTGCAATTATATTAATCTGGTCTAACATAAATCATCTCTTGTATATTGTTAATAGTTAAGTGTGAATAAGTGTACTAGATAAACTTTGATATGATTATGTGTTGTAAATATTTTGTGTACATAATTAGTGACTTTAATTCTTTGTCACTTATACTTCTATTTTATTAGTCAGAATTTGTTGTTTTGTTTCTGTTAAGTTAAAGAAGTACTTTTCGTTTGTGTGTTTAACTGTTTTGTTAAACGTTTGTTATTGTAAATAAATAATTTCCACCTCGATCTTGAACAGTTTTGTTACAATATATTGCACCCGGGTGAACCGAGACGGACCGCTATAAGTTATATTCTATAAAAAAGTTCGATGCAGCATAATATGTTTATGTAATCTACGAATCCGGGCGAAGCCAGACCGGGCCACTAGTAGGTATAGATTTAAAAAATCTAGATTCTGCATAAATAACCGTTTTTAAAGCTATGCAATGGACCAGTCGATCCTTTTAAATTTATATAATTTTCTTCAGATTAAGATAAAAATAAAAATTGTAAGATAAATAATTTATTCGCAATAAACAATTAATGGAAGCTATAATGTGTTTCTAGGTTATTTATGATTTTGGCACGGAAAGCCTACAGCTCGACTATAAGAATAGTATGTATCAAACTTACGAGCGATGCTAGAAAAAGTTATATTTTACGTCGTTATTTACAATCCAGGGGCCAGACTTTCCACACACAGAGCTATTTGTCAGCGCGCATAAATCCATCCAATGGTATTTTTCTTCTTTTATTTCTCTTATGAAGTTTTAGTCTTATGTATGTATTTATATGTTTGTATTTCTGATAACTACGTACGTAAAGCTTTGCAAAGACTAAAGTTGTGTAAACAATCTCATCTTGATGTTATTTCTATTTATACAGGAGAAAGTTTTTGCCAATAAAAATGAGAATATTTGATAAAACTAAAAATTGACGCGGTTCAATCCGGGAAAATATAAATTTGTACTTGAGATTGTTGAGTAAGCACTTTTTTCTTGCGTATAATTTACAAATTGTTATTTCTTCAAACAATTAAAGCCCAGCAAATCCGCAGAATTGCCTTTTTTCATTGACAAACTTGTTCGGTGACTGTTCATACAGAATGAAAAAAATGCTCTCGTCATATTTCAAACTATAGCATGTTGGTTAAAATTTAAAAAAATGTTGAAATTTTTATTAATAAGAATCGCAGGATTGTGGACAAAAAGTTCTTTATTCAGTGTACGACGTTTCGTCTATAAATTTGGACTCTTTCAAGTACAATTAATTGTACTTGAAAAAGTCTAAATTTATAGACGAAACGTCGTACACTGAATAAACAACTTTTTGTCCAAAATCCTGCGATTCTTATTAATAATTGTCTCGATGGACACGATATCTAATATATGTTGAAATTTTTACCTTGTTCGCATTTTAAAGTAAAACTTTTATTCTATCGCCCCGAATTTTTCTGGCCGTCTGTTGCATGTCGCATTAGAGGCGGCCGCGGAGTAGGGGTAAAGTGAAAGGCGTTCGGAGTAGGCGCTCGGTAGAGCAGCCAAGGCCAATATGGCGGCGCCCATGGTTAGCATCAGCTGACCGTGTAGTATGTATAACACATAGTCAGTCTGTCATGCGGGCAAGTGCTGTACAGTGTTTACATGTTTTTTTCGTGTATTCATGTGAATATTGTTGTTTATAATTAATCGTGATGGATAAGTGTCTACAATCCAACGCCTACAATCCAATAAAAGTTTCACTTGCGTCGTTATTTCTTAAAACCACACAACTGTTTTTTTTTTTATTGATTTTTCTATAAAGTCATTTTTTATCTGATTTTTAATCATTTATTTAGACCAAATATTATAGCAAAATCAAAAGCGTTTGTTAATTATAATTTTCGAACAAGAAACATTTTTATTTGCTGAAACATCTTTTCGTATAAAATTTCTGAATGAAATGATTTCTCGATTTTGCAATCAGTCTACGTTCATTCGAGCAGAAAAGCGTAAAATTTATTTAAGTATATAATACGTTATGCTGTATGATATTTGTCGCACCATTGACTTCACATATTACATAATAGGTATGTTTTGATATACAGTACGATCGTTTAGTGGCGACAGATCTTCCTCATTTATAAAAAAATACTTTTTCACGACTTATTAATTTTTATTTATTACCAGACTTATAAAGTATTTGAGTAAAAGTATTTCAAAATACAAATACTTTTCTAGTATTTGTATTTCAAATACTTTTAAAAAGTCTGTTTATTACTCATGTAATTTTAAAATTTTACAGTTTTTAAATGCATATTATAGTTCTAAATAACCGATTTAAAAAAAAATCATCTTGTATAGATATATATTATAAAAATTTTATTTTATGTTTGTTCAGCCATAACTGATTAAAAAAAAAACGACGCCGTTTTGTTCCAAATGTTTACGGAATGGTCCCAAATATTTTTTTAAATCGGTTCGGTTGTTTTTAAATGATCAAAAAAGGGTTTTTATGTTATTTCGTATACAGTAGAACTCACGTATATTCAATCTGTCGGGACTAATCGTCTTATGTATTTTCAGCTTCTCCTTCAATTTATCTTCATTCTGTCGTAGGAATCAGAAAAAAACATTTATTATCTCGAGGTTAAAGGTATTTTTAAAAGAAGACATTTTGCGTGAGAAATAGAAACTAAAATCTTCAAAATGTGTGAGTAAAATCATTCTGTTGAGTCCGGCTGTAATTAGTAATTACTTTGAGAGATAGGTATAATTAATTGATGCGCAATATTTAAAAAAAAACTCTTTTCCCTGTTAACAATACTCAATTTTATTTTCATATTTTCAAACATATGTGCATTATAATTTTATGGATCCAGTACGATAACTCGATGTACCCAAATTTTGACTTTTTTTTAAGTCGTAGAAAACGCTAAATTAAAAAAAAAAACGTGCGGATTATTCACAAATTTCGTCAAAAATACGTAAAAAATGGAACTACTTTTCGTCTTTCACTGTCATTTTTTAATCTAATCAATCAGAAATCATATACACGTCATAGCAACTGTTGTAGAATTACTGTATTACTATCCCACTTTGTATACACGACCCAGTAATTGTTTTTTAAAGAACTCTGTCCAAACGTCTTCCTTTTTTCACTGCGCTTAAAAAACGCCATCGCATCGACACGACCCAGGAATTGTTTTTAAAGAACTCCCCCCAAACGCCTTCCCCTTTTCACTGCGCAAAAAAAATAATTTATAAAAATCAATTCTCCACACTTAAAACGACTAATCACACTGTTAAATATAAATGTTATATAAAATAATAATTGTGTATTTCCAGTGGGTATTTTGCACATTGAGTTATCGTACTCTAACCTAATTTTATATAATACAAAATGAAGTTTTTCGTAACACACAGAAAGATTGAACAATGTATTTGTGATTGCGACTGTAGATTGTGACTGTTTATCTACAGATTGTATATGCGAACAAACAATTCACCAAAAGTGCATTCACAGTCTAATATATCAGGCTGAATGTCGTCAGAACGGAAATACGACTGTTCGCCAAGCAAAGAGAAGAAAAGTTACAGGCGGATTCTCTTTCTAGTTTTGATACTTTAAACCGACAAAATAAAAACGATATGACAATAAACTTGCTTTGCAATGCATGGACATGAACTCCACACGCAAAAATAATACTAAATCTTTAAAATATGTTTATTTATTAGATTCAGTTTGGAACCGGACGACAAAATATCATCATTATAAAACTATTAACATATCTTTTACAATTTATCTATAATAGAATCTACAATAAAAACGCATTTCCGTCTGTCAACACAGAGTTGGCGTAAAATATAATGCTGCGATTTTAACGAAATTTGCATAGTTTTCTTTGAAAGTGTTCTGCATGCTGTTTCATGTCGATGTGTGAAACTTTTCGTTTAGAACGGGACCATTTATTTACTGTAGTAAAACTTCTTTTGGCACGGAATGATAAAATCGATTCATGAGATTGAAAATGTAATGAAACGTTGCAATACTTCAAAAACCAGCTGTAAAACATTAAGCTAAGGTAGTGCTGTGGCATCAAGCTGCCTCGTAACCTAAGGGTTGTAGGTTCGATCTAGGCGGTCGATACCATTATTATTTTTTTACAATTATTAAAGATTCACTTCAGTAGTGTGGAGTGTAAAGTACACAATCTCTTTTTTGTAGACAGTTCATAGACGCAATTTTTTGTCCACAGCACTGCTGCCATCAGTGTGTTTAAAACACAATGAATATGAACTTGATGGCAGTATTTTGGACGTTTTTTGCGACATTTGTTGAATCTGAACAGGGTCAAAATTGGCATTAATTCGAGCGAAGTCGGACCAAATATATTTTGGTATTTATTAAATTTGGAAATTCGACCAGGACGTTTGTAGCTTCGATCTTAAATAATTATCGTATTTTCAATTTTTGAAAGTACACTTGTTCAGTAATACTGAACTTTAAGCATTATTAATAAAGATTGTTTCAAATATCTGTTTGAATTATAAATCGCTAGAAAATAAAACACACGTAATATTATTATGTAGAACACAATAATAATGTACATGCATTAGTCTGGTGTGTTATACACGATGTTTGTAGCAGTCGTCACGTCACGACTAGTGGCGCCACCGTCGCCAATTCTGCCTCAGTGGCTCCACACAAGGCAAAGCGGACGTACACCGAGTCTAATTCCACTTCCTTCTTATATCCTGTCTTGTGTGCTTGTCCAAATACACCATGTTAAGCACTATATATAGATGTTGTGTATCGTATTTACATGTTATATACAGGTGTGCATAAAGTAATTTGATACTGTTTTTACCCGACTACGGCTAAGTCAAAAGGAAGGGTTGTGGTTTTAGTAGTCTAGTATCATAGTGTGTATGTAAGTGTGGCTGGGTAAAGATTTTCCCTTCTAGAGACCAAATTAGTGGACCGTTTCTGATAAATGAGGTGTCGTTGGATTCGTCGAAAAGTCACCAATTTCATAGGCTACAAGAACATTACAATATGGCGCCCATTACCCATCGCATTGTCGGATGTTATAAAAATCTCAGATTTGGGATTGATAAGCCATATTTAACCAGAATATTTAAGTTAAAAAAATCTTCAAATTTAATAGAGTTCCAACGAATCCAGATTTCTTATTATTTACGATTATTATAAAAAAACGTATACAGAATTTGAAAATAGTAGAGACCATTGGGATGTCGTTGTCTAATCTAAACTTTATTATCGATTTTTTGGCACTGATTTTTACATAATATGGCCACTAATTAATTTCATTAATAATTATATTTCTGACGGAATAGGTAACTTACAATATTCAAAATCGGAAGCGTGTCCTTTTTAAGGGTTCTGTACCTCAAAAGGAAAAAAGGAACCCTTTTAGGATCACTTTGTTGTCCGTCCGTCTGTCTGTAAAGATTCTTGAGAATCAAAACCTATAGGGTACTTCCCGTTGACCTAGAATCGTGAAATTTGACAAGAAGCAATGTCTTATAGCACAAGTAAAGGGAAAAATTCGAAAACCGTAAATTTGGTTACATCAGAAAAAAAATAATATTTTTAAACCGCAACAACATGCTACGCACGTACACAGTAACAGTTCTAATACAAAACAAGCGTCCGCTATTGGTGCGTTTATACAACACAATATGAGAACTCTAGCATGCAACACTGTACGACAACTAGGCTATCAGATATAGCCACAAGGTACAATACAGTACAGTAGTCCATTTTTGAACTCATTGCTATTACACGCTTAGTTGGCAAACTGACCGACCTTTGTCGATGTATGGGGACAAAGTTTTCCAACGGCTTAGCGGGAATAATCTTTGAGACTCGATTCCAGTGATGGGTGAACTATTTACATACCTACAAGTTTGTACGGAACCCTCGGTGCGCGAGTCCGACTCGCATTTGGCCGTTTTTTTTTTTAAACGGTTGAAGTACGGTAAAAACGCCAAAATACCAATACCTAATTGTTTCGTAAGATGTAATAAATAGGTTCCAGGCACTCATTTTACCAGATTTACTATACTGCCGTGGTGTATAAAACCTTCGAAATTCGGAGATGAATTTATAACGATGCTCTTATGGTCAGTATTTCAACTCCGTCAATTTTTGTTGATACACGCGGTTGTATAGAACTTTGGGCAGTTTCTACACGCATAACGGTTTTTTATATAGGTACTGAAAATATCGGTTTAATATTTTGAAAAAGTATTTTACACTCTAAATTCTCGCGTTAGTTTTGCATACAAATTGTTGTGGGGACATGGATGTCCCGCGGATGAAACATGCCTAATGGCGAACATATTATTTTCAGTGTTATGCAGGGACGTATTTATAAAATTTGCACACCTGGCAAAGACGATTTGATGTCCTCCTGTCACTTTCAAAAAAAAACAAAGAAAAGAAAATAGTTGGAAAAGAAAAGTTTTCCACTGTATGATAAAATTTGAAAAATAAAAATAAAAAGACGGAGGTACAGGAAATATATAAATAAATATCAAGTGGAATAATCGAAGATCTTGTCCGTACTAAGCAAGAGACTTATCCATTACTCTACGGAGCATAAAGGCCGCTGCACACGAGGCTGGATTTGCCGCTAGATTCCTTGCTAGATTTGACTACTAGTTTTCTTAGGGCTGGTTTTCTTAATTGGTTTTATGTGCTCGCTTCACGTGTGACGTCTTTGAAGCTTGTGTGTGGATAGATCGGGAGCGCGCGCAGCATATAAACACAGAGCAAAACGTGTCTGTTGTCTGAATCCGAACAGAATGACGTCATGTTGGTTTGTGGTCGTTTGCTAATGTTGCCTACGTAACAAGATACTGTTTCTTGATTAGTTCTTGTTCAGAGCAAGCGGAGGACCTAGCAAAAAATAGCCCATGTTCTAATTTTAAGATCTGTCTTGTGAGCTATAGCAGGCGAGCCCGCAGTGACGTTATTTCCAGCCTCGTACCCAGCCTGCTGCCAAGCAGAAGTCTAAACAGTGTTTCCAGCCTCGTGTGCAGCGACCTTAAGACTTGTTTAGCTAGTTTTATGGTATAGCAATGTAGCACTTAGTTGTCATACTATTTTGAAACTATTAGCTGTCAAAAATAATAAAATAAAATAGCTTATAAAAATAAAACTACTGAACATATATTAGTGACTTTAAATAGAAAAATATACTATATACACTAAGGCGGTCCCTTAAATAATGCAACCTAGTTAAGCTCGGACTTTACGTACATACTGACTAACCGCCAAATGCAATTTTAGGAATAATTGTGAACACGAATCAATCTATAAATCAATAATTATAGATCAATTCGAGCAAAAAACCTATGTTTTTGTATGAATGAAACTCAGCTCTGACGTCCAGAAAGATAATAGAGGACATCCGTTAGCAGTGTAGAGGTATACTAGCAGCTTGTGTATCAAGTCAGACCGTTTTGACAAGTGTTTGCTGTCCGAAATGAAAATGGCATTAACAATGGCGGTTGTGCCGCAAGTCCGCCGTCTCGGGCAAGTGCCCTTTTAAATATATGTGGTAAATACGTCCCTGGCGCTATGTACAGAGCGAACAGCGAACAATGTTCTGCTGATTATATATAATATATAAAGCTCGTCGAGTCGTCACTTTATGAAGATATATAATAGAGGAAGGGTGCCGCGCTTTCATACACTATAGCGCCAACAGAGGGATGTGGTGAGAAGATAAACCATAATTAGCACCATGTCATTTACATTTGTTATTTGAATTTTAAATGCTTGTATTTTTTACAGATATACATCTCTCTTCTTAACTGCCCCTGTTTAAACACCACTCACGCTCTTTTTATCTAAATAAAGTATATTTTAATTTACTTCATATGAATTAACTCGACAAAAAATTTGCACCTCTTTTAAATGAATTGTTACTACAGGAAACGTAAATGAAAATACTATTTTTACCAGACTAGGGCATTTTAAGGATTAGTGCTTTTCTGTACGATAGCTGTAAGAATTTATAGGGCTGTCAATTTTTTGTCACTTTCTATCAAAGGACCCCTCTAAACCTTATCGGATTTGGTTCTCGGTTAAATTGATCGAAAAAGATTGTATTTTATCGTTTAAAGGTCACTAAGAAAAGTATCCATAGCCTAAAAACCAATAGATTTTAGCTACAGACATGTTTAGCGAGATTGTAGATATAGGGATATTGAATTCACAATCTTAAAAAATCCTTTGAGTGCGCTGAATCCAAATATGACATTATTATTTTATATAGTTTTCGACTATTTTTATATTTCTAAAAAAAGCACAAAAGTTGAACATGGAATATGTTTGTGAATTCAATGGATATCCCTATATCTAACATCTCGCTAAAAATACCTATATGTAGCTGAAAATATATTGGTTTTTAGGCTATGCGCCCATGAACACGTTTTCTTAGTGACTTTTAAACTATAAAATAAAACCATTTTCGATCAATTTAACCGAGAACCAAATCCCACAAGATTTGTGCGGGATCTTTTAGCATCGTATAAGTTAAAATAAGACCATTGGTGTAGCAAGAGGGGGGGTCAGGTGGGCCTGGCCCACCCTAGAATATTATTTGTTCACGTACAAATAACAAGATAAATCTACATATTTTCTTTGTCGCGAAATTTTTCTTGAAAATCGTGTTGATCGATTTCGCTTCTATCAACAGTTTTCAAATTATGTATAAGTGGCAGCTAGTAATGGTAGGTAGAGTTGAAAATTTGCCCCCCCCCCTGGATAAAATCGTTGCTACGCCTATAAGAGTGGGACAGAAATTAAACAGCGCTGTTAATTTTAACACTGAGTGTACAGAATAATGTTATATACTTAGCATATTCAAAGAACGAAAATTGTTAGAATTTGATATCATCGTAAAAATAGTTTTTTGTATACACCATAAAATTTCAGAACGTGTATTTCATTCACGAAAAAATCTATAAAAAAACAATAACGTAGCATACTAACGATTTAAATTTTAATAACCCGGTCATTACGGTTTTATTACTAATTAAGTCAACATAAATTATATTGTCGACCGTACATAAACAGTTTCACTCAATTTACAGACAAATTTATGACCCGTCTGACCTATCCCAATAAAACGACAAAACATACATAAAAGCCAATAAAAAACAGACTACTTAATAATCTAATTATTCGGTAATAAAAACCCCGACCTAAGTCAACACGAATAAATGACTGAAAGCAACATTTATACTTATATATAGGGTACTGATTTTGATTTGACATTTCTAACAATTTATCGTCTTCCGATTAAACTAGAGATGATGAATTTTGTGTCGAAACATTATTTATTTTTAGAAAAACGTCTTACTAATTAGTAGATGTCAGGAGGCGGAAGGGGTACCTTGTTTATGCCAGACCCCCTTTTTTTGAGATCGCTGAGCACGATGGTCAGGGTGCCACATTTTTTTCCTCGGAAACCCCTTCAAATTAGCCTTCCTGATTTTCACCCCCTGGAAAATAATTATAAAAAATTTTGAACACAATAATTTTGTAGGAAAATTAATTCTCTACAAAAAATCTTTCTTGCTTTTTTTCTGTAAATGTGATACTTTAAGAATTACTGGCCTTCAAAGATAATTAATCATTTATGGAAATTTTCATAAGTGATCATCTTTTTCTTCTTAAAGTATCACATTACGGAAAAAAAGCAAGAAAGATTTAATTTTCCTACAAAATTGTCGTGTTTAAAATTTTTTATAATTATTTTCCAGGGGGTGAAAATCAGAGGGAGCAATTTGAAGGGGTTGCCGAGGAAAAAAAATTGTGGGACCCTTACCATTGTGTTCAGCGACCTCGAAAACGGGGAGAGTCTCTGGCAAAAAAAGCAAAAACCCCAAAAAAATCCCGACTTCTGACCTCGACTAAATACAAATTGTTAAGAATTGCGACATGTACAGATCGGACGTACGTATACGTGCAGACCAACTGTCAACTGCTGTTGGCGATTTTCAATTAGAAACTTAGTTGTGAACTCGAAAAATTTAAAAATGGTTCCATTTTATCTTCATTCAAAAGCCCGGCATTTTTAAAGACACAAACAAAAATTTGGTAGTGTTCACCATTTTAATTAACTGTTTTATTTGCTCGTAAAATTAAGCAGTATAGATATATGATCAGTTTCTAAAAAATACAATAAAAAATATAAATTCTAATATTGTTCGTTAAACAAACAAGTTTTACGAGCTTACTTTGTACGCATGTCACATTATTCAGTTTACGACAATACTTAAAAAATCATTTACATAACATTATGCATACCATATAATAATATTTACACTTTGCTAACAGTAAAATTGTTATCTGAGGAAGTTCAATGCTAAAGGTGTCATAATTATGTGTTAAATCCATTTTCAGAAAGATATTTTGCAACTAAGTATGTCTTTGGCATGCATACAAAATTTTACACTTTTACTAATTTTTACCCGACTGGGGCGAAGTCAAAAGAAAGGGTTATGAGTTTAGCAGTCTATGTATGTACGTTTGTTTTTACGGTTGTTCCACCGTAGCGCCTAAACTATTCATCCGAATTTGAGAAATAAGGTGTCAATCGATTCGTTATTATGGCCCGGGTAACATAGGCTACATTTATTTTTGAATTTTGGTCCCAGGGGTGAACAAATTGAAAACAAATAAAAAATAACTTAATAAAAATGATTTAAATAAAAACTAAGTTCAAAAACTAAAACCCGACTACTGAAAAGTATGAAACAATATAATGTTCTTATCTGAGGATAGCCATCTCAGGAAGAGCAGTGTACTTGACAAATGTACCAAATAATCGCGTTCTTGTACATTGTACAGTGATAGAAGAAAATAGTTAGGAAACTGTTTCCCCGACTTGACAAATATTCATAAACTTGTAAATAAATAAACTACAATATTAACGGGTTAGTTACTACCGTAGTAGTTAAGGAATTAGTTTATTTATGGTACGGCACTGCGTAAAGTGAATGGCAGTGGGCGGAGTGAAGATTTCACGTACACACTACTGCTTTCAATTGGTTCCTAACTTGGAAAAGGGATCTGAAGTTGGCGAATAAAGCTCGCTAGAAACTGTTGAAGGTTATATTGCGACAGTCTGTATTTGTTGTCAGTGATTTACAGTCAAATATCTGTAATCGTTATTTCAATATAACCAATTCATATTCAAGGAAAACATTAGTCATTTTCTAAACGCCAATTCGCAGTCAATGCATGAATTATCTAAATTGGACACCTTGCCATATAATTTGTCAATATATTCGCTTGGCAAACTTTCAGATCCACAACCAATAAAAATACGTGCACGTATGTTTCTATATCTAAAAAAACGTGTTCCTTGTATTGTTTAAAAACTGTTTAGCGGAATTATATACAAGTTGGCGCACAAATATTTTATTATTATTATGATTAATTTATCAGATATTATAAAAAAGGAAAGTTTGTATGTTTGTTTGTCGCGGGTAATCTCAGGAACTATTGTACCGATTTGAAAAATTCTTTCACTGTCTATTTACAAACTGATATAGGGCCATATTCATGGAACGTAAGTAAATATTTATTCGATTCATTTGTTCTTCAGGTAGCTAGTCCTCCGAATAAATAGCAATAATTCAATTCTTCAAAGGTTTACTTCAGGTATAAATAGTAATAATAACTATTATGTCCAATTTGAAACGTATAAATATTTATTCGCCTGATAAAATAATAATGGCCGCCACATAGATCATAATACGTAGCCTATAAACGTAGAGCTTTATATCTATAATTTGCTCTTGTGAATTTATTTGTCTTGTTTATTAACCTTTCGTGAAGTGTATAGTTGTAAAACATTTAAGTTAGTGGAAGTTTTGTGTGCAATTGAGTTGGGATATAACATTATTTTGTGAAACTGTTTTTGACGTTTACACTAACGCTATGGGTCGGATTTTTGGATGGACGTCAAAACATTCAAGGAAAAGAGCAAAGAGAATAGTGCAGTGTATATTTATTCTTTAACTAACTTTTCTACCTCATAATTTGCTTGGAGAATTGAAAATAAATTTTATTCTAACGAATAAATTTGTTCCAAGATTAGTAACTTCTATCTTTAATAGTATTCGGTGAATATGGTCATGCTCTTCGAAATTTTAAAAATTTTAGTCATTTTAAATGTTTGACCCTACCTCCTTAAATAGTAAAAACAGATACCCCATGTGAGTTAAATCTATTTTTAAATCTTTTCACTAGCAGCGGTATTAATTAAATAATTATTTTTAGCTTTGTAGTTATAGCGATCTTCGCAAAAAATGTTTAAATGTTTTAAATTTAATAATTTTATTAATTATTTCTGGAAATGACCTCAGCAGTTATAATACAAATCATACTATAAATAAAAAATCGCAGGATTGTGGACAAATATTAGATTTATTAATTGTACGACGTTTCGTCTATAAAATTTAGACTTTTTCAAGTACAAGTTGAAAATTATTAAAACAATAATTATGAAAATAAACATTAATTACTAACCATAGCAATTAACAAAAGTTACAATTAATAAATCTAATATTTGTCCACAATCCTGCGATTTTTTATTTATAATTATCTCGATGGACACGATATCTAATATACAAATCATACTATTTAAAATTCTAATTATTTTAATTCATATATTGTTTTTTTAACACTTTACTGTAATAATTAAAATTAATAAGCAAAAAAATGAAATAGTCTTTTCGTATATTGTAGACATAAATCACTGTCAGCGTTTATTTCAGGGTTAAACAAAAAAAATCATGCAATATAACTTACGCATATAAATTTAGCATTTAAATTATATCTGACAAACATACATAGCATGTAAGGTAAGGTGGGGTCTGGGACACACCTTTACATACATTTGTGCTCTACTACTACAACCACTAATCGAGGATTGCGTTTTTAATAAAACATTATGTAATTTAATTAAGTTCACTGCGGTAATATAAACATTGTTTAGATGAACTAACCAATATTGTGCTAGCATTTGGCAAGCACATCATTTAATGTGAATAAAAGATTTATTCCAGTGACTCTGAAAGACCCGATCACTACCAGGATATTAAATACAAATTCCGGATGGCTCAAAAATGACAAGTGGAGTTGGAGCTGGAATATATCGGTAGAGACCAAGGATGTTAATCTGAGCCTAGGTACTCATGCTATTGTAATTCAAGCTGAAGAATGGCAATTACTGTATGTGCGCAGGAGAAGATTGAGAAGGGCTATCAAAACCAACTCATCGACATTCTCTCTGATAGCCAGGCGGCAATCAAATCACTGCAATCCTACAAATTCCGCTCAAGGCTGGTATGGGATGGTCATCGTTCACTCAATGATCTGGGAACTAAGAACAAAGTATGTTTAATGTGGGTACCAGATCATGAAGGAATCTGGGCAATGAGATGGCGGATAGTCTTGCTCGACAGGGAGCCTCTGCGAATTTCAGGTTTGTGGAATTACTTATACAAATATTCAACAAACTGTCGAAAGCTGGACCCGCAATCAGCAAACCACTGACTGGAGCTCGAATCCAGGAAACTTACATAGGAAAAGAATTTTTGTGGGCCCTTCAAACAGGCTTACAGAGGACTTGATCAAACTCAGTACATCTAAACTCAGGAAAGTAATGCACCCTTGAGAAAGCATCTATTTACAATGAGGATACGTCAGGAATCGACAGTGTAGATTTTGCAAAATGGCAGACGAAACAGTCAACCATTTACTGTTTGAATGCGAGGCTCTAGGCTACAGGAGAACAACCATCTTTGGATGCATCGATGAGAGCGAAGTAATTCCTCAGGATAATCTAGTCACCAATCTTTTGGAATTCATGAGAAGATCCAAACTATTGGAGGACTAAATCCAGGACAAGATGAAGCACAAACATTTTTCTAGGATGACGTGCTTAACGGGCTATTAAGCCATAACCCCTAATTTATTCATTCATTCATTCATAGTACAAATTCGCAGTTTCAGTTTGACAACTGAAAATATAAGTATTTGAAAATTTTACCAGTTCTATGATTATAAAGTGAGAACTAGTGGCTTTTAGTCCATATTTACGTGTGTTCAAGCAGTGATGGATTTGATTAATGACAAGTATGAATTATTAACAATTTTAAATTAAATTTAATTCTTGTTTCTGAGTCTAGATTATTAACGATGTAACAAAAAACGTCTGCATAGAAATAAATGGATGTGGTTTTCTCGGTAGCAGCGACATCCCCGTAACATTTATTACGGCCATCTTAAGAAATCAAGGCTTGAACTACGAGATTTATGGAATGACTTAAATGAATCAGGGAGTGAGTGATTACATCTGCTCAGTTATTTACAAACAGATACTATATGGTATAGCTTGTGTGCATGGTTGCGGTACAAGTTGGCTAGTTGACAATACGTAGGTACATCTTATTGCGGATTCCGTTGCATGCACCATCTTTACGACTGACAACTAATCTGAATTCAAATCAATACCTCGATGCGCACACTGATCGACAACTGATTTGTAATATGACTCAATGTATTGTCGGCACGGAAATCGACATAGATTGTTCCGGAATATCAACTCCAAGGTCTATCGACAACAAACCTATGACACATCACTTCGGTACTTTTAGATGTCAAACAGTCTCCGAAACGCACTTTTCCCATTACATACACCGTGCGATACTTGGTTGAAGAGCAAATTAAGCGACTATACGACTCTACAACATCATTACGTCTTTTCGTCTTTTCTTGCACATTGTTTCAGTCTGCTGGGTTGCAGAAAGGGTTGACAAAAAAATTTTATTTGACAATGACCTTAGATTGTGAACATACATATTTCTCCATATGAAAAGCAAACTCGAGTTTTAAATCGATCCTTCTCGAAAAATAATTGATCGATTGAAACAATATTTTTCTCAAGCTGTGTATACATGTATCATCGTTTTTTGTACAGATTCCACTTCGAAACAACGTTTTTCTACGCATTTTGATCCAAATTTAGCTTGAAAAGCGGAACAATCATTTGTTTTTTTGTCAGTTCAATCTAATATTCTAGATGACAGGGAGTTTCAATATGACATTGGACTGCTTCTGTAATATGCAGGAGACTGTAATTTTAGGTTCACAATCGAAGGTCATTGTCAAATTAAATGTTTTGACAATCCTTTCTGCAACACAGCATTAGACTACTTTTGAATAGATCAAGTTAATTCTAAATTGTTCTTGTCCTCAACGATATGTTTTCGTTTGCATTATATCTCTATCAATGAAATTATATTGGTTGTAAACTCCTCCATCCTGATGGACTGGTTCACATGAAATTTGAATAAATTAGGACTTCGGATAAAAATCATTCTAGTACCGGTTGCATTATGTGCACAAGTAGGAAGATGAGATCATTTTCTAATGTCCGCATTGTGCAGTCAGTGTCTTAGATGTTTGACGCCAATATGGCTGCCACGTATACGCTATAAAATAGTTTATGGCTCACGTGAAGGTACGATTATTGTGTGTCACTTTCCATATGATCCTTTGACGCCTTTTGATTTGCGCCGTGATTAAAAATTGCATTTTGCTTATCAAAGTCAAGATCTTCTTGTGCATGATTGTATTTATTGACATTGTATTACGTTTTGTCAATATATACAGGGCCGTAACTAGCTTTTTAAAACCTCATCACTGCCCCCCCTACATGAAATTTTAAGAACTAAATAGGCAAAGCCAACTTATTTCTCCAAAATAATAGTTTTAGCCAGTAGGTACTACAACCAGAAAAACAAACTTTGGAGATAAAATTTTAGCTAGGTATGTTTCCACTGATTTCTACAATTTTTAAATGTGTGTATTTTTTTGTTCTTTTTTTGAGGCCTGCCCCCACCCCTGTCCTATTGGTATTTGGTATGGACTATGAATCACTTTAAAGCCTTCAGATTAACTCTCTATTTGAAAAGGAATAAAATAGGTATGTTCCAAGCAGTCAGCAAACGGTAACGAAACCGTCACCCGCATGCGCAGTATCTAAACGTGTTCCAAAACCGATACAAACAGCTTCGTTTTAGCTACTACGCATGCGGGTGATGGTTTTGTTACCGTTTGCTGGCTGCTTGGAACATATCTAATATGATTAATATATCATGCGTACAAAAAATAGTCTCTTTATTTATTATGGCAAATGTTATAAATTGTTCTAACAATTTATAATACAGCAGAACCTCTGTAAATCGAACTTTAAGGGAGACGTCAAGAAACTCGAGTTATAGAGTTTTCGACTTATGAAAGATTTTGACTTAGGCGGATTTTGTAGGGAAATATTTGACTTGTAGAGGTTCATTCTAATTAATTTTGAGTTGTTATGTTCGAGATACAAAGGTCCTATTTATTTTTTCGAGTTATGGAGGGAAAATATGTACCGAAATGGCTTGTAGGGACTCACGATTATTTCGACCTATAGAGGGTTGAGGTATCGAGTAATGGAGGTTTTGGGGCTTGAAGGAAAGGGAACAAAACATTTTTTCGTGTTTTGGAGGTTTTCGACTTATCGAGGATCGACTTAGAGAGCTTCTACTGTATTTAATTGTTCTAACTAAAAATTGTGAACGTGCAAATACAGGCCTGTTCAAATCTGACTTTACTCATAGATAGCGCTTTTTACTAGTTCATTAAAATATATGTATATTTGTATAAATGAATTCACGATTAGCTTTTAATTAAATTTAATTTAATAGTTACTTTTTTATTATACATGCACATAATTAAAACAAAGCAGGAAATACCACAATTTTTAATTGCTGTTTCTCAAAAATAAGTATATTGCTATGACATTTCATATAGAAAATAAAATTAGGACTTGAATAGCAGTTCCGTCGTTAAAATGGATTAATTTATTATACTAATTAGTATTTTAATATATTACATAAAAACCGAGTGAAGTAGTATGGTGTTCAGGGTATTAGACCTATATTTGAAAGGTAGTTAAGGTTCGAATAACGGCGGGGAATAGGATTTGTCTCTACGGTTACTCTCTTTAAAAAACGGTAATTTAAAACGCTATTTTGTTAACGTTTTCGCGGCTTTTCTAAATAATTCCTCATAAATAACAAGATTTTATACAATATACCAATGGTCGAAATTCCTAAACTAATTTATATTCTACGCATATTGCTTACAAGTTGAACATGTTGAAGTTTAAAAATTTATAGAAAATAACGGAAAATGTGCTAATGAGGCAGTAATGATGAATCGTTATGACAGTGTCGAAAAACGATCTATGGACGCATTATTATTATGACCCCAATTTGTATTTTGAATCTTTTTTATATACTCCTAAAAATCTGTATCTATATGACACCATATGCTTTCAAAAACATTGTATTATCATAAATAATATGTATAATATATATATATTTTCCCATTTCATTTTTTAAACGATCAATTTATTTGCAATAAAATAGACATATATTTCAAAAAGCAACCCTTTCGAAAAATGATATGAACAAAATATTTTTTGTAAACATTTTAACACGATGGATATAAAAAGGTTGAGCAAACAATTGAACGCATGATTAAGCAGATAAATGTACTATTTGTCCGATGAATAGAAGAAGAACTCTTAAAGTTTTGTTACACATGTTATTTGATCGAAATCGACGTTCCATAATAATATTTATACCTACAATGTTGATATTTTTTGAGACTAGCAAAGTTCAGGACTACACTCTATTCACAAATTATTAAAAAAAATAATAATTTTAGAAAAAACAAATTGTAAATGGTATTGTAGTGGATTGATAAGTCGCTCAAAATTTACCGCAAAAATGTCAAAATTTATAAAAAAAAAATCAAAATGTATCCTAACGAAGGTAAAAATTTACCCTAAAAAAAGAAAAAAATTAGCCTAAAAATGCCAAATTTTATCCTAAAAATGTCAAAATTTACCCCAAAAAATGTCAGATTACATATTTAAGAAACACGCATAATCGCATACTAAAGATCTCAGCAAAACCATAGCCAGTTCTGACTTCAGCTGTATTGTCAGCTGTGGAGTAAAATTAGGGGTTAATCCAGTTGAGTTCAAAGTTTTGAAAATTCACTGACAAACATCAAAGTTCAGACGGTGAAATGCTGACGTTTAGCCGTGCTGCTAATGTCCACTTAGTCGGACTCATTTAGGTACTTGTAACTAATGTTACTCAAGTTTTTGGTTCCTGATTTTTACGCAACGTGTCTCTTGCTTCGCTGCTAAACCAATGGAAAAGTTTTTTTCTGGTTGGTCTACGACTGCCACAAAATGAGGATGAAGGAGAAGTTTAAGTCTATTAGTCCCAACAGGTTAAACATGTATTTATAGATAGATCGATATTTCAAGAGTCCCCGCTCCTACTCTGATAGACACCATGTTAGTCCCATTGCAATAATTCATATGAAGAACTAACAGTTCATAATTTTATGTAACTCTCCGCTTTTTGTGTTGGCGCATTTTATATTGAATAACAATGATAAATCACAGAGGCTGCTGTAGTATCAACGAACCATTTGGCTACCGGATAATGTTTCCAATGTTTCAGTATGAAATATGAGCTTGTTTATAACTTTACGATGTTTGTAAAATGTCAACCTATGTATCAAATAGATACGTAATTTTTTTGATTTATATTCAATACATACACCAAAAATATTTTTGTCGTACATAAAATCCATGTTACATCAAGTCGAACACTTTATCACTGTCCTAAAGTGAACAAACGAATTTGCAATGTTTAATAATTATATTGCATTCATTATTTTTGTTCATAGAAATGTGTACAAGTTCACCTTGAATTTATGATTATTGATCTATATTTATCAAATTGACTGAAAAAAATCTTTTCATAGCCTTTGAAATGAAAAGAACTTCCTCGATTCTGAATTAACGGCAGGTCCGTATTTCTGTTAATTTAGAAGTGTTATTTTAAACGCTGATGACCCCAGCTGTTTAGTGTTGCGTTGTTTTAAAATTTTAACAGGAACAAAAAACACTTATATAAAAGCGCCTATTTCCTACGTTCATATAGAATTCAGCTTGATTTTTTATATTAGCACGCATAATATCCAATTTATCAGAGAAACTTTAGTGTCAAAAAGATGAGTAGGTGTCGTGGAACTCCCGGTTGGAACGAAGTTCTTTTCGCTATTTATTATGTATCAAATACCTAATTTTTTTACTAATTTGTCTGATAAATTATTCGAAAATTTTATTCACAATATAATATGATTATTATAAACAAAAATTAATCGAGTGATTTGCAACTCTAAAAAATAAAAATAACATTTGTTACGCATTTGTCGGGAATCAAACAAACCCGGGACACCCGACGAGTAACTATTGACCTTGCATAGATTTCCTTATTACTAACATTGATATAGAGTAGTTTGGTCAATGAGTGCTCATAAGGGGAATGTAGATGGAAAAGTCGAAAGCAGAACGTTTGACTTAGGAACTTTGTTTGGACTAGTTAGGAGATAAACATACTAAAAATCCTTACCCTTCCGAGGTACGCCCGAATGGGGGGAGCACAAAGAAGGTCCCGTTTTTTGGTTTTTTGCTTTCATCTCGAAAACGGTACGTCGTACGAAATTTTGTTGTAATACATATTGAAAGATGATAAAATTCTCTACAACTTTAGCTTTCACACTTTATATCTATCTCCAATCTTTGCCTAGCTATGAGCTCCGAAAAATTAAGTATATGAAAAACTAGTTCAATGATGATTTTTGTTTTAAACAGTTTAGGTACTTAGTATACCATTAAATTGCAGTTTTATATATTTAAATTTACCTAAACATGCTGAAATCGAAAAGCCTGATTTTCGGGCGAGAATAGAGTAGCGTCGCGCATACAAAAGCTAATAAGCCAAATAGGTGTTCTAGTCAGTCATTCGAAATAAATATGTTTTTCGGTAATGAATATCAATTATCGTTTGATGATCTGGCAGGAACTAGGGGGTGCCTATCGATCGCGGGGCCCTGGGCACGTGCCCAGAGTGCCCAGTGGGAAAGAGGGCCCTGCGTGGAGGTACTCCCAGCTTATGTTATTTTTTAATAGTGTGTGGGTGTTTTAATAGTGTGGATGAGCAATACGAAATGATTTTGACAAATTCGTATTGTTACAATGTGCTAAAGAGAATTTAACACATTTTTGAAAATTGACCATTTTTCGGAGCTCATAGCTAGGCAAAGATTGGAGATAGATAAAAAGTGTGAAAGCTAAAGTTGTAGAGAATTTTATCAGCTTTCATTATGTATTACAACAAAATTTCGTACGACGTACCGTTTTCGAGATGAAAGCAAAAAACCAAAAAACGGGACCTTCTTTGTGCTCCCCCCCTTCGGGCGTACCTCGGAGGGGTAAGGACTTTTAGTATGTTTATCTCCTAACTAGTACAAACAAAGTTCCTAAGTCAAATGTTCTGCTTTCAACTTTTCCATCTAGAAATTATTCGTTGTTTAAGCTAGAGTAAAATACATACTACCAAAAAAATAACATTTAAACTGAGAATTACTAAAACAATGTTATCAAATATGACATGAATATCTTGAGCAATAGATATTTTCTTTTACAAAAAAATGAAAAACAAAACTAAGCTCAACCGGATTTGAACCCGGCACCTCTCTTTTGGGAAGTTAAGTTTCTATATCTTTTAAACTAAAAGAGATTAGAAATTGTCATTATCATAAAATCAAAAAAGCTGCAGATATTGTTAAAAATAATGTTATAGGAAAAATGACACGTAATCGATGAAGCACACCGTAAAACTGAATCTTTTTTATTCTTGAAGTGCCATTTTAAATTTTTCAAGAAAATTATATCATGTTGTGTGAAGTCGACGCAGTAGAGTAGAGAAATTTCACATCGCAGCGGGCTGTTAATTAAAGCGGCAACACATGCCAAATGCGGAGAAATTGGAACATACGTTTCGCTTCATACAAATAACCTCTACCAGTTGCCCCTCTGCTGTCTGTACTCTGTTCTGTTACAACGGAACGTGTGGACGTATCACTTGTGTGTTACAATTTATTAGGGATGTGCGAACACGCCAAGTACATAATAATATACAGAATGATTTTTAAGTTAATTCTTCTTTTCTAACAGTGCGTAGAAATCAAATAGACGAACTAATATTTTCAGTAACTTTTTAATCAAAACTTAAAGTTTAATTATTTTTTTTTTAATTTTATTTAATTAATTCAAAAGCCTGGTTAACACACGCGAAAAAATGATAGCACGAATCGGAAATGCATACCAAATAATTCGCGGAAGACCCTTATCGCTACATGCAAGCATGGCTACGACGCACGCATCTTTGAGTCCAACAAAACGGGGACAATTTCGAAAAATGTCTGTGAATACTTGATAATGACATAGTGACATAACATAGCGAAAGGATCAACCTCAAAATTTGAAAGCCCGTTTCTCTTCACAAATATATAATGGTTGGCATTTTTCGTTAACAGAGAACAAGCAGATTGAGTAAATCGGAAAAAAGGACAGACTGGGTATGGTTTAACTATATTATATTACTGCCATTCGGGGCGGGTGCCACGGTCCCCCCCCCCCCGGTAGATCCGGGGCTGGAGCGTCTATAATCTCTTTCTGTTTAGCTTTTGCAAGATTACAACGCTTCACTAGTTTAGTAAAAACGGCGATCTGCATTTACTGTTCACCTACAACCCTGCATTGTAACATTACAGCAAAAACAAAAAAATACAGGTGATCTCTTTCATCTGCAATGCTCACAACGGCAGTGCGGATTCGGAATAGCGGAAGTTATGGCAGGGTTTTTATTTACCTACATCTGAATGATGAATGCATTAATTCGAAAAAGTTACGCAAATTGATCTTATGCGGTTATCTTCACTTAAATGAAGCGGTATACTAGCTGCGGCGAAAGATGAAGCCACCGCGCCATAGTGACGTGAACGCATTGCGCCCGCCTTCTAGCTTGCTATTGGCTGTTTCGGAGATACATGTGCGTCGAGTGTTTATTTTTATTCTACCGCTATATCTCCGATATAAATGGATATGTCCAATTTATTCCACAGGCCACTGTCTGCGGGCAAGTAGGCGTTCACTACCATATTATTGATGACGTGCTTGGCTTCAATTCTCACCGCAGGCACTATAGTGATAACAAACACTAACAGATTAATTAAAAGAAATATACGTATTTATGAATTCATTGAGAGGAGGAAAAAGGTTATCTAGAACGGTCGCCATATTGAATTTATTTAAACCCTGTATGCTCGTGGCGTTTCTCGTAGACATAAATAAATTTTTTTCTGGGTTTTAGTAAAATTTCGTAAAAAACCTGGAAATCCAGGACACCGACATAAAAATTGCGAAGACTTAATAAATGTTATTCCCCGAGGTCTTATTAAATAGAAATTCAATTTTACATAGTTTTTTCAAGGTTTCAGAACCCATTTCCCTGACTTTTTTCTGTTTTTACGCGATTTTTTAGTTTTTTTCCTGACTTTACAAAACAAACGTACAGAAATTAACAAATTATGCTAACTTTTCAGAGAAATTTTTGACGTGCAAAGATTTTGTATGGCGTTTGATAACGAATTTTAATAAAATTATCTCTGATCGGTAAAATTTCCTGAATTTTCCCGGTTTTCCAAATAGAAAATTTAGTCTTAGATCGAACAAAAAAATAGTTCAATACGACAAACATCTTTACATGTAAAAATAGCAAACAGCGAAAAAATTTAATATTTTGTCTGTTACAAAAGTTTGTCATATTTTAACTTCGTACTGAAAAGGAAAATACAAAAAATATTAGGTACTTTGGTAGAATGCAAACAAAATACGCTGAGAATCCGATATAATTAATAAAATAAATTTAAGATGTGCTCCGAGACAAGTTGTCTTACGACGTCTATACTTTATATGTAAAATAAGAGATTTAAATAATCAAGAAGCAAATTTACCAACCCAACGATTTTATGTATAATTAATGAATTAACAAGCATTCTTATAAAAGAAATATGGCGCGACTAAATCAAATTGGATGTTTTGTGTAACTGCTATAATTTTTGTCAATTTCCAACTGAAGAGCCACGGGGGCTTCAACGGAATTGATCTTGTGCCGGAAAAAGATCCAATTAGACGTGGACAAGCTGATTTATTTCAGTAGCTAAATTCTTCTACGTTGAATCGTATAGAGAGTTCGTATCCACATGGGGAAAATGTAGTATGTAAAAATACGACTTGAATTCTGTTTTTTTAGATTTCGTATTTAATTTAAATCGAATGTTTGTTTATGGTAACGAATCATCAATTAAAATCTTCTTTAATCGTTTATATTCATCTACATTTTTTTGTTTAACAAGAAATTGGTATACACAAGAACCGAAAGTTATCTTATTATACATCAAATGCTGCCTCTGTCCGTTTAGAACTCAGGAACTACTAAACCGATTTCAAAAATTCTTCCACAGTTTAAAAGTTTACTTCTGCTAGAGTGACATAGGCTCCATATCAGCGATCGGAAATGTGTTTTGCTACTGCATAAAAAATGTTTGGGGCCACAAACCATTTGTTAGGCTTTATTTTTTTGCACTTCTGTCCCGAATAGGCAAGAAGAAAAGTAGACGGGTAAAAAGTTCTCTCTTCGACAGAGGTTCGAGGATTAGATTTGGCGTGTGTGCTGTTGATTACCAATCACCGTACTAAATCATTATACGCTGTGACACAATCGTGTTGAGCAGAAAATGAAAAGCAAGTGAAATATTCCGGTTTTAATACTACCGAACGAGCGAAGCAAGTGTATTTCCGCGTTTAGATCGAACGAGCTAAGCGAGTGAGCTTCCGCTTTAATTTTATTCTAATTTTATTGAAAGGTAGTTGTGTCATATCATATGTATAATAATTACTATATGAAGCATTAACTATTTATTCAATGTGCGGTGAGCGAAGGCAACAAACCATATTGAAAATATATTTGCGTCTCTTTTTTCGAAGTAATTCCTTGGTTATTCCGACAATATATTATATTAGTATTGAGTATATCTCTTTTTATCAAAAGTCTTATGTCTTTATCTATAGCGTTAGCCAATCAGAACCAACGAGCTCTTACGACTTATAAAAAGACAGAAGTATAGGATAAAAGTATAGAGCAGTGATTCCCAAAATGGTCTATATAGACCCCCAGTAGGGGTCGACGACAACTTGCAAGGGGTCCATGTCAGGGGAAAAAAATTGGGGTCCATGAAATAAAAATGGTGGTCAACGATAGTGAATCTCCTAACAAAAAAAGAAACAAACTGGACATCGTTAGCCGAAGAGATTTAAGATTAAATTTAACTAAATTGATGCCAAATGTTGAAAATTTATTATTAAAGCATCAGGTTCATCCCTCACTTTAAGAGCATTTATTTTTTGCTTAGTTATTTTATGTAAGAGAAATTAAATTTTAATTTGGTTCGTTTTAATTTGAATCTAATTAATAAATGTATAAAACTAAACATTTCACACTACATTTCACTATCATAAATTTAAATCGTTCAAAGTGAGTAGCCCTATACCGGTTGTCAAAAATACATTTGACATCAATATTAGATAAGCAGGGGGTCTACCCAAAACCAAAAAACATGGCAAGTGGTCTACGAGACATACAAGTTTGGGAACCTCTGGTATAGAGGTATGTGAGATATAAAACCAAAATCTACAAATCTAAAAAGTTTATGATATAATTCCAAAGCGACATTTACGAGTATAACAAACAGCTTCAATAGTTGGAATTTATATACCTAAAATGATTTTTTTGAATTTATTGTTGATTATAGATGCTCGACAACTAAAATCATTACCATCGAATTAAATTAAATGACATGAGCGGAGGTGGCATTCGAATCCATAGACTAGAACACTAACGCTGTTTTTTATTTATAAAACGAAGTAATAAACTTGGCAACAAGAATAGAACAAAACGATGTTAAAAATATCAAACAAAACCCGTTCTTCGTTTTCAAAAACCAAACTGGACTGAAGCTGTCCACCTTGATTTGTATTCAAGATTAACCGCGAAATGTTCGCGCGCCGAGCATGGCCTAGTCTCTCTCTCTCACTCTCTGAGAACTCGATAGCGTAGTTGTGTGTATGCGAAGTAAAGGCGCGACGCGGCGAGGGAGGAGAGAAAGGGGGGACAACGGTTGATTACAATCCACGACCTCATCCTTTGCCCCCCCATCCTCCTTCTCGGTCCCACTTAAATCACTACACCGCAGCGGCGTGTGGGATCCAAGAAAGATTGATGACAACATTGCATACGAACCGATGTCTCAATTTCACTGTGTATAATGTCAGGGATGAGACAAAGTACTTCCAATCAAATAAAAAAACAGTTTTTTGCAGTGAAATTTTTATAGTGATACAAAGTTTGTGACGCGATTAAACGAAAAAGCGATATGACAGAGATAGATAGCTTGAGAAAGAAAGAAATAGAGCACGATCAACAAATGACGCACTATTTATGAACTACACAACACGTTTAATTGGCACTGCCATCTATGCATGGGCAGGCAAAGCTGTCAAGAAGATTGACTTCTACAGTGTGAGCTTAAATTCGACCGAGTTCAATATAAAGAAATAGGAAAAGAATATAATACATTTTCTCCTCATTGTAGAACTCCAATTTTAATTATTTCTCCTCCCTGCAATTCTAATTTAAGTAGAGAAAGTGATTGCAAAATTTTAATGTTTGTATATTATTTTAATCCGGTTCGCCCGGATTATGCAACTGGTCTAAGATCCTCCTTTAGGCAATTCTAAACAATTCGGGCAAGGTATTCATCCAAAGTGAAGTCGGTTACAAAAATGGAAGCCCGTTTGTAATTTTATTTTTTTTTTCTTGCAAGAATAAAAAAATAATCCCTTAGCCCTGAGACAAACGGTTCAGCTTCTCTAAATTTGCTTCATCTCTCTGGTTGTGCAGCCTCCGATCAGGCTGCTTTTAAATTAGTGTTATTGGTTAAACAGCGTATATAAGTTGACGTGATTGACTTTATTTTAAGCCGCTTCAGGCACAGATATAGTTATTTAAAATAAAGTAGAAATTACCATTGATTCATTATCATTACCATAATGGTACACCTTGAAAATTATAACGCCGTTCAGCAATTTCGTTTACAACTGTTTTTTAGCCCGCGAAAAACAACGTAATTTAAAGTGAAACAAAATTACAGCACCGATAAAAATGGATACATTTTAATACAATTTTTTATTTCATTCATTTTCTAAATTTCTGAATATTAATCCACAACATTATATTATAGAATACTTCCCCTCACTAGAGTGACATCTGTGTCGTAGGACAAGAATTTCTTTTTGGCACTGTACATATAAAAAATGGGTCACGAATTTATAGGTGACACATTTTGATGGTGATAGACGGAAGAAAGTTATTTAAATTATTGAAATAGAGATGGTCGGTATTTCTATTTCAATAATTTAAATAACTTTCTTCCGTCTATTCAAAAATAAGTTTAAAAAATAAAACCCGACTACTGAAAAGTATGAAACATGAAAATATTCTCATCTGAGGATAGCCGTGGTCATATGCCACCTATCCTAACAAAACATTACATTTTAACAGTAGTAAGCGATCGTAAGCTCTACGGCAAAGTGCAGCATCACGCTATACATCTAGAGTTTTTGAACTTATTTTTTATTTGTTTTCAATTTGCTCCCTTCTGGGACCAAAATTGAAAAATGTTACCCGGGCCATAATAACGAATCGATTGACACCTTATTTATAAAAATCGGATGAATAGTTTACGCACCATGGTGGAACATCCGTAAATACAAACACAGACTACTAAACTCATAACCCTTCCTTTTGGCTTCGCCGTAGTTAGGAAAAAAACAGTTCAAGGAAAGTATAAAACACATTCTTTCAAAATAAGTCAAAAAAAAAAATTGGTTGTCTGTAAAGTCGGTTTACGGACGATAGTTTTACGTGATAACGTATTCCGTAATACATAACCTAAATTCTACATATAATAATTATAATAATTCGAATCTATGATATTGCATCTTTCGCTTCAAATTTAGGTTAATTTTATTTATTAAATTACTCACCACCTATAAAAATAATTTTTTTTATTAACTTTCTTTCTTTCGTATTTATTTAAGTCTCAAAGATTAACTGTCATACTATTTATAAAACAATTGTTTCACTGTTTATATAAAATTCCAAAACCTACTTACAATATTTAAGTATTTTCATAGGTACGTCAAAAAATTGATTTTTATAATGATAAAATTTGTAAGAAAACGATTTTTTCGAGAGATGAGACCTAGCTAAAACGATTTTTTGCCCCCCAAAATCCCTTTTCAGTAAATTTCATCCAAATCGTTAGGGCCGTTTTCGAGAAAAGCACGCACAGGGTCAGGCGGAACGTTACGAACGTTACACTTTTTCGTGCATGCAGCCGGTGTTTTATCAATTTAAAAGATTGGTGATTCATCAATTTATAAGACGTTGTCACGTCAAAAACTTATTAAACTGCAGGTACACAAATGAAAATTCTATGAATTTGACTCTATTTAATAAATAGAGTAACTGCGTGATCCATTGAAGTTAATGATAAGTATTTGGAAAATTAAGCAATACTGAGATTTTTTAAAATTGCATTTAATGCTGACGTTTCGATACGTTTTGTGTCATCTTCAGAGTTTTCTGTAATTATATTTACAATACAAAACGTATCGAAACGTCAGCATTAAATGCTATTTTAAAAAACCTCAGTAGGTATTGCTTAATTTTCGATCCTTATGCCACGGAATCTTTTCCAAATATCATTTAAAATTCTATATTTCGAACATTTCTGACCAGTGATCACCATATGGCTGCAGGATGCAGGTAAAGAACAGTTGCTGTTGAAATTTTAATGTGCTCCATTTAATAATGCTTTTTTATAAACAGAACAATATAACGGTAAATTTGCAAATGTCCTTGCATATTTTTTTACAAAAAAAAACGAACTAATTGCTTTTTCAGGTATAACAATTTTAGTATGCAATAAATCAGTTTTGTATGGACGCACCATAAACTCAGATTTTTTTTTGTAATCTGTATCATCAAAATAAAAAAAAGGTGGGCAAAACAAAGATTCTCAGAAAATAACTGTACTTCGTAAGGTCAGATTTATGTAAACATTTGCTATCTTATTTAAAGATGTTTTACTTTAAAAAATATGAACTAATAAATATGTCCAACAATTTAAGTAACGTTCATATTTTTTGTATTGTATAGGCTGTGTGCACGAAGCCTACTAGCGCCACTGAGAAAATTATTGAACTCACTTTTTATGTTTCTATGATGATAAGTCAAAAACTTTAGTTAGCCATAATGTGTCAAAAAAATTTCAGCCAATTGGGCGACGGGACCATTCCAACTTCAAAAATGCTGACATTTGATTATAATAAAAAAAAAATTTCTGATATCGCGTGAATTGTGAAGAGGTTAACTGTAAATTTAATAGCTGATAAGAAAAAATTCGCAGGTTTGTGGACAAAAGTTATATTTATAATTGTACGACGTTTCGTCTATAAATTTAGACTTTTTCAAGTACAAAATTGAAAATTATTTAAAACAATAATTATGAAAATAAACATTAATTACTAACCATAGCAATTAACAAAAGTTAAGGTACATAAGATAAAAACATGGCAACTAGTTTATGTATAAATGTTTTAAACAATAAAAATTAAAATTAAAAATTCGTAAGTTAGTTCAATTTCATAATATAGTTGTACTGACTACTTAAATTTTGAGTGTCTGTTCTATAATTAATAGAATTGTTTTTTCTAATAAAACACATTTCACTGATATTTCAGTGAAATGTGTTTTATTAGAAAAAACAATTCTATTAATTATAGAACAGACACTCAAAATTTAAGTAGTCAGTACAACTATATTATGAAATTGAACTAACTTACGAATTTTTAATTTTAATTTTTATTGTTTAAAACATTTATACATAAACTAGTTGCCATGTTTTTATCTTATGTACCTTAACTTTTGTTAATTGCTATGGTTAGTAATTAATGTTTATTTTCATAATTATTGTTTTAAATAATTTTCAATTTTGTACTTGAAAAAGTCTAAATTTATAGACGAAACGTCGTACAATTATAAATATAACTTTTGTCCACAAACCTGCGAATTTTTTCTTATTAACTATTATCGATGGACACGATATCTAATATATATTTAATAGCTGAAATCATCATTTTAATTGTAATTGAAATTCAAAAATGTAATAATATTTATGAATGAGCATCAAGTAGGTATATTAATTATGATTAGGAAAAAACTAATACTGATAATAAAGTTTATCTCTGGTAAACTGTGATGAATGTATTTGGATGTGAAACCAGCATCTTATTGATCCACGAGCAATTCATGTTATAAAGGTGATAAATTACTGCAGTCCTGCAAAAACACAGAAGAACCTTCGTAACAATACTGAGAACAAATTTTCGTAGCACAATGGGTGCTTCTACAGTGGTATCTCATACGAGGGATAACGAAAATTCTACCAAACTGACAAAATACATAAGAGAAAATACATAAAATAAAATCTACTCTTTGCGTTCTTTTTGAGAAAATTGGGTAATTTAGCATTATAATATACTAGCGGTCCCACCCGGTTTCACCCGGGTACAAGAGAACGAATAGGTGGTGGGGGGGGGGGCGGTACATAAGTACGCACGTTCATCTTCGTTTACCGAGATGAATGTTGTGTCCAAACATGATGATCGGAGTTACCGTTCAAAAGTTTTTGTCGGACGGACAATTTTGAGTTACATTTGCAACATTTTTCATTGATGCTCCGCTCCTATTGGTCGTATCGTGATATTATATAGCCTATAGCCTTACTAGATGAATGGGCTATTCAACAAAAATTTTTTTTTTTAATTCAAACCAGTAGTTCCTGAGATTAGCGCGTTCAAACAAACTCTTCAGCTTTATATATTAATACTAGCGGCCCTGTACGTGCTTCGCTACGTATAAAGTGAAATAATAAAACAATTTAATTGGAACATCTATCTATCTATTTTATTTATTTTAAAATATACATGGACGTATAATTATATGTGTGTATGTCGAGCACTCCGGCTGCGCCGTCGTGCCCGGTGCAAAAGAACGAATGGGGAAGGAAGAAAAAAAATTTAGGGGTGGACTACCCCTAACATTTAGGGGGATGAAAAATAGATGTTGGCCGATTCTCATAGATACCGGATAAGCACAAAAAATTTCATCAAAATCGGTCAAGCCGTTTCGGAGGAGTATGGCAACGAAAACTGTGACACGAGAATTTTATATATATAGATAGACTTTATTGCGCAAAAATGCGATCAAAAACTAACAGAAAAATAATAAAATTGAAATCCTCAAAAAAAAACAAATGTTTACAATATAAATTTGATATTCGTTAATGTGACAAAAGTAACTGACATTAAGTTTCGAGAGTGTAGTAAGAATAAAATTAATAGAATCGATCGACGGCCAAAATAATAAATGCGTTTTATTTTTCGTCATCAATGAAATCGTTCTTTTTTTAATTAATAACTTGATATCAGTTTTTTTTCCAAATTCAAACGGATAATAATTTGATTCTATATAATAGGCGCTTTGTCAGCTGTTTCATCTTGTAGTTCTAAACACCCATAATATTTATCAAAGTATAATAAGTAATGACTTATGACAGTATAATGATTCCAAACTTCTAATTCAAATTTATGTGAGGACACATTAATAAAACGACTACGTAAAAATTTAGACACATTTTTAATAGTAGGCGGTTCCGAAACTACCGGTCTTATTAATCACCCTACATTTTTGTTTTCAACTGTTATTTATAGAAAATGCAAAGGAAATTTCATATTACACGTAACTACAATTTCTTTAGGAAATCATTTTTTTACAGCTATACCCATAACAAATTCTTTAAGAATATTTTGAAGACATTTCTTTATTATGTTTAATTAATCGATCTCAAAATAAATAACTCGAAACGACAGAATTCAGAAAATCTAATTATTTTCAAGTAAATTCTAGACATTTTTGAATTCATTTTTATCTGCATATAAAAAAAACTTTTCAAAATTCAGGAAATCAAACAAAACCTTATCAGTGGCTTTAATCGTAATATTGTTGGTTTTGGAAGAAATCTTATCGTAACCAATTGAGTTTAATTCAAATTGGTTCAGCCGTTTTCGAGCAATAACAGAAAAAATTGCCACAAGAAGTTATTATTTAACAAAAAAAAACTGTAATTAAAACATTCATCAATAATTTCGTCGAAGTATCAAAAATTATTAAGCATAATAAACTGTTAATTGAGAATCGACAAAAAATATCCGCACAATTTTAAACGTACATTAATACAACCAATATAATTATTAATACAAAGACGATTATTTTATATTTACATGCTATGACGGCTTGTCCGTATTTGTTAATAAACAGTTTGTTGTCTTTTATATCCGCTTAAGTCGTTGAAAAAAATGGTTCATACTTGACGCTTCGGTACGGTAGACTTGATTGAAATTCATCACAAATTATTATTATCTTTGCCAATACTTTAATTATAAGATTATAATGACATTATTTAGGTTAATGATTATTCTGCAAATAATTGTTTTCATCATTTCGAAAAATTGACATACAGTGTAAACTCTATATAGCGACACTCAAGGGACTATGCACTTTGATAGTTGTCGTTAAACGTAGAGGAGAGATAATTCATTAATACTTTTTTACTATGTGAAACCATGATATCATAGCTTGATCCAAATCTTTGAATTAAGGTTTCTTCAATGTCTTAGAAAATTTTCCATTCTCTTCTGCTTCTAGATTTTTTTCTTTGTTCTTCCATATTGCCGATACAGTCAAGCGACTGAATCCAAAGCGTTTTCCAACATCACTTATCTTTTCAACCGCCTCTATTAATAAAACTTTTTCGTCAACACACAATGATTTTCTTTTACTCTCCATGTTCACAGTTTGCAAGTTTGTGGGCAACTAAGAATATGATAACTTATCCATAAACAAACAGCTGAGCTAAACATATGAAAGATAATCTAAACAAACAAAAGAAGGAATTTCTTAAAATTTTCGGTACGCATGATGCCGGCAACAAAGCCAAAAAATAACAAACAAGGACTGTTTATTGCTTAATGATGACGTATTTTTGTCGTTATTTAGAGTGGGTGTGTTGTTATTTAGAGTGTATCATCGTATGAGCAACAAGATAAACCAACTAGAGTTAATTAATCTCGACGTTTTAAGAAGTTTGTCGTTATATCGAGTGACGTTAAATAGAGGTTACACTGTAATTGCTTTTGAGAACTGACAAAACACTGAATTGAGAACACGGTGTCTGGAAGACCATTAAGAGACGGGAAATACGCAGGACCAGCACTATTTATATGAACAACAAAACACTGAATTGAGAACACGGTGTCTGGAAGACCATTAAGAGACGGGAAATACGCAGGACCAGCACTATTTATATGAACAACTAAATACTGAATTGAGAACACGGTGTCTGGAAGACCATTAAGAGACGGGAAATACGCAGGACCAGCACTATTTATATGAACAACAAAACACTGAATTGAGAACACGGTGTCTGGAAGACCATTAAGAGACGGGAAATACAGGACCAGCACTATTTATATGAACACACAGAACTTGACTCGATCGAAATCGGTTTCGAAGCCAGTTTTTAATATTGTAAATTAATTGTATGCCCCCCGTATAAAGTATCCAAAAAAAACGCGATAACACGCTAGTATATAGCTGCTATAGTATAGCGATATGGCGCACATGTTCTATTCTTTGAGCAATTTCTTTTTGCGGGTCGCATCACGTCGTGGAGGCCGCTCTGTGATATATATTTGCAATTTACTATTTTTCATCTCGGGACGGCAGTGTGTGTAGCTCGCGCCATCACGTAACCGGCATTCGTCTTCTCAACACCAAAACATTCGTTTTATTTCCTCACCGACCAACGCCACGCAACCGACGCGGCGAATATGGATCGGTGTAACGTGTGAACTATGGCCGCATATTGGACGAGGAAGGAACAAAAAAAAAGCTAATTTCGCACGAACACGTTTTTTTTATTTCACGACCAACAAAAATACAATGCTTTTGTTGAAAACAGTTTAATATTTCCAATGTTAATAATAGTACTGTAAATGGAAGTATTCCTGTAAGCTACTTTTTTAAATTTTCAAGTTACCTACGCGACAATCGTGTAGACAATAATTTATCAGCAAAACAATTCTCACTTATTATGGCATCTACATTTTTGGAGCTTATTTTATATATAAAACATGACATGAAGAATTTCATTCGTAATTCTGATGTACATACTTATAGCACCCGAAACAATAATCTATATCTATACTAATATATAAAGCTGAAGAGTTTATTTATGATATATTTTTGAAAATAATATGGTATGGTTGTCCAGTGTCTGCATATATAGTAACGGATTACAAAATCCACATACTGTGAGAGTTGTTTTTTAATGAATTAATTATACAGACGTTAGCTTAATTAATTCAAATAATTAAAATCGTAATTTAGTCTGTAATTGAACAGTAAAAATTCCTAGAGCGAATTTTCAGTTTTCATCACTTTTTTCTGTTTATATTTTTTGTATCTATCTTCTATCTATACTAATATAATATAAAGCTGAAGAGTTTGTTTGGTCGAACGCGCTAATCTCAGGAACTACTGGTTCGAATTGAAACTTACAACTATAATTAGAGAAACATTATTATGAATTGTTTATTTAAGTGTGTGAGATCCTGGATGATGATATAGTAAGTTGTTGTTTTTAGAGGAAGAAGGATCATAGAAAACTATCAAGACGAAATTTTTATTTTTCGCAACGTTTCGTGTTGTAATTAACACTTCATCAGGCGATCTACAAACATTAATACTAATAGTTAGGTACGCGGTGACAAAAGTGCCTTGCAACTCCCAAACGGATGATAAGCACGTTTTTGTATAGTTCGAGTGTCGTTCTCGAAATCCGTGTTGTCGAGTAGGGGTCTGGCGTCCGGCGTTGAGCGGCTATAGTATTTTTTCCGAATTTTGCCCAGAGGTTCCAAAAATCATTTCCCAAACGGATGAAAATTACTGGAGGGCATCTACGCAAACCCCCAATTACCGGGAAAATATTTTCATCCGATTTGATATTTGCAAAGAGCTCTTCCAGAAGTTCTAAAAAAAAATGGAAAAAAGGGGGGGAAACAATTTCCTCATTTGAACTTGAAATTTGGCAGGGAGATATAGTTCGTGTCTGAGAATACCTATGTAAAAAAATTTTTTTTGCTCTATGTATCGCGATCGCTTTGTAACAATTTTCCAAAATTTAAATGGGCCAAATTTGATAAAGTAATTCCCAAATGGATGAAAATTTGCCCACAGGTTCTTTGACACCTACAGAACATCGAAAAATTATTTTCATCCAAATTTGTTGCGGTCAAGTCCAGATCATCCATAATAATGCTCCGATATATTCATTATCACGGGAAACTGCAGGAGCTGAATGTTTAATCTTTAATGTGGAAAGGCCGATTACAATCAAATTGTGTATTATTGTCCTAAACATTGATGAGACTATTTTCCTCTGATTTGACGATTATGAACACTCCGACTTTTGGACCGTGTGAACGCTCCAAGCGCATACTTCATCCACAAATTAGCTAGTATCTCTTTACTAGCGTTTGACTCGCTTTGCTCGTGAATTAAATTTGGTTATTATATAGGCCGATTGATACCAAAGTATATATGTATAGCCACATATTATCAGAAAATTTACGGAGAACTCCGGGATCAAAATCACGCGCGCTGGCGGGGTTTTTTGTTATTTGGCATAGTTTAGCCAGGCGCATTTTGGATGAAAATTTTTTTTCTAATAACATAAATAATAACCATTCATATCAGTCTGGTTGCATGCATGCGGCTGATGATTTTTTTCATTTCGGAGTCTGGGTCCATTTAATTGTTACTGCAGGCTACGGCAAGGATAAAATCGGATGAAAATATTTTTCCGGTAATTGGGGGTTTGCGTAGATGCCCTCCAGTAATTTTCATCCGTTTGGGAAATGATTTTTGGAACCGCTGGGCAAAATTCGGAAAAAATACTATAGCCGCTCAACGCCGGACGCCAGACCCCTACTCGACAGCACGGATTTCGAGAACGACACTCGAACTATACAAAAACGTGCTTATCATCCGTTTGGGAGTTGCAAGGCACTTTTGTCACCGCGTACCTAACTATAATGAATCTCACAAATAAATACAAAATTATTACAACCTTATTATTATGAATCGTACTGTGAATCGGTACTGATAATTGTGAATTTTTTGATTATATTAATAAAAAGCGTTGAATAAATTAATAAATGACTTATAATGAAACCTGCGAAGTTTTCTCCTCGTGCAAACACAAATAAAAAGTTAGTAAAAGGTTGTAATAAATACACCACGTTATTTCAATGCAGATGATTAGTTATTTTACCAAGTAAGTATATATTCTACTTAGTCTTAATATTGAAAACTTATTTTATTATTTGAATAGTTATTATTATTACATAACATTTAGAATTTTGATAGAAAAAAAAAAAAGTTGAAATTACATTTTGACAGATGACTATTTTTAGGTTGGGAACTTACCTGTCGTATTAAAGTGTAGTGTTTCAATTATAAATGTTTGCAACGTTCATCAACACTGCATTGATATATACTATCTCTATTTTCCACTTTTATTTCATGTGGATTACTCTTTAAATCGGAAGTTTGTAAACAGAAAGCATTAAAATTCAAGGAAATTTCTTTTTCGATGATTTGTATCAGCACAGTTACATATTATATCATTTTATTGCACTTAAAAAATTCACAATAAATTGCTCTGTATACTATATAGTAACCATAGTAACTATGGAAAATTATACCATGTTTTTAAAGTCCACCCATTTGAAGAAACCCAATAGATTAAAATTACAATTTTTTATGAAAAGTAGGTCCTAAAATGGTGCTTAATAGGTACCTATTTGGTATCAAATATTTAACATAAATATTTTTGCCTTGTCACCAAAACTGTTAAGTTGTGCAATTCAATCAATTTTATAAATATAGAAAACAGTTGTATAATTGTACAAGTGCAATTAACAAATGACGAAGAGGCAATAAAGTTTGTCTCGGCAGAGCAATAAATCGCCAACATCTGACGTCACACAAACGGAATCTGTTTTGACGCGTCGTTCGCATAAGGTTCGCGATTGCAAAATGTGCTCTCGGAACGCGGATGTCTTTATATTGGTCGTAAATTATTATACCTCTATAAGAACAAAACGACGAACTTGAATAATAACAAAAGAAGCGCATTCACCCTGGAGAATTATAATATCCGTTTGTAATCTAATTACAGTAGCATTAAGCAATAAAGCTATCTCCAGTTCTGCCAGATTGAGCCATCTTGTGGCCGCGAAACAAGTTTTCAAGAAACGCCATAAACTAAACGTGTACCTCCAACCATTGAGTCGCGCCCCGTTCTTTTACATCCATACAAACGTTATTGAGTTAAGAATCTTCAGGCGATTTATAAATTACCTATTTGATCCACCGTTTTGATCGTGTTTTTTTTTTTTGACCACTAATTCGTCATCCTAGTTTTCGAGCATTTCGGTTTGCCTATTTTGAATATTTTGAAGTGAAACTTTTTCAGAGAAGTATCTGATTGACATTTTCTGTAACGTTAAAGGGGAAATGATTCAACGGCGGGGAAATATAAGAGAAACTGTGGTAACGCAAATTGTTTTTTTTTTTTAGATTTTAAAACATGCCTACGATATTTAGTAGTATATTACATCACAAGGGCCGAGATTTCAACTTTTAAGGCCCGTGTGGAGTATACGATTTTTCTTCATATCCGCTCGAAAGTACGTACTTTCGTCAGCAGGGACGAAAGATTGACATTTACTCCCAGTGAGAACGGCGGAGGAAAACATTTCTAATGCGTATTTATACTCGTAACTAGGGTTACCGCTGTCATTTAATATAATAAATAACAGGGAGTAAATGTCAAACTTTCGTCCCTGCTATAAGGCACGAAAGTACGTACTTTCGATCGAGGTATGAAGAAAAAGTATTTATTCAACACGCGTGAGTAATATGTAATTTCGGGACCCTGCTAAACGTCGGAGAAATAATATATTACTTCACTAGTGTAATAATGAATTTTCTGGCGTGGGAGAAATAATATATTACTTCACTAGTGTAATAATGAATTTTCTGGACCAATAGAAACTCAGTAGCAAGCCCAAGCGCTAAATAATGAAAAAAACTGCAAGCAGCTTCTGGACCAATAGGAACGTGGTAGGCGGTATTGTATATATGAAAACAGCATCGCAATTCAGCGAAAGTCAAGGCAATCTTGTGTTTATACACTGACGTTGGGTACGTCAATCAATGAAGTGATTTATTATTTTTCCCTCTTTTATCAGGGCCCCGATTACATATTACTCCTGCTAGTTGAATAAAGTATTATGTGCGACTATTGATCGAAGGAGAATATTCCACTCGCGTGCGTTTTACCGCACTCGCTGCGCTCGTGCGGCAAATTTCACGCTCATGGAATCTTCTCCTTCTCTCACTAGGCGCACAATATACTATTTTCAACATTTTTATAAGTAGATCAGAAAATTCTTTACAAAAAGGTCTATCCTTGTTTTGTCTAACGAGCAATAATAGTGGTCGATGACTTAAGCATTACTTACTGTTTCATCTTATTAATGTTCTGTAATTAATGAGGAAAAATAAAATTATCTCATTTTTAAAATGTGTATCCTTTAAAAATTACAGCTATTTCGAAAAGTTATACTCTGTTCCACAATTAAAATCACAATTCTTTTAAATGATTTAGCAAGAAAAGTGTAATGAATTCAATTGTATCCATTTCAATTAACCGATAGTGATATTAATTGTGAAATTCCTCCATGCGTATTTTTATCTCGATTATGCAAGATACAGCCACTTAACTAACCAGCTTCCCATAAATATTCCTTCGCTTACTAGTTACTGGTGGCTGGTGCCTTGCTTACCAGTTGTTCTTTACTTTGCATTTAAATACATAGGTACTTTAGAATAATCGTTAACTATGCTTGCATTTTGCAAGCAAATGGCATTTTAATTGATGAGTTAAGGGGGAAGGTGAATAAACCAATTTTTTTCGGTTCGAAGGCTCATACAATGGCTCTCCTATTACAAAGCCCTAGTTTTCATGTTCTAATCTGAGAAAAAAATAACATCCAATTAAAATTATAAATTGGAACCATGCCCACATAAGTCTGGCAGTTAGAGGCTAATATAAAATTCAAAATCTTTTGTTTAAGTGTTTTTTGTGACATCAGAAATACTATCAAAATTCAGTATGCAAATTATTGTAGAGATTTATAATAACAAATAATAGAGTGTCAAGCGGAGGAACATAAAATATTTACCTATTTCATCAAAAGTTGGTTAATGCCCATATTCACTGAGCACTATTAAAGATAGAAGTTACTAATCTTAGAACAAATTTATTCGTGAGAATAAAATTTAGTTTCAATTCACCAAGCAAAATATCAGGTAGAAAAGTTAGTTAAAGAATAAATAGACACTGCACTATAATCCTTGCTCTTGTTGTTAATGTTTTGACGTTCACCCAAAAATCGTAAACGTCAAAAAAAAAAGTTCCACCAATTAATAATGTTTTATCCTAACCCAATTGCACACAAAACTTCCACTTACTATACCCTTCACAAAAGGTTAATAAACAACACATAAATAAATTCACAAGAGCAAACTGTAGATATAATACTCCACGTTTATAGGCTAGGTATTATGATCTATGTAGCGGCCAATATTATTTTATCAGGCGAAGAAATACGTATACCATGGAAGTAAAACAGAATGGATTTATACCTGCAGTAAACATAATTATAGTTGGTGTATTGAATTATCGCTATTTATTCGGACGAATAGCTACCTGAAGAACAAATAAACCGAATAAAAACTTACGTTCGGCGAATATGGCTATTGATGAAGTAAGTCAGTGATTCAGTATATTATTCTGTTGTAGTACAAAAGTTTTACACGTTACTATAAAATAACATATTAATCGAGGTTTACTGACACAACTTGATGCATTTACAAATTTTCAATTAGTAGCCATTTAAATTGTTACTGAATGCTCATCTCTCCCAATAGTTTAATGATAAAATTTATAACTGCTTTATTATGTTATTTATTGCAACGCACCGATAATTTATTTATTGCAAGGTTTTCCATTTAAGTTATTCGCTTCATCTCTTTGTTTAGAACGTCTCCAGGAGGGCGCCAGAAGTCAATCAAAAATAAAGAACGCTATGGATGTGGGGGTGCCAAATTAACGCTTTGTCTCGAGCGAAATATTTTCCATTCGCACGACCCTGGTTGAAGTTCTGTTAAGCGAATGGACCAACACAACCAACAGGTAAACGCATTTACATTTATCTGTAACGAGCCTCATTACCTGATTGCATTAGCATGATATCGATCAGTCTCGTCGCCCCGCATTCGCCGATCACTGATCAATAAATTGTAAACTGAGCGCCCTTCAAACAGAATAGGTACACTGCAGCAACATGAGTACGTCACTTCCATGTGGTCGTACTACTAAAGAATTGACGTCAAAGCGACAGACGTTATTAGAGGTTTGGACTTTGACTAAGACTTTATGTCTGACCTGAGGTTTGACATTAGAGTTGTAACAAACCGTATGTATTCGTTATAGTAACGGGTACATCGTCTGACTCGAAGTAACGAATAGTTACTTACAAATTCATTTCGTTACTCGCATCTTTCGATTCCATTGTAAGTTCGACTCGTTTGATGCGGTTATACGTTATACGAACGAAGTCATACCGTATCACGTATGCGACGCCCCTCGATGCGAAGCTACATGCTTATGTTCTCTGATGCTTATTGCTGTTAAGTACACGATTGTATGTCGTATGAAAAGTAACGAGTAACGTAACGATACGAAAGTAACGGATACTGGTTCTTTAAGTAACGAATACATACGGGTACGCAATTTCTCGTTACTTTTACGGCTTAATTTAACATATACACTTGATTTACTATATTCAGAATGAGTATCTCGATCTAAAGGGTTCGGAAGTTAGTCACAAACAGCGTCGCAAAGGCACATTTTAAAGCCGTTGATACTCCCACCAGTTACCTGCATGGAACGTGCGCTCGTCGGTGATTGGCCGTGATCGCTCGTTGCCTTTGTCACTTGTCGCTTTCCTGCTTTAAAGTACAGTCGAGTACGCTATTGTCAAGTTGTTATTGTTATCAGAGTTTGGTTGAGTTGCGAGTTTGTAGTTTTTCAATAGACTGTACAAGCGCAAGCCTGCATTCGCATCTAACTTCCGAGCCTTTTAGATTCGTAGCAGGTACTGTAACTCGTTTTAACATAATGCCACAACTCGTATATAAAATAATGCATTACAATCTATATAGATACTTAAAACTTATAATGCACTATTTGTCACAAAAGAAGAGTTTGGCGAGTATACATACAACTTTAACAATATTATTACTGACAAATGTATCAAAGGGACTTTAAAAGTTAGTAAATATAAAACAACTCGTAATTTCCATAGTCAATTTTTCTACATTGTTAGAACGCAAAAAGTAATCTTTGTTTATTTAAATTTTAGCCATGTTACAGCAAAAAGTATAGTCACTTTACGATTTTTAGTAATTTCTGGATCTTTTCTTATAGTCAACTAGATAAGAAATCAACAAAAATGCAGGCAGCACGTTCCGCGTCTTCTAGTTTTAATTAAAATGGACGTATTATAATTAACATAATCACCCTACATAAGAACTACCATATAACAACTTTGCATATAAAATCGAGCGTTAGATTAAATCAATTAATTATTATCGATCAGTAAACAGAGAGCAGCTTCAAAAAACAATTTGAAAACACGGTCGATTTAAAAAATATTAAAAACAACGATTATTTTTCTTCTTTTTCTTCAATCAATTAATAACCAAATAAACAAAATAATTTTACACAGGTATTAAACTAATAAAATTATTTTTCTTGTCTCAAATTCTGAGCCGAGATTAATATTAGATTGTCGAGATTTAGCCGGGTTGTGAAACGAGTTTTGACTAGTGATGTGCCGGATCGTTAAAAATGTATATCTACGGATACGGATCTGAATACGGATATTTGGTTTCCGCGAATACGGATACGGATCTTAACTTTCTTAGAGTACGCGGCGGTAAATATTGCACATCGCCCTTTGGAAAGAGACTATCTGTTTTGGGAAAAAGTTATTGACCTCTTTAAGAGTTAACTCTCATAACAGATTGTCTCTTTCCAAAGATCGATGTGCAATATCTCATTATAAAGATAGTTTTTTAGTACCTTTCAGTTATGTACTATTGGTATGGTACTCACTACGATAAATGTTTGCAATATAAAGGTGCCAAATACGATTTTAATAAATAAAAAATAATCTGAATGGAATTTAACAGTTTTTCATTATTACCTAATCACCTATATATATAAAATTTCATCTATGAATTGAAAATTAATAAGGTAAAAGATCCGCCAAAAACTAACGGATACGGATCTTTCTTCTCCCTCGGATATCCGGCACATCACTAGTTTTGACAGAATATGTTTCTTCAACAGGATGACCGCTATCAACTGTCAAAGTTCGGAAGTCTCTATTGGCAGACTCTTACATATATTTTGCATGTAGCTATTGCACGTATGACGCAACATGTTATATGCACCTACCTGGTAACATGCAGTAAGTGCAACAACAGGCGCGAGATATGCAAACACATGCGGCTAAATTGTACATATTTGTGTTTCAATTAGGGAAATACAAACTACCTAAATACACACAAACAAACGAACTACTGCTGTGTACATTATTATTATATGGTGTACATGTTGTTATGACCTCGTTTTATTAAATTTACTAACCACTGGAACTGTACTAATCTTTTTGTTTTGTGTTCATTATATACTTCACAATAATATAGTTTTTCTTTTTACCTGTTTCGAATGCAAAATAAAATGTGTTATACGATTTTCATCAACTGGATAAAAACATGCTATGTTAATATCGCCGTCCGAATAAAAGAAAATTACATTTTTTATATAACCAAGCCATTCTTATTAACGACCAACGCCAATGGCTAATAACGAAAACGCTTACTGAGAGAAAAAATTGACTACAACGCGTTGTGGTATTTTAAAATCATCCACAATGCGAAATTAGTGCTGTAACTAATTCAAAAAGACCACAACACAAAATATATAAATAATATATAAACAATAAATACATATATATGTAAATGTGCATATGTATACAAAATATAAATAACAAACAAAAATTATTTATCAACACACACTTTTTCTGTTATAAATTACTTTGACAGTTACATCAATATTATAAAACACTCCAAAAACTATTTCCCACATAGGTCAAACACGTGGAAATGTGTAATAATAATAATAATGCGTTTAACGTCCGTTTCTCGACTTTATGTCATAACAGACGCCATTCGCATCATTACTATTTTCCATCTATTACATTTCCCGTTATTTTCTACAATTTTTAAACTTCAACTTAATTAATAGCAATGGGCGAATGAAGGAATTTTAGGACATTAAGAAAGGTAGGCACATTTTGAGCATAGGAGTTTGACTAAGGAACCATCTCGATATTTATTTGGAGTTATTGAGGGAAAACCTCAACAAGATGGTCGGTATAGGAATTACCGTTTCTCGGCGAGAGGCAGCAGGAAAAACTCCAAGCCACATCTGCCTCCGCCGGGATTCGAACCCGGCACCTCCCGAATGCGAGTTTAGTGCTCTCATCACTACGCGACCCCGCTCGGTAATTGTGTACATGTGTATATGTATACAATTGACTCTCCTTTCCCGCGCTCAAGATTACTCCTATATTTTTTTGAAGAAGTTTCACTTACAAAATTGATGACTTATTAAAAGAAATAAAATAGATATCCTATAGGTCGCGGTCTCTTTGTTCATGCCCCTACCATTTAAACTCTAATGAACAAACACACTGAGAAATAAATTTCAACAAATTTAAGTGTTATTGCAGTCAATAATAGGTTCCACTCGGGTGAACTGAATCAACATCTGTAGTTTCTTTTTAATTATCTTGCGAACGTACTGAGACATAACTTAGTTCTGTATACACAGATATACAAAAAGAAGAAAGAAGAGGCAAGTAAAAATGTTTATCAGTCGTGCGAGTCCCATTTCCCGAAAGAACGTCTTAATAGGAGAGCAAGAACACGCGCAATAGTCAGTCCAGTCGATATGTTACGATGTGCAGCGTCCGGTACCGGAGTTTCGTTCGCGTCCGACGATTGTCTCCGTTGATAACGATTGTAATATATTAACCTGCGAGAAGATCTTCTCAGAGTAAACTAAACTGAACATAACCTCACTCATTCCACATGTACACAAACACATTACAGCAGCCAGTGCTTGCACATTTACAGAAAAAAATAAACCAACCCAATTTTGTTACCACAGAAATAATTACGTCGTTACACTGTAAACTGTCAAGGGACTGTGCACTTTGTGGTGTTATTGAAAGTTGTCGTTAAACGGAGAGAAGAATATTGCACGTAGGTATTAATAAAACTTTTTCGTCAATGCACAAATATTTTTTTTTACTCGCCATGTTCACTCACAGTTTGCATATTGTATGTCTGTCCGTAGACATAGAAAGTTGAAATTTGGCACACTTATGACATGAGACAGATGCTAACGGAGTCAGATTTATTAATTTTGATCTCAGAGGAGAGCAAATTGAAAACGAAAAAGTTTTTTGCTTATAATTCGCTCAATTTAGGGGAAGGAGGGGGAATGGCGCTCACCTCTGTAACTCTGTCAAAAAGAAACGTAGCGACACGTCACGTCGCGTGAAGCGCGAGGGGAGGGGGCCTCTAATAGACAGCGTTGCAAACGGACAGTCAGCTCGCGTCATGTGACCGTGAAGAGCGTTTCTTCGTTTGCGGCCGCACTGATCTAATTTTTAATTAGGTGTTTTTTGTCGGTAAGTCCAAAACTTTAATGCTTATTTAATTACTAATTTTACTTTTCTGCCAATAAATTTTCAACAATCGTGTATGATTTTTGTAAAATTTCAAATTAATTACAAAACGACCGGTTGGGGTTATACCGCTCATCTGAGCGCCATTACCCCTTAGTGACTTATTTTTTTATTGTTTTAGATAGATATGCCAAGAAATCGTCAAAGGACCACCGCTAAAGCGGCTTGGACCGAAGAAGCCCGTTTTCCACCCAACAGCAAGAAACTGAAATTGCTGAACAAGTTAAGTTGCTGGGCTCGCTATATTATGGACTCAATGTTGCAGATTTGCGTAAATTTGTTTATAAATTTGCTGAGCGCAACAATATCAAAAACAATTTTGATCAAAGCAGCAAAACAGCCAGATTGGATTGGGTACACTTCTTTATGAGACCCTGAGCGGCATTACCCAAAGTCAGGGGCAATGCCGCTCAAACATGTTTTTTTAATAATGTTTTCCTACTACTAGTAGGTGACAGATATATGCTTTTGTTGTTAAATTGTTGATTACTCGATAGTTAAAGACATTGTTACTCTTGTTAATTTTGATTCATAATAAATAATTTAAAAAATACACCATGTTTTCCTTAAGTGAACGCCATTCCCCCGTCCTACCCTAAATAAGATCTATTCGAAACCTGTCTACACAAAAGAGGAAAAATTTTACGTAGATTTCGTATAACAAAATTCGCGCAAATAGTTCTTTATACAATATATAGAAAAACAGAAATAAACACTGTATAAGTTCGATTTTGCCTAATACAGCGCGCACGCGGATCAGTTGTCTTCGTCTGTTGCATAGATACCGTGTTATGAAAATTTAAAGATTGCGTATGCTCAGCTGTATTAAAATAAAAAGATTGCATTTGTTCAAAAACGGTTGCCATTTAAAATATTAGTCAGTTTTTTGAAATCAATATTTTTTGAATTGCAACGCCTTCTAACTTCACGATTTGTTATAAATTAATGTGTAGTATCAAGCCTGTTTGTGTAGTTTTTGATAATAACAATCATATCTTAATGGTGTACGGGTGCGATTCTCGCTTTGGGTGCGAGAAGTTCCGGGTTCAAATCCTGGTTGAGCCCAGTATTGTTTATCCTTTTTTAGCAAATGAAAAATCAACATTGCTCAAAATATTCATGTAATATTTAATATTTGATTACATTGTGTTAATATTTTTTAGTATTATGTTGTTTTTTTTTGATAGTATGTATTTAGCTCTAGATAAATGTTATAGTAGGTACTAAACCTATATAAATAGCGATATCTAGGCAAGGTCAATGGTTCAGTGGTAGAATACTCATCTGCCATGCGGATGTCCCAGGTTAGATTCCCGACAGATGCGCAACAAATGTTATTTTTATTTTTGTAGAGTTGCCAATCACACGATTAATTTTTGTTTAATAAAATCATATTATATTATAAATAAAATTTTCGAATAATTCATCAAACAAACTAGTAAAAAAATATATGATACAATATGATAAATAGCGAAAAGAACTTCGTTCCAACCGGGTGTTCCACGACACCTCTCGTCTTTTTTTTTTGTAATGGCACATTCTGTTTCGTTCAATTTATCCTAATGTTAAGTGTCCTCTGTATATATTAGATATCGTGTCCATCGATAATAATTAATAAGAAAATTCGCAGGTTTGTGGACAATAGTTGTATTTATGATTGTACGACGTTTCGTCTATAAATTTAGACTTTTTCAAGTACAAATTGAAAATTATTTAAAACAATAATTATGAAAATAAACAATAATTGTCCTCTGTATATTTTTTCTGTTTACATATTATTACTTATTGCTTGATGGGTTTATGTTTGTATTGCCAAAGATGGAAATATTCAAGGAAAGATTTTTTTTAAGTCAATGAAAATAATGAGCCACGCATTAAGTCGTATCAATATAATGGTGAGTATATATAGAAACTGCATGGTCATTTAGTTCAATCCGTGCTGTTCAGCTATTAGCTAATGCAGCTAAATCAACCCCGTGCTTTATAGAATACTTTACCTACCTACAAGTAAAGACATTAAAGCCTTTTGTTTATCTTTTAAACGTGTATTACTTTACTCATAAAATAATCTGAAAATGTATTCTCAATACCTCCAAAGCAGAACTAGTTTGTTGTATGTTGACAGTACCTACGTTGTAATAATGAAAATGTTCGTACTTCATGAGTTATCCTTCTTCATACTTGCAAACATATTGGCTTTTATTACAATAAATTGTTTCCTTCCTTCAATTAATTTTTCATAAGCACAACGTACTTTTTTCAAGGAACTCCATGTACTGACTAGTTGTTTTCAGGGCATATTTTCGTCTTGCAATATTAATTGAGGGGTTGAGTGCAATAACGTAATAATTAATGTTCAGATGCTAGAATAGTATAAAGAGCTAGTCAAAAAAGTGTTATACCTACCATTTATATGGGTTTTTAAAGTTTTTTTAGTCTGAATAAAGATTTTACCAGTTATTTCTATTATTTTTTGTTATAGAGAATGGTCAAAGAGCGCGTGTATGCCACGAAACCTCCCAGCATAACATCCGTTATCCGCGGTATACCAAATGTGTCGAAGACTCATTGGCTCTATGATGAACAAGCTGCATACCTAAATTGAGACCCAAAAAACAACCCGCGCTTCTTGGGTCTGTTAGCTTTATTCAGACAGATAAGTGGTAACATGTTTATTAACACTAAAAAATGTTCAAATCCCATATAAGTGGTAACATCTTTTTGACTAGTCCTGTAGTATCTTTATTGAGGAAAACAATTTTAAGGCCGCTGCACACGAGGCTAGAAACGCTGCTAGAAATGCTGCTAGGAGTTCTGCTAGCCGGTAGGTTGGGTACGAAGCTGGAAATGACGTCACTGCGGGCTGCCTTGCTAGCTCAGAAGATAGGTTTTTTTAATTAGAACGGGGGCTAGAAAAGTAGTAGGCAAATCTAGCAAGGAATCTAGCAGCTTTTCTAGCCTCGTGTGCAGTGGCCTTTACATCGCTCAACGCTCACAGCACTAGTGTTAAAGGGATCATTTTACTACCGCTATGCAGGAATGAAAAGCAGCTATTTTATAAGAGGCTGCTGTGCAAAAATTATTGTTTTTTGTAGTTAGCTTGGTAAATATACATTTTAACCAACTTCATTTATGATAGAAGTTAAACGAGAAAAAGTAAGTATATTTCAGTGCGGAATTAAATCTCTGTCTGTGAATAGATTAAACGAAGCAGTGTGTAAAATTTTCCGCAGTTTATTTTGAAAATAGACGGTCGTGCTCTAGTTTATGTATCTTAAAGCCACAAGAAAACGAATTGAATGGTGGCTGTACGTACGTAGAGGTAGATCAACTGACAGAGATGTATTATAGTTACCAGTAAGTAGTATAGAAACTGCATAGCAACCGTTTCATTCCTGCAAAAGGCAAAAAGCCGTACCTCTCAGTCTATCTCGCATATAAGCTCAAGCCACTTTAATTTAAAACCATATCTTATTCCATCTTTTTATGCGGACACACACACGAAAACTTCTACTTTTATATTTATCGAACTTTTCCACTTTACAGACGATATATCTAAACTGGTGAATAGAAAAAAACGACTTAGACTGTGAAAAACAAATATAGCTTAATTCAAATATCAGTTACATTCTAATGGTTATGTGCGTATCATATATTATATACTGCTTTTTCCTTCTTTATTTCATTCTCCATTTATCCCTCTTTTCTTTTCAAAAACCTATTTGTTACGCCAGTGATATCATTTCTCGTATATTTTCCTCCGTTTGTCGCAATCAACATCCGGTTTTCCAGTCTGGCAGAGAGAAAGAAGTGAATTTGTGATATCTAGCTACGTTCATGGTATATGGCATGTACAGACATCAACTACAAGGCACATATGCATCCCTATTATAACAAAATTGTGTCGTCTAAAATAACTACCAGTCTATTATTTCATAGCCATTCTCTCACTAGCAATATTCGACTACGATGGTACCACAACGCTAAGGTCTCATTCAAACAGAAAGGCTTTCACGGCTAGCGTTGTTCCGAATCTTCTTGGTTTCTGGACTTGAAGGCTGCGACCTATTCATATTTCTACCTGACGTTTCGTCTACAACTTCGGTAGGCATTATCAAAGGCCGTGTGGCATCGGTCCTCCTTAATAGCTCTCCTCTTTTCTGTGAGAACATCATTGGATATTGAACACTAAATAATAGATGATTACAACTGAATATTGATTTTCTTTTCTTTAATTATTACAGATGTTTAACAAATGAAGCAGGATTGTTTCTTCAATCCGACTGGCGACTGTATGTCGGTTGGCCATCTAGTAAAAGTATTCTTGCAATTGTTGGCAATACTTATTTCCCGCATATATATTAGTAAGTCAGCCTGCGTGTAGAAAATAGTGTCGATAGTGAACTGTGATAGGGCCGAAAGAGCATTTAGAAACTCCGCCACCATGAGGCCCGATGCAACAGAGATACAGTGACGCCGTGGTAGTTGTCTCTTCTTGTTGCCTCCTCCCTGGCATAGAGATATACGGCATGCAGAGGCTAGCAGAAACGACACACAAGTTCACAAGACAAGTCAGTTCACAGAAACAATCTTGATCTATTTGTTTTCTGATCTCCATGTTTTCTCTGACAGTTTCTTATCATACGATCCCTTATGTTTCTTTCTAAAACTTCTTCATCTACGCGTATATTATATAACAAACGGCAGTACGTAATACATCTTTTATATTGTGTGTATAAAATATACGCATGCATATTTTATACAGGGTGTTGTCGGGAGAATTCTGACAAACGTTAAAGAAGTTGCTTAAAAGAAAATCTAATACGAGATCAGAGTATATAAGTCGTCATCTACTACACAAATGAATTAATGAATAAATTAGGGGTTATGGCTTAATAGCCCGTTATGCACGTCATCCTATAAAAATTTTTGTGCTCCCCTTTGTTTCTCTGATTTCGTTAGTGTTTTTTGACGTGATAACGTCTTATAAATTGATGAAACACCGGCTGCATGCACGAAAAAGTGTCACGTTCCGAAATGTGTCACGTTCCGCGCACGATTGGCCCAAGTTTGACAGCTACTAAAATTTAGGTTATGTATTATTAAATATGATATTCGAGCGGAATACGTTATCACGTAAAACTATCGTCCGTAAACCGACTTTACAGAGAACCATTTTTTTTATCTGTTTATTTGAATTCCATGCATTTGTTTTAACAAAATTATTACTGATACTGTTTTCAAAATAAAAGTATTTCTAAAGTAGGTACATTTAGCATTGTTTATCGAGTTTTCCACGGCAATTCAGTAGTAAAAGTGCTTTTAGTGTTGAATGTTGTACCAGAAACCGGGCATAAGACACTGTTTAGAGCAGTTTTGTACAGTCTGGTGTGCTTATGACATCGAACTCCAATTAATGGATTATTGGTAATGCAATAAGGGAAATGAAGGAGAGGGAAGCTTTAGATGACAATTTTAGCGGCAAATTTATATTATCACTACAGACAACATTCTACGCTATGCAATATTTACTTCAATATGTTTAACAAGATAAAAACACGGGTAAATCACCTTTCCTAGATTTCTATATGGATTCGTAACAATAAAATCTAGACAGTAATCCATGAGAATATTTTTTTGAACAGCCCGCTAAAAATGTCACCCATTAATATGGCGCTGAACAATGGTCGCCATCCACAAGTCGTATAATAAAGATCAATGAGTTATATGGTCTAAGAATCTTCTGTTGCACACTTTATAAAAAGCATATGATGTAGCTAAGATTTATTAGGTATATATCAAATGACTATTTTTTAGTTTAAGCATAAAACAGCAGCAAAAACACAATACAAGTTCAATAGACTTTCGATACAAAAAAATTAATAGTCGAATGTGTAGGTGGAAATAAAATGCGGTTAATCGTGAAATTCGCGCAAAATACGGGTAAAAATATATCAAAATCGTAGTGAATATATATGAGGCGATTATAAATCCTGAATTAAATATATGTACATAGAACTGGTTGGCTGTAGAGTGTGAGAGAGAGAAAGATAGAGAATTCACGAGATATATCGGGCTGCAAATGCGGGCTGACTAGACATTACTCTAACCCCTAATCCGAGAACAATCCCCCAATTTATACCAGAGCTGGCAAGGTGTATACTCAGCCTGTGTACATACGTACATATTGTACACGTAGGTACCTATGCTCATCGGTAGAGGACAGTGGTAGCTACCGTAAAAACCGCGGGCAATTTAAAAACATATATAATTTGGTTTTTTGTCTCACAATTAGATCGTTTTGTAACGCTTGTGGAATTAGTGGTTTTAATTGATATCTTTAATCTATTTCAATTCTTTTTAAAACGGTTGTAGGACTTACAGTATAAACATTTTTAGCTTAATCTTAAAATAGAACAGAATATAAATCTTTAAATAAAATACAATAATTTTGAAAGAACAACAGTCCTAGATGACGCCAAGTCTGCGATTTTTAAAACTGATGAAATATTTTAATGTTGCATAATAAACTACGCCGTCTAAATTGTTTTTTTTTGAAATTTTTTTTAAGGTCACCAACCACAAAGTTATCTACTCCTAGTTCTAATTCATGTTGTCATTTTATTATTATATTTATGAAGGAATGAAACAATTGATGGAGTTTAGAAACGGAAGAAATAATAATTGATATTAAATGTCTATTTCGTTTTATTAAAAAAAATAATTCTAATACTAATTTACCATTGTAAGCCAGTATTTTAAAAGTTCGAATGATGTTCCCTTTAATAAAAAAAATATCACACACCACTGGATAACATATACACATATGTATCCAGTGTCGGCCAATGAGGGAGGTGAGACGAATCAAAAGGGGAGCTTTCAGGGGGCCTAGAGAGAGAAATCGGGTGGTATGTATCTCTCGCCACTAGCGGGGTTTGATGGAGCACCACCTATCTAATTTATACGATGCTTAAAAAGGATTATGCAAAACAAGGGAATTTCTGCACAATGTACAGACTAGATTGTATTTTGTAGGTATAAAGGGCCCCGTATGCTGTATGCGTATAATATGGAATGGATCTAGTGTATTAGCTAATACGGGCCGGCAGGTAAATTAAGGAATTTACTTACAGTAGCTTCTAAATGAAGACAGCGTCTTACTGTTTTCAACCGTAGGCTACAATTCCGTTTTGCTAATGTACATATGAGCTAAAACCAGTCCTATTCTATAGCGTGCTGTTAATATTTTGTTACAACTCAGTGAGAAAAACATTTTCGTTGTAAATTCTACTATTGACAATAGCCTTAAATATTGATCTCAATTTAGCAGAAAATAAATGATTCTCTTAAATCTAGACTTAATGCTGAAAGCCGTCTTAGAATTCGAGCAATAATGTTTCCCTAGTAATTATTAAAGCCTCAACCATGTCTGAAAATTATTAATCTGTCTAAACTTGAAATCCTTAAATAATCGTAATATCCTTACCAAAAATATATGTAACGATTTAATGTTTAGACGGATTAAGGATTTTTAGACATAGTTAAGGATTTAATAATTACTGGGGAAACATTATTGCTCGGATTCTGAGACGGCATTCAGCGTTAAGTTTAGATTTAAGAAAATCATTTATTTTCTAATAAAATGAGATCAATATTTAAAGCTGAAACTTGCATCAGAAATACTGCATCTGTCTAGCTTTCATGGTTACAAGCGACACGTGTTATATGAATTTAATACCGGGTAATAATTAAAAAACAATATTTTTAATAATAAATTGACAACTGAGAAGATTCCACTGGACGAAAGTACTAATAATAATATGTCACACCATGTTATTATATGGATAACTAGTGTGACCTGTGCGAATTATTCGCACTAAATAAGTATAATAATTATCATTTTACAAAATTATTTTTAAATATGATTGCAGGTATTCAATTCGTTTCTACTTTTGCACACTGCTTATAACGTTCTTCTTTTTGTTGTATTACAATATGAAGCTCAGATGACAAATCGAAGAAATATTTTACTAAAATTGTCATATAGAGGCGCAAGTAGCAAAAGCGTTGAGTTAAGCCATATGGCATAATGCAGCATTGCTGTGACGTTGAACAGCGTTGCTCGCTGTTTCAAAATTAAAACCGTCAGATGGCAGTATGCAGTATTGTGTCTGTTGTATTACAATATGAAGGTCAGATGACAGATCGAAGTGTTGACGTTGTTTCAAAATTAAAACCGTTAGATGGCAGACGTTGTTCAGCGTTGCTGTATTTTAATTAATTTACAAAAACAAAATCAATAATAAATTTTTTAGTTGTCAATGTCAGTAGAGCAAGCAATTGTCTGTAAAATGATATATAATTTATGTGGAGAAATTGTGAGGTTTTTTCTAAAAAGGGAGGCAAACATCTTTAACCTTAGCGTATCAATATATATGATTGTATAAATGCTGAAGATATTATTTCAATATCTTTAAGTACACCGAAGATATTAAATTTGTGTACATAGGATCGCAAACGAGACTGATCGACGCCTATATTTTTTTTTAGAAAAAATGTGTGGATGATCGGAATAGAATAATCTCAGTTGTAAGTCATATGAAACAATATCTAAGATTTTTGAGTTCTTTTAAAAACGAAACAAAGTCCTCCCTTCATAAAAAAATGAGAAAATTTTGTAAAATAAATTTGCTGTGTTTACTTTGATTTGTTAAAATTATTTTAAATAATAATTAAAAGGAACTCGTGATTTCAGATTCAATAAATTATACAAATAAAAATATACGCATGTAATATTTTGTTTATGTTAAAAACTCATACGAACCCACGCTTCGTTTAAAATATGTAAAAAAAAAACTTGAGATGTCGAAAATTAAGAGCAGTGGAATGTACATACATAAAATTTCGTTTTATTTTGGTGAAAAAACGTAAAATATAAGCAGAATTATAGCACATATGAAGCGTTGTTGTGAAGATATGATTCTGCGAAATATACTTTACGACGTGAAAGAGTTTTTGTGTATATAATACATCCAATGTACATATAGAACTTCCGTTTTGGCCCGATTCACGTCTCAAATGCAAAATATACGAACCGAATAGAGTTGGGAGATGAGAGGACAAGGAGTATATCGTCTATGTTAGGGATAGGTCAAACTACCCACATTCAGAAGAGAAAAAACAATAGGTGCGTTTTGGTCATAATATATTTAATAATTAATTTACTACATGAATCATTGTCTATCTACTCAATGTGCCGTGAATAAAGGCAACAAAGCGTATCGAAAATAGATCTGCGTCTTTTTCTTCGATGTAATTCCCTGATTTCTCCGATAATTGGTTGATATACTTGCATTAAATCTGAATAAAGTGTCTCTGTTTCAAAAACTTTGTCTTTTTCTATGAGGTTAACATGGGCGTACCCAGATTTTGGTCCAGGAGGAGGCAAATTAGAAATTTCTTAAGCCGAGTCCCCCGTGCTTGTTTTGCTCTCCTGGATATGCCAGTGCTTACGGCTTAAAAAAAGACAGAAGTATATGTTTGCATCTTAATGATTTGAGTGAGATTTTATTCCTATGCCCAGTTCCAGTATAGAATAAGTACAGTAAAACCTCGTTAACACGAACTCGTAAAAATCAGGCAAAATGTTCGTGTTATGTGGGAGTTCGTGTAAACCGAGTATGGCATAAAATACAGTCATTTTTTAAGTGTCAAATCATATGATTTATTTTAAGTAAACATTGAATAATTATTTATTATAAATAATCTAATAACATTAATTGTTCTTAAATATTATCTGAGTTTGAAAGTTTGTTTTTATTTGTTTACAAAATACATTTCAATATTGTTTTGACGATAAGTTGGTCGGAGTTTCTGTGCACATTCAAAATTGATTGTTTCGAGCCCATCTGAAAAATTTTGAGGTATGTTTCTATTTATAGGATTTCGAGTGAATTTTTAATCTCCCAATCCTTTGTCTATTTTTAGAATGTGAGTTAATTACTTTTGTAATCCCTTAAGCGAATCTTTTCTTTTAGTTGTATTGTATATATTCATTGACCAAAATGATCAAAATATATGATTTGAGAATTTTTGTAGTTCGTATTATCCGATAATTAACCGTGAAGGGACGAAAAAGTTGTTCGAAGTTCGTATTAACGAGGGTTCGTGTTAACCGAACATAATTACATTAAAGCTTATGTGACCATTGTCGAGAGCAAATTTTTGTTCGCGTTAAACCGAAATTCGTGTTAACCGTGTTCGTGTTAACGAGGGTTTACTGTATATGGTTTTGGTACATTAAGTGTAGTGTAGATAAATTTACACTGAAAAGTGCTTCTATCTGTTAATCCCATAGAGCCTCCAAAACTCAAATAAATCTTTGTTCCTTTCCCTTAAAGCCCCAATACCTCCATTGTTCGAAATCTTAAGCTCATTTTCATATGATTCTGATCTTATATTATTCGCATTTCGGATAAACTATAAAGTATAATAAAAGCTTAACAATAATAATGTTTATTGTTACAATATATCTTTGTCAACGATGTCAATGTGAATGGTTTAAGTCACTGTAAGCTTATTATTAGTGCACTTACAGTGTATCATTCAACATTAAAAGACTCAACAAAGGTAACTCTATACGTGCTGTGTGCGCTCTGTAAATGTGCGAATGCAACAGTACAGTACAGCTCAGCACAGATCAATGGCGCTCGGAGTGAGTCATTCACAAAAAAAAAGAGCGACTCGCTCCGCTCCGAAAAGGAAGTCGTTCATTATGAACGACTCGCTCAGGAGCGACTCATCACTAGTATTTTGTAATTTTCAATTTTATACTAATTTTTACTTATATTCCGACGGCTATTTTTATTGACCTACTTTAGCTTCTAGCAGTGCTTCGCGAAAACTTTAAAATGACACCCGAATCAACATCCTAGCTAAACGCGTTTCCATGCTACACACAATTAATTTGTGACCCACACGCGCATGCGCATACACTCGTGAAATGACGTCACAGGCAAAACAAATCGTGCGCGACGAGCTCGTAAAGACATGCTTTACCCGCTGTGCTCTCAATCATAGTAGTTATTAGCGATTGAAATCTAAGGGTAACACAAGAAAGTTCGACCGGCCTATCACTGTATTTATAGCGAATACGTCAAAATTCATTCCAATCAAAAATAAATGGAATAAAAAATTATAAATATTGGGAAGGGTGTCACCATAAACTCTTAAGAAGTCCATTAATCATTGACTCAATCCATCCCTGGAACAAGAAATATCGTCTATTATACATACGGGAGCCTGTGTACTACAACACAACAAAAACTCGCCTCGTTCCTATCATGCACGATATATATATACGCGTGCCATATATCGTGTTTCTCTCACATAATATACATATGAACTCGAGTGTCCTCGAAATGAAAAAGTTACCCTTATCTAACTAAACGGATATGATCAAAGTGTGTTGATGAAAAAAATATACAAACATCTCCATATTATTATGCACGCCCTGTACATTTAATGAAGGAAACAAAAAAATATATATCACACAGTTCAATTTTACAGTCACTTCAATGATGATTTCAGCATCAAGATTACTTTCATTTATAACATAACGGTATTTTTTTGCTTTGCGAGCTGTCCTAAAACCGGGAGTATTACAGTATCCTCGTTCCTTGTACTCGCTTGCACAGACCGTGAACTGGGTGGTGACGATACAGATTTATCAAAATATATTAGAACTAGCGGTCCCGCCCGGTTTCATCCCGGTGCAAAAGAACGAATGGGGGGAAGGACACAAGTATGAACGTTCATCTTTGTTTACGATCGAAGTCACCGTTCAAAAATTTTTGTCGGACGGACAAATTTTGAGTTACATTTTGCAACATTTTCCATTGATGTTCCGCTCCTATTGGTCGTAGCGTGATATTATATAGCCTATAGCCTTCCTCGTTAAATGGACTATCCAACAAAAAAAAAATTCAATTGGAACCAGAAGTTCCTGAGATTAGCGCGTTCAACTAAATAAACAAACAAACAAACTCTTTAGCTTTATATATTAGTTGATATAGCTGATTAAACGCAAGTTATTGTATTCCCAAACATGTATCGGTCAATTTCTGGTTGAGTGATTTGGTTAAATGAAATTATGCGTTGTGAAAATGACGCAAAATAAACCTTCCTTGTCAAACTGTCAAAATGTTGTGAGGTTATATCTAGCTGTCATCAATGTTTACACATCTCCACCGAGGGATGATTACTTTTATTAAATAATAGTCGTCGAGAGTTAAAATTCTCATTATCAGAATATGAAGATGAACCTTACGTTTATCACATTTACTTATAGGGTTCCCACTATCGGATCATTCTCAATTCCAAATTTTGTCAAAAATTACGAATTCTCGGAATTCCAGTTTGGCGCCTTAATATTTACGTTTTTAAAGAAGACTGATGAAAGTTAACTGTGCAAGTGTGCAGATATATACAGATGTAGGATCATAGAAACATGCAGGAACAGTGGTAGGATGGATGTAGTGGGGCCAAGGGCGGCTGCATCGACGGCGTGGGGCGGTAGGACGACGGCGGGCGACAGTATGGCGGCGTCCTGCATGCCACATTGCTCATTCAATGCCCTCACAACAGATTTTAAAATGTATTTTTGTTATATATAACATAATATTCTGTATACAGGCGGAGCAACATTATTTTTCCTGAAAATTAGTTTGCATTTAATAAAAAAATAATAAATTGAAAATGTCAATTGGTTGTAGATCTGTTAAGGATGCATGATGGGTACCTCAAATCACTGAGAAATGAATGAAATTTTGTCCACCTATTTCTTAATATATCTGCAATAAGTACCCAAAATTTTATAAAGATTTACTAAATTATTTAAAAAATTTAAAATTATTAAATTAACATGAGCTCTTATGGAAAAATCGTGCAATCGTAGTTTAATACAGAGTAATATCATCGAGAAAAATTCATAATTTTTAGAATATGTGCATCACATATCTAAGAAACTCCGTTCAAAATTTTATCTATTGTCACCGGTGAAAATCACGAGGAATAATTATTATTGGTGAAAAGTATCAAACAAACAGAGCATTTTATAAAATGTGTGGATTCACACTTAAATACTCACTAATGGAGTATAGAGTTTATAAACATTTATACGATAACAATCGATTACTTTTGACAAATAACCAATGAAATAGAAAGATTTAATTACTGTTTAACTGCGACGCTGTCACGATATCTTTCATGCTAGTTACTCACTTATACGTACACTTGTATGAATACATGGATTGCTGTCTAACAAATTGTATCTAAATAGAATACTTCGTACAATTTGACGTTGTTGCTTCCATTTTATTTATAATATGCGATTATGGACGCACTTTTGTCAACGACTGTATACATCTAATCAAATAAGTTAGCAGTCAATAGGCACGTTATATATGAAAATAATCGTGTTATGTATTTCTCACATATGCATGTAATTATTACGAGAGGTAAATAATTTTTGCCAAATTGTAGCTTACATGGTTTTGAAAATTAAAAAAAATTGACATGAGTCAAATTAATTATTATAGGTACATCATTTCTTCTGCCAATTTTTTAACATAACAAGCTTTTGAAAAATATTAAAAGTAATAGATTTATAAAACAAAATTATGAACTGTAGTATTATTGTTTCTACATTAAAAAATAAAAAAAAATAAATAAGTAAATAAAAATACTTAAGCCACAGATATAATTTGCAAAAATATATTTTGTCAAGGTGAAATTTACTAGCAAAATGGTCAAATCAAAATTTTGTAGTCTATTCTATTCGAGTGATTCAAACTTAATTTAAAATTCTGTATTTTCAAAAGAATATTTAATTATCTTAGATGTACTTATAATTTTTTTAATTTTTACTGTCATTGTGAAACCAACAATTTCAAAAAAAAATATTTGTAACTTGTAAGGTCATAGGCCCTTTAAAAAATCTAAATGAAAATTGCCAATAACCAATCCATATTAAATTAGCAGGAAAATGTACAAAATAAAAACGCAAATATTAATTAAAAATTGAATCAATATTTATGTTTTTGTCAATTTGATTATATTGATGCAATCTTGACCATCCTGTACGAGGCAATGAAATCACAATAACTTGTATTGTACGCAATTTTATACACTGTGTCATATGTCCTTATGAATTAATGGATAAACTAAAAGCCCCTTTGTACATTAAAAATAATATTATACGTCATCTCGATATACGAGTATAAAGCAGAAAACTTTTTAACGTGTAACTTATGTTTCCTTCGTATACTATATAAAACATAATATATACTTCTGAATTTTGTGTCAAACATACAACTCTCGCAAAATAAATATATACAACATGTGAAGGTGCTATTGTTGCCAAAAATATCCGATACACTTGATTCTTTAAAGGCTAAAGTCCGCTGAACACGAGGCTGGATTTGCCGCTAGGTTCCTTGCTAGATTTCACTACTAGTTTTCTAGCGCTGGTTTTCTTAACTGCTATATGTACTCGCTTCACACAAAACGTCTTTGCAAGCTTGCGGTGCGCGCGCAGTGATAAAACGGTAATAAAACTGCATGTTTATTGTCTCTAAACAGAACACACACTATGGCATAGTGTTTGTTTGTGGGCGTGACAAGATACTGCTTCCTGATGGATTCTTACTCATACCTAGCAAGTAAAATAGCCCATGTTCTAATTGTAAAACCTTTTCAATTCAATTAAAACTTTATTAGTCAGAAACACAAACCTATCTTGTGAGCTAGCAGGCGAAAACGCAAAAACGTCAGTTCCAGGTTTATACCCAGCCTACTGACCAGGAGAACTCCAAGCAGTGTTTCTTAGCCTCGTGTGCAGCGGCCTTAAGTCATGGAGGATAGAGAGAAAGGAGACAAATCTACATGTTTTTACCGTTGAATATTTTTCAAAGTACAAATAAACAATTAAAAAATAATCGAATAATTGATCAGGTTACATGACAATACCACGTGGCTGTGGATTGGTTTATCCAATTTTGGAGACTGGCTCCATGCAGAAGAGTGCAACAATACACGAGACTCGGGGATTTACTCCTGCGCCGTGAGTAAAGTTTTTATACTTTTTGGGTTCTCGATTTTCGGAATACGCGCTTTGCATTACAGCGCTTCTAAAAAACTGGTTTCTCTCTATGCTCTATGATCATATTATGTCTTGGAAAAAATGTGCTATCTGTTTCTTGAATGTTCTATTAAATATGATTAATTAAAATTATGACGATTGCCAAATATTCATTTTTAATTTATAAATTTTGTAATATGTACGTCATAAAACATGCTAACATCGGTGAAACCCTCAATAGACGCGCTTTCAATTGGATCCCGATTTTTTTTTTATACAAAAGTTTATTTCAAAACTACTTGGGCTTGATAATTGCCGACATCGTTGGGATATTATTGTTTATATGGCGTTTCAAAGTGTCGACTAAAAAAGTTCAGATTCTAATTAAAAAAGTGGTGAATAAATTTATAAAATTTTAATGCTCGTCTGATTAGAGCTCTTCAATAATAATAAAAAAAAATATTTGTCTGAAAAATTGGTTGATAATTTTATTTATTATAGAATTTCAGATAATAAAACATTTTAGATAAAACAATGCGTATATAGGTAAAAATGAAAAAAACAACAACTTTGTTTTGCAATAAACGTTAAAATAACTTTGATTATATCGATATTAAATCGTATATTTAACTATAATAATATGCTTTAAAATATTTTAAGAAATACCGAAGCGATAAATCAAAGTAGATTATGTTTTTAATAAAAAATAATTTAAAAATAACGTATAATCCTTTGTAATTTCGGTCAGCAAGAAAGTATACTTATATAAAATTGTAAACAATCACCACAAACTATGAAACGACTAACCACAAATTTCCCATTATTCCGGAAACGTATTAAATTAACTGAATGGTCGTATGGCATGTCAAAGGCCCATTTTATCAAAACTTTTTCCGACACACACACGGAGATTTTTCGTACAATAGCCCATATATACTGACTCACTCTTCTAATTTTTTTTATAGGACTGAAAAACTTATAGATAATGTTAGTTTTCAAAAAAGGAAGAAAAATTATTCGACACAAAAAACGAGGTAAATATTTGATGATACATAACTCTTTATATTTTACGCTGTATGAAAGGAAAAATGACTTTAAATCGGGTAAATATTAGTTTTATGGGTGTACTATAGGTTCGGTTATTACCAGCAGCGCTTCCATTTTACAGAATTGTCCTTTGGGCGTAGCAACAAAAAAGTCCCCAAATAATTTAATTTTATAAAATTAATACTAAATTCGGTGGGAAATTTTAAAGATAATACTGACATTTTCAAATTAAAAAAAATTTGAACATTGATCATCTTTTATACTCCGCACGTTTCAAAAATTAGTTAAAACCATATATCTATTAATTAACTATATGAATCATTGTCTATCTACTCAATGTGCGGTGAGTGAACGCAACAAAGCTTATTGAAAATATATCTGCGTCTCTTTCTTCGATGTAATTCCCTGATTTATCCGATGATAGGATTGGTTGATGTGGGTACTTGCATTCAATCTGAATAAAGTATATCTGTTTCAAAAACTTTGTTTTTTTCTATGACGTTAACATGAGCGTATCCAGCTTTTGGCCCAGGAGGGGGCAAATTAGAAATTTCTTAAGCCGGGCCCCCCGTGCTTGTTTTGCGGCATAAAAAAAGACAGAAGTATATGTTTGCACCCTAATAGTTCGATTTCGATTTTATTCCTATGCTCAGTATAGAATAAAATTATATGGTTAAAACTATGCTGAACTTAAAAATGTTGTACACTCCTTGTTAATATGCACGCATGGGTAGCAAAAGAATGAATTGTCGGACAATCCAATAATGGTGTAAAAGGCAGGTAACTTGACTAAGGGGGTTGGCCACTTGAGGGTTAATTGAATTCCCGGTAGGGTGTTCGGCAAAGCATCGGGAACACACCATCATCACGAACGGTTTCGGCCATTGTTCATTGTTATGGCCGCTGCATCATCATGGTACATGACTGTCGATGATTAGTTATAGCAAGGGAACCTTTCAGGTATGGGGTCATTCTAAAACGGGCATGCATCTAGCATATTGCTATGAATTAGAAAGAAATTGAGTGGAGAAGTAAAGAGGACGTCTAATAAGATACCAAAAACGTTTCCAAAGTTCATATCTATATAAATAAAAATGTAATGCTGTTCATAAGAAAAATCGCGGGATTGTGGACAAAAAGTTAGATTTATTAACGTGCGACGTTTCGTCTATAGATTTAGACTTTTTCAAGTACAATAAGAAAATTCAAAACAATAATTATTATGAAAATAAACATTAATTACGTTAATAATAATAATAATAATTTATTTAGTGTTCAAGCATTTTTTTAGCATCGCAATTTTAGTGTGGGTTGTACCAAATTTGGTGTGAGGTTAAATACCAGCCTTTAGAAATTTAAACATAAACTTGTTGTCATGTTTTTGTCTTACGTTCCTTAACTTTTGTTAATTGCTATATATGGTTAGTAATTAACGTTTATTTTCATAATTATTTTTTTGAATTTTCTTATTGTACTTGAAAAAGTTTAAATCTATAGACGAAACGTCGTTTAATAAATCTTTTTGTCCACAATCCTGCGATTTTTCTTATTAATTATTATCTCGATGGACCCAATATCTAATATATAATGCTGTTCGTTGCTAGGCACATCACTTGAGAACGGCTGGATCGATTTGACTAATTTTTTTTAATGTTCGTGATAGTTCGGATAAGGTTTTTAGGGAAAGAAAAATTGCCTTAATGCTGTCACTGCCGTATTTCGTCTCAATCGCCGCGGGTAACGGTTATTATTAATAAATATATGATAACGCCCTGCAAATATGCCTGTAATTTTATAAGGAAGTCCAATGCAGCATAATATTATGTCCAAACTTTTGATTAACGTCTGATTAGAACTCTTCAATAAATAGAATTATCGACCGAAACGTTAATGTATTGAATTAATATATTTTTTGTTAACATTTTTGTCTGAAAAATTGGTTGATAATTTTATTTATTGAAAAAATATTATGTCTTAAAGCCGCTGCCCACAAGGCTAGTTTTTCCGCTAGAAACAGTGCTGGGACTTGGGCTGGCTGCCGTGCGGCTTACGAAGTTGGATATGACGTCACTGCTGGTTCGCATGCAAGGTGACAAGATAGATTTCAAAATTAGAACCGGGACTATTTTTCTTGCTTGTTCGTCTGATTCTTTTGAGCAAGAACCAATCAGGAAACAGTATCTTGTCACGTGGGTGACATAGACAAACACCCATAAACAAACACTGCGCCATAGTGTGTGTTCTGTTCAGAGACAATACACTTTTGTTAACATTCAAACTATCACTGCACGCGCACCAAATCCATCTACAAAGCAATGAATACACGCATCGTGTAAAGCTAACACATAAAAGCCATCACGAAAATCAACGCTTGAAAACTAGCAGTTGAATTTAGCGCCAAAACCAGTCTCGTGTGCAGCGGTCTTTACACAAGGAATTATTTGGAAACGGTATCTCTAGATACTTGGAAAGTACTCAATCGATTTCCGTACGGTTGCAAAGACTATATAGAGTAAATATTAAGCAATGCTGCGTATACTGAAATGCTCGTTCCCGGGCAACACCGGGTAAATACGCCATATCTAATATATAAAATTCTCGTGTCACAGTTTTCGTTGCCAAACTCCTCCGAAACGGCTTGACGGATTTTGATGAAATTTTTTGTGCTTATCCGGTATCTATGAGAATCGGCCAACATCTATTTTTCATCCCCCTAAATGTTAGGGGTAGTCCACCCTTAAATTTTTTTTCTTCCTTTGATTATAATTATTATTAAAGACACGAATTTTTTTTTAAATTCGTATCCATGGTTTTAAAATATAAAACAGCCTTATGTATTATTTGAAAAAATTCTGTCAAAAATTAAAAAAACATTGATTTATAATAAACCATTGTGCGAGTCATTAGGATTAGTTTTTCTGACAATTATATTGACAAAAATATATAATTATAATTCAATAAATTTATTGAATTATAATTATATATTGTCAATATAATTGTTAGAAAAATTGGTCGATAATTTATTTATTGAAGAGTACTAATCAGACGTTAATCAAAGATTCAAATATCCCCATTCGTTCTTTTGCACCGGGCACGACGGCGCAGCCGGAGTGCTCGACATACACACATATACGTCCATGTATATTTTAAAATAAATAAAATAGATAGATAGATGTTCCAATTATATAGATATATATATATATTATACTGTTAGGCGGTACGAAGTTCGCCGGGTCCGCTAGTACTAATATAAAAAGATAGAAATATATATCTGCAAGATTTAAGTACTTTGTTATTTCACTCGCAGATCATCAATATTATTCAATAAATAAAATTATCGACCAATTTTTCAGACAATATATTAGCAAAAAAAATATATAATTAATACATTAACGTTTCAATCCGGATTTGGACCTTCTTCAGAACTGATCTAAAAAATATAAAAAATAATTAATATTTAAAATCTAATTCGCTTTTTATAGAATCTTTCAAAATTATTACTGATTTTCAAAATAGTGAAAAAATAATAACAAACAATATTTTATTAAGTAGTCATGGAAATAATTTTGAATAGGTACCTAAAAAGAAAGACAAACAAATCAGACGTTAATCAAAGATTTGAACATCAATATTATTGTTATCTTATTTCCTCCCCAATATTTTTATTTCAATGATGTAATACAGCGTGGTCTATTCATAATTTATGTGACTAATTAAATTTTGCTCTGTGCATGAAAATGGTATATGAAACCAGTACGCGGTGTTATTTATTTTTTATTAACTGTACATGAGGTGTTGTACGTTCAAATTTATGAGTGCGTTTTCAGTGTTAGGTACTTTCATTAATTGTTTAACTGCATACATATGTACCCAGTACTACCTGCCCACCGACCTTACAAAATATTATTAAAGCGGCTGTAGTGTCTATCCCATTTTTTCATCTAGTATTATTTATTATATCAATATTTTGAAATCTTCAGCTAAAGTAGCGTTGATCCAATAGAATGTTACGATGGAGGAAGGTTTTGGTTAAGGATCATAAATAAATAAGCTTTACCAATGTTTTGCTAGTGACCAACGTTTCGAAAAATTTATTTTCATCTTTCGACCAGCTTGAGGCCCTGAAGATGAAAATAAATTTTTCGAAACGTTGGCCACTAGCGAAACATTGGTAAAGCTTATTTATTTATGATCCTCAACCAAAACCTTCGTCCATCGTAATATTTTGAAAAGAAGTAGATATCGCAAATTCTAATCAATATAATACTTATAATTGCGAAAAATGACTCTAATAATTTAGACTTTAGAGTAATGATGATCCTTGTTGAAATATTAGAAAATTAAAGAATGAAACCTGGTGGCATAGGATCAATGAAATTGTAAATATTGAAAAATGTTATTGCATTTTATTTTCTAACGTTTCGGCATTTTTTTTCCATCTTCGGAGAATCAATGCTGTCTTTTTGTTTTATTGTCAGTATTGTCGTCATGTAAAAAATAAAATAAAATTGTGAATATTTTAATTACTACTTTTAAAAAATGACTTATTTTACTGAAAACTATATAAAAGTGTTAACAGTAATTTTAAACAAGTTACTATTAACACTTTTATATAATTTTCAGTAAAATTTGTCATTTTTTAAAAATAGTAATTAAAATATTCACTCATGACAATTTTATTTTTTACATAACAACAATACTGATAATAAAGCAAAAAGACAGCACTGATTCTCCGAAGATGGCATAAAGAATGCCGAAACGTTAGAAAATTTTATAGTATTTACAATTTCATTGATCCTATACCACCAGGTTTCATCCTTTAATTTTCTAATAATAATAATGTTTGAAGTCCTAGTTTCCAGAGATATAGTGGTCTGTCGGCCGTAATATGATGGTCAATACCGTCACAAAGAAACGTGTACATAGAAGTAAATGGGTGTCGTTTTTTTGCGGTACGTTGGTGCCGTCGCTGCCGAGAAAATAACACCCATTTACTTCTATACGTTTTTTGTTGCGTCATTCACAGTCATATTACGGCCGCTATATTACGGTACCGTTAATTAGGAAACCAAGAGCTTATACGATACGTAGACGATATTGTCATCGGTTCATTTACGTGTATACAGTATGTAAACGCGTAAGATGCACATAGGGAAATTAGCATTGGGAAAAAATACTTCGATCAGAGTTAGCCATGACTGCATTAATTGTTATTTCTATCGAATTATCGTGGTAATCTTGAGGATTTCTATTTTATTTTGATTTATTTATATTTTACTTGGCTTTTTTAATAATAAAAAGCTCTTATAAATCATTATTTAAATTTTTTTGTACAAAAACAAAACAAAAAAAAAACTCCATCTGTTTGGAAACATTTCATTCAAAAATTGTCTGACTGGTATGACGTATGCGCGTTGGTAAATCAGTGACCCAATGTCTTTAGGTTCAACATGAATAGGCGAAGATATTTGATCTCGCACCATATTTAAGTATTTTTGGGAACTTAATGTCCCATTAATAAAAAATGTCCGAATATGTTGTAATCATTTGAATATTTTCTTCGGTAGTATACACATTCATTTTGCAAAAGAATATTATCTATGACAAATTGAAAAACAAGATTTCAAGGCTAACTCTGATTCAAGTATTTTTTCCCAATGTTAATTTCCTTATGTGCACCTTACGTGTTTACATACTGTGTATACGCACACAATTTTCGTTTTTTAAAACCGCTGATCAAATTGGCAACAAATCTAATACGCCTGGAATGTTTCCCTGACCGCGCAACAGAAGAGGGCTCGTTCAATGTTCATATAAAATGTATTAAGTACGTAAGTAACCTATGTAGTGAAACGGCAGGTTGAGACCTTTTGAATGTTCAAATAAAACGTCAATAAGAAAAACTTGATGTACGATTTTCCCGATCGAAAAAAAACATGCCTTCAACAAGCTATCTATATTTATTTTACAGCTGAAGAAAAAGATAGAAAATCGTGGGAATTTTCAAAATAAAATAGTTTCATACATAAAAGCATGGCCATTTTATTACCAATATATCATTCTGAATCCTATATAGCGATTTAGATACGTCGTAAATTGACACTTAGGTGAAAGCCTTTAAGACATTTGAGGAATGTGATGGTTCACTACTGAAATGTATAAGGAAACAATCACAGTCTAAGATGAAGGATGATATCATAAAATGAGTTTTCATAGCGAGGCTATATAAAATAGTTGGGGAAAGGATGTTTAACACAGAAATATCACAAAGGGAAAATTCAGAAGTTATGTAATGTTACAGCTCACGGTAAATAAATATTACACCTTCATATTATTGCACTTGTATTACGTATGTCGATATCTGTGTACAGATAAAACTCGTTCACTTAAAAAAATGTTAAGAGTATTGAATATCTACAAATCCCCCAGCACTCTTCGTTTTAAATCGTTTCACCTTGCGTCAAAATTGTTACAGTTTTCCCGCCGTTATTTTTAAAGTTTAAAGTTAAAGGGGTTGCGTAAACGCCAAATGAAGGAATCACACTTCACATCCTACAGGATAATCATTTTTTTTTGCTACATGAGAAAGATTCACCATCTTTCTCATGTAGCAAAAAAAAATGATCCATACCGATCTATATTAATATTTGAATTTATAAAGAGAGAGTTCGAATTTTGTGTTTGTGTACGTGGAGGTTATAATCTCAGGAACCACTGCACCTATTTGAAAAATTCTTTCGTTACTCTTTAGAATGAACCTTCATGATATTACCCTATCAAAATAAAAGCGCTTTTCGTGGGCATCAATTTTGCAATGTAAGTCGACGAAAAAACGGTGGCATTTTTCAAATTCGGGCGAAGTTGTAAGTTTTTTATGCATATAGGGAAAGCATTTAAGAAAGATACAGACGCTCGGCAACTAAAGTCATAGCGTCTGTATCAGGGGTGTCAGACTGATTTTTCTAAAGGGCCATTTATAAGATTTAGGGTGTGTTAGCGGGCCAAACTCTAAATTAAAAACTAATATACATACTAAATTAAAATCTTTATTTATTTAGTTTAAATCAATTTTCATATAAAGGGTTAAAAATATTTGAGCTTGAGGATCCAGACACAAGAAGTCTCGTGTTTTTGGTAAGCTCATTGATGTCAGGTTTCATATTTGAGGTAGTTATTTTCAGAATAGATTGGAGTCCTCACTGGATAGATTCTGGTCGCGGGCCGTATTGAGATGGCTTGATGGCCGAATGCGGCCCGCGGGCCGTATCTTTGACATTACTGGTTTATACAATAAAAATATATCAATGCAAAGGAAAGATTTGAGATGAAGAGTGTAGAGGGCATTTGATACCTACCCAATACTTTTAATGTTAAACCAAATAAAATTTAAAACATATATAGGTACTTGATTGTTTTTGAAAAAAATCGACATAAGTGATTTTGGCTTTGCCATTAAAATTTATTAATTTCGATCACAATTTTATAAACCCGAATGCTTTTACGCGATTTTAATAAAAATACTGAAGTTTCCAAAAATAAATATTGATCTGAGATATCTGTAAATCAAGAATTTCATTTTTATTATTGAGTGCAAATATATTTATTATCTAAAGAGTGTGTTTATCAAAGAGCGATCGAGATTGAAAAGCATTTATATTTTCTCAAAAACATTACATAAATCAATCTGAAGCCATTAGCTAGTCAGTGAAATGCACCCTCTCATGATAATAATATAACATTTCTCTGATCTTCTTATTTGTTATAGCTATCTCACTTCTACATGTTTGAAATTATAATTCAGGTCATACGTGAGCAATCAATACTGATGCATTAAATTACAACGGGACATGCGTCTCTGATTTAGTTTTCTGGCGGGATATTCGGGGTTTCGGCGTCTCCTTGTTTTGTATTTGTCCCGTCTGTTCTCAACAACTGAACAAATTAAAAAATAGTATATTACACCACAAGGGCCGAAAGTTTGATATTCTTGCACCTCGGCTCGCCTCGGGCATCATGACACGCGCTACAAGGATATCAAACTTACGGCCAGTGTGTGGTGTGTACTATTTTTCTTTATATCTCAGTCGTACGCACGCTTATTTAATACATTAATTAATTACATAAAAACACGCAGATAAATTCCAAGCAAGCAGCTTTGAAGTTATACGTAAAAACACGAATGACAGTTGTTCGCGACTATTAGTTAAAATGTAATAGGGTTGCTATGGAAACGACATCTAAACAACAGCTGACAGGTTATTTTTTCCTTACTGTCGCCCGAACCAATGCGTAAATGTTAGCCTTTCTGCCTTACAATTGACGCCCAAAGTATGTACTTTCGATCGAGGTATGAAGAAAAAAATATTTGGTATCCAAGCTTCAAGTAAACTTTTTAAACGGTTACTTTTACCTTTATATTATGGTACCTATCAAAGCCTACATTGACGCGAGTGAGTCTGTACGCAAAATCGACGTTGACGCGAGCGAAGTTGATGGGAAAAGTCAGTAATCATAAGGCATTTTTTTATCAAAAATACGCTCACGGTTAGAGCTTGTTACTTCTTATTTTTCGAAACTATATAGCTATATAATATTTTATACAAATTAGTAGGTATAGATAAATTATATTTGTAGTTTTTATAATATGAGTGTCGAGTGTCCTTAATATTATAATTTGTGGGGGAGCAGAAATTGATGCCGCAGTGGCGTGCCGCCTGTATCTATATTGTATATACCTACAGTGCGGTTCATAAACATTCATAATTGTTAATTTCTTTAGTAGAAACTAGGTTTTTACCACTTTGCATTTAAAAAGGATGGAAAAATCAAAATCAGATTTCATCAAATGATCGTCTATTTTATTACTTTATTTAATTGGAGGAATTGGAACTTTCGTCAATATTTGCGTGATTACAATCTCAGGGCGTCAAGGTTACACAACAACCTTCAGTTTGAGTTTGTGGACAGCATCCTGGGAGCTCCAAGGAGTTCAAAAATTCCACGGTCTCAGCGCGTGCAATTTGTCAATGGATTTTTAACGATTATTCCTTAAGAAACTGTGCGTTTTCTCAGGAAGAAAAGTACCTCACGTGCTAATTCAGAACATACTATTAGTCTATCTCTGTACTAAATTTTATCCAAATCCGTTCAGTCATTACGACTTGAATGACTAATAAACATTCATCCAAACGTTCAAAATTTCGCAATATTATTATAATATTAGTGGGGGGATTAAACTATCTTTATTAAACGATTTTTTATTTGTCTCAAATCAGATGTAAACACATAAATTGGCTTATAACATCAAAAATCGATTTATTAACTTCGCAGTACATTAGAAAGTTATTGTAATGGGATTTTGATTTCTATGTTTCAGAGCCACTACACTACTTTCACACTATTGAAAATAAGTATATGTTTGTGTGTACATTCGTACGTACGTATGTACGTGGTCATTTTGTTCTAGTACGAGATCTCGAGAATAAAAAATGATATCGTCTACGCGTATTGACGTCATTATGTTCCGAAAGAAATTTTTTATCCAAATCAGTCCAGCCGCTTCTTTGTTTAAACAAAAAAACTGCAAAAAAGTGTATATTTTTTAAACACACGTTTAATGTTGATCATACTGAACTTGTAGAGTCCTAATACACGACCCATCTCACGGTTTGTTGCGAGAGGTCCCGTTTCAGATTTTTATGGGTCACCCTGTAGCACACGTAACTGTGCTAGTATTCGTGTGTGTGTATAGTCACTCAAATACAGCAGTAAGCAAACACCCCTCGGGCAGGCTCCAGCGCGCCCTGAGCTCAAGGAGGCAGCGGCAGTAGCAGACACCACGTCTGGTTGTCTAGCTTATCAGTAAATAAATGGCGGGAAGGACGAGCACTAACCATACAATACACACAGCCTGCTTATATTAGGTCAACCTCAGACTGTAACCTTAATACTGCAAATAAAATACTATCATAAACTATACAAGTCACATTCTAAACTTTCGTGAACACATTTGCAATATCGAAATACGATGGCTCTTATATTGTAATGCCAGAAAAGAAATTCAACGTGAATCTAGGCTATAAAATACTATAAGATATGATTTGTGGGCCGAGCTTGTGAAGTATAATAAAAAAGATAGAGCACAAATTTAGATAATGTATATTTTACAGACGAATAAATCATGAGAAAGTGCGCGACTGCTTGCGTTTGTCGAGTGTCGACCCAACATACACCTAGAATGTACCACAGTATGCCACGCATACCACAATAAACTACCACTTTACCGAAATATGCTAAATTACTTGCAAATTTGTTTCGTGATCGATTGCGTTGATTATTATTATTTAGTGTTCTAATACTGTGTATTCTAAAGACTAAAGTGACCAAAAAAGCTGTATTTAGCTACAAGATATCCATGTAAAGAGCATTTGAAATTTGCAGAGGACAAACAATCAAAGTGATATTATAGGTGTTTTGAAATGTTCTAATTTTATTTTTTCACATCCAAACAATAGTTTTTTTTTTAGAAACCAACTACTTCTTAACGGTTAAAATCAAACGGAGAAACATTTTTATTGTGTGTATGTAACTATTAATGGAAAAATGTCCACAAACAGAATTTTATAACAAATTATTGAGATTTATGATTATCTTGCAATGCAACTTGTCTCAAAATTCGTATCTTAAATAAACTTAAACAATTAATTAAAAAAACCTCCTTCTGGATAAAATATAAAGTACCTATGTACAAGTAAATAAAAACAGTTGTTCTTTTGTCCATATTGACCTCATGGACACATGAATGGAGAATGTACCATGTAAAATATATTTAAAAAATCGCAATTTCATTTTTTTTTGTTGTGAAAATATGTTTAGCATACAATAGCAGGATATGCAAATTTATTTCTTGAATTCGTATTAAGCTATTAAAATCCAATTGGTGAATACATTAATTTTTCCTAAATTAAGAGCGTTTCTTGAACAAAATAAATTATTCAAAATTAATTTTTAATTACGAAAATATGTACACAAAGCCCGAGGAAATAAAAAAGTGCTGAAAATAAAAAAGGCTAATTGAAAATACAAAAATGTATATTTAATTTGTATTCTGTGAGAATTCTGTAGCAAATGAAGTCACTTAATCATCTCTCCGCATCACTGACAGAGATACAACATAAAGTAGAAGTGAGACAAAACGACTGGCTTCAGTAAAACAGAACAAGGATAACCAAATTGTTCGAAATTAAATAGGCTCTCCAGGAATGACAGGTCAAACATTTTTGACCAAATTCTATTGACTTGGTTTAGAGATCGCGTTAAAATGCAAATAGCGACTGTTTATCTGAAAATTGACACCCCTGCTTCGCACAGATTTAAGATTTTTAATTGCGAGTACTGTCTATAAATATGCCAACTTTCAATGGTACCTGCAGTTCACTAGAAAATGGGTTAGAATATCTGAACAGACAAAATCTCGGCTTTATTATACCTATCACATCACTATGTATTTATAAATTAAATATAAAAATCAAGATTATATCAACGCAATAAAAAACTAAAAAATACATTTCTTTCTCTCTATAACGTTTGAAAGCCTGGGGCACTCGATGAAATATCTGAGTGAGTGTCCTACTACTTTTTAGTGCGTTAATATACATTTTTATATTCACATTTTTGGCCATAATAATCTATTATATTTCAATTTCAACAGAGTGGAAACCCGTTCTTCTACCACTAAAACCGACACTTCCACCACATGATCTTTATTTCAAGTTTAACTTGTTATATAAATATTTTAATATAGCAAAAATATCCTAATTATGTATTTTCATCAAAACTACATACGACTCCAAAGTTTCACGTCAATAGGACTTTTGAAAGAGGGTGAAAAACAAGATAAAATATTTTTTTACATATCGTCGGTCTAATTTTAAAACCCCGTAAGTCAATTTTGGTTATTTTTTACGAGGTTTTACAGAAGTGTAGGTACTAAAATCCTAAAGCACTATAGCCTAAAATCATAATTTTCATAAAATTTTGACTTACGAGGTTTTAAAATTAGACCGACGATATATAACATTCAAAAACATACAAGTCAAGCTGATAGTGGCGTGTTGATTAATTGTTTATATACAAACATTTTTTTGCACTGACTTGAAATTCGGTGTGGATTCCAAACATAAAGATATTCTTAACTATAGTGATAAAATACTCCCTGCGTTGGTTTCAGATAGTCATGACAATCTAAATTATGTGATAATTGTAAACCCTGTGAATTCGTTAGACGCGAGCACCGTACAGCAGCCGTAGTAAATTATTGCATATTAATCTCTTTGCTGCAGTATTAGTTACGTTAATTATACATCCGCCATATTGAGAAACCGGCATATTCTGAGCCAACCACTGCTGAGGAGACATGCGCCAGTTATTATGTTTACATGTCAATTTAAACACGCACACATAATCAACCAGCCTTTACAATGTCATAATATATCATTTCATTTAGCTCCAAGTGCAACTTGAACAATTAACTATACTAATCTTTCATTGTTACCTGATAACATATAGATTATCGGTTATAGATTATCAGATTCCGTAATTAAATTCAGCTAATTATATTAATAAGTTATAAATACTTTTCTTAGATTTTAACAAAATGAAATGGTTATTTTATCAAAATTTAAATAGTACATAATGTAGAACAGTCAAACGCTATAATTGTCTGGAAACTTAAGAGATTCAGATTTAGTAATTAATTTCATCATATTTATTTTTGCATGTTCCCTTATTAATAAAATACAAACAGTTCTCATTGACAAACTGTTCTGATCAAGCCATTATACCCATCAGAAACAAGAAATAACTTAAATCTTTTATTTACGTCTGATTAGAAATCTTCAATACAAATTTGTTCGATAATTTTATTTATTGAAGAAATAACTTATTTTGAAATATATCGTTATCCTTGAATCTTAAAACAAAAATTATTATTACCAAAAATAAAGAAAATATAATTGTCTTGAAAAAAGTTCTCTACAGTTTTTTAATATAAGCAACGCTTGTTAGACAAATACAATAATTGTAACATTGGATGTTTCATAATAAATACTTTCATAACAAAGTTACAGTAATAGAGAAATTAATAATACATTTTAGAGGTTGTAAAAGCTTATGAACTTTTTTTCGACTGTCTATAATTTGCAATATCTATCTAATCAACAATAATTGTACGTTAAAATAATGATATCAATGGGGCGTAGCTCATTGAAATTAAAATCCAACTGTTCAAAACTCAAAAATTATTTGTAAATTAATAAAATTGAGATGACAGTTTGATAATTATGACGACGGTTAGTCTTACACTATGGTTATGATTCCAACAACTTCAAAACAGCAAAAACGCGTCAAATGTTTTTTGACGCAGGCCTCGGGACAGGCAATAAAATAAGCGACTGATCGAGATGTAAGATGACAATTTCTTTTATATTTCTTACTTAGTAAATACAAATTTTAATAATTTAACAATTGCACATACCGCTAAACTAGCGGTATGTGCTTTATTATCGCTTTGTGCGTCAGAGCTGACTTTCGTTCATATAAGAAGTTATATCTAAGTTAATTTCACACGAAATCCATTCAAATTGAAGCTTTTTGAAAAGAGGAGATTCTAATCTATACAATAGAACCATTTTTAAATCAATTTGAGTTCATAAATACTATTAAAATTGTAATTGAAAATCACAAACAGCAGTTGTCGGTTGGTCTGTACGTATGTACGTACGTATGTACGTACGTATGTACGTACGTATGTACGTCACGACTCTACAGATCGCAATTTTGGTCGGATTGCCTTGGGTTATATTTTATTCACTTTGTTTACTATCAGACCAGAACCCTATTTAAATTCACTAAAATGTGTTCAGTAGTTTAATTTTTATAAACAGTTTTATTTTTTATTATTTTTGACAGCTAAAAGTTTAAAAACAATTTGTAAATATAGTGTAATCCATAAAACAAGTGCTACACTTGTATACCGTGATAACACCACTTCCGTATTAGGCCGCCGTGGCGCAATGGTTATGCCGTTGGATCGCCAAGGGCAAGGTCCTGGGTTCGATTCCTTACGAAACCATTGATATTTTTTTTCTTTTTTTTCTTTTTATTTTGTTTTATTTTATTCCACTTGATATTAATTATATATTATATTATGTATAGTTCTTAATTTTTTTTATTTTTGCAAACTTAAAAAAAAAAATTTTTCAATTTATTTCTTTAAATTTTTAAATCTTTTTAAATTTATTAAAAATATTTTTTAATTGTTATTTTTTTATCATACAGTGGAAAACTTGCGGGATGTGCACTTTTGGTTTTGCCAACTATTTTGGTTTTTCTGTCTCTATATATATATATATGAAATTAATAAGGAACACAGTTTCCGTCTTGAGTCCACGAATCGACACACCTCTTTTTTCTGTCACGAACCCCAAATGAACCAAATTCAAAATTATAAGTGTGAACGTTGTGATTTTATGATTAAAATACACAAGAGACCTTTAGAATTACGGAATACTAATATAAATTTCTATTGTCAGAGGGCGTTGAAATTAAATAACTGTTAAGAAATATTTCTACAATAACAACAGTATAATTACATTATAATAATTTTACAATTACAACAATCATCACGATTTTATACGACGTATTTTTATAATAAACTTCGGTAAAAAAAACTAATTTCGTTTTGAAAACAAATTTAGGAACAAATTGCCATTTCACAAACATTTTTTGTGCGTACGAAATGCATACAATAATTGTATAACATAAATGCGTATAATATATAAATATATATTAAATATTTGTTTGAACATTATTATGACTGTTTAACACATAATAAATATTAAGTCATAACTAGTTATTATTGTAATTAACTCGGCTACTGTCAATACATTAATTACAAATGAATATCCATATAAAATATGCAATATGTGTAAAAACAGTAAATTTTAATTATAATTTAATATTGTAGTACACATATATGAATAGTTCAAGTTATGAAGTATGGGTTTGGAAGCAGCGCGAAAATTATTGATTTTAGAATGAAATTATAAACATACAAAGCGTAGGGGTGTACAATACAGAGGCGTCATTAGGAGATACATTTTTAGTGGACAATTTTCTTAACACAAACTAAAGTCTGACGTAGATTACCAATTGAAAGTTTTAATACAGGAGCGAAAATGAATTTGTTGTTAACCTCTGCAACCAAACAACATCTGACTTAGTTCAGCGAATAATTCTGGGTTCCTGGTACAAGTTTTAAATCCTAACAGAAACACAACGTAAGTATTTCATCATTAAAATAATAGATTGCAAGTTACTCATAAGTTATTGAACGGTGTAAATACATCCTTTTGTTAAGTTGTCTAAGAACCGGTACCGTAATATAACGGTCGTAATATGACGGTGAATGATGTAACAAAAATAGTGTGCAAAGAAGTAAATTTGGATGGCGTTTGTTACGTTAAGGTGGTGCCGTTGCTACCGAGAAAACCACTTCTAATAATTTTTACGCACACGTTTCTTGTTACTTCGATTACCGTTATATTACGGTGCCGCTTCCATACAAAAAGCGTGGGCACCCGGCACAGAAGTAAATGAATGTGGTTATATGGATAGCGTAAAAATCCGGCATCCATTTAATTCTACGCACACGCTTTTTGTTACGTTATCATTTTTATTTTTTGAAGATTATAGACGCTCGACAACTTAGGTCGTTTGCATCTTAATTACAACAAATAACATAATCAATTAAAACTAAACGACATCACAAAATAAACAACAAACAACAAATAAACAACTTGATCCAAAAGTCAGCACGCTGACCATTACACCAAGCTGTCCCCGTCATTCACAGTGATATTACAGCCGCTATATTACGGTACCGTTTTCTTAGCCAACCAAGGATTTCGTTAAGTTTGTGAATCCTTGCATGTGTCCATCTTTAATAATTTTGATTTCAGATGTTTGCTACTGATGTGCCGGATCGTAAAAATGTAGGTATATCCGCGGATACGGATCTGAATAATGATTTGGTTTCAAGCTCCGCGGATACGGTAACGGATCTTAACTCTGTTAGAGTACGCGGCGGTATATATTGCACATCGACCTTTGGAAAGAGACTATCTGTTATGGGAAAAAGTTATTGACCTCTTTAAGAGTTAACTCTCATAACAGATTGTCTCTTTCCAAAGATCGATGTGCAATATCTCATTATAAAGATAGTTTTTAGTACCTTTGAGTTATGTACTATTGGTATGGTACTCACTACGATAAATGTTTGCAATATAAAGGTGCCAAATATAAAATAATCTGAATGGAATTTAACAGGTTTTCATTATTACCTAATCACCTATAAAAGGTAAAAGATCCGTAAAAGATCCGCCAAAAACTAACGGATACGGATACGGACCTTTCTTCTCCCTCGGATATCCGCAGATACGGATACAGACATCACTAATGTTTACACATACTATGTGAGTACTGAAGTCACACATCATTTTTTTTCCCCAGCTAGGTTGATGCATGATAATTAGAAGGTTTTGATCTAATTAAAGCAGTTCATTTTGTTTAGTGCAGCAATTGTACATATTATTATAATCAAATAGACACGCCGAGATATGCACACAGTAGATTGTGTTGTTCTCGTACCCGGAGGTGAAATGTATAAATTATTTGCGCACATAGCACAAATATCAGCAGGGTGTTTCAGACTATGTGCAAGCGATTACTATATAAGAAATGCCGATATCTATCATGTGGCGTTTATGTATATGAAGACATAGCCATGTTGTACACGTTCTTGTTCCACAAGCACCGGTTAAGTTATGGCCTCACTCTGCTCAGCATTGAGATGTTTTATCTCTTGACTATATCGCCTCTGTTCTCCTAACTAACCATTGCTGATCGATACGTTCCTATGTCTAGTTTTTACACTCTTCACAGTATATGACGTTAAAATAAAATAAATAAAAAAAAGATTTTAATATACCACGCTTTCAAAACGAACTAAAAAGTATAAAATCACTTTATTGTACGATTTGAAACGAAAAACGTGGAGCGCATTATTCGTTTTAAATCATAAATAGATTTTTTAATTGATAGCTATAATCTCTACACTCCCCACGTGCGCCCCACGTTTTTCGTTTCAAAAAACACACGCAACGCGACAACCGACGAAGTTCGACGACAATAGACGAGGCTCGCAAGATGCTTGTGAGAAAATGCTATGAGTGTAGAGTGGAGCTGTAACAAACCGTATGTATTCATTACTGAGTAACGGGTACATCGTCTGACTCGAAGTAACGAATCGTTACTTACAAACTCATTTCGTTACTCGCATTTGTCGTATCCATGTCAGTTCGACTCGTTTGATGTGTTATACGAACGAAGTCATATCGTATCACGTATGCGACCCGCCTCGATGCGATGGTACATGCTTGATGCTGTTAGTACACGATTGTATGTCGTATGAAAAGTAATGAGTAACGTAACGATACGAAAGTAAAGGGTACTGGTTCTTTAAGTAACGAATACATACTACACAATTTCTCGTTACTTTTACAGCTCTAGTGTAGAGTGCGTTGACGTATTTGACACAGAGAGAGTAGAATCGATTATCCCATTCTTTCCTTTTATCTGAAGTCGAAATAGGAGGAGCGTTTCACTTTTCGTCTGATCCAGGTCAATTTTCCCTACCGCTAAGGAAGTTCCATTTCAATACGTACAAACGACGTTTACAATATTTAAGGTAAGGGTCAAGTTGTCAACAGTGGATCACTTTTTTTTCTATTGGCTATATCATAAAATTTTAAGGTACCAAGAAAACTAAAATATGACATCTGTATAGTGCGGTTATTTTATTTTAAGTTTTAATTATGTTTTTTTCATTATCTACAAAGGAAAATGTTTTATAAAAGTTTTTTTTTTAAGTACAAAATGATTCACTGTGTACTGCTAGATGGGTACAGTGGTTCAGCCTTGAGTACACAGTGTCTCGTGTAGGATTACACGGAATCATTATAATTAAAAATGGGTTTTATCTATGCTTTATCAAAGAAATGAATTAAAAATGCAGACATTAACTGGTTGATTAGTAAAATGTTAGGTTACTTACCATACTTACCTATCTAATAAGTAAAATTCCATTATTATTAATAAATTTGTAATTTTTGCAGTATTGTAATCATTTTGTAGTGATAATAGCCACAGCAGCCGATTCACTTGTTTTCTTTTTTTTGTTAAAATAAAAAAAAAATGTTAGATACAGAGTGGATCATGATTCACTGTCTACTCAGTCTACTTGAACCACTGTGTACTGACCGGCTATTTTGACATCTCACGTCAATAATTTTAACTTTAGTTTAGGTTTGGATTATAATTGTTACGTTAAAATGTACCTAAATATATGCAGTTTACAATGAAACAAAAACATGCAAATAAGTAGTACCCTCGATTGACTAAAGTACGATGAAGCATATTTCGTAAAAAAAAGTTTTGACACATAAAAACAAACAATTACATGTATCATTTGAACTGAAAAGCACACCTGGCTGACGTTTACTATAGACAACTTCACGTCAAATATACATTGTTATATTATGAAAAGAATGGCGTTATAGATCAGTCTTATTTCATTTTTAGCAATGATTCACTGTACCCGCCTGAGCCACTGTTTACAAGTTGACCCTACAGCAAAAGCGGGAGGACTCCATTCGATTTTCTAATATACTTGGAGTAACTAGTTCCTTTATAATTGTGAAAGAGTGTAGATGAACACATAAAAGAAATAATGAAATAGTTGAATGAACCCAGCCTAAACGAGAATGTAACATTCGAAATTGGAGATTTTAACATATAGATAATGGCATTCTATGTACATACTTGTAACACAGTCTCATGCAATCGGGCCCGGCTTATGTACGAGTTAATAAAATCGATATATTATTATTTCAATGCATGAAATATTTGATCGAAATTATTTATATTCAACTATTTGAATAACCGCTATGATTTTAAAAAAAAGTTAACTGCCTTCGATTTGTATGAATTATATTTTAAAGTCAGTGCCGAATAAAAAAATATTGCACGGCTGAACTTTAATCTATCTTTGCGATGATGACACTTAATTTTGTTTTATATACGTTTCTAAATTTTTATATATTAAGTAGTTCAATTTTGATAATCTAGAACTAGTGATGAGCAAAATCGGTCTTGGTCTTGCTTTTTCGCAAGACCAAGACCTTACTTAAGATTAAGACCAAGACTGAATAAGCAAGACCAAAACCAAGATCGAATAAGCAAGACCAAGACCGATACCAAGACTGTCTCAATTAATATTAATTGTAAATAATTTATAATTTATACCTATAAAAAACCTTGATGTTGATATAGTATTTAGAAAAATTATTAAAAAGACGTAAAGTAACAGGTTAAATGAGCAGGATCAAGATTATATTCGCAAGACCAAGATCGAGACTTAATAAGCAAGACCAAGACCAGATGTATTTGAGCAAGAACAAGACCAATATTGAATAAGCAAGACCAAGATTATCTCAGTCTTGGTCTTGCTTTGCTCATCACTATCTAGAACTAAGTGTAAAAATAGTAGTTTTCATGATTAAATTAAAAAGTTTCTTTCGTTCTTATCAATGATCTTGAAAACATGATAAGTATAAATAAAGAATGCCAAAAAACCAACTATTACTATACTCTACGATCTTTGCGCCATCTCATCTTTCATTTTTTTTAAATCTGGGTTAGTCAAAACTTACAAACTCATGGAAACCAGCTTTATTCTTAACTATAAGAAAATATTTACGCACAATGTCAGTAAAAAAACTACATAAATGATATAATATATTTTTTATTTCAAGAATTTTTAAATCTTATTTTTGTCAACAAAATAACAATTATATTTTTCATGTATTTAATATAATGATTACAGACGTAAAATAAAATTTAATTACCCTAATTACTCTAATTCATAAGAAAATTCAGAAAAACAGTGGAATTGTAATTCTGAATTTTTAGTTACAATCAACAACACAGCACTTCCGATTTAACAGTTTTTTCCCATTTTATTCAACAATTAATCCTTATTAACACATATGACACTAAGGTTTTGACTGAACCAGAATTTAAAAAAAAAACACCTGAGGGCGCAAAGGTCGCGTGTCAAAAGATAGAAATGTGTTTTTTTGATCGTTGTAGGTAATAAAAAATACTGAAGCTCAAACGTTTCATATATAAAAAGATTTTGTTCAACAGCGATAGGAAGTCCTTCATATATCGAATTGTTTTTTAAACTCTAATTTAAATTATAACCTTAAAAAGTAACACTAAAATGAGTATGTTTATATAATTATTTATACATTTATAAATATTTATATAAATTATTATTGTATTGTCATGGATTCTTAACACGTGTGCAAAATTCCAAATTATTCAGACGTCTGGAAGTGGGTGGCAATTATATTGAAAGATTCCATTAGATAGATAGATCAAGTCAAGTCAATAAAAGAGTGTTAAAAAGGGTCTATAACGCGCCGTTGTGTTTATTCTTTTTAATTTACTCTATTTGATAAAACTAGATTTCAAACACCATCTTTGGCGGGAATTAAAACGCCCTTATGAAGGTTTTCATTAACAATAACGATAAACTTGATTTGTATACGTTTTCTGTGGTTGAAATTTGCCTACCTATTTTTAGACATCCTGCATAGTACATATTAAATATTCAAATAATGAAAAGATGGATCGCGATAAAATAATAAATTAAAAGAATCCATTTTTTTGTGAAAAATTACATTTCAGTTGTAATAATTAATGTTTATGAAATTAGATAGTTTTACATACAAAACCCAATCAAACAAATTAACAGTTCGTACAAAATAATAATATGTATAAAAATAGAATATAAATTCTTAGAAAAAAAGCGCAACTCACCAAATTTCTTTAATAAAAACATTTGAGTGTAAGTTGAGCTCACCTGTAACAAAAAAGCATCGAATTAAACTGTGATTATCAAAGTCTAGCAGACATTGATTAACGACTCCAACTAAATACATATTTAATATTATAATTTATTCAGAATAAAAAAAGTTAAGAAGTAATTTTAAGCATGGCCCTGACAGATAACATGGCGCATATTTTAAAACAAGAATTATAACAGCTCCGGTGTAACGCTGCGGGGTGGATTGTGGATAACTTGTGGAGAAAGAGGGATGACGGGAGAGTGAGCTGCAAGAACTATGTAAAATACAAATATGAAAATACATACATGCATATATGTACACAAAATTGTTCTCTCTCTCTCTGTGTTCATCTTCCTAGTTCCTTCATAATAAATTAAGTTGTTTTAACCTCACAAAAATATTAAAATTAATTACTTACAAAAGAAAAATAAAATTATATTTTGTTTTATTCGAGTCATTGCTCGAATTTCAAAAACATTTTGTTTGGACGACAGATTAACAGAGAAAAAAAATTGGAAATAGTATTCAGCATAAAGTAGTGTTGATCCAATAGAATGTTCCGATGAAGGAAGATTTTGGTTGAGGATCATAAGTAAACTTTACGAATGTTACGCTAGTGGCCAACGTTTCGAAAAAAATATTTTCATCTTCAGGGCCTCAAGCTGGTCAAAAGGTGGTAAATTTATATTGCTAGAACAATGTTATGATCCTCAACCAAAACCTTCCTTCATAGTAAATAATATAGGTATAGGATAATAGGAACTTGGACTAAATAATGCAAATCGTAGATTGTTTGTCTACTTCTTTAGGCAAGTTTGTAATTAAAATGAGTAATCTCCGTGGCAAATATGAATTTCATAGTTTATTTATCTGACATAAAAATGTCTCTTAAAAATTCAAATAAAAAAATTAATTAATCCGGAAATAAGTTTATCAGTACTACATATAATATTATTATACCAAATACCAGAAATAACGAAAGAATTACAATAATTTCACTTATGGTTAGTAGATTTTCATACACATTAATTAATAACTAGCCGCTACCCGCGGTTCCGCACGCGATTGAGATGAAACAATGTTTAACACATAACACAACAGTACTTAGGGGACGAGTTTTCAAAAATCCTTTTTTTAGTGCTAACCTACGTTATTAATAAGGAACTACAGTGCAAAATTTCATGCTTCTAGATTTACCGTTTTAGGATGCTTTGTCAGTCAGTATATGTATTATTGCATTATTTAACGGCAAGTTTGTTAATTTGTAAAAAAATATTTTTGTTTGTTTTTTTTTTTAATTTTTAATATTGAAATATCTAATAGTAAGAACAGCCCCATGTAAGTTAAAAAACAAATCAAGTAAAACTTTCTTTTTAAGGTAAGTTCAACCCTCCAACTTTCTATTTTTTTATGTATTTTTTTAGTCGCTTGTCAATTTAGTTCTGTTCAGAAAGTCGTGAGAGTGTTTAACAGTGGCCACATGAATTAGTGTAAATTGATACGTGAAGAAATAAAACCGGTAAATATATTTAAATTATTTTAGTTTGCTCAAAAGAGTTTTGCATTTATTAGTTTAAGATAGCAACGTCGAGATTAATTACGCGTCAATACCGTAATATAACGGCCGTAATATGATGGTGAATAACGGCACAAGACATAGAAGTCAATGGATGCTGTTTTATTTAAGTTACAGTGGTGCCGTCGCTACCGAGAAAAACACATCCATTTATTATGCACACGTTTTTTGTGACGTTATGCACAGTCATATTCCGGCCGCTATATTTCGGTACCGCTATCTTAGGAAACACTAGCAAGTTATACAGTTTGTACAATATTAATTTGCGATTTTAAGGCTACCACGATACTATCCAAATTAGAGTAACTTATCTAAATATATAAAAGGAAACCGTGACTGATTGACTGACTGACAGATTGACTGACTGACAAATTGGCTGACTGACTGACTGATCTATCAACGCACAGTTCAAACCACTGGACGGATTGGGCTGAAATTTGGCACACAGATAGTTATGACGTAGGCATCAGCTAAGAACGACTTTTTAAAAAATTCAACCCCTAAAATGGTGTAACGGGGGTTTAAAATTTGCATGGAGAAATCGTCTAAGATAGATGTATCAATTTGAAAATGCGCAGGATTACTCCTGTCAACAAATAAATAAACACGTGTTTCATGCTATTTCAAAAACAACCCCTTCAAAGAGTGAAAAGAGATTTAAAAATCAACATGGGTATCATTTTTAAGGTTTGTCAGGACGTTCATCACGTGAATGTAATCAATTTGGAAATTTATTAGGAGCGTTTACGTCGAGAAAGGAGTAATTATGCCAAAAAATGGGAATGCATCCGTGTTTCGTCTCAATCGCGTGCGAAAACCACGAGGAACGGCTAGTTAATTATAAAGAAGAGCGAATTTGTAGAGATTTAAATGAACACAAAGTCGTGGTCGGGTATTATAAAAAAAGCAATATCATTAGTAGAAAATATTTTTGCATGTTTGTCAACAAATAAATTGTTTATCGCGAACGACAGTTAATAGCAACCATAAATTTATCGAATATATCGTTAGACTAATAAAAATGTCATCTTTGGACACCCGAAAAATAGAAAAAAAATTGAATCCATCGCAGAAACAAACAAATTTATTATCGAAGTGTCTTAAGAGACATTGTGATAAATTCTGTGAATATGACACGCTTATAGATAATTTATCATCAGCACTTACATTTATTCGTATTTACAATATAAAAGAAAAATATGAGATTAGCGAATCGGAGAAAACTGTACTAGCATAAATAAATGACTTTATTCCTTTGATTAAAAAAAGAGACTGTACTTTACACTACACACTACAGAAGTAGAACTGGTACATATACATATGTAGTTGTAAAAAAAATAAAAAATACATTGGTACTGACTTCTAGGATCGAATATACGACCATTAGGTTACGAGTCAAGCCCTTTACCACATCGCTAGCTTGGGTTCCACATCCGGTTTTTATAGTATACTAGCGGTCCGTCCCGGTTTCACCCGAGTGCGATAGATTGCAAAATGTATTTCGTTTGCGGCCCGGCATCTGAACTAATAGCTTGAAGCAAATTCTATCAGATTTGCTGTTGAACTAATAGCTTTGAGCAAATTCTAACATATGTCGCTACTTGGTACTAAAACAGTTTTATTTGTTTGCTTCTGAACTAAGTAAATTCTATCAGATGTCGTTACATGTTACGAAAGCAGTTTTTTTACAAAAACACCATAATTTTGTTTATACAGGGTGAGTCAGACCACCCGTATCAGTCGTTTTTTTCGAAAACGGTTCAGTGGTTTCGGAGATTAGCGTGATCAAAATTGTGACAGGAGAATTTTATATGTTGTACATACTTAGCGACCACTGCAGTTTTTTTTTTCAATCTCAAGAATCAATTTACTCTAACGTGCCCAAAGAAGTTTTACTTCAAAAAACGAATCATGTTTTTCATCGTACATATTATGTGTTAAATTAACTAATAAAATTAATGCGCAGTGTTGTCTAGTAGACATTTGTACGGTAGTAGGATAAACTATAAGTATCACAGAGACTTGGACAATGAAATAAAAAAGTCAGCGACCCTTTTAATAATGCACGTTTAATTTTATAAAAAACGAAGTTTCCTACGCGACTTGGTAACTACTGAAATTGTACGCCGAAATGTCGCACTGTATGAAAACGTTAAATTCATTCTAAAAAAAATAATATAATTTGTACACATAATACTTATTTTCAAGTAAAAGTGAAGCTTGTACATTACACAGTGTAACATGTCATTTTAATAAAACGAAAACGACAAACCGGGGGATTAAAATAATATGGCTGCATGCGTCTCGCGGTCTCATCTCGTACCGGACCGGCGTTGCCAAATATCCGATAAAACCCCCTACATCTAGGCTTCGCTGACCGGACGCAGCTACAATATTTTAGCACGCCTATGCTTTTTAAAATACAGTTTTTTTACAATCGACACCTACATATTTAATACTAATAATCTTGCACCTAATTATTTTTATATATAGGCATCCGACGGGAGAATTGCACTGTAAAGAAAACGCATATTATTTTTATTTACTGCTTCTATACCCATATTCACCGAACACTATTAAAGATAGAAGTTAAGAAGTTACTAGCCTTAGAACAAATTTATTCTTTCGTATAAAATTTACTTTCAATTCACCAAGCAGTATATCTGTTAGAATAGTTACTAATATATACTGCACTATACGCCTTGTTCTTATTGTTGAATATTTTGACGTTCTCCCAAAAATCCAACCGATGGCGTCCGTGTAAACGTCAAATAAAAAACACTCACAAAATAATGTTTTATCCTAACCAAACGCACTTCCACTAACTTTAATGCTTTACAACTATACACTTCACAAAAGGTTAATAAACAACACATAAATTAATTCACAAGAGCAACTGTAGACATAATATTTCACGTTTATAGGTTAGGTATTATTATCTACGTGGCAGCCATTATTATTTTATCACGCGAATAAATATATATGTACCGGAGAATTTGGACAAAATAGATTTATACCACCAGTAAACATAATTTCAGTATTTGCAATTTCATTGATCCTATGTCACCAGGTTTCATCCTTTAATCTTCCAATAGGATCATCATCACTCTAAATTATTAGAGTTTTTCGCAGTAATTATGCTTGGTGAAATGAATTATCGCTATTTTTTTGGGGGTAATAGCTGCCTAACGAACAAATGAACCGAATAAATAATTACTTACGTTCGGTGAATATAGCTATTAGCGCGTTAACTAATCCCTATTTACTAGGACCGCGGTTGTATTCCTTCCATGGCTATTGGAACGTTGATAGGGTTCTAGCCTGGTCGTCCGGGAATAGGAGAGGCCCGCCGTGGCGATCGGTCAACTAAGATAATCGAACGTTATATAAGTGAACCCGCCAAAAATCCCGCTAGACGGTATTAGGAACCATGCCCTCTCCGTCATGATTTGTTTAATATCCGGTCGGAATCTACCGCGTCTAAAAATGTTTCCCATCAAAACGAATGTGGCACGTTTGTGGAGTCAGCGGAACTGTTTCAGTTGCTCCCGTTCTTCATAGTTCGCTTCTGAGAATGGCTAGCATCTGACAACAGTGGATCAGGCGCTAACGCTACGAAGAGGTAGCGGGTGGTAGCGTTTCACTGTATGTTTAGTGGAAGTAACCAACACGCGGACGTTGCCACAGTCAGTTTTGCTCGGCAGCTAAGAAGCTAAAGCAACAAGCACTTTGCACGCGTAAGAACATGTCTTTAAAATTAAGTTGTACCTTCATACCGAACGACTGCTGTGTATGATTTATAATAACCGACTGGCATCTTGAATTTTTGTATAATATACACAAACGCAATGGCCGTCATGTTTAAGCGCAATCTGTAATCGGGTACTGCGTAAGATTCGAAAGGAAACGACGCGACGCGCTAACGATACGATGCAGATATGAGCGATGCGACGGACGCAATTTACTGATGTCATATTTTAACATTGTAGAGTAGTATCGAACAGAAAAGATAACTTCTGCGCGCAAACGAGATTCGGATCGATTGGATCTGTTTTCTAACAAGGGGTGGTCCTACCAATAACTAATAAGGTCATTTAGTCGTTCGGAGCTAGTCGAGACGTACCATTGACAGTACAGTTAACGCTTGTTATTACCCCTGAAATTGCAAAACACACGTCACTACTGATCGCTTTTTCCACTCTTCTTACTACGCAAATTCTCCACCTTGTCAGCATTTTATATAAACGTTACTGTTTACATATTGAATGTATATGATACTTATAATTGAAGTGTATAAAGGTTATTTTTGTAAAATAAGTCAAGATGAATTTGTGAATTATAACAGATGTATGAAATACAAACAAGAAAATGTTATTTCTTTCGTATTCGTTACTAAATCCAGGTAATAACCAAGTCCTGTGAGATGCACTTAAAACAGAAAATATAAAAAAAAATGTGAGAATTGCAAAGTCTGAAAATAAATCATTCTAATCTACATAAAATGACAAATCCATATGTTATGTATTGTGACATTGTCATTGAATGATCTTGGATTGGTATTGTATAATCACTTAAGAATTTTTAGTTACAAAGGAATTGTATTTTTGATTTATAATTAATCATTGAATGAACATTAAAATAAAACGTTTAATAAAATTATAGTTGTATATATTTATTTAAAACAAAGAATATAACATTTGGCGACGAGGAAAACTTACAGATAAAAATTTAATACGCGTGTACCATCGACAAAATGCCTAATGATATACCGGCTGGTCAACAAGTAATTACGCAAAATGTGGGGTTATTGGGAACACTAAATGAATTTAATCCAATAACGTCTGATTTCAACATATTCCGGGAAAGAATTAAATTATTCTTTGCTGCCAACAACATCGTAGAAGAAAATCGTAAGAAAGCCATATTACTTAATTTACTTAGCGAAGATTGCTACAAACTTACAAAAAATTTATGCGTGCCAAATAATCCAGATGAAAAAAGTTTTGATCAGTTGATTAAAATATTGACTGAATATTACAGTCCAGTGAAATCCTATTTCGCTGAACGTTATAAATTTTATAACGCAAAAAGAATGGAAAATGAAACGGTAATGGAATGGTCTGCACGTGTCAAGAAATTAGCGGCTAACTGTGGATTCAAGGACGAACTGAAATCGGTGTTAAGAGATGTTTTTGTAACGGGAATCGGTGGTGGAGTTATTATGGACCGACTATTTGAAGAAGATGCTTCATCAGCCAACGCAACTTTAGAACATATGCTAAAAATTGCTCTGGCGAAAGAAGCGGCAAGAAAAGAATCCATCGCAGGGGACCATATTGTCTCCGTGAAAGAAGAAGCGGTTTTTTACAAGCACCATCGAAAAGCTCATCGGACAAATGAAAGATCCAGTCCACCGCAGATGGCGACAACGTCCACGTCACATCCGGCTAGTAGTAATCAACAATCGAAGTGCATGGTATGTGGCAGACAAAATCATTTACAGGCAGTGTGCCGTTTCCAAAATTACAAATGCAATAAATGTGGCATAAAAGGGCATTTAGCCCCAGTGTGCAATGAATGGCACAAACAATTTCATAATATAGAAGCTGAAAATGAAAATCACTCAACTGACGACAGTAGTGATAATGATTCAGAAAATCAATTTTTTAATATTAAAACTGTACAAAGCCCAGAGGAAAATGTAAAACCAATTTATATTAAAATAACGGTTGAAAATGTCCCGCTAGATTTTGAAGCAGATTCTGGTTTTGCGTACGCGGCCATATCAGAAAAATTGTATTTGAAACATTTCAAAAACATAAAATTAGTAGCTAATGATTTAACATTGAAAGATTATGTTGGTTTTACAATTCAACCTCTGGGAATAGTTTTTCTCAATATTATCTACAATAATAATAAGTATATCCTTAAAACGTATGTGATAAAAAACGGAGGTCCACCTATTATAGGCAGAAATGGGCTGAGTATGCTAAAATTAGGTATATCTGAAATAAAATTCGCAACTGAAAATAAAATTGAACAATTATGTGAAAAATATAAAAAAATCTTTGAAAAGGGTTTGGGCACATTTAATAATCATAAGATAAATTTAATTTTGAAAAACGGAGCAATGCCTAAATTCATTAAACCACGACCGGTGCCTTTCGCTTTGAGAGAAAAAATCGATAATGAAATTAATAGATTAGTTTCCATGACAGTATTAGAACCTGTTGATTTTTCTGATTGGGCGACTCCTATAGTTCCCGTACTTAAACCTAATGGGGCAGTACGCATTTGTGGTGACTACCGTATAACCCTAAACCCACAGCTTGAAGTTGTCAAATATCCTCTGCCTAGAATCGAGTATCTATTTTCAAAATTGCAAGGCGGTAATAAATTTTCAATTGTCGATTTGTCTGAAGCATATCAGCAAGTCCTCTTAACAGAGGAATCAAAAAAACTGGTCACTATTTCTACCCATAAAGGGTTATTTGCGTATACGAGACTCCCGTACGGTGTTTCCAGTGCACCAGGAATTTTTCAAAATTTGATGGAACAAATCTTTATTATGCCAGGTGTGGTGTGTTTCCTCGACGATATTCTCGTAACGGGAAAATCCGATGAGGAACACTTGTCGAATTTAGAATTAGTTTTTAAAAAATTATCTGATTACAATTTACGAGTGAAAAAAGAAAAATGCCATTTTTTTCAAAGCAAGGTTAATTATCTGGGACACCTCATTGATAAAAATGGTCTTCATATGTCAAATGAGAGAGTATTAGCTATAAATAATATGCCGGCACCTAATACGATAAAAGAACTGCAAGCTTTCCTTGGAATGGTAAATTTTTATGGTCGCTTTATACAAAATGCGTCATTAGTTCTCAGTCCACTGTACAAATTACTCCAAAAAGAAGTTCAGTGGAACTGGTCCAAGGAATGCCAGCAGGCCTTTGATAAAGTAAAGAAATTGTTGATGTCAGCGCAAGTGTTAACACACTTTGATCCGAGTATTCCTATTAAGTTAACAGTAGATGCTTCGGCAACAGGAGCGGGAGCAGTAATTTCTCACGTTTTCCCAACAAAAATTGAAAAGCCCATCGCATACGCATCACGCGTCTTTACTAAAGCCGAATCAAGATACTCTCAAATCGAACGCGAAGCCTTGGCGTGTATTTTTGGCGTTAAAAAATTTTTCCAATATCTATACGGACAACATTTTACTCTGGAAACCGATCACAAGCCACTTCTAGCTATTTTTGGGCCGAAAAAAGGTATACCCGTTTTAGCTGCAAACCGTTTGCAAAGATGGGCGCATATTCTGTCAGCTTATACATTCAATATGCAATACGTAACGTCCAAAAATAATCGAGCAGACTGCTTCTCACGATTACCGGTAAATAACGAACTAGTTGATAACAAAAATTTTAATCCTAATACTCTTAAATATGTAGCGACAAATCTTACTATTGATTTTAATACCGTTAAAACTGAAACGCGAAAAGACGAGATTTTAGGCAAAGTAATGTTTTATATTAAAAATGGGTGGCCTAACAAGATGCCAGAGGAACAGTACAAGCCATATTTTATGCGTAGGAATGAACTGTCAATAGAACATGGGTGCATATTATGGGGATATCGCGTAATTGTCCCAAAAAATTTAAAAAAACCAATACTTGCTGAAATTCACAATTCTCATATGGGGATTGTGAAAATGAAATCGTTTGCAAGATCGTACGTTTGGTGGCCAAAGCTCGATCAAGCCCTAGAAAATATTGCAAGCAATTGTGAGATATGTCAAAAATTTAAAAATGACCCCCCTAAAGCTCTATTAGTACCCTGGAAGTGGCCCTCTAGACCATGGACGCGATTGCATATCGATTTTTTAGGACCAATATTTAATAACTATTTTCTCGTTATTGAAGACGCTACATCGAAGTGGCTAGAATGTTTTAAAATGGCAAATATTACAACTACATCAACAATTAATAAATTGCTAGAAATTTTTGCTCGTTTTGGACTCCCAAGAGAAATAGTTAGCGATAATGGTCCGCACTTAGTTTCAAACGAATTTAAAGAATTTTTGACAGAATTTAATATACGTCAGCGCACGGGCGCACCATATCACGCAGCAACTAACGGGCAAGCTGAATCCGCGGTCAAAATAATTAAAAATACTTTATTAAAGGGCAAAGCCGAGGCAGACGCAAAACAAAGTCCATTTAGAATCAACAAGATCTTAAATACATTTTTATTACAATATAGAAATACCGTACATACAACCACAGGTGAGTCACCAGCTAAACTACTGTTGAATAAGAATTTAAGATGTAAATTAGACAATTTATTGCCTTCAACGCAAAATATCGTTGAAGAAAATCAAATAAAGCAATGTGTAAATTTTCATGGTAAGAGAGAAATTACGTTTTGCGAGGGAGACGCAGTGTGGATACGTATGTACGATATTAATACAAAAGTAAAATGGTGTGAAGCAATGATTGTTGAAAAATTAGGCACGCAAATCTTTAAAGTGAAAACGCTGAGCGGAAAATTCTGTGTCAGAAATGTAAACCAGATGAGAAAGAAAAATAATGGTAACGTAAATTCTGATTATGTCGAAATAATTCCACAGTCTTCATTACTAATTGATTCAGTTGATAATACAAATGGGGAAGCTGTAATTAACACAGAAGGTGTTAATAATAACAATCAGAATTTTCCGCACGAACTAAGGAGACGTAGTCACCTGAAACCACCAGATAGGTTAGCCTACCATTAAATCATAAGGGCTGAACATTTTCAGTGAAACATTTTGTATTTGCAAAGAATTACTTTTTGTTTGAAACTTTTATTCTTTAAAATTAAGGTGGAGGGATGTTATGTATTGTGACATTGTCATTGAATGATCTTGGATTGGTATTGTATAATCACTTAAGAATTTTTAGTTACAAAGGAATTGTATTTTTGATTTATAATTAATCATTGAATGAACATTAAAATAAAACGTTTAATAAAATTATAGTTGTATATATTTATTTAAAACAAAGAATATAACACCATATATATTTCACATACAAGCAAAAGAGTTTTCTGAATCGAGCTTTATATGTTTACAAAAGATATATATCAAGCCACGTTCTTGCCGCCATTTTATAAAATAAATCAAAAACTTCTACTAGTCTGTCGTCCTCACCTTGCATTCTGCACTACAAGAGAGAAACTGAAAAATTCCATTCTGAATCTATGTATTATCAACTACACTTTGTTGTATACAAAATGATTTCAAAAAAACAATTCTTAAACTCATATATCTATTAATTAACTATATGAATCATTGCTTATCTACTCAATGTGCGGTGAGTGAACGCAACAAAGCTTATCGAAAATATATCTGCGTCTCTTTCTTCAATGTAATTCCCTGATTTCTCCGATGATAGGATTGGTTGATGTACTTGCATTCAATCTGAATAAAGTATCTCTGTTTCAAAAACTTTGTCTTTTTCTATGACGTTAACATGGGCGTACCCAGATTTTGGCCCAGGAGGTCGTAGCATCGTATGTCAATATTCCAAAAGTTTAACCGAGCGAGGTGGCGTAGCGGTGAGAGCACAGCCTCGCATTCGGGAGGTACCAGGTTCGAATCCCGGAGGGGGCAGATGTGGCTGGGAGTTTTTCCCACTGCCTCTCGCCGAGAAACGGTATTGTTAGGAATTCCTGTACCGGCCATCTTGTTGAGGTTTTCCATGGTTTCCATCAACAATTCCAGATAAATATCGAGATGGTTCCTTATTCAAGGCCATGGCCGATTACCTGTCAAACTCCTATGCTCAAAATTTGCCTACCTTATCCTACTTTCCTAAAAATTCCTTCATTCGTCCATTGCAATTAATTAAGTTGAAGTTTAAAAGTAGAAAATAACGGGTAGTGTGGCAGAAAAAAATAGTAATGGTGCGAATGGCGTCTGTTATGACATAAAGTCGAGAAACGGACGTTAAACACATTATTATTATTATTATTCCAAAAGTTTAAACTGCAGTCCTTTGGAAAAAATTCACTCTGTATGAATCTTTACGATGTTGAAACATGGCGTTACGCTACGCTGAATGTTACCGCGTATGAATCTATAAAATCTTTTCAGATTAATTCAACAAACAGTCTGTAAGCAGCGCCGCTATAGCATACAGGAAAGCGCCATAGCATATATGTATGAGCATGAAGTCTGACATTATTCATATAAATTACTGAATACGAGTTTGCTTACTGTTCCAGCAGAATCGAAACGACGACGTCACAGGATGAATATAGAGCTTGTTCAAGTAACACAACACGCGTGTAAAAAACTTGTGTATTTCCATCTCTGTTCAGAAAACCTTCAACTCGAATGAATCACAAATTGAAACATCAAATAACTTCGTCACGGTTTCGTGAGTTTTGTATTAATATACAGTTTGGGTCCGGTACATAATAAACTTGTAATGGTAAACATATTTTATAAAAATCACCGATCTCTTACATATGGATTGTGGATAATCGAATAGTTCTGACACAACTTCTAAAATATCTTAGGGCCGTATTCATAAAGACTTGTTAAATCTCTCAATAAGTATTGAATCAATAAGGAAAGTTTGTATTCATGAAGCAGAATTGTCAAATATATAAAGGCCGCTGCACACGAGGCTAGAAACGCTGCTAGGAGTTCTGCTAGCCGATAGGCTTGGTACGAAGCTGGAAATGACGTCACTGCGGGCTGCCCTGCTAGCTCACAAGACAGATTTTGAAATTAGAACAGGGGCTATTTTCCCTGCTAGATCTGCTGCTAGATATGAGCAAGAACCAATCAGGAAGCAGGTCACGTGAGCACTTGAACAAACGCCCACAAACCAACATGGCGTCATTTTGCCCAGAGTCAGACAACAGACTCGTTTTGCTCTGTGTTTATTCGAACTGTCACTGCGCGCGCATAAGATCTATCCACAAACAAGCTTGAAAAATAGTCTCGTGTGAAGTGAGCACTTAACAGCAATCAAGAAAACCAGCGCTAGAAAACTAGTAAGGAATTAAGCAGCGTTTCTAGTCTCGTGCGCAGCGACCTTAACTACTGAGTCGTTAAGATTTGTGTCCTTTTTAAGTTTTTATAAATTGTAAGTTGTTCACTGGATATCAGGTAAAATGAAATATCCCTAAATATCCTTATCTTTTTAACGCTGATGAAAACAAAACATTAGTTAAATCTTTGTTAACATCTGATTATATTACATAAATAAGATTTCTGACTAATTTTCAGATAATCTTCCGTACTAACCAAATTAACATGATCTATAGAGGGTAGAGATTCCTCCATGATGTGATCAATAACACAGCAGCCAATTAGATTAATTATCAAAAATCGAAAAGAAATGAAATAGAATATATTTCTGGCCTTGTAAAAACTCTCTAATAAATAGTTTAATAGGTCGCTACTTCTACCTATAAATTATTTGTAGATTTAAACGTCCAATAGCACTAAATGTTCTTTGTGAATACCAAATCAGTCTATTAATTTGTTTATTATTACAATCTACCTGTTAAATTAGTTATTGGCTCCTTATGAATATGGCTCACTCTTTGAGACGCGGCGCAGTGAGAAAGGCGTATGGTAAACTGAAGGAAATATGCAAGAGGTAAAGTGTCGTAGTCCGTTATCCGAACGCCGATCGGGTTTTTATATGCGTCGCGTAAGAAACGCCGACAATACAATACATTATTCATTACACACGTGGATGCACTAGCAGCAATATTGCGCGTGAAAGTAGACTGTCAACAATAATAGTTTCATTTGAATGATTGTTTTTACAAAGTTGTATAAAAAACGCGTGTTGTCAAAAATGGAAGAGCGGAACGTACGGAACGCGACGGCGTCAATTCATCGCACAATTAGCGAGAAAATTCATCGTAAAATATTCTGTTTTCATAATTATATTAATCAATATGTCGAATTATTTTATAAATCTGATCAGTCTGGGATCTTTGACTACAATGGCGAGAATTAAATGCAAGATAAAATTAAATCTTACCAACCCTAAACCCATCAATATTAATGTTAGCTATAAATGAAATTGTATTTTTCCATTTAGCTTTCTCGTCAATACACTTTATTTTTATATAAGAGATAAATTAATATTCTCATAAAATTAAGTTATACTTTTATTTAAAAATTTCACGACCTTCTATTTTCGTGCAATTTTCGATAACAAAAGCGTGATGATAAAAATAATTATATAGTAGAAATAAAATTGTTCTTAACTCTCAAAATATAATCTTTTTTCTAGTTTGATCGTGAACTATAAAATTATTAATGTATAAAAATAAAAATGGTGATCTTACATTAATATTTCGTAGTAATTGCAGGTCGAATTTGCTACTGTATGTCACTACACACCCAATAATATACACAATTTTCACTTGTGTCTGTAACTTTATAAATTTGAATGCAATCAAACTAAATGACTAGAAAAACATTAACACACTTAACACGTAGTATTTAGAAATTATCAATTAGAAAAAATATCACGGAACGTATTTTATTTATTTACTTTAAGGGAACGAGAAACACAAGAGAAGATATCACTATTTAGTTGCTAAATTCTTTAATGCCCAACGTTTCAATAATATTGCTGTATTTTCTACAGAAAAGAAAACAGTTAGGTACTATCGAAACGATGGGCATTATGTTGTTTTATTGTCGCGTATGATTGTATCCTGTTCTCCTAAAGACCTAAAGTAGATAATATGTTGTAAGGGATTATTAATATCAAGTTTTTTATTTAGTATGTCACAATTTCAACTTTAAATACTTTAACACTAGATTATTGCAATTTACTAGAGTTACTTTTACTTTATCACTGTACAAAAATTATATCGTGGTATCAATTACAATATTATACTGTCTGCATAACATACTTTTTTTCTTTAAAATACACTAAAGCAAGATTACACTTTGTCTGTGAGTCATTTTTACATCATTGCACATTCATTAATTTGATATCAATGTGGATTATTGTCTGATGAAATACTTAATTTCCGTCGGTACAATATCATTTTTATTATTCAAACTAACGTGAGATTATACTCCGTGCGAGAGTTTCATTAGCAATCGCGCATAAATACACTTTACCCGATAGTAATTACATAAGTAATTGTCAGTCTATTAACTTTGTTAAAATGACAATTAATATGCTTCAAAACCGTCTACTAAAAACACTAGAATCAAAGTCAAAAGAGAAAATCAATGCACCATTACTTTAAATGTTCAAAACTATTTTTTAGGTTCTAATATTAAAAACAAATATTATGCTTTTCAATTAAAAAATTGACGCTTGATTTCTGCCGATAGGTATTATATAAATTTAAAATATTATATTAACGTGAGCATTGACTATGTGCAATGGTAATTTTTGTACTAAATCGTTAAATAATTATTTTATTTCACTTCAAAGCGTACCGTCTTTGCAATAGCATTCAAATAGATACGTAATTAAATTTGCACTTACGTAATCACTACGTTTTATTATCATTTATTTTATATCCACGATTATTTTAAATCATGCACACAATGTTTCGTCCGAGACCTTCCAGCGGCTGATATTTGACGGATTTTGCCTGATATTTTTTTTAACATTGAATTCATTTATAGACTTTGACCCGCCATTGACGGGTGGCTCAGCTAATTTATATTAATTTAATTCTAAAAATAAATAAGAACTTAAAGATCGTTACACGCATAAAGTCAAAATCTAACTAAACATGTCTAAAAAATATTTCTAACTGTATTCATGTGTAAATAACGGTTTAGAATTTAGATGGTTTATTATATTGTATATAAAAAGCAAGGACATTTAAGGTGATCATTTAAATACGGACATAAAGAATAAGTCAGTTTACACTTCCAAGATATGTCCAGGTTCATTCATCAGTCTACCGTTAGGTTATAAAATTCTATTTTTACAAGTTTTTTTTTTTATTATTTTTATGACTGTATTATTGTTTGACGGTTTATTTGCTGGTTTGAAAATAACTGAGAAAAAAAACATTTAGCAATTTTGCATTTTTTGTAATTATTTTATTGGTACGGCAGTGGGTAGAGTGGAGATTGCATGTATGATGTACACACTACTACTTTTACATTTCACACATACTTTGATAAAACAAGATTAATTTTGTTTCTCCACACCAATACTTTTCGTGGCTCCTATAGCCGAGAAAGGGTAAAATTAGATAATGTTTAAATACAGCCCGACGTGAACAAGTTTGCATAAGAGAAGAGAGTTTTGTTTAGCTTCGTCCCTTTTACTAAAGTAAAATAAATTACATAGGCTACAAATGCACGTATTCAAGCAGACTGTATTCTATATTCATAGCGACTAGGCCTTTCAATTCCGAAATATCGGAATTCCGATTTATTTTAAAGTGTGCTTCGGAATTCGAATTACATTTATGTAATACCGAGTCCGACACGCATACGTTGGCGCTGAATCATTAAATATATCGAGTAATCGGTCAATCATATTGACGTGATAACGTCTTATAAATTGATGAATCACCAATCTTATAAATTGATGAAACACCGGCTGCATGCACGAAAAAGTGTAACATTCCTAACGTTCCGCCTGACCCTGTGCGTGCTTTTCTCGAAAACGGCCCTAACGATTTGGATGAAATTTACTGAAAAGGGATTTTGGGGGGCAAAAAATCGTTTTAGCTAGGTCTCATCTCTCGAAAAAATCGTTTTCATACAAATTTTATCATTATAAAAATCAATTTTTTGACGTATGAAAATACTTAAATATTGTAAGTAGGTTTCGGAATTTTATATAAACAATGAAACAATTGTTTTCAAAATATCATGATAGTTAATCTTTGAGACTTAAAATAAATACGAAAGAAAGAAAGTTAAAAAAAACAATTATATTATAGGTGGTGAGTAATTTTAATAAATAAAATTAACCTAAATTTGAAGCGAAAGATGCAATATCATAGATTCGAATTATTATAATTATTATATAAATTTAGGTTATGTATTACGGAATACGTTACCACGTAAAACTATCGTCCGTAAACCGATTTTACAGACAACCAATTTTTTTTAAAAAGTTTTTTGCTTACCTACTATAAAATAGCTACTTTTCATTTAATGTCACATTTAACATTTATACTGTAAAGTTGCGTAAAATAGAATTAGTCGTACGACTATGTCCACAGTAAATAATAGTCGACAGATTGCGAATTAAACGCAGCCTACATTTAGAAGTGATCTTGCTCAAAATTGAATTGTAAGTAATTTTTGAAAATTAGATGAAAATCTGTTATTTTACAGAAGGCATGTGCAAAAAATGTAGCATGTATCTTGTTCGTAAATATATTACGTTTCGCAGTGACTGTTTAAACTCGCTATGTTTTTTTCATTCACAAACAAGATACATAAAGTACAAAAAATAATTATTTTTTAATGTAAAATTGAAAGCCCCCGTCTGTTAACTAATTATTTAAACAATTATGAAATTAGTATATAATAGGTACTTGTGACTATATCAATTAAATTGAAACTAAATTTTTTTGCCTTTTATTAATAACTAGCGGCCCAGTCCGAATATGTAGATTACGGATCGCGGACTTTTCTGTAGAGCTATAAAAGGGGAACAATTCCACCATACAATGTTTTGTTATATCTCAAAGGGATTAGGCAGCGTTTTCGTTGAAAGTTCCCAGTCGGCTTGATTTTTTCCTACATCTTCAACAATTATGGTCATATTTCAACCAATTAACACAAAACATTAATGAATTATACACATAAACCTTTCTTTTGAATCACTCCGTCCATTGGTGAAAACCGTATGAAAATTCGTTCGGTAGTTTTAGAGTTTTTCGCGTTCAGACAGACAGACGCGGCGGGGGGATTTTGTTTTATAATATGTAGTGATATTTGAATGAATGAAACTTCTTTTTGCAAAAACAATTCAAACCAACACCAAACAATAACTTTTAATTATAAAGTTTGATTACCTGTGAAAATCAAAACAGAGTTAAAATATTGAACATCTTAGAAATTCGCAACGAAAATATGCGGAACGTATTTTATTTCGTCCAAAAAAATATAAATACAAATATCACACGGTCCGTGGAGTCGAGTATAGCGTATCCAGCTTTCAGGAGAACATTCGTCAGGATTCCCCCGATGTTAAGCATTTCGTGCGACATTACACATAAAGCTAGTGTAAACGTCATTCTCTCGCGCCCCCGTGAAATTCTTCCGCCGGCTTTAAACACCTCTAAATCCTTGTTTTTACACATAAATATAAATAACAAAGCTGTTTGAATTATATTAATTAAGACATTACACACACGGCTTGTTTTTTTTTTTTTGTTACAAGTTAATTATATTTTTACGCTACCGTGAAGCTGTTAATTTCACTATATCACTTATACCGTGCAATTATTTTATTCGATATGAAAGATTAGAAAGAAGTAGGCGGCAATGGACTCTTTCAGAATCAAATTGCATAATTAACTCATCGCTTTGATCGCCTTAAGACCGCTGCACACGAGGCTGGAAACACTGCTGGGACTTCTGCTGGCCGCCAGGCTGGTTACGAGACTTGAAATTACGTCAATGCGGGCTCGCTTGCTAGCTCACAAGATCGATTTTAAAATTAGAACAGAGACTATTTTTCTTGCTAGGTCCTCTGCTTGCTCTGAGCAAGAGCCAATCAGGAAGCAGTATTTTGCCACGTGGGCGACATGAACAAACGCCCACAAACCAACGTGGCGTCATTATGCTCACACAACAGACACGTGTTGCTCTGTGTTTATATTTGAACTGTCACTGCGCGCGCATAAGATCTAACAAAGCAAGCTTGTAAAGACGTCTCGTGTGAAGCGAGCACATAAAAGCAATTTAAGAAAACTAGCGATAGAAATCTAGAAGTCAACTCTAGCAAGGAATCTAGCGGAAAATCCGGCCTCGTGTGCAGCGGCCTTTCATGTACATTTTGACAGAAATATTTCTTATCTGATCGTATAATGATGGTTTTAAACGTACGACCTAAGTGATAAATAATTAATTAGCATGGTTTTCAGTTTAGAGATTTTTAAAAACACCGTCAGATACTGGAACCAATTCCGATTTAGACACTGTATCGGATATCGGATCCGGTTCCAGAAAACTTGGTCGGATACCGGATCCATCCCTATGAATGATTAAATCTATACTTCTATACTAATATTGGAAAGAGAAAATATTTGTATTTTTTGTTTGTAATGAATAAACTCAAAAACTACTGGACCTATTTTTAAAAATCTTTCACTAATAGAATGCCTCATTGTCACTGAGTAACATAGGTTATATTGTTAATCGAGTTAAATTAGAGATCCCTACGGAAACTCCAATAATGTAACCCAAGGTGTAAACAATATATCATATAAAACTCCTTACATCGCATGCGCTGCGAAAACTATTGATGATAGAATAAAAAAATGTACAACAATATTAAAGAACATGTCAATATCTACAAAAAAATTCCCCATGCCAAACGTCCAAGTATTGTAGTTATCTATTCTATTTATATCTATAATAATATACTAATTATAATAATATATCAGTTCTCAAATTTTGGCGCTGTAGTCGTTTCCTAATTAAATAAGTTTTTCAGAATTTTCCAATAATACAAAATATATCTACCGATGGTTTATAAATTAAAGATGGACACCCAAGTTCTCTTTCTTTCAAAAAGAGATCTAATTTAGGCACAACATGTTTAAATAAAAAGTGATGATGAGTATTTGGAAAGAATTCCGTGGCATAAGGATCGAAAATGAAGCAATACTGAGACTTTTTTAATACTAACGTTTCGATACGTTTTGTATCATCTCCAGAGTGTTCAAATGCGGTCACATGTTATCAGTATATTGTTGTTGATGGATTGAGAACATGGTGTCACTCAACTTGTTAATTGTTATTTTTTTAATATATTTTTAATGTGGATACTGGTTAATGTTAATGTTTTAATCTTTTAAATATAAAATTATTGTTACAAAATTAAAACAAGTGTTTTAACCTTCCTAACATTGTGCTGTGAATAATACTGTTTTAATTTTGTGACAATAATTTTATATTTAAAAGAAACTAATAATTTTAAAACATTAACATTAACTATTATCCACATTAAAAATATATTAAAAAAAGAACAATTAACAAGTTGAGTGACACCATGTTCTCAATCCATCAACAACAATATACTGATAACATGTGACAGCATTTGAACACTCTGAAGAGGATACAAAACGTATCGAAACGTTAGTATTAAATGCAAGTTTAAAAAAGTCTTAGTATTGCTTCATTTTAGATCCTTATGCCACGGAATTCTTTCCAAATACTCATCATTAACTTCAATGGATCACAGTTACTCTATTTATTGAATAGAGTCAATTTTCATTAAATAAAAAGTGTTTTAACATATTTTTGATATTTCTAGAAATGGTCTTCTCCACACATTCAACATTCACAAAATGTTTGCAGGATATCCAGCCTCCATCCTTAGTAATTATATAATACTAAATATTCCAGTCACCGACTGAAGAAATATAATATTAATGGCAGCTAGACGGCAAAGATAACTTTCCCGCGGCTTCGACTGCGTAAAGATCTTATTTTTGTCCGGTAGTGGCTAAATAAAAAATTAGCCTACCTATATTTTATCTATAGGTAGGCTAATTTTTTATTCTAAGAGAAATTAGTTGAAAAAGAAATCAAAAAGTAAAATTTTAAAGTAGCTCTTGCGAGAATAATGTCAACACAATAAATGAAAAATTTAACATTATTTTGTAGTTTAATCGAAGTGTTTTTTGTTGAAATGTGTATCCAGTAATATATTTTAAAGCTATGTGAAGCAAAATTTTCATGACTTTTCCGCAGTGACAAAAAAGGAACATAAACATTACTTAGTATTATGTAAGTTTAAATCTAAGTCCCCAATTTGAAAATGTTAAATCCGAGGAAATAATCTGCAAGTGGCTAGAATAACCTTACGCTATAATAAAACAAATCTCCCTTAAGAATTATTGCCGTCGTATGGGCTCAACCTTGACGTTACGTAGAACCCGCAACAAGCAGTCCGGAAGATGCGTACAAACTGTACACTATTGACAATAAAAAAATACAGAAAAGCCTCCTTAAAAAGTCATAAACATGGAGCAAAAATAAAATTTTGAGGTTGGCGTCAATTTAAGTACTGAAACTTCACCATCTATTTTTATTAAACTGGCGCCGATCTAAAAATTTTATTATTTTACCCTTTTTAGTGACATTTAATTTTTTACTTTCTAGTCTGCAACTAATTAAATATTAGCCGACTTCTTTTTTCTATATTCGACTAGCGGTCCTTCCCGTTTTTAGCCCGGTGCGATAAATAAATACAAAAATGTATTTCGTTTGCGGCCCGGCGTCTGAACTAATAGCTTTGAGTAAATTCTACCTGATTTGCTTCTGAACTAATAGCTTTGAGCAAAGTCTACCAGATTTGCTTCTGAATTTATAGCTTTGAGCGAATTCTATCAGATGTCGCTACTTGGTACTGAAACAGTTCTTTTGTTTGCTTCTGAACTAATAGTTTTAAGTAAAATCAATCAAATGTAGTTACATGTTAATGAAACAGTTTTTTTGACAAATAACCGTAATTTTGTACAAAATATTTAATAAAAACTATCCTATTGCACCATTCGAGACACATTTACAGAATTTAATTAAAGTCGGTTCAGTGGTTTCGGAGATTAGTGTGGCCAAAATTGTGACACAAGATTTTTATATATATATATTATATAACTTAAAAGTAGAAATATATACGAAAGAAAATTCCACATAAACGCGCACAAGCACACGCGTGCGCTTTAGACACTAATGAGATTAGTTGTGAAGAGTCTATAATCCAAAAAACTAGCTAACACTCATGCGCAAAACTGTCATACGAAATATCACTCTTTTCTAAAAATAAACAAATATTGCTTATTTTAATACGCATTCAGCTATTTTAATTTACAGCAAACGGAGATCAAACTCAAATTTTGTATGAAAAAGTTATATTTGGATACTTCTGACCATTATTATTCTACATTTGTACATATGCTAAAATACAAACTATGTAAACATACATAAATATGCAGATTTGTGACAAAAATATGTATTTATATGCCGGCAACATGACCTTCAGATTTTTTAAAACATTTTTTTTAAATACGTGTTTTTATTTAAAGTAATTTTTCTGCAAACTAAAGAAATTTATTCATACCTGCAAAATACCGTTTTTTTTAAATACGAAAATGATAAATTTTAGTTGTTATTTTCAAGGTGTTTGTCCATTTGTAACTTTGAAATTCGTGCGCCGTTAATGTCCAAAAAATTTTAGCTATTTAGAGATTCTCATTGAAAAAATAATAAATAACAAAGCAAATTTGTAAATGGATATTTTAGACACTTTGTTAATATAATAAAGATGTTAAAAATGTCATATAATATTTCAAAAATAATGTCGATAAAAAAAAAGTTAAACTATTATTTCTGATTTTAGGAAACTAACACTGGCGTTTCAAATAGTTTCTAAAAACAATTGCGTAGGTCGACAATATTTTTCACAAAAAATAGCGAGGTTTTAAAATTAAATTTTCTCAAAATGTTTATATAATTTTACAGCAAATAACATCTTAACTAATGTAATATTTATGTAATTTTATTTTTTATGTACAAAAGAATTCGGATTATAAAAAAAAATCTGAAACGTTAGTAAATATAAATCAGTATTCTAATTTAATTTTAATCATTCCGTCAATTTAACGTAAACCTCACATTTTTAGTTAACAAATTAAGTCTTTATTGTTTCAGTCTTTATTGTTAAAGACAATTAGTTCCAATAAACTTACAAGAAATATCCAAATGTGGTTAAATCATAATTCAACAAGTCTAAAAGTGTGTGTATAGTTAACATACATGTTTCGTGCGAAGAACGAGTGTTTCTGTTAGTCACAAACAAATCACAAGCCCCCAGTTTCCAAGTTTTTAATTCGAGAGCTAGTCAAAACGCCAATTGTACTTATTTTCAATTTATTACTAAGAAGATAATAATAATCTCGTAACACATTTATTCCAATCGACCAAATGCAAAGTTTCACTTCTGTAATGCGTTCCCATAACACATTTTTAATTTTTTCCACTTGTCCAAATGCAATCGTATATTTGTAACTAGAAGTTTCACTTCTGTAATGCGTTCTCGTAACACATTTTTAATTTTTTTCGCAGGTTTACTGCAAATAATAAATAACTCCATGGGCTGAAAATTATATTTTTATATATTTTTTTAAATACATTTTTTTTATAAATAATAGATGATTATTAAACAAAAATGAATTGTTTGATTTGCAACTCTAAAAAAAAATCAAAATTGTTTCGCGCACCTGACGGTAATCGAACTTGGACCGGCCCCGTGACAGGCCGGGATTCTACCACTGATCTACGGATGATTGCCGAGAACTAATGTTTATACAGAGTTACTAAGTACAATTTCGTGACAAATTCAGTTATATAGGAAACGAGGGTACCCCCGTTTTTAAGAAGTATTCACTTCGAAAAAATAATGGTTTCGTAAAAACAATTTTTTCACAAATTGAACGACTTTAACAAGAGAAGTGATCAAAATTTATTCGAAGCGTCTCCTTACAGAGAGACTTCGTTCCTCTCTGTTCTTTGGAGTTTTACAGTGTTATATTTTAATGATTTATAAATGTAACAATGTATACGGAGGAGGTGTTTTATCACATAGATTTCCTTCGCGTGAAATAACACCCAATTATAATTTCTAAGGCGTTGATTACATTGTATGAAATATATCCTTTACTCCAAAGCTCGGATATTTTGAAATATAGTGTTGGTTTATGCTAAACTTTGTATAAAGGGATGCGGCAAAATAAACGTGTAAATGTTTACAAACGTATATTAAAGGCTCATGTAAATATTATGTAAATCTTGTTATTAAACGATGCCTCGAAATAAAGGTACCTGCACAACACATACATACAAACACACTCACACGCATAATATATACATTGTAAATAAGCGCAGTGCTGTACTAAACTTCCAGTTCGTTGTTTTTTTAATTAATTTTGACGTGTAAACACCTTAGCGGTCGACCCACGGTACTGGTTCGACCGTCAGCGTAACGCGTCATACGTCATGTAAATAAGTGCACTAGTGTCTCATATAACAGAATTCGCGCAAATAGTTTTTTTATACATAGAAAAACAGAAATAAACACTGTATAAAGGTTTTGTCTTACATCACGCACGCGGATCGGTTGTCTTCGTCTGTTGTACACTGTGTTATGGACGTTTAAAGATTGCGTATGTTCTGTCTTAAAATAAAAAGACGGATGCCATTTCCGATATCAGTCAGTTTTTTGACATTAATATTTTGTGAAATGCAACGCCTTCTAACTTCACGATTTGTTATTAAACCTATATAAATGGCCATATCTAGGCAAGGTCTATGGTTCATCTGCAACAAATGTTACTTTTATTTTTTTAAAGCTGCAAATCACACAATTAATTTTTGTTTAATAATCATATTAAGTATATTACAAATAAAATTTTCGAATAATTTATCAGACTTAGTAAAAAAATTATATGATACATAATAAATAGCGAAAAGAACTTCGTTCCAACCGGGCGTTCTACGCCACCTCTCGTCTTTTTTGTTTTATTTTCCTTCAACCGCACGTAAAGGTGACACGTACGCTGTTTTTATATTGCACCTGCAAATATTGCTTCTGCAAATATTAGGTCTAAATTATTTTTTGATTCCATCAATTACATTTTTAAATTATCAAAAGCAGCTTACGTTAAACTTTTTTCCGAGTATCCAAATAAAAAAATTCTTCTCCCCCTGGCCCATGCGCCTTATGTTTTCCGCCGTAACGAGTGGACTGCACTAGGTCAGTTTGAACAGAAAAGAATTCAATGGAGCGAGCTCCCATTCAATTCAGCGTTTTCATTCACGACAGCTCCGTGTGTTGACTTGTGAAGGGCTACACTCTATCGTATTACGTACAGTACATTTACGGATAACTGTTTTTTAAATAATCTGTTTTTATTTCTACATTTATAAAGCATTACTCGTTCCCCTAGCATCGCAAGTAGAAACTTTATTTGTTTTATTATATTTTGTCAACATGAGCGAATCCGAATATAAAGAAGTCTATACTTTGAGTTACTATTCTTAAAATTTTAGGAAAATATTTTAATCCTTGCTAAACATTTATAAAATGTGTTTAGGCCTATTTTTTTTTAATCCCGAAGACCGTTAAATGGTTCGATTGTTGCCATTTTAAAAAGCCTTTAATGAATTCCAATTGGTTGTACGAGACTGTAGACAAATGACTTCACGCCTTGTTCGATAGGCGGTCAATTTTTAATTACATTTATAACTCTTATTAATATTTTCAAAAACGAAAAAATACAGATAAAATATTAAGTTTGTTCCCAGTAGCCAGCAAACGGCAACAAAACCGTCACATGCATGCGCAATAGCTACAACGTGTTCCAAAACCGACACAAACAGCTTCGTTTTAGCTACTGCGCATGCGGGTGACGGTTTTCTTGCCGTTTGTTGGCTGCTTGGAACAAACCTATTTTTCCCCATTAATCTATTTCAATAATCAGTGAAAAAAGGACAATACCCAATTGCCTATAGAATTATGTGACACGGTGAGATTTTATGGTTCCAGGGGTATAAACACCAATAGTAGCGTATTGTGCCGCATTCTATGTATAAGCAAATACACTAATAATTCCTCAAAAAAACGGTAACCTGTTGTTGGGTCGAAAGACAGATAGAAACCGAGCTGAGAGCGAAGTATAAAATTCCTTAAGTTGGAAGTTCATTGAAATGCAATAGCATCGTATATAAAATTTACGATATAATCATGTAATATCCCTTCCGGCGAAGGCCGCGCGTCCGTCGGGGTCGACGACGTTTGCGTGTGTGTGTGTGTGTGTGCGTATCAGTTCGCGTCGTTTGGGTGAGCGTCATGAGCGTCCCGACGAAAGCATGGCGTTCCACTGTGTTTAACGTCAGTGTCCGGTGAACGCCTTCCCCTTACTCCTCCGGCAGTACGGTTGCCGTCATGCTATACCCTATCATTCCGTATGTGCGGCCAAAGTGGCCATTACGTCCATTACCACAGGTTGCCAATAAAACCGTGTACATACATACATACATATATTACATGTATGTAACTTAAAGAGTACGTAAATTATATAAGAGGCGATGTTTAGACTAGTTTCCCTGATGTGTACGGGAATTAAACAAAAATAATTTAAATCGACGCTTCAGAAGGCAGCCCCGCTTTTACTTTTCTGTTTTCTAATGCATAAATCCCCAAAATTTGAGGTAAGCAGTCTTTCAAAAATATTGAAATTACCGGTGTATCAATATGTGATATTAATATAGTTGGGTTCATGTTTCAAACACCATCATCACCTCATCCTGTAAAATACGTTTGACAACGTTCAACCTTAAATTAATAAAGTTTTTTTTCTAATTGGTCTATGATTACCATGGCGTGAGGATGAAGAATAATACATGAGTAGATCAGTACCGATAAGTTGAAAACACATGAGTTTATTATTCAACCAGCAGGCTAGGTGAGAAGTAAGGAAGAAACAATTAAAGCTCTGAAACTACGCTGCTGAAAATTAGAATTTCGCAAGGCTTTAAGGAAATTAGGTCCGTTCATTGGGAAAATACGCCCGACCAACTCCAAGTTTTGATGGATTTGGAATGACAATGAAGCCATGAAAAGTGGACTAGGCTTGCGCAAAACAGTTCCAAAGAAGGAAGAAACATGTCCAAGAAACAATCTCTCTTTCAATGATACTATAGATGAGTGTTGACGGATTGTCTAAACTAAACGGACAGAAAGATGCTTCGTAGTAACGCCGCATCCACCCGAACACGCCAGACGTTCTAAAATAGGCTTGCGCGGCTGCGCCAAACATTTCCAGAAAAGGAACGAACATGTCCAAGGAACGATCTCTCTCTTTCAATAATTCTAGATAAGTGTTCGAGGATTGTCTAAACGGGTAGAAAGATGCTTCGTAGTAACGCCGCTTCTACCCGAACACGTCAGACGTTCGAGTACAAACTTGCGCCAAACATTTCCAGAAAAGGAACGAGCATGTCCAAGGAACGATCTCTCTCTTTCAATGAATCTAGATGAGTGTTCGAGGATTGTCTAAACGGGTTGAATGACGCTTCGTAATAACGCCGAATCTACCCGAACACGCCAGACGTTCGAGGAATGAACAAGATACCCAAACTGTGGTCGTGATGAAATGGTACTATATGTTGGAGTATGGACGTGTCAAATGCAAAAGATGGGAAACATCTATGACATAAGACAATATTTTTGGAGCTAAGCTACTCAACTTTACTGTTAATTTTGAAAGTTTTAACTTCTTATCTATACTCCTGTTGAAAAAATCCAAGTAATTCGAGAACAACTTTTATAGGGTGATTATTATTAGATATACTACAGTAGATTATTGGTTCACACAGGTTATAAACTAGAAGAAAAGACGTGGAGCGTGTTAAAATGGAACATTTTGTGTATAACAAGAAAAGCGCAACAAGAAGACTGTTGGATGGATGAATAACTCACTATAGATAGAGGAGGATGTAGTTTCAGCAGCTAAACACATTTTATACTAGCGTGTTAACTGCTCGTTTACAGTCGACGGAACGGATTCACGTGTCGTAACCACGTGTGCAATGTTAGGGGCGTAAATTGAATTAATTTATGTCCGATACTTACTTCATACCGGTCGATTACTTTAAGAATTTGTTGTAAATCAATCATATTTTCTATAAAAGAAAATAAACACAAATTGCAAAAAATACAATTTAATGTACATTCTCACTGAATTTAAATTTAATTGCTCTTTGTAATAACTATAACTATCAATTTTTAGAGATACCAACGCATGGTAATGATTTGAAAAAAATGTAAGTATAAGAAATCCTACGTAATGCCAATATGCGTTGCATTAATTTTTTCGAACGAATATTACACCAACAATCAACTAGTTAGACAACGTTGTATTAAGAAAAAAATATGTTCCAGAATAAATTGAAAAAATATAAATAATAAGGGCGTTGATAAGAAAAAAATATTTTTTTTAATAAACCACTTTTTTAAAAAGAATAAAATAATTTTTTCAGCTTGTATAGGATTTGAAACGAAAAACGTGGGTGCATACGACAGGTATATAAGAAGGGTAGGGTACTATCAATGAAAAAATCTATTATTGAGATAAAACAAACAATGCACCCCACGTTTTTCGTTTCAAATTCTACAAGTAAAAAAAATTATTTTATACTTGTTAGTTCGTTTTTAAAACGTGGTATATTAAATTTTTTTTATATACTTCTTTTTAGTTAACAAAAACGTGGTTAAAACAAAAATACATCGTAAAAATTATTTTCTTCTTTATTTTAGTATTTTCTCGTACATAATTTTATCTAATTCTGAGTTATGTTAAAAATTTCAGTTCTCTATGTCGTCAGGAAGTTAGTTTAAAATCAATTACGAAGTTCAGCCCGACATACACGAAAAACGAGTTAATATAAACGTGGTTAAAACTAAGGTTACAAAAATTAAAATTAACACCTTTTTGCAGTATTTGTAGAATGATTTCATTTAGTTTTTTGCTTATTAATATTTAACTTGAGGCATATCCACAAACAAAGTTATATGTCGCTTGACGATTGTTAATACAATTTTAGCAAAATTTACTACATCCTTAGCCCAATTAACGTAACGGATATTACAACCTTTCACTCAATATATTTCTGATCGAAATTAACGATAACAGTAAAAACATGCATATATGATTTTTTGGAGACTTTTTTTGTATAATTTGAACTGATTAAGTAGCAATAATTACATTATAATATATGAGTAGCGGTATTTATTTTAAAACGTCTTAACTGATCTTTAATACAGTTATAACTTATAATATGCATCTACTTTTAATAAATCGTCTGATTATGAACGGCGAATTGCAAAAAAAAAAACATATGGGAATTATATTAGCATATATTATTATTAATCAATTTGAATATGTTGTCACTCTAATTAGATAGCATGTGATACCTTTTAGCTGCCGTTTTAAAACATGTAATTTATAATGAACACTATACAAACTGTCTCATGATGTGAAAAAACCTTAATTTTGAAGTTAAACTTCTTTAGTGACGTATCTGTTTAAAATAGTTTTTTGTGACGTTAAAGGGGAAACGATACAACAGAGGGGAAATAGTAACCTTGAGCGCAAAAAGAAGGGGCGATTGCATACATGTTTAATCTATATCTATGTTCCAAGAGTGATTTATTCAATAGTTTTACGTGGGTAGTAATATTTTATAACTGTCAAAGTACTATTTAATAAAAAGAGTGTCTGTTGATAAATAATTAATGTATAGGTACCTACTATAGAGTATAGAGACTATAGAGTGTTTATATGCTGTATACATAATATAAACATTTACAAATGTGTACCTATTTATTGTTTTTCAACCGTGAGCTTCTGTGAGTCAGGCTCACGCGTTTTTTTATTATCATTACAACTTCCCTGATTACTGGATGATTTTTTTATAAATAAAATAAAAAAAATTTTCAGGTTAGAGTTAAAAATGTGTTGTTCTCAACGCTCGACGTAGAAAATGTGTCTATAAAGCTTTAATAGCAAATATTTCAAACTTGGCCCGTGAAATCAATCTGAAATTTCAACAGCTGTTAGACATTAGTGTTTTCTATAAAATATTCAAATTGGGTAAAAATCCTAAGAAAAGTGATTAACGCTTGAACTATCGTAAAATGCATTACATGAAGTAAGTACGAGTGCACAAATAGAACACAATGCTGCACTTTAACATTATATGACATACAATGTAATTGTAATAGATATCGTGCCAACATTTGCATTTGTGAATTGAGACGTACAGATTTATGTTTGTATTGCGTCTGCGCTAGCGCCAATCCATTCGCTTGGAAATATTTGACTTAATACACGATATACTATTATTTAATATATGTGTTTACCGCACGCTAGAGCTAGTGTAGTAGTACACCCCTGTTGTGAAAAAATTACCATTCTGCAATGTTTTTATGGCAGCACTGATACAAAGCTTAAAGTTTAGGGTCACAAATATCGGATCACTCTGGTTCTTACATTCGATATTCTAGAATTTAGATAATGATGAGCAAAATCGATCTTGGTCTTGCATTTTTGCAAGACCAAGACCAAGACCATACTTACTCTAGGAAGCCCAAGACCAAGACCGAATAAGCAAGACCAAGACTGATACCAAGGCTATTTCAGTCTTGGTCTTGGCAATAATAATAATTTATACCTATAAAAAACCTTGATGATGATAGTATTTAGAAAAATTATTAAACAGATGTAACAGGTTAAATGAGTAGGTAAAGACCAAGACTGAATAAGCAAGACCAAGAACAAGAGTAAGAACAAGACCAAGAGCGAATAAGCAAGATCAAGAACGATACCAAGACTATCTCTGTATATTGAGGTCGGTGAACAAATTAATAAAAAAAATATGTGGATTTTTCATTAATTCTAGAAATCCGATATTATTTTCTTCAGTTTCGGATTTAATACATTTAAAAGTTTAGTCCGAAATTCAACCTAAGAAAAACCGGTTTGATGACATAGAAATTTCGTAGTCAAAGACCTCAGATATAACTGATAATAGAGGATAGATTGATTGATCGCAAGCATTCATTTGAACCAGTAAATATTTTTTGATTGACTGAGAAAACATCGTTTGAAATAAAAATTTAATTGGTAGTTTTTTCAATACATAAAATTTGATAAGTAAGGTATGTTTTAATAAAGTCTGGACTGGAAATGGAATTCCAGCTTGTCGTGCAGTCAACGCATGATATATAAAAATCATTTTTGCTTTTACTGATTTATAGCGTTTATTTGGTTGCACTCCAGTCGGCGAACATTTTGATTATTGCTAAAGTTTTGCAGTTTGCTATTTTATATAAAATTGTGTTTTATTTGCAAATTATTTTTTTTTGTGTCAAATAGCGTGTATTGTTGGGATGCCGTTGTGTATATTGCCTAACCGTAGTTATTCTTCTAAATTCTTATCCGTTCGTTTTTTATAAGTTTTTTCTTTTACTTTACAGATCAAATTATAATAACTTAAAAAAAATACGGTACAACGCTAAGGTGATCCTGATAGTAGGTTTTCTTTTTTAAAAAAAGACTGAATTATTTATATGTAGGGTGACGTATTTATTAAGTCAATTGGGATTTACACGAGAAAGTGTAAAAGCGGAAAACAAAACAAAGACATAAGTGAACATATAAATAGATGTGATGACGTGCCAGTGCATCATCAATAGTAGTGCTATCTGCAGTTAAAGACGCCGCCATTACACATGTATGGCGGCTATATGAACAGCTGAACAGCACGAGAGCATATTCGGAATTGCAGAACTGATCACACAAAAAGCCTGTCCGCGAAAGCGATTTGTGAAATTAAATATATTAAAAAATAAAGAAAAGATTTTCCATTTTTGAAATATCAAAATCTGCTGAACTTTTCTTTTGCCATCAAAAGCGTGTATTCAACGCCTTTGTTTACTTTATGGCGCTTCCATGGCTCTCCCGGTTTCCACATTGCAAATAAAAAACTGATAAAAGTAATAAACATATATCAATACCTGGATTTTCAATTTAATATATTTAAAAAAAACCTTTACGCGTGGTTGAAGTAAAACTTTTTTTAATTTTTTTACCACTCTCACTTTTTAGGAAATATTCACTCACAAATTAAATCATTGGTAAATTAAATTATATATATTATACTTATATATTATATTAGATGCTTATTGGTTTGCGTCTGTAGCTATTTTTCTTATAGATGCGTTTTGATGCTGCCATCTGTTAGTCAATGCCTTTAAATAGTGGAAACCGATCACAAAATTGGTTTGCGCCCGTAGCTATGTTTCATCTTTCATTCCGTCATCTATTAGTCGATGCCATTAAATAGCGAAAATTCAAAAACACAATATTACGTCCGTCAGAAAAAAGATCTGAGTTACTCTCAAGTAGAACCTAAAGCAGTTTTACTTAATTAAGTAAATTCTCTAACGCCATACAGCCTCAATTTCATTACGGAACATGGAAGTAAAACGATTCTCTCTAAAACAAAATGTTCTGAATGAGTCTTTTACTTCAAAAATAATAATTTGAAAATATATGACAAAATAACCCTAAATGTTGTAGGCTTTAAAAACATTAATCGAATGTTTTCAAACTTTAATTTATAGACGATTGCATATTGCATATTTTGAAAAGTGTTTACATAATTTCAAATATTTCTAAATTCTATTTAAAACTGATCAGTGTAGAAATAATGTTGTCCACGCTTGAAGCCATGCTCAAACAAATAGTCGTTGAACCAAGTTGGAGATAGTTCAGTGTCGCTAACCTAACACCATACCGTTACAAGCATCATTTGTTTTTGTGGATCCTTTTCTTTAACAGCTGACACATTTCTGGCATATCCTGTGTCTTTACGCTGATCTATAGAGGTGCGAGGCTCCAGAAAAAAATTTACGATGCAATATATACAAGCGACACAGAAATTACTCAACTCTCTTTAAGTACTGTGAATATTTTATTATTTTTGCAGGACTTTCGTGTACCAGAATGGTAATAACGGTTCACTGTCTGTCTAGTTCATTAGTTCTAAATGGTTAGAGCAGAGCCGGTCCTACCGTAGGGCTAACGGAGGGGATGCTTCAGGCACCAAGACCCAGAGGGCGCCTCAGTGATAAAGAAAAATAAAGAGAATCAATATTTTTGACGCTTTTCGATATTACGGGTAATTGGACTTCGCTCATTCCTAAAACTTGCCTTTGGCAGGCATTGGGTTAGAGCTCATCAAAATAGGCGACTTCCCATCTGTGTCCTAATATATTACGTATAATGTGTTTGACAGAAACAGATATAGTACAAACATGGCTGGCAACTAATTGGACAGCTGGTTCGACAATTTTTAAGTAATACTACACAAGAACATTTTTTCAATACAATTTTTACGTTATCAAAAAGAGTCAATTTGTCAATAATTTCGTTCGAAACCACTTTGGTTTAATATTAATTTTTGTGTGCATTTCTGGCGAGTGTTTCAATTATCATTATGTTTAAAATACTTAAAAACTAGATCTCCAAAATTAAAAAAAAAATTAACCGTATAAGATATACCCATAAATAACATTTTAAATTTCAGATTTGAGCAAAGTTACAGATAAAGGCTGGTTTATAATTTTGAATTTGTCAATGAATTCCAATGCCGGATTCAGAGGTCTGGAGGCCTCGGGGCAACAAAGGAGTGAAGGCCCTTTGGCCCCAAATTATTTTCCAAATAAAATGGACAATTTTTTTCAGTCGAGTTTTTCAATAAATAATTTATTGTGAAATCAAGTATAGAGTCTTTTATTATTTAACAAACATATAAATATAATCGGAAACAAGAAATTGAAAGAACAAAAATAAAGAGTCGAGACACGGAATCGAATACCCAACCTCCGAGGCTGCGGGCGAGTACCACCCCACTCAGCCATTGGGAATACTCTCTAAAGATGGGTAGTAAATTGTAAGTGCTTATCAGGGCCATTTGAGATTTTGATATTTTACTGATTGCCTGATAAGAGTGAACAAATAAAGATCGATGATTTCTGTTAATATTTAATATAATCATGTACAAAGTACTTTAGGTAAAGGAAAACACGAAAAAAAAATATCAAAGGAAAAGTTGCTTACTAGTCTGAATTTGAATTTTTTTCCCGAAGTCTCTATTGTGGGTGCCCCTCTTTTGTGGAGGCCCCGGGGCTGTAGCCCCGGTTGCCCTCCCTTCCCTAAATCCGGCCCTGATGAATTCACACGAAAGGAACTCTGAACAGACCTGTGTATTGTTTATAATGTTAGGCATGCTGTGTTTTAAGATTAAGCCGTTGCATACGTATGCAAGCAGTTATCTTTCTCCACCGTTCAAACCGACTGACAGATTGTACCTACACACGTATACAAGTACAGCATGCAATATGGGTGACGCGTCGATATATAAACTGGATCAGAAATCAATGCACGTTATATTAATTAAAAAGTTTTCCATTTTAGTTTTTTTACTCTTAATCATAGACCTTAAAATTACATAAATTAATGACGACAGATTTTTAAAAATAACAAAGTTATGTTACTTTAAAGCAGTGGTTTCCAAACTTGATGTTACTACGTCTCCCTTAAAAATATTTAATCATTTGGCGCCCCCCTGAAGATTCCATAAAATAAAAACACAAAGATTTTTACTCTTTTAAAATTTATTCATACAAACTAATGGAAAACGATATTTTATTATTGTTTTTAATGAGATAAATGTGCTTGTCTATTAGCACAAAGTTTATCAAATCTTGGTGTTTGTGACGATATAGCTCTTTTTCTACAACTAAACGAGCTCGATATTTAGATTTAATTAAAGCACGGTGGTATTTTTTCATTTATTCTCTCATTTTTTACATAGAAAACTTTAGCAGTAATTTGGAAAATTTCAATAAATAAAATTATCGACCAATTTTTCAGACAATTGGTCGATAATTTTATTTATTGAAGAGTTCTAATCAGACGTTAATCAAAGATTTTAATTTGGAAAATTGGTCACTGTGACTAATTTTCGCGGCTCCCTTTAGACTACTCCGCGCCTCCCTAGGGAGGCGCGCCTCCCAGTTTGGAAAACGCTGCTTTAAAGTTTCATATGGCACAAGTGTCAGATTTAATAGTTACTGATAATATGAAGGCCCACCTGCCCCCCCCCTCTTGCTACGCCAATGTGAATTACTAAAACAATTTTTAATTTTTATTTCAAAATATCTGCCAATAATTTTAGATAAATAAGGTAATTGAGTTCTGGTACACTTTTATGTATTGTCCAACTCGTCTAGGTAAATGTAGAAGCAGTACTCTAATTGCATTAAACAGAGTGAGAGAGAGGTGTAAATATAGAAAGAGACAAGTAGACCTGACAAAAGCGAGTCTTAGTTGAGATAAGTCACGGACTGAATCAGGAAATGAGAAAGAGCACTAGGAATGGTACATTATACAACAAGGCACCTCGCTGGTACTCGGGGTACGGTGCAGGACATGGGCAGGGGGTTAACTTTTAAAACCGGCGGAGCTATAAATTGGTGCATACAGATGGTAGTGGTGTCGCGTGAGCCAACCCGAGCCGGCGGCATCTGCGGGAGATAAAGCTCCTCTGCTGTGATGCTGCACACACACACCGAGAGAGAAAATATAGGTGACACGCTCGAAAAATTATTGGATAATCGTTTCACTAAGCCGTGAAATTTCGCTAATGATTGTGGTCTAGCAAACAGCCGAGATTGTTGAGATGTTGTTTATGTGAAGTTACAATCGACTCATCGTATTCGATTCTGAATGCTTATTGTTTGCCTATCTTTTCGAAAATTCGCAAAATTCCATTTTGTCAGCTAGTGCCAAATCTGTATAACTAATAAATATGCATAGAATTTTTTTAAAATAAAAAACAAGGGTGAACAATGAAAAACTACGAAATTGCTTTTACAAGGACCGTTCAGCACGGTTTAAAGAAGATATAAAAAAATTAACCAAAAAAAAATATAGTTTTTTATTGTACTTTCAAGGAGTCATAAATAGGCAAATTCGTGTATTTTCAAATTTAAAAAAAAATAATTACCCGAAAACTATTGATTTTACAACTAATATTCATAATTTATTGACCATTTTTCGTTGTTGTAAATGGACTAAAGAATCAAATAAAGCGTGCGTGCGGCCTTTAAGTACGATTGAAGTACAATACATTAGAGCTATAGAGGCAAGCAGGGTCGGTCTGGGAATTAAAAAATTACCGGTAATATTGTCAAACGCATCTATGAGACGTTGGAACTAAAAAGAAAAAAATCCAAACCGGACTGGACCGGCCCACGGAGCACCGGCGGCCCACGATTAAAAATTCCGGTATTCCCTGAGGCCAGACCGACGCTGGAGGCAAGGAGTATCCATAGCTGAGATACCGAAAAGATTTACTTCGGTTATTTCCGGCTCTTCGTCCGCCTCTCAGACTGAAAATACTATACTCTTACATAGTCCACATGCATTGACTTAGCTTATACTATGTGACGGCAACTCACGGAGTTCCCCTTCGCGAAATTCATAAAACGCACCTAAAAAGTTTTACTTCAAAATGGATGTGAATAAGTTTTCATACGATGTAATTTCACCAAGACTTTTACTATTGAGAATAATTTTATGAAATGCAAAAATTCTAAAGCTTTGGTGGAATTCAACTACCTAATAGATTTTATTTATAAAGGGATATTGCAGGTTAAGGAGCTATAATTCGGCCGTGCACTCAATTAACAATTTAACGGAAACCATTATAATGAAAAACATAGGTAAAGTCGCGCTTGTTGGATGAAGCCATATACTTTTATTCTATACTGAGCATAAGAATAAAATCGCAATCGAACTATTAGGGTGCAAACATATACTTCTGTATTTTTTTACGCCGTAAGCACTGGCGCATCCTGGAGGGCAAAACAAGCACGGAGGAGCCGGCTTAAGAAATTTCTAATTTGCCCCCTCCTGGGACAAAAGCTGGGTACGCCCATGTTAACGTAATAGAAAAAGACAAAGTTTTTGAAACAGAGATACTTTATTCAGATTGAATGTAAGTATACATCAACCAATCCTAACATCGGAGAAATCAGGGAATTACATCGAAGAAAGAGACGCAGATATATTTTCGATACGCTTTGTTGCGTACACTCACCGCACATTGAGTAGAGATAGGCAATGATTCATATAGTTAATTTAATAGATTTATGAATGAAGCACACAGAAAGACAGCAAGCCGATACGTTGCAAACTGTCTGGAAATTTAATAGTTTTGATTAATCGTTTCGCGATTGGTTGGTTTTTAAGTGAGCAACTCGCGCGGCAACATGTAATATGTATTATGTGCAATACGATTCCGGGCAATGTGTTCACATCGGACCTCGATCCCTCTCCGCGTATTGTTTTATGTACATATACAGATCTGCACTGTGCACATGCTGAGTGTTGGGAATGTACAGATACTCTTAGGCGGTACTGTAAGCAATTAGTTGGACAACTGTAAGACTATCTCTATAAACAGGAAAACAGGAAGTAGATTTGATATTCGACAAATGAGGAATTCGCGACACTATAACCGGAATAAGATTATACATGCTCGAAAATTCAGGTCATCAGTGAATCTTATACTCATACTAGCGGTCCGGTTCGGCTTCACCCGAATTTGTGGATTGTTACTATTTGTTCGTTGATTTTAAATACACCCATTTTTTTCGATTTACACGGTTTTGACTTGAAAATTTTTAATTTTCGATTTACACGTTTTTCTCAGGAACGTATCTACCGTGTAAATCGGGGGATAGGTGTATTGGTAGAAAACTTTCAGAGAATACTCCTACATCCAAATTTACAAACTTTACGTCTTTCTAACATTAGTATAGAAAACGTTTAAAAGAGTGGGACACTCGATGAATTAAATGAACTATAGCAGACCCGGTCACGCGTTGCTGTGGCTCACTTATAAAACGTTAAATTACTGTTATACTGAATCATTTAATTCTGTAAAATTAACTGTTCAATAATAAAAAAAAGAAGGTTTTTTCCGATCGAAAAACCTACAGGATTGAAAGAAGGGTGTTAGGTTAAGAGTTAAATTTGATTTGCGAAGAGCTTGTCGAGATAGGTTATTAAGCACGTTCCAACAATGATACACAAAAAACTAAGCACAATGCGTCATCGTATTGTTTGTATATGAAACACATGTGACGTGGAATTAATTGTAGCGATCAGATTTGCTTCTGAACAGATAGGTAGATGTCGCTATTTAGTACTAAAACAGTTCTGTTTTTTTCTAAACTAAATTAGTTCAGAAGCAAACAAACAGGTTTTTTGAGCTAATAGCGTAGTTTTGTACAAAATATTTAATAAAAACTATCCTATAGCGTAAGTTGCACATTTACATAATTTCATTAAAATCTGTTCAGTGGTTTCAGAGATTAGCGCGGCCAAAATTGTGACACGGGAATTTTATATACATAGAAGATAGATATAAAGCTGAAGAGTTTGTTTGTTTGGTTGAACGCGCTAATCTCAGGAACTACTGGTTCGAACTGAAAAATTATTTTAGTGTTGGAGTCCATTTATCGAGGAAGGCTATAGGCTATATAATATTACAACCACAGTTTTGATTTGCCAAGAGCACTTTTTACAATCTGAAGGAACAGTCACGGCTAAAATCAATTACTGCACTAATTTGTGCTAGAGTTGGGGAAAAAATAACTTCACGATGAAAAAATCACTGTGACAAGCCGTTTAAAATAATCACTGTGATCTGACAAGAGATATCTACGTTCCAAACTAACGTATGTCGTTCCATGTCACCGCAGTCACTGTCGCTCAAACATTACACTATGATCTGACGAGATATCTACGTTCCAAATTAACGTATGTCGTTTCATGTCACCGCAGTCACGACGGTCGCTCCAAGTTCCAATAGATCTACGTTCCAAAGTAACGTATGTCGTTTCATGTCACCGCAGTCACGACGCTCGCTCCAAGTTGAAAAAGATCTATGTTTCAAAGTAACGTATGTCGTTCCATGTCACCGCAGTCACTACTCAGTACCTACTCACTGTCGCTCAAAGTCAAACATGAACGGAGTAGGCAAACAACGCCGTTGTGACGTCAGACCGTGCGGGCTTGTGATGTGAGTGATCGACGTGACAAAGTCACGATGATTTTTCACTGTGATTTTTGTGTAACCGGAATAACAGTCACTGTGATCTCATAGTAACGACTTTTCCCATGTCTAATTTGTGCGGGTTGTTTTCAAATGCACTATATCTATAATGTCGACATTTCTGTGTAAGCAATTGCATTGGCCGGAATAGAAGTCGTGTACCGACGGACTGCAATTGGCACGAACGCAATGCATAATAAACCGGTAAACGTTTACTGATGTGTAATTATTGATAGATGTTACCAACGGTATCAGCATATCGCGCACGCGTCATGTGCGTTCAACTAAAACGGACAGACAGTCGATCAAATTTGCCATTCAACACCATTTACATACCGATCTTGTCCCGCATATGATTATGAACTGATAAATATGCCGTCAATCTTTACTAATATATAAAGCTGAAGAGTTTGTTTGTTTGAACGCGCTAATCTCAGGAACTACTGGTTCAAATTGATTTTTTTTTGTTGGATTGCCCATTTATCGAGGAAGGCTATAGGCTATATAATATCACGCTACGACTAATAGGAGCGGAGCATCAATGAAAAATTTTGCTAAATGTAACTCAAAATTTGTCCGTCTGACAGTCTTTTAAACGGTAACTCCGATCATCATGAAATTTAGACACAACATTCATCTCGGTAAACTAAGGTGAATGTGCGTACTCTATCCCTCCCCACATTCGTTCTTTTGCACCCGGATGAAACCGGGCGAGACCGCTAGTCTTAAATAATCCTTAAAGACAGCGCATAAGCAATAAGGGCTTCGTTATTTCTAGATTTTTCTGCCCAGTTGAGTGGATTACTTTCAGAAGTCAATATATTTCACTACATCTATGTTTGTATCTAAGATTGAAATAAATATATTATTATTATTATTCACAGTGATTGTTCAGAAAATGTATCTTATCAAATGAGTTTTTTCACGTAAAACAAATCTTAATTAGAAATAATATACTTATATTTAAATCAATAGTACCTAATGATCTAATTTTATTCCATACTTATATATTATACTACGAGCTGCGAATCCGGCTTTGCTCGGGTCAAGTAATGTACGGATACATTCTTTAATTTGCTGTTAGTGTGCTTTATTACTGTAAAAATGTGAATAATCGAATTTTGGGGATATATGTTGCCGATTCAAAATTAATATTTTTCAAAATTTCAACGATTTGAAGTAGTCAATTAAATTAGCTCTGAACATATTTTTATAATTTTTTTTGTAAGTAGTTGTTTTTATTCGATCCCCCTATATCTACGCAAGTAAGCGGGAAGCGTTGGTTTAGAAAACTTTATAATAAACGTTATGCATTTACTCATTTTTAGTCGTTTATCAATTTTTGAAATAAAACGTCCAAAAACCTTTTAACAGCCAGTTGTGAATTTAAAAAAATGTCCATTTAATCGAACAGATGCGTTGAAAACAGTAAATCAGCATGAAACTGCAGAAAAATTACGTTGATAATTCTCGAAAATAAAGTCATAAATATAAATTATTTTATTATACATATCATAAGAGCATATAAGGTATTTAAGAGTGTTATAATACGATGTGTAAAATTATGAGCATCTGACTCCGCGTGGTTTCTTTTAGTTTATATAATAATACGGATATTAAAAAACGATTTTCGTGGATGTATATTTTATAGATAAATATCTCTGGAACTAATCAGTGAGGACAGGTTAATTTAAAAATCGTAAATTAAAAAATCTATAATAATTGGAGAAAAAATGAATGTAAACATTTAGAGTACGATCAAATATATACTTGGCGAGTTTTATTACTGCCTATTAGCCAAGTCGGATAGCCACAAATATTTAAAAAAATATATTTATTCCATTATTTTTTTATTGAATTTATATTCCTAAATAAAGTCGACGAATACGATTTAAAAAAAAATATCGAAATGATGTACTACACAACGACGAACTTAGCGCACATGAAAATTTTCCAACATGTTTTTGCATATTTTTTATATCTATATCTATGTAAGCGAAATACTATTCTATGACTCATTGATTCATCACGAAGTTTCCAAAACTAAGAACGCATTTTATGCAAATCCTGTCCAAAACGGATTTTTCATCTACCATCACACTATATGGGTGTGGTTGCGATGATGGGAAGGTCAATATAATATTTCAAGAGAAAGAGAGGGAGAGAAGACGAAGAGAGAGAGGAAGAGTGAGAGAGATTATATGTGATGGTAAGTGAAAAATCAGTTTTGGATAGAATTTGTATGTAAATCCGTTCTTAGTGGGTGTCCACGTCGAGAAAGAAGTAACTATGCCAAATAATGGGAACACATCCGTGTTTCGTCTAGTAACGGCTAGTAATAATATAATAACAACAGTAAAAAAACAATATTTTATTAAAATACGTTTACGGAAGGTTAGGTCATTTTCAGTAATTTTTCATCGACTGAATTGGATTTAATTAAATTAAAATACTAAGTTTATGTGTACGTACTAAAACTAAAAATCCAAACACTTATTTCGTTACATATTAAATAAATCTAGGTATAATCTACTTATTCTAAACATTTCTATCTTCTCGCAACATTACTTCTCTTACTTTAAACGCGAACAGTAATTCAGCGATTAATATAATTATTTCCTTGACAATTTACCGTTTTGACAAGTTTTATGTCATTCTTTATAAAGATTTTGTAAATTTATATTTTCCATGATTTTAAAAGATAGCGCTTTGCGTTTTTAATTGTATCATTTATTGTCAATGATACACACATAAATAAAAGCATAGTTTTTGTTTAAATAATTAAATACAGTTCTAAATCAATGGCATTTTAAATAATAATTATAATACATTCGAATACGTTTTAATATCTCGTGTCCGTTGTTTAAATCATGCCAAATTATTTTTCTTGAGAGAATTTTTATCCCTCAATCATACAACAGTGTGTATGTATTTAGATTTAAAGCATTATTTTATATACGAGTGTGACATTAAGGAAAAACGAGGATCAGCGAGTTTTAACAGTTACACGTTCCACAAAAGCATTACCTTCGAGATACTCATTACCTTCTATTTTAACTTCATAATAATATGATATTCTATATGTGACGTGATCTTGCATTTCAATTAAGTTATTTACGAAATATTCGTCTGCTTTGTGTCGGTTTGTTAGCTCTGTTCATCTCATAGAATTAAATGGTAACTGACAGGTCGTTTTAGAAATTGACTGTTGGATTGGTAAGATCGCATTTTTTTGTTTAATTTTAGGCGCACGTGAAAAATGGGTCATTTCTGTACCGCTGTATAGGTATGTACAGATACTTTATAGCTGTTTTACAGATCTGTATAGCGATAGTAAAATGACCCATTTCGCACTAGTGCGTAAAGTAGAAAGAAAGTTGACTAAAATAAAATAAACGTATTCTCGTACTACTATTTCCATAGTAAATCATAATCTATACGTATAAAACCCCAACGTCAATTATAAGTGAATTTGTTCAAAATTGAACTGTCAAAAATATTAAAAATTATGCGTGAAAATCAGCTTATTTAGAGGAGATATCTGCAAAAATATGTATTTCGAGCGTGATGATATTATGGCTAATGTGACGGTTAAAACTCGCTGTCCTCTTTTTTAACATGTCACATTTGCATTCATATGTCATCACGCACTAGAAATATAGTCTACCATTATATTCTCACAGCTGAAGTAATATATCCAATCTGCAGAAAACAGAATACAAATCGCGCGTAAAAGATTGTATAATGAAAAACTTTTGTCAAAGTATGAAACCAATTAAAACTTTTCAAACAAAAACAAAACAATTGTATATAGTTTTTCACGAGAGAGACGTATCACTCTGGAGTCGGATGTATGTTTCTTTTCTCTAGACCACTTATAGAAAGAAAACACGACAGAAAGAGCATTGGAAAAAAGAAATTGGGTTCCCGAAAAGAATTCACAACACCAGTGTACACTATACACATACTTATACATATGTTGTAACGTTAGACACAACGTAGACATCAGTAAAACAGTGAAACGTCGATTATCCGGTCGTTGGATAATCGACTAAATCGACTACAATTGGTCTGTTATTGCAAAGTATTAAGCAATTGAATGAAGACAACTTCTGTCAATCTTTTAGAAAATAAAAACCAAGAATGGTTAACCAATAATACAGGGTGTCCCACGACATGACTGCCATAGCCTGGGACTGTGTTGCTGGGGTGATTTCAAGTCAAAAATGTCTAATGAATATATACCCGAAACGCTATCCTAAAGGAGCTAGAAGCATTTGTAATTTTAAATAAGTAAGCCCGCTAATTAGGTTCGGCTGTTGGTTTTGTTATTATTAAAAACACCAGGTGGCTATGAATCACCATTCGTGCTGATCCTGAGACTCTTCGCAGAGCTACCACTTCAATTCTAAGAAAAGCTAGACTATGTATACAGCAACTGGATGGACATTTTGAGCAACTAATTCAATAAAGCGATTTCTTTTTATGATTTTTAAATTACTAATGAATTCCTACTACTACTTATCTAAAATTTCAAATGCTTCTAGCTCAGTTAGGATAGCGTTCCGGGTATACGTTCATTAGATATTTTTGACTTGAAATCATCCCAGCAACACAGTCCCAGGCTATGGCAGTCTAAACGTGGGACACCCTGTATATGCGGTAACACTAGATGATGTATCTAGTACTTTAATTATTGTTTTAAGACGATGTGTGATATTCTGGTAAAAAAATGTTTTAACATACGAGTTAAAATAATTACGTACGAGCTATATATAGTATTTTTGCACGCACCTTTTCTATAAAATAAATGATAGTAATAATAATATTTGTTTATATAAGTGGTTTACAAAAGCGTCCAAAATTCATACAGTCGAACCTGGTTAAGAGTTCAAAGAACCGCGATCTCTTTTTCGCTTATGGAGGTTTTTCACTAACCCGAGTTTCTAGCTTATAGAGGTACAGGAGTGGCCTTTCTCACTTAAAGAGGTCTATAGAAAACAATGTTATTTAGTTCAGCTATTTATGACTTATTTTTAAATTTCGTGGAACTATTAATTACGTTCGACTATCGCTTATAAAGGTACAGGCAAGTAGTAGTCTCAGTTATAGAGTGAAAAACGTCTTTCTCTTATTGAGGTTTCTGTTTCTCACTTATAGAGGTTTTAGAGCGCTACAAAGACGGTACCTGGCTGCAAATACTCTCACTTAGAGAGTTTTCTCGCTTATCAAGTTCTCACTCACTCAGGTTTGATTGTATTTATATTTCTAGCAGCCATATTGGAATCTATTTGAATTGTTTACGAAGACGACGCTTATTTTGCTGTCTCTATTACTCATGTGGAATTAAATGACAATTGGTAGAGATATCACTATTGGATTGGTAAAATAGTATTACTTTTGATTTACTTTAAGCACTATTGCGAAAAAGGGTCATTTTACTACCGCTATAGGGGGGTATGCAAAAAATATTATAAATATCTACATTATATATTTATTTACAAAAATAAAAAGAAACATATTATGTACCTACTGCTAAAAAAATAAGAGTTTAGTTCCATAGATCATATTTTTATATTCATTTTCACATGCAATCTACAAGAGCTTCCACATAGTTTTGGGAAGTGCAATGACAAAATAGAGATTGTACGCTGCTCTAATTTTCTTTAAACGTATCTAATTATGTTTAAAATTCAAGGCTATTAAATTCTGAATAATATCAGTAAATCATCATGACAGTTGTAGCTGTCTTCAGTATCTAGTACTGTTGATCCAATAGAATGTGTTACGATGAAGGAAGGTTTTGGTTGAGGATCATAAATAAATAAGCTTTACCAATGTTACGCTAGTGGCCAACGTTTCGAAATATTTATTTTCATCTTCAGGGTCTCAAGCTGGTCAAAAGGTGGTAAATTGTTCTAACCACCATTTGACCAGATTGAGGTCCTGAAGATGAAAATAAATTTTTCTAAATGTTGGCCACTAGTGTAACATTGGTAAAGCTTATTTATGATCCTCAACCAAAGTTTTAGCTATCTCAAACGCAACCCAAATTTTTGATAATTTCGTAAATTAATTTTCTTTTTATTTACAATTAACCCAGATAAACATCGTTCGACTATACAATTGAAGGCAAGCTTAGTTCGCCTGATACACACACACACACACATCACTGTCAGAATGTGAGTGTTTATGTCAATTTGTACAAATGAACTGTCACAGTCTGATTGTTTTGGGGAAGTTCGGTCACGGATAATGCTTTTACGAGTATCCAGGGTAATATAAAGAAAATGAAAAACACTATACGACTGCTATGGTATTGTCTCAAACTATAGGTGATACTGACAACTGTTCTAACTTGAACGGAAATTGTATTTGCCACCCCTACTTTTGTACGAGGGGTGAACGTGTAAGGTAGCAGTAGGTACCCCATGCCGCAAAGTCCCTCATTGCCAATACACGTATAGAAACTATATAGGCTGAGAGACCCATAGCCATCGTCGCCGTTCAACTGTCTACCCACACCACGTTTGCCGGCCTTGCCTCGACGGCCAGTCGGGTGACAAATATTCTAGGATAAAGGATATTTTATACATTATATTATCTTGTCGTATTAAGGCTCACTATTAACCGACTGCTGGCTACTAGAAGCGATTTAGAAGTACAAGTCGCAAATTTTGACCCATATTAAATGTTACATGACTATATATAAATTACAGTTTAAACTCTATATAGCGACACTCAAGGGACTGTGCACTTTGTGGCGTTATTGAGAGCTGTCGTTAAACGAAGAGAAGAAATTTAATCCAATAATATTATTTTACTATAATGTGTATTTACTCATAATATATAAAATTTACAACTGACACTTATCACTTACCTTTTCTCTCGCCTCTATTGCGCGTATTAATAAAACTTTTTCGTCAATACACAAAGATTTTCTTTTACCCATGTTCACAATTGCAAGTTTGTGGGCAACTAAGAATATGATAACTTATCGATAAGCAGCTGAGCTAAACATAATCCCAACAAACAAAATGACGAATTTCTTAGAATCTTCGGTACGCATGATGCCGATAACAAAGCAACAACATAACAATCAAGTACTGTTTATTGCATAATGATGACGTATTGTTGTCGTTATTTAGAGTGGGTGTGTCGTTATTTAGAGTATATCATTGTATGTGCAACAAGGTAAACCAACTAGAGTTAAGTAATTTCTACGTTTTAAGGAGTTTGTCGTTATATCGAGTGACGTTAAATGGAGTTTACACTGTACTACTTCTTATTCAAATATTATATCCTGTAAATCATTTTTATATTTAAGAAAATAATAATTAAATATTAGACACAATTTGCAGACTACAGCAGTATATTCCGTACCTATGCACCTGACAAAGAGAGATACAGTTCAAATATGACTGACAGTTCATCTTTCGACAATTTTTAAATAATATTCCTGCAAAACTGCACGTGAAAGTTTTTTTCTAATTTTAAAGTACCAAAAAATTCTTACTTCTTAGAGCCAATTTGGTGAAATTTAAAATTGGTGAGCCGTTACGTATAATGTGAATCGACCTTTAACGCCATATTATATTAACGCATCTACTCTGTCATCGTCAATTAAAAGTATAATACGCATTATTCAATGAAATATATTTACTATTTACAAGTAAAGCTGTTAGTGATTTTTAAAAACAAATTAAAATTTGTGTGATTTTGTTATTCGTCATGCGGTTATTTTAAAAGTGACTAAGGAAGTTAAAAGCTCATAAACTAAGGATTTCAGCCAATAATGCATTGAAGACTGCAACGGTCGACAAAGAAAGGAACCTGGAAATATTTAATTACAAGGAGCTCACGTATTTATATGCATTTTGTGAAGGTTTATTTGTCCAAAAAACAAGATTTAAAACTTACAAAAAAATTAAAAATAATCGTATTCGAAAATGTCTCATTAACGTAAAATAGTAATATCAGTGAAATGTGTTTTATTAGAAAAAACAATTCTATTAATTATAGAACAGACACTCAAAATTTAAGTGGTCAGTACAACTATATTATGAAATTGAACTAACTTTCGAATTTTAATTTATTTTTGTTTTTATTGTTTAAAAAATTTATACATTACTTGTTGCCATGTTTTTGTCTTATGTACCTTAACTTTTGTTAATTGCTATGGTTAGTAATTAATGTTTATTTTCATAATTATTGTTTTAATAATTTTCAACTTGTACTTGAAAAAGTCTAAATTTTATAGACGAAACGTCGTACAATTAATAAATCTAATATTTGTCCACAATCCTGTGATTTTTTATTTCTATTTGTAAAATAGTATATTGCTGTCAAAGAAAAAAAATTAATATATAAATAAAAACAGTTAAAACGGAGCAAAGAGATCAAAATACGACAAATATACAAAGAATTGTACCTAATATTTGTTGGACCATTTAGAAATATAAAAAATAGTTTTATTGTTACCTATTACTGACCTTAAAAAACGTAAAAATATTAACCGATGAAACATTTGAATTTTTAAAATAGATATAGGTTTATGAAGGGACTTACTTAACAAACAAGCTATTGAGTGACCATATATACGTACGGAACCTTCCGTCGGCAAAATAAGCAGTTAAAAAAAAACAATTCGATAAATACTACAAAAATACACTTGATCAATGAATGGATTTTTTTTTCATTTAAATTATTTTTTAATAAAATAATTCAGTTATTAGTGACCAATTAAATGTTAGCATTGGACTAATGATTTTACAATTTTCTTATATAGGAAATATTTATTATAACCGTCGGGTATTCAAATTCACCAACTAAACTTTTTGTATTTTTTTTAGGTCATTTATTACCTACTATTTTTATAGTAAAATGTGGATAAACCCATATTATCAACCATACATATAGATGCATCGCTTAATTAATCGTATGTCCTTAAGTATTTAATTTGACAAATAATCTGTTTTACGAAATTTCTACAAATTTTTATAGGTAGATGCAATGCTGGATGTATTTAATAGGAATTTTTTAAGATGTTCTTCTTAGCATCTGGATCAGTAAAACATAGCAATTTTGATGTTACAATTTAGCATTTAATTATTGTAAACGTTTTGACACTTTTTCTTTCAACTTCAGAGATTTTCTCAAAACGTTAGTAATTAAAGGCAAAAACTGTAATTTCAGTATCACTGTAGCTAAGAAGAACTTCTTAAAAAACTCTTATTATCTCAATATTAATTTTACGGCTAATATACTTTTTGTTCCCAATTAAATACAGTACCTATATATTAGATATCGTGTCCATCGATAATAATTAATAAGAAAAATTCGTAGGTTTGTGGACAATAGTTATATTTATAATTGTACGACGTTATGTCTACAAATTTAGACTTTTTCAAGTACTTGAAAAAGTCTAAATTTATAGACGAAACGTCGTACAATTATAAATATAACTATTGTCCACAAACCTACGAATTTTTCTTATTAATTAAATACAGTATATCGTATTCTGGAAAAAACGCACAGTTCCAATTAAAAACAGGCGCGATATAACGACCACAATTATCGACTGTCTTTGACTGACAACCACTAAAACAGGTATGCAAAATGCACCCCTTCCCACGTAGAATAGACCGATCTGAATGAACTTCGCATTATACCAATGGTCTGTTTCTATAATCTAAATATAAATACGTATGTGCGCTTTTGTTTCGTGATGCTCGCTCGCTCGTTCTTTCGCAGTTCACTGCCAGTCCCGAGACCTGTGTCAAAAATCGAAGCTGTATACTGTACATAAAGCAAAGAGCAAAATTCATTCGAGAGTTGAAACATCCATTCATTCACGCATAGTACCAACACATCTATTATGATATATCGTGGGACTCTCTTAAGACTGACAATCAAAACCTAGAGCAAAATTCATTCGAGAGTTGAAACACCCATTCATTCACGCATAGTACCAACACATCTATTATTATGATATATCGTGGGAGTCTCTTAAGACTGACAATCAAAACTTAGTGCAAAATTCATTTGAGAGTTGAAACATCCATTCATTCACGCATAGTACCAACACATCTATTATTATCATGTGAAGGTATCGTTTCAAAAGAATCATTCGATTATTTTGAAGACTAATTATAAATCCGGTTCGACGAATCGTCGATCGATTAGATAATATTATTTAGCTTGTGTGGCCGACGCCTTACACATATAACAGTATGCAGCTTCACTCTGAGCGACGATGTGTTTCATTTTAAAATGCTAATCGCCTCGAATGGGCCTATACGTCTTCTGGAATGTACGTTTAATTTATTGCTAGCTTTACTTTTTCCATTTAGTTTTTTTTTTTCTATTTCATGGCGCATGTAGGTGAACACTTAAGGCTTTACAAAAACGCTTTTAAAATTGAGTGAGTGTGTTTTTTCATGTGTGACAATATTACTTTAATTTTAAGCGTCAAAAGTCTTAGTGTTGATAAATTCTTAAATTTTTTTATCGACATAGTAACATTTAAAATTGTTTTTAATCTTCTCATTTCAATCCAATTTCAATTAGTGTCATACAATAACTAATCTTCATAAACAGACTCGAGTTTATTTATTGGTAGCAGAGCGTAGTTTGTGAATAATTTGAACCGTCACTTTAATTTAAATTTACCAATTCATGTTATTTTTTAAAATTAAATCAAAACTTATGATATTTTAAAAATAAGCAACAATTTAATGATGATGGTGTTGTTAAAAAGTCAGTATTTTTAAAAATCATTTCAATTTGAATTTACCAAACGTTATTATGGCAACGTCGTAAATAATTTAGAATTGTAATGTTGTACTTTTTTATTACCTGGGAAATTCTAAAGGCTACCTGACACACGTCTTTATTTTTAAATTAATTAACGTTATTTTTTCTGTTATACATAATATTATACTTTTCATAATGGTTTATTATTCTATTTATTTTCCACAAAAGTTTTGTAAAGTTTGTTCCCCTAAATTTGACAGTTTCGGAAATATATATCAAATAAAAAAAAACAGCTAATAAAGATCTGTAAAAAAATAGTCAAATATCTGATAGCCATATTATCTAACATTCAAACGAATAGCAAATACCATAATATTTATAACTAGCCGTTACTCGCGTCACCAAACGCCCAGTTTCACCCGGGGGCAAAACAAATGGGGGGGAGGGACATGAGTACGCACATTCATCTTAGTTTACCGAGATGATTGTTGTGTCCAAATTTCATGATGATCAGAGTTACCGTTCAAAAGTTTTTGTCGGACGGGTAAATGTTGAGTTATATTTTGCAACATTTTTCATTGGTGCTCCGCTCCTATTGATCGTAGCGTGATATTATATAGCCTATAGCATTCCTCGATAAATAGACTATCTAACAAAAAAACATTTTTTTCAATTCGAACCAGTAGTTCCTGAGATTACCGCGTTCAACCAAACAAACTCTTCAGCTTTATATTTTGGTATAGATATGTTAAAATGTTAATATTTTGGAAGTTGGAATAATCCTGTTGCCCAATTGAAATAGCCATAGCTGGTTAGCTGGTGAAGACATGCCTGAACCCTAGCTATCAGTAATCAGACAGCAATTTTGTCCCTATAGGTTAGAAAGCGCTGGATTTTAAAAGCTGAATAGTGTCTTCATTCGAAGTTATAGAACGGCCTTTATACACAATATATAAAATACGCGCGGGTTATTTATTTTTTCCCGTTGTGACGAGGGTCAGATGGCTGGGTCGTTCGGGCCAGAGACGACCAAGTGAGCAAGTCGACGTGAAACAGGTAAACTTGTAAGATACCTGAGAGTTGAGACATACCAGACACAACTGCCAACCAACCATACACACGTGTGGTTGTTAAACCCATCGAGGTAAGAATCGCAGAAGACACAATCATGGTGAATTTTTCTAACATTAATCACCGCAAAATGGAGTTACCACAAACATTCCAAAATATTTGCAATTTTATTTCGCGCAGAGGTAGCATAAAACAATTGTTTTCCACTGTAATCGCAAGAGACAATACTACTGATAAAACACTTTCAATTATATTTCTATACCTACTAGCGGTCCCGCCGGTTTCACCCGGGTGCAAAAGAACGAATGGGGGGGATGTTAGTTATTTAACTAGGTATATTTATCACAACAAATAAAGCACGGGTTTTCAAAATGGTCTTCTTTTTTGTCTTCACTCTTCCAACGCCCCCCAATTACTTCTAAAGATATTAGCGCCCCTCTGAATCACTTCAGGGCCCCACAAAGGGATACCCCCCATTTTGGGAAAAATTGGCTTAGAGGAATAGTTGAAAGGAACGTCGTTCCAAGGAAGCGTGTCCTTAATGGAGAACTGACTGTATTTTTTTTAAGAACTGGTTGGTCTCTTGATATTCTCACTTCACAGGTATTCATTATTCTGTAACCGCACGTTTATAAGTTTACAGGTCAAGATCGAAATGATATAAACACTGTACCAAGCTATTGTGTATTTATATAAGATTGTTTCTGGAAAACAATAAGTGCATTGAAGTCTACAGATATTTAGTAAATAATGGCCTAAGCATTGCATCAGATTTGCTGTAAGAATATGAGGAAATCGATTGCTGGATATCAGAAAATCTTATGCTCGAGCTGGCAGGATTGACGAAGCGCTTTTTGCACTACCTCCTATATCCATATATACAGTCATGTAACGTGACTAGGATTGCCATCCGTCCGGATTTGTTCTCTTTTTAAGGGCGTCCGGGGAGCGTCCGAGCAGGGTTTTGTTTACAGTCCGAATTTTAATTTGATTAGATCTTTTTTTATCAAGATTTGATAATAGAATTTTGTTTCTTTAATTCGAAAATATATTTATTTTTGCTTATAATAAAGAAAATAGAGTTAGTTTTTGGTTTTCCTCATTTTTATACGGCTGTTTAATTTAATTACAAAAGAAAATAGAGATAAAATATAATGAAAGCTTGTAAAATTCCGTATATTGCTTGAATTTTGTACGTTACATTGACCAAAGATGGTTAAAAAAAATCATCTATATAATATTTCTGTATTACATTAAGGTATTATTTAATTCCATCAATAAAATAAGAATTTTTCTTGGCAATTGTGTCCGAGTTTTGAGCTCCAAAATCCGGGTTTTTTGAGCTCTTGTCTTAGTTTATTGACTTTACAGATGGCAACCCTAAACGTGACCAATTACGTACTAGTGCTATAAAGTAAAATTTAATAGTAAATCACTGTTTGTCTCTCAGTTGCTTTTTTTTTATAACCTATACTATTAGAAGTGACGTTTACCTATTCAAAAGTAAACTGTAAAAAAATTTGAAAATGAACTGAAATGCAGCTATTTTATAGGAGGTTTATATATCTCGTGCGAAATTTTATTACGGCTTCTGTTATACTATTATTATACTTGTAAATTTCCCTTGAGTATAAACTAAGCAAAATTAAGTTTCATAACCCATCGTAATTATCACACATAATGTTTTAATTTTGAATGCATTTTTTATTTAACACGAAAAATAATTAATTATTAATCAGCGTGTCTGATTCATAATCAGTAACGAAAAAATTACAAGACATGAGCAACACTTTTCAAAACGATGTTTAGGGAAATGAATTATTCAACAATTTATTTAATTACTCTATTCTGGAAGTATTTTTGCAGCGTTGTAATTTAATAGACCAAGTGGAATCGGCGCTGCCGTCCCGAATTCAATTCGGATTTTTTTTCTTTGGCGTAATCAGTTCAGGAGACCGTGCTGATTTAGAAAACTCAGGTGACTATGGGAATAACCTGGTCTGATATAGTGTAAAATAATTTTTTAATAAAAAAATGCAATTCAACAAATTTGTTTATATTTTTTTAATGATTTCCAGCAAGAAATGTACTAAACTTATTTTCGTTAAGTTGATATTTTTAATACAAATATTTTTAGTGTTTAGTGTTTGCTGAAGATGAGAGCATAGCTCCCGAAATGTACATTCGCTAATAAAACTGTTGTGGTAAGAAGTAACTATTCTATATTTTTTATTATGATATTTTTAATGTTATTAGTTTTCAAAAATTGGAAAAACGCCACTAAAGAAATTGTTTTTTTACAATACCTATATAACTTTTTATACCTTCAGACATTTATTATGTATAGCGGTCCCGCCCGGTTTCACTTGGGTGCCAAAGAACGAATGGGGAAGGAAGGGATATGAGTACGCACATTCATCTTAGTTTACCGAGATGAATGTTGTGTCCAAACTTCATAATGATCGGCGTTACCGTTTAAAAGTTTTTGTCGTTAAAAAGCAGTATTTATACTTTTTTTAAGTAATAAATTTCTTTTAATATAATAAATATTTAATTGAAAACACTGTAGGAAAATTATTTTTATAAATAGGTGCCTATACCTAGTTGTACCTAACAGTTTTCAAATGAGCTATTAATTAGATTTATTTAATTTTAATTAGTCGTAATAAAATTTTAAAAAATTGAAATGTACACCTTAGAAGAAAGCAATGTAGAAAATAAAAAAAAAATAAAAATATATTCGCCGACGTGGGGCTTGACTCTAGACCCTGGCATTAAGAGTCTTACACTCTACCGACTGAGCTATCCGGGCTTGTACTCTTGAACACTAATATTGCAGTATTTAGTTAAGGCATTTCACCTGATAATATTTGTCAGACGGACTAATTTTGAGACACATCTTGCAACATTTTTCATTTATGTTCCGCTCCAATTAGTCGTAGCGTAATATTATATAGTAGAGGGGACGATTTTTAATTAATTATTAAATTAAAAATCTACAAAATATGCAAAGCTTGACGACAAAAAATTATGCATTGAATGCCAAGAAAGGCATAACAAAACCATCATGAAACTTTAAACATATTATATGTCAAATAATTTTTTTAAAAGCCAAAAAAATATTGTAGAAATTAAAATTAAAGATATAAGTTAGGGGGTCGTATTTGAGATGTGTTCTGTTGTATGGGCATTCTATAGCGTGTAACGATTTTCTTCTTACCACAAGGGAACAGATAAAGCACACTGTTCGTACAGGGGGTAGGGGAGACGTGGCGTTATTGATCAGCGGCCTCCACCAACTCCCACCCTCTCTCGTCACGTGACGCATAACTCACCCTAACTATAACTCGCATTTCTCTCGTCTACTATGCTCTACTTCCACATCTATATACCCGGCTACAGTGGGTACGCGCTGCAGTGATGGATTCTCGCAGCATTCCGTGCCATGGCTATCGACTGATATAGTAGCTATTTGGGAAACGCAAGATATTTTAAAAAGTTAAATAAATACAGAATTGTAAATTGTAGACGCTCGACAACCGAGATAAATAGGATACTTAACAGTGCAAAAAATAAAGGATTAAATTATATGAATACGATAATTTATTGAATAAGACATCTGAAATTATTGAATTGTCTTCACAAAAACACAAAGTTGATTTATATTATCTCAATTTTAATATTACAAATTTTTGGCATGTCAATAAACTCTGTCCTCCATGATGGTCTGAAGTGTGACGTCAGACTTGTAGTAAACACACATATACACACGACAAAAACACGTGAGTATACACTGAACTAGTAAACGATACCGAGCTCTGTCTGCACTTGTTTGTATACTACAAGAATGACGTCACAGTAAGTAAACATGGCGGCTTGTGTTTTCGTGCCAACTCAAATGTTTAAAATTTTGAGTGCTATTTTATCCCTATAAAACGATTACATTTTAAGCGAAATAAAAATTTCTTGGGGACTAATACTACGATACGAACATTTTGACACAATTTTTTAAAAATGAGAAACAAATAACCGATTATCAAACGAAGTCAAAGAGGTCTCAAACTCAACAACGGTGAAATGTCAAAAGCTCGTAACTAAGGTCTGTGATATTATTTTCAAAAAATTTAGAATCAAAATGTCCGGCCTTTCAAACGATTTTTTAAAGCTATTAATTTGATTAACTAAAATCTAAAATGTAACAATACTTAAGCACTTTTTTTCAATGCAGGTTTTGCTAACCATGTTAGCATTAGAAGGGGCTGATTTAAAACTGATTCGAAAAATATGTGCTAGTATTTTGGTGTTGAGTGAAAACTTTTTTTTTGTATATTTTCATATCCAAGATTCCCCCTTCACGTGAATTCAACGATTCTTTTAGTTGAGTCTATAATTTATTGTTTTAATTTATATTTTTAAATAAGTATAAAGATAATAATTGCGTTCTTCCAATATTTTCGAAGCAAGAACTTTTGGAAAAATGCACATTAAATTACGATTAACCACAATGGCGTTTTTGGAGAAGGAATTTAAGTTTGTATATGGAATATGTAATTAAATTATTTATAAAAATATAAAAAACGTATAAAAATAAAAGAAAGTGCGGCTTAATATTACGTCACGAGGAGAACGTAAACAAATTACAGCTAAGGGGAATAAATTTCGAATGAAGGGTGGTGAGGTATTATAGTCTTAAAATACTGTCATGGGGAAGGTATGAGTGTTTTTAAAATTGTAAAGAGGGCTGTTGCGTGATTATTATATTTTCATTTCCACTAACTTTAGCGATGATATGAGCTGATACCTTCATTCAATTTAAAAAATGTACTGCCTATAATAAATGCTTTAAGAATAATGAGTTTTTAGATTACAAAATAAATTATTTAGTTATAAGGGCATTTTTGTTTTTATGTTTGAAATTTTTCAATAAATACTTGATCAATAATCTTTGTAACGTCTTTAAAAAACACTATTTTTACTGAGCTCATATAGGGATCTAGTTTATTTAGGTATATAAAGTTGGTACATCCAGTTCCCAAATTATAATTCTAAAACTGATAAAAATATCGATTGCATTTCCATTGTCATATTAAAATTAATAATAAATTAAAAATATGATTAGATACAGATAACCCTAGCATCTGGTGATTTTAAAAAAATATTTTTTTTTCATCAGCAAAAAATTATTGTTGGAATTTAAAATTTTCATCATATTACAAATGTTGAATTTTTTAAAGAAAAATTTGAAACCTAAAGACATTAATTATAAATCATTTTATGTTCAGAAAATAAATTACCTATATATTCAGATTAAATTATTATTATCGATCTTTAAATGATATAAAAAATTAATCTTGACTGTTAGGTGATTATTTTAAAATATACATAAAAAATAAACTATAAAGTTCGGAATGACAAAGAAGGCATTATGTTATAATAAAAATGTCAAAAAATCCTAAATATAGTGGCCCCCCGTTGTGTTAATTGGTCTTAATTGGAATCTAAATAATAATATAAATGTTTAAAGCAAAATGACAATTTAAAATATGCAAGTAAATAAACGGGCTATGTAATTTAGAGTTTAGATTTAATGTTGACCAATGCTGACGGTGGTCTTCAACATTTGTCATTTGTTCCGGGGTTCTCATGGATTCCACGAAGCAATTTTAAGAGTTTCGCAAACAAATTCTTTAAATTAAAAACGCCATCAGCATATACTAGATTATTATAATTTATCAACGACTTTGCTCGATTTTGACACCAATCTTGACGTAACCGAACAAAAAGTATACTTCAAAGATGGATTCCTGTGAAGAACTTTGCCTTAAAAGTCGTAGAAAAAAATTGAAAATACATTTTCTTATCGAAAAATCATACAAAATACCTAAATACTAAAAAAAAGCACTAGAAAACAAAGTTACTGCCAGAAGTTCCGTTCTTAATTCATAGCTAGGTATGCCATTATAATGATTATACCTACATATTTTTGCAAATCATTATGTATTTATTAGTTTCTTAATACACCTGATAAATATATTTGTTACAGAATACAAGAAATCGTAACAATTGTTGCAAGCACTGATGAATTATAATAAGTCACACTAGGTACCGGTCTAGGACACCACCACAGTGGAGGTACCACTACAGAGGGGCCACGACATTACGAGAATACCATTTTCCTAGAGTTAGAACTATTTCGGTTCTAAAACTTCTGATAAAAAATTATCTGTTTGCACTTCATGAAAATGTAAAATAATGACGTTTGGAAAGTGAAACAAACATAACAAAAGAAGACGATATTAATAAAAGTCAAGATCCTGAACCAAAACAACAAAAAGAGAAAAAGTAGGGCACCGTTCATTATAAAAACCTAGGGCACCAAAAAGTTAAATCCGACGCTGCTTGCAAGTATTGTTAGCATTTCTTGTTGCAATAAATACATTAATGTTTATTTTTCAGAGCTGATTTCATTTTGAAAGTTTCTAGAGATCCTATTAAGGTTAAGGGCCACTGTAGTAACGTATCTAATAACCAGCTTGACCGGCAGTTGTAACTCCACGTCTGCTATCATTTAACGGAAGTTGTTAACGCGGCAACTGCCACTTTTTAGAACGATGCTCGTTTATTTAGTAAATACGGAAATGCCGGTCGTATCAAATAATAGGTCCGCTTGTTGTGTAGTTCAGTGTAGAAATGGACCAATGGACTGTCAACTTTATTGATATCATCACATCAATAATTTCTAGCTGTATACCATCTCTGTATTGACAGCAGGGCCGTGCAGTGAAAATTTAAAGGCGAAAGGAATTTCTCAGATGACTCCCTTAGTCTAAATGTATTGTAGTTTGTAGAAAAAAAATTTGGCTATAATTTTTGTCATATGATATTTTGTCGTCCGAGTACCAGTCCTGGCAGGCAAAAGAAAGACAACTTAAAACAATTTCACACCAAGGATAGTTTTTCGTTTTAAAGGGAAGATCCATCTACAATTAGGGTGAGAATTTTTTAGTCCCTTATTTCTAATCCTTTAGAGTTCATTGTCAAAAAAACAAAACTATATAGTTTTTTTCCTCTTTATTTGACAATTTACATTAATGCCGGGACTGCAAGTAGGTAAGTAGTTGTGAAATAAATAAAAAAAAAGAAAATAATTGCAGAAGCACTTTTCATAATTAATTTGAATTTCTTCTATTCTTTACTTTTTTTATGAGACATAAATTATTAATTAACTAGGCACAGTAGTGTTAATAAACAATGTTTAAAAATTATCTATTAAAAATTCAATTACGGAAAAAATAAAACAGGTAGAAATAATTAAAACAAATATCTAAATTAACTTAGCATTGTGTGCAAATAACCACTTACATTAATATACTCATATATACCGGGTGTTACTTTAAATAATATAAAAAATATCAAGGCGATCGGTAGATCGCCGAATTCGTGAGGCAGGTGGTTTACAAAAAAACCTTGTTTACCGGAATGTTTTGGCTTTTCATTTTTATTAAAAAACTATTTACACAAAGAGAAATTTTGCTTTACATTTTGCCACTGAGTCGTCTTTGTATTGCCATCTATTAAAAAGTTTGGCGAAGTTTTATATCTAGAGATGTAAGATGATTTTAATATTGATAAATATATCGATATTTATATCGACATCAGACCGATATCGATAATATCGACCCTTTCAATATCGATATTTTGTAAATTAATTGAACAAACAAATAACGACACTCTACAGTCGCACACTCACACCACGCTATCAACCTTCTACCAACCCAAAAAATAACCGCAAAATTCGAAATTCTTTACATCACGCTATCAACCTTCTACCAACCCAAACAATAACCGCAAAATTCGAAATTCTTTACATCACGCTATCAACCTTCTACCAACCCAAAAAATAACCGCAAAATTCGAAATTCTTTACATCACGCTATCAACCTTCTGCCAACCCAAAAAATAACCGCAAAATTCGAAATTATTTACATCACGCTATCAACCTTCTACCAACACAAAAAATAACCGCAAAATTCGAAATTATTTAAGTCGCATTTACCCTTCGATATTTTTATGCCATAATATGGATAATATCAAATCGGGATATAAATATCCATATTTTAGTTTCGATATTACCTATCAATACTATCGGTTGCGTGTTATATTGTTGTAACCCTAGTTATATCTACAAAAAAACAACAACAGTCTGTATAAAGCAGTCCTACTAATGTAGTATACATTGTATAATGACATAGTAATGAAAATTAACAGCCATGAAATGAAACTATTATTTAAATTCCCATATATTATGTTAATATCTTTATAGAGTTGTCTTTGTGTGAAGTTGTATCATTTCTGTTGAATATCATCGATATCTTGACGCGCGAGGTTTTACATACCACTTAAAAGGCTATAAAATGGACACGTTAAGTGTGGATGGTTTATGAGTATTATTATACATCGTGTACAAGGCCTGTCAAACATTTCTTAAACATAGTCATTTTTTCACAGTTAATTAAATTTTAATTCAACTGTAGAGTTAAAGCGTGTCGTACACCGTGCTTTATTCTGCTGAGCCTGATTAACTCAATCAATATGGTGTTCAAACTTTACCGTCTCACGAGTTTTAAGACGCTTACTTTACTTACTGGACCGATTTTAATTAAACTTATTTGTAATTAGTTGTAATGGTGAAGACTATACATCTATCTGTTACTAAATGTGAGTTCTGAAATTTAATGCATTGAGACAATTGTGGCTCGGTCAATGTCGACATTGCCCGGATTCCGGACATTGACCGTAACATATCGACTTTCATGTGACTAGATCCAATAGTTTCAAATTGCGACCGGGGGACAGTTTGCAACGCCTTTTTGGAATAAAAATGCATAAAAAACGCCCCACTTTATTCTATTGATGACACATATTTTTAACATTTTAATAATTTTACCCTATTTTCTTTGTACACAGCCCTCTAAATATAACTCCAAATACAAAAATTAGCATGTGTCTGGGTTTGGAACACCAACATAAATACTCATTTGATTTCAACCAGTCGAAACTAATCGACTCCTGTATTTTCAACTTCTCCTTCATCCTCACTTCGTGGCAGTCATAAACCAATCAGAAAGAAACCTTTATTAATTTAAGGTTAAACGTTGATAAACATATTTTTCCATTGGCTGAGCTGCGTAGGAGAAGACACATTACGGTGAGAAACAGGGACTTAAAACTGGAAACTACATGTTGAAAATAGGTGGTGTTCAAAATGCACGAGTTCGACTATTACATAGTATGTCAATTTCATCAGTACTTACAGTTTAGGTGGGTAAATAACAGTATAGGAGTTCATCTTTGGGTACGGAATTCTAAAAAAAGGAATATTGATTTCCTCTTCTTTAATTATTATTACAGATGTTTGACAGACGCAGCAGGACTGTTTCTTCAACTAAATGGGATGAAAGGAATAATAGCAAGTGGCAATAATGCCTACAGCCTACCGCTATGGCTGTTGTATAAAGGAGAGGCAGTTAAAGTGATTTTTATGACCTGTTAAACGCTAGTAGTAAAGTCGTAATAACCTACTCCCGTATTACCTCGTTGAAACTTTACCTTATCCATATAGTTTGTACCATATTATCATTTTCCTATGTAAATACATTTGTAGACGTATTATGTTATGAATGACACTGATATATACGGGGTAACGAGGCAAAGCAGCTTATGTCACAATTTTGATAAAATGCAGCACGCAAATATATTTTAATATTGATGATGAACATTATTTGGCATGCATTTTGATGGTCTTTTAGGTTTAGTACACGACTGACTACTTCATGCAGTTATTCAATACAATTTTGAACTGAGTTACATAATTTATATTAAAAGCAATTAGTAAAAAAATCACAATAATAAATAATGGTGAGAAAAAGCCGAAAAAAAATAATATCAGATTTATAATTAATCGTTTAGTAGACATAATTAGCCACAAAGGATTAGTTCTAACCAACTTGACTTTTGGGTCTGTTCCGATCAAGCAAATAAATTTTGTCTTTTCTAACCAGCACGAGGTTTGTGAACGGGTCAAATTTGAATATTTTTGGGGGTTCTGAGAGAAGGGAATTTAATATTTCCAGTTTTCAAATTAAATAGCTAGACCGTAATGAATGGTCGGCAGTAGTTTTTCTTTCCAAAGCTGTGAAAAATGAGTGCAGGAATAAATCGGGATTTTTTCTTACAAAAAAATTAGACATTAGCCATTTTACCTTGTAAGCGCAGATATACATACGTCAACAAGTTGCTTCTAAATGTCAAACCTTTACAGTAGTAATACGTTTATTTGTACAATAATATAAAATGGATATTTTAGTGAGGGTTCATCAATCTATATAGGTACTATTATTGAAAGAGGTAAAATATATATGTCTGTTTGTAGGGGTAATCTCTGGAACTGCTGAATCGATTCTAAATATTATTTTACTAACAGAAAGCTACGCTATATCTTCGAGTAATATATTATGCTATATTTTATTTTGATAAAAAATAAAAATCCTAAATAAACTGGCTTTTGAGTAGATGGTGGAAGTACAGTAATGTCATGGTGGAAGTACAGTGATGTCATGGTGGAAGTACGGGTACATAGAAAAAAATCTTTGTCCGTCCGGCTCGACAAAACTGTAATACGGTGGAGCAACGGCTAGTAAGTTATTAAGATCAAAGCAAACATGCTACTTTTTGTGTTTAAAACGCGCGATTTAAAATTCTACATCGCGATTTGGCGATTACTCAGTTACTAGAAATATGTCGTGATACATCAGTGAGCGGCCTTACGATTGGTGCATCTGGCAATATCCAAATGACTTAATCGCAAAGTCGTGCGACAAAGTAGGTCGCGTGCGACTACGGAAGTGCAGTCACTGAAAGAGGTAACATTTACTTATCGTCCCTTTAAAAAAACCTCTTGTATTTTTATGAACAGTATGTATTACAGTAACTTCACTGTATAAAAAAATGGATACAAACACCTACAGTATAAGTTGTGAATTTTATGTTTATTTTATTGCTTTTTAAATCGTAAAAATAGTCGTAAATCCTTTTGGTTAAACTTGGATAGATATCTATATAGCTATACGGAAACCAAGTAACAATACCGATGCGTCATTTCTTGTCGTATTGTCTGTCTAAATGAAACTGTTGCGCTTTATTATCAATGAAATCGACTCTCCGGACGAACACGTTCATTAAGGGCGACTATTTAATTTATTATTTTTGAACGACAACTCTGGAAGAAATCTTTTTAGTTCGACACTAACATTTCTCAGTTTATTTTTACAATTCTACACGTGGGTAATTGTGGGAACCCATTTAGGTCAAAATTCAATTTAAATAAATGGTTATTTGAGACAGATTTCGATCAAGTCTACCGTAATGAAGCGTCATCTATGACCCACGTAACAGGATAAAGCAACAATCGACAGTAATCTGTGTTATTGGTAGAGACGGCCAAGCTGTCGAGGCGTGTAAATTACATGAAATAATTGTTATACATTGCTATTATAATAACATGAGTATTCGAATTTTGCTTATATATATTGTTATTACATATTTTTTGTACTTAATAATTTTAGATAAATTTCAATCACGTCTACTGTACCTCTGACGAAATTATTAGTATACTCTCTACGAATCAGTGATTTTTCACTAATTACAAGTGTATATTCACTACTTGTCAATGGAATAAGTGTACAACGCAGAACTCTTAGTGAATACTCGCAATATGAATTAGTGAATATAAAAATTCACTAATTTAATAAGTGACCACTAAATGTCATCTAACATCAATAATTTTTTGACTACAGATTTTTTTAAATCTTTATTCATTCGTTACTTTCAGTAGAGAATACTTAAAACTAACTTTTATATTTTTACAAAATTGAATACAAAATAAACAAAAAAAAAACATAACCTTAATTCATTGTTAATAATAATAAGTATCTATAATAACTGTATGGACGCGCCACAAGCGACTAGTATAAAATCACTATTCTGACAGTGAATTTTACTTGAATTCACTATTCCGGAAGTGAATCAGAAGTCACCATTTCAAATAGTGTCATTTTTACTATTTCAGTTTTAGACAGTAAAACTAGTGAAAATTTACTAATGTGTTGTAAAAATCACTGATTATCAAGTGAATACAGCTTTACTTACGCAATTAGTGAAAATTTCATTAATCCATGTTTATAGATAGTATAAAAAAGAAAATTGCAATGACGGACTGAAATGTCAAAAATACGTCAGCTGATGTCTTAACTTTTATTCGTAGTAAAAACAGCAATATAAAAACCGGCATAAGATCAAAATCTTGCCAAAAAAAACACTAAATAAATCGAAAGTTTCGCTACCTGTAAGTAGTTGATTTGTGTAAAATATATTACAAAAGATAGGAGAATTAGGTGTTTTTAATTTTTATTATCGTAAACAATCGTAAAGTTTATGTAAACGAAAGTATAGCATATGTAAAATGTTTTTTTATGTGTTGTTTTTGTGTTGACTGATTTTATTTATTTTTAAGTACGGTGTATACACATGCAATGAGAGGTAGTACATAAAATAGTTTTACGACATTTTTATTGTTTTTATATTATAGTCATAAAATTTATATTAGGTAAAGTTACAAACACACCGTGAATACTCGCCATTTAATATGGGTGGCTTGTTGATATTGTGGCGCAGCTAAATTTATTTATCATTTTACAGATCTATTAATTAAATTATTCAAATCAACACATGAGCAATAGATTGTATGCATGTTGACAAAATGCATGGCATTAGAATAGATACCATTACGTAACCGTTCAGTAAGTTAGCAGGCCACCCAGCAGTCTGGACTCTGGCTGTCGTTATAGTCTAAGAGCCGAACCTAAATCGACCTTCACCGAGCTGATAATAGAATGAAACATATTTTATCATGAATTAAGTATATTAGAAAATATATTATATAGGTTTGCTAAAAAAATTCTGGACAGACTATTTTTAATTATTTTTAAAAAATGATTTTTTTATTAAATGTTGCAAGATAAAAAGAAAATTTTGTCCTTACTTGAAGTATAAAACGTATAGTATGTACAGCCATTGGGTTGTCTATTATTTACCTGGGCGAACTACTGGGTTGTCAGGTATAAACAGGTATGTCGAAGCAAGTTACTTTCACTTGATTGGATATTATAATAAAATATAGTTTAAAAAAAACTAAAAAACACGCTTTATATCGGACTAAAAAGTAAAAAATAATTGTTTTAAAATAAGCTTAAAAAGCGTGGGGCGCTTTGTTCCACATTTTCGTACATCGAGCGCCCAACGCTTTTTAAGCTTATTTTAAAACAATTATTTTTTACTTTTTAGTCCGATATAAAGCGTGTTTTTTAGTTTTTTTTAAACTATATTTTATTTTTCACTTTTTAGTTTGAGGATCTATAAAAGAATTTATTAATCCTGGGGGTCCTAATAAGGATAATGGGAAACTGTTATCAAATTATTGCATTGTCATCGGTCCTTGATACGTATGCAAAGTTTCAAATTAATCAGACTTCGGGAAATTGGTGAAAATTATGCTCAAAGATTCCGTTACGGACATACATACATAGTTACAACCCAAACTAATATAAAGCGTTTAATAATAAGGATAATGGGAAACTGTTATCAAATTATTGCATTGTCATCGGTCCTTGATACGTATGCAAAGTTTCAAATTAATCAGACTTCGGGAAATTGGTGAAAATAAAGCGTTTACTACAGAGGATCTATAAAAGAATTTATTAATCCTGGGGGTCCTAATAAGGATAATGGGAAACTGTTATCAAATTATTGCATTGTCATCGGTCCTTGATACGTATGCAAAGTTTCAAATTAATCAGACTTCGGGAAATTGGTGAAAATTATGCTCAAAGATTCCGTTACGGACATACATACATAGTTAGTTACAACCCAAACTAATATAAAGCGTTTAAAAAAATTTATATCATCATAAGCGCTGTTTTATTGCGAACACGTTAATATAGGGTTGTCTGCGAAAAATTCGGTCCTATTAGGGGTTTGCGAATTTTAAAGATTTTAATTTTGACGCGCGTGGAAGTGTGTGACAGAGAGATCCGAGGTAAGTAACTGTGTAATAATAAAGAACCCAACATCGCAGTCGTTTGTGATGGCACCCTGAATATTAGAAAGTGCTCGGTATGCAAACTTTCTAACAGCACATGCTTACGAATTTAACTTAAAAACTACTTGATGAATTTTGATGAAACTATTTTTGAAATGTTTCATATGATTCCAGAAATGTCATACGCGTTTTATTTCATTATTTTATCGCAAAGTTAATTAATCAATTTAATTTAAATACTTAGTAGTATAGGCTTCGTGCACACAGTCTATAGATCTGGCCGCTAGTAAATACTAGTGATGTGCGAATCGTTAAAAATGTATATCCGCGGATACGGATCTTAACTTTCTTAGAGTACGAGACGGTAAATATTGCACATTGACCTTTGGAAAAAGACTATGTGTTATGGGAAAAAGTTATTGACCTCTTTACTCTCATAACACATTGTCTCTTTCCAAAGATCGATGTGAAATATCTCATTATAAAGATAGTTTTTCAGTACCTTTGAGTTATGTACTATTGGTATGGTACTCACTACGATAAACGTTTGCAATATAAAGGTGCCAAACACGATTTAAAAAAATAAAAAGTAATCTAAATGGAATTTAACAGTTTTTCATTATTACCTAATCACCTATATATATAGTATAAAATTTCATCTATGAATTGAAAATTAATAAGGTAAAAGATCCGCCAAAAACTAATGGATACGGATCTTTCTTCTCCCTCGGATATCCGGCACATCACTAGTAGATACTTAATAAAAAAGTACATAGTGCAGTGTTTTAATGTAGGATTAGGTACTGGAAACAGACTAATGCAACGAAGTTGTCGCATCAAGCACTGATGTGTTAGACTGTTCTTTTTTTGTATTTTGACAGGTTTTAAGTACTTTAATTGCTGTTATAGTAGAATAAACCCATTATGGTGCTCTAGTTTAAAATATAGGGCACTTTTATAATATATGTTATATAAAATGTCAAAAGACTCTTTTGTTTGATATGGCCTTTTACAATCATAAAAAGTGGTAAACCGCGATATTTAAATATTACAGAGACGCTACAATGCACCGCCGATTAAAATAAAAGGGTAACATTTGACCTTTAATATTTATATTATTTTAAAAAAGAAATAAGTATGGACGCCTTTTTTTAGAATGAATGATAAATGCATCCGCTGCTAGGTGTTTTAAGATAGCGGTACCGTAATATGGCGGCCGTGATATAATGGTGAATGACGTCACAAAAAACGTGTGCACAGAAGTAAATAAATGCCGCTTTTATATACGTTACGATGGTGCCGCCTCTACCGAGAAAATCACATTTTGTGTGAAGTCATTCACCATCATATCGCGACCGCTACAATACGGTGCCGCTATTAGGAAACCGAGGCTTTATCGAATTATCGGATAGTAATGGCGACTTAAAGTGGTATTTCCTTTAATTCTAGCTTAAATACGGTAACTACTTCAGTTGTCGATCGTCTATAATCTAAAATCTCTATCTTCAACACATAGAACTGTAGTCTACAATTCAAAAGCATAGAAGTCCGTTAAAAATAAATTTACGTTAATATAAAAGAAGTAAAACTGCAGTTATAATAATATAACGAATAGAACTGTAAAGAACGGAGATAAAATCAATATTATGATGTGTTAGGTACATAGGGTAGAGTTTCACATAATGCTCGTGAAACAAGTTTACGGGATTGTACTCTAGAGGTCTCCACCACTTGAAGATATCCCTCTAGTGGATTTTAACTACACTTTTTCGTATATTTGTAACAGAATTGCGAATAAAGAGATAAAAATGGATACGAAAATCAATAAGCTCTTATATAATATTTCTTTTACCCTTGTTTTATAATATTTTTTTAATGATGTAGGTATTATTGCAGGAAGAAAGTTAACAATGTCAGGAGAAAATAAGAATTAATATTTAAACGTTATCAATAAATGATTACCAGGGTTGGTCTTAGAATTATTCATTGAAAACTATCTGTCAAATCGCAGGTTTTATAAACGATTTTAGAAAATAAAACAAATCAAAAGTCAGTTCTGTAAAAACATTTTTATTAATAAACGATAAGATAGCTATAGTTTGTTACAATTCTTAAGAAACACCCATTGTTACAATGCTGTATTAGAAAAATGTATTTTGTAATACTGTCACCGTCGGGACTCAAATGCAAATCTTTCCACTATCGCGGCGGAATAAGTGAATTATTATTCAACAGTGAATAGTGATATATCTAAAACTGTTTTAATAAGTGTAATTTAATAGATTAAGAAAAATCTCCGTTGATTATGTTGCAATATTATTTTAGGGTGCTGGGGGCAGTTTATGGCACCGTTACAATAAAAATTAAATTGTCCTCTAAAATACAAAAGAATTTTTGTATAAGAAATGACTTGCGCCAATTTAATTGTAACATGTATATAAAATTGACGTTAAAGTTAAACAATGGAAGAATGTATACGAGTATAATAAAATATGTTCAATAATTTGAATATTGACCCTGAAAACCAGTCCAAAACATAATAGGCTATTAAAATCAGCTGTTCGAACATCTACCGTATGGTTTACAGCCGTTTATGCGTGTATTGTGTCTGTGACTGCAGAAATAAAAAAGACATTTTACTACATTACAACAGGGTAATAAAATGACGACATTGGGCAGTAAATAAAGAAAGGCTAAAGACCCTACTGACCTACTGAAACATCACAACAAACCATAAACATAAAACGTGGTTACGACACTGACGCCATTATAGACAGAGAAAGAAGAACACCTCCTAATCATATGGCAGCTATAGGTGTTCCAATCTCACCAGGGGGTATAGAAAGAATACAACAGACTGTAACAGAGATAAAAGAATACGAGATACAAAGGTGAAAGGGAAACAGTAGATACAACACTCCAGAGAGAAATGGTGAAACATTAATGGCTGCACGTATTGTAGTTCACAATAAATCCGTCGCTGAGGGAGAGCGTTACGAACAATATAACGACATTAGCGCCACTCGACATATAGTAGTCAAACTATAAAATATATCGCGGAGGAATACACTAATTTAATAACACTTAGCAAATATCACAACCTTTCACTTTCCGTTCTCTACAAAATGTACAGGAAAGCATGCACAGGCTGGGTAAAGTACATGATGGTACATGCTGTCGAAAAATGATATTGGTGGTGGATTTTTGCAATTGCAATTGCGGGTTCAAGGTCAGTTTTATAATTTTGGAGTTACCCGCTGGATTACTTTCTAGTTTCCACCTTTGATATCACTCTTCCACCATTTTTTTTTTAATTATTAAATTGTAATTAAAATTTAAAATCCGTTTCATTTTTAAACTGACTTGGAAACTTAAAGTACATATTTTTTGAAATTTTTAGTCCAGAATTTAAAAGTATTCTAGACGGCCTACAGAGATAATTTTTTTAAGATAGTACTTTTCGGCTAAAAATGGGAAACATTTGACGCGGAGGGCTCTTACTAGTGAAGGATATTAAAAAATCTAAATTTTCCGTATGCGGGCTATACATCTATCCATGAACTATCTAACTGAGGGAATTATTTGTTAAAGTTAAAAAAAAGATTTATTATTATTATAAAACGAGTATCAAAAATTGTTGGTTAAAAAAATATCCCTAAATATTTATTCTCACTGCGGTCGCAGGAGAATAGAGAAATTCAGCAGGAAATAAACAGAAGCAATAGAACAACCTTACTTCTTAGACCTTAATTAATTAACTTTCCGGAAACTGAATGAAGCTTTGTTTTAAGTTTCTTTTATCACTCTACCTTCTCCTCTTTTTCTCCCACTCCCGGTACTCGTAATGGCTCTGAAACCACACCCGATGCGCGTTAATGGGAGTGGTTGAGCTATTGTGGCTATACGCTGTACAGTTAGTTAACAAACTAACCTATAGATGGCCTCAACGGTTCATAAACAACTACAACACATAAAACAAAATAGCAGTTTAGTTCTCACTGTTAGAAATTTTAAAATTCCCAGTTTTGCCTTGAAACACATTTCAGTCATTTGAAAAGTAAGCAAATTTACAAAAAAAAAATATTATTCAAACGTATGCTTATCCCCTCGCGTGAAATTTTATTACACGCTCCTGGCGGTATTTTCGATGCCATATTAAAAAAAAAAAATGAGTTCGGACCAGACGGCGCTGTTTAAATATTTGGTGGTTTTATGTCAAGTTTACTGAAAAATCTTTCCAATCTTTTCAAAAAGTAGGTATGTAGTAGCGTGTCTATATAGACGCAGTTTTTATCTTTGACAACAGAACGGATTTTCTAAGTTAAAAAACAAGTTGAGATTTTATATTTTTTGCGTAGATATAGGTATCAAAAATTAAACAAAATACTTTTCTCTCTTTGGCTATGTAAGGTTCCTGCCATACTGAGGTATTAATCGTGCGCTTCTCAGGCTATTTAAACAGTACCTAAACATTTATGCGTTTCTATAGAGAGAGAGAGAAGATTAAAGACGTTCAACAACTGAATAAAATACCGATTAAATTAGTTTCATTCACACTAACGATCAGTGATTAATTAAATATATAATTTAATAAAATGAAAGATGTGCGTATTTAGTTATTTGTTCCAAAAAAATATTAATCATTAAAGGAAAGTGTGGTCGAGGATTTAAAAAAGAAGTTTTACCGATGTAATTCGCTTGAGGCCAACGTTACAAAAAAATTTTCATCATCGGATCTCAGGTAGTTGAAAAGTGATAAGTTGTACTAATCCTAAATTCATAATTGTGTTACTTTGGGTTTTAAAGTAATTGTAGTAATCCAAAGTAATAGGTAGGTATATATGATCAGGTATTTAGGATCACTATAATTTATCCACTTTCAACAAGGCTAAAACTGACGGTAAAAATAAATTTTTCGAAACGTTGGTCACAAGCGAAACATCGGTAAAAAGCTTTTTTTTTTAATTGTTCCATAATCACACTTTCTCCTATGTCCATATTCATCGAACATTATTAAAGATAGAAGTTACAATATTGGAACAAATTTATTCGTTAAAATAAAATTAGTTAAAGAACAAATATACACTGCACTATACTCCTTGCTCTTTTTGTTGAATATTTTGACATTCACCCAAAAATCCGACCGATGGCGTTAATTTAAACGCCAAAAACAAAAGTTTCACAAAATAATAATGTTTTATCCTAACGCAATTGCACACAAAACTTCCACTAACTTTAATGTTTTACAACTATACTACACTTCACCAAAGGTTAATAAACAACATATAAATAAATCCACAAGAGCAATTGTAGATATAATACTTGTATTTTGATTCTATGTGGCTTTCATTATATTATTTTATCAGGTGAATACATATCTATACAATCGAAATAGATACCTATAAAGTAAACATAATTATGGTTGGTGATTTGAATTATAGCTCTTTTTTTATTCGGAGGAATAGTTACCCGAAAAACAAATGAACCGAATAAGTAATTACTTACGTTCGGTGAATATGGCTATTAACGATTTAATAATAAATATACTTTCTTTGTGAAAACATAATTTTTAATCCTGTTATAAATTCATTTAAATGACTGCATTAATAGAAAAGTGTTTCTATTACTTCCCCTATTTTGAATTCGTTCAGAGGTATCATTGCAATGCGATACAAACAACCCCTTTAAAACCTCAAAACAAAAACAAAATTAAGATAATTGCATTCTCTGAGAAATAAAGTGTCTGTAATGTATAACGATTTATGCATAGAATTTTAGTGTTTAATCTTCAAGTGGAGAAAATCCCTCTGTGTAATTATACTCGGTGTGAAAGATGGCACACTTGCTGCCTCGCAGTGGCGGACACGCGAACTATATTAAAAACTAGCCTTTACATCAAGGTTTATAGAGTAGAGGTTGCCTAGTTCCATCTGACTAATCAGTGTAAGTCAGCTGGTGGACCGTTTAATTTAAATGAAGTACAAAGATAGAAGAATGGACGTTAAAAACAGAACGATGTTTATTTTTATTAGACAATTTAGGCTTTAAAAATTTCTATATACACAAAAAAAAACTTAATAATGCTTAAGAAATCGTAGACATGGTTAAATAACTATTAAAAAAATGCATTTTCAGATGTTTTTTTTTGCGTTTTGCTTTCTTATGTTGAGATATTCAATACGGATAAATGGTAAGCGGTACGATAACTCGATGTGCAAAGTATTAACTGTTTTAAGTGCGAAAAATTTATTTTTATAAATTATTTTTTTTGTGCAGTGAAAAGAGAACGGCGTTTGGGGAGAATTCTTTAAAAAACAATTACGAGGTCGTGTCGATGCGATGGCGTTTTTCTTGCGCAGTGAAAAGGGGAGGACGTTTAGGGGGAGTTCTTTAAAAAACAATTACGGGGTCGTGTATAGAAAGCGAGATAGTACCTAATACAGTAAAACCGCACCAATTGCTATGACGTGATATTATGTTGTGATTTCTGTTAGATTAAAAAAATGACAGTGAAGGACGAAAAATAGTAACACTTTTTTACGTATTTTTGAGGAAATTTGTCATTAATTCGCAAAGTTTTTTTTAGATCGTCGAAATTTAGCTTATTCTATGATTTAAAAAAAAAAACAAATTTGCAGGACACGCACCGAATTATCGTACTGAAACCCGGATAAACATTTCATGTCGGCAAAACGATTTAAAAATAGTCACAATTTAATGCAAATATAATATCAATGTTCTGTCTTTTGATTTCTTTGACATTATCTAATTGCTAAAAACTGGCAATGAAGTATATAAACAACTGCCGTTGCTTCGCAATAATTAGTCAGGTCCGCCGGATGACGTCATTTGTCCACTACTATTTAACAGAACGAGATAACCTTGCCTTTGCTAGAAACTTCACTCGCGTTAACGTTGATTTTTTGGCTATTGCTTAATAGAGACCTACCGAAAGCCGAAGGTATTTTTTCACTTTTGGATGGAGCCAAAGACGAAACCGAAAAATATTATAGGTATACTTATTTTTGTGTGCTGAACGCACCCAGCCAGTAATAAAAAAACGATTTAAAACGCTTTAGTGTTTTTTGGGCAGATGAACAAGTATTGAAAATGTTTAATCCTGTCTACGCATACTAAAAATTTTACATAGTCGAAATTTCGTCAAGAAACTTTTACAAAATCCTTACTTAATTTATTTTATAAAATAAATTTGGAACATTACGCAATGTATTGGTTCTTTATTTTAATCCTAAAACGATAAAATTTTACCTTTCAACAATTTAGTAAAATTGTGTTCATATATTTTTGCGTGATGATCCAAAAAACAGAACTAAGCAGGACACGCACTGAATTGAATCGGTTTTGCCCGGAACAATTGGAATTTTTAAAATTTGCACACGAATAAACTGCAGAGATCCGCCGCACACTACGTTCGAATGTTTTGAACTGATCCGATTATTCGTTTATTAGCGCTGCCTGCGCTGGCCTTTACAATACTGATTACATAAATTATTCAGGTATCATAATTTAATTTTAAACCAATAATGTAAAGTTTGTTTCTATAAAACAGATGTTCCAAAACATTTCTCTATGCCTTCTTATATCAAAATATTTATTGTACCTGACAAAAACTGCTCAACAATTACGTGACAATTCGGAAGTAACAGTTTTAAATTTAATAAAAATAGTATTTAACACAAGACTATTATTTTTCCAAAGACCATAATTATTAAGATTAAAATTGTTATATGAAAATATAATTTTAGCATAATTGTGGTCGCACAGACGCTGATGTCCTCAGCTGTTTAGCGTCTATAATCTATCTGGCGTTGCGCTCGCTCGTAGACACAAGTTCAAAGCTTCCCGGGCCATAACGTCGCGCAGATTGGGAACCAATATATTCTTCATCGAAGAGATTTTTGCCAAGAGTAAACATCAGTGGGTATCGAAAAATCTTGTCATCAATCAAGGTTAGTAGCACAGAGATTGCTTCATTTCGTTCAATAATAATGCAGGCGGAATTACGTCATTCGGAGGACGATATACTGTCTTTTGATTTCTTTGGTTAAATATTACAAGAGTCGTTGCTACGCAAGCATTTGACACGTTCGCCGGATGACTTCATCCCCCCACTATTACACAACGGACCGAGGTAACCTCTTTTTAAAAATTAGTACAGTCTACTAACGTTGGTAATAAATAACAACCTTTTCAATTTCTCCGAAATTATTTATTCTAGAGAAACAGAAATATTGCTTCTTCAGTAATGATCATTATAGCACAGTGTATGGTTTATTACTAGTGTTACCATAATTTTTATGCATCAGACAATACTAGAAAGGCATTGAAATAGAAATCATTAGTCGGCAACAATGGAGCAAATCTGCTAGTAAAATGAGCGATGTCCTTTGTTGCATTTTAATAAAGAATGAGTGTAAGATCTTTTTCTAACTGATTTTATTATTCGTACGCCACTGTACAGAATTTCCAGCAGTCGTAACCGAAGCAAGATCGGATGCATGTTTGGGGGTTGAGGGACTCGCCGGTTGCGAAAGCAGTCTCCAAAACCCTTTTCTTATGGTCGTGGAGGCACGCGCGGTACGTTCCGGACTCCGGGACTATACATAGACTATATTCGGCCTGTATAACCAATTAGATAAGCGGATATAATTACATTCAAGAGTTCACTATACTATAGCTATGAGCGTCAATGTATCAGTCTGTATTTCCTATATTGTGTTTTGTCTATGCTATGGCCCTTATGTTACTGTTAAAATGGGTTTGTTCGACTTATATCAAATCCATAAACACTTCCAGATGGTCCTTCATTTCAGATAAACAGTTTGAGTTTCAGGAAATCGTTATTGGCGGAGTTTTCGTTGAGATTATATTAATGTGAAAATAAAGGATTTTCTTACCAAGCGTAGACGAGTCAAAAGATTATAGATAGTTTTCCAAACGCTGATGACCTGTCGAATGAAATATAGTGACGAGATATTATTTGGAAAGGATCTTTCGAAATAATATCTCGTCAACATAATATTTCATTTTACTGATAGCAGCAATATCGTTTCATTGCATATAAATATGATTAAATTCTTTTCTTAAAGCCCTCCAGAGAGTTTTTATTGGGAAACTGTTTTCGTGATTTTTATGTAAAGAAATCAGGAATTATTTAGTCGACTTCAGAAACGGAAATACAAGGCCTCCCTAAAAGAAATAAAATAGTTTTTCTCTTCATTTTACAATCTCCTTCCCTATCTTCACTCAATTAGAAGTCTATTATGGTTAATTTCTAATTGACATAGCGTATTGTCAGTTTAAATTTGGGATAAATAGAGGTGATTGTAACAAATTATTTTATCCTTTTTTAAAGGCTATTTTATGATCATCAACGTACGTTACACTTCCATTGCCATTGCGTGTCAACAATAGACAAAATATATTTTTTTAGGAGATCATTAAAAAAGTGAACAAAATTAGTATCAAATTATAATCCAAAGAAAGAGAAACAAGCGAAACAACTGAGAGTATTATATAATAATAAATTTCACACTTAATGGCTATGAAACAAAAACTTTGATAAAAATAAGTAAGTTACAAACTATCCAAGTGTGTAGGCTTTCACGGCCGGTCTTGATCCAAATCTTCTCGGTTTCCGGGCTTGTATGCCGTGGTATTTCTACCTGGTAGAAATACCAATGGACCACGGCATACAAGCCCGTAAACCAAGAAGATTTGAATTTACAAACTATTAAAAATATGACTTGAAATAAATTGATACCAGAAGGTGTAACAAAAATTACGATAACAAATCTGGAGCTCAACAGATCTCTCATATTTTACAAAAAATGAATAACTTTAACATATCTCAAATCTGACTAAATAATAATTCGTAGTTTTATATCTGGCAAGTTATATAAAATAAAAATACATTTTTAAAATCTACTTTCCTAGCCATTGATTAATTTGTTCCATAAATTATTCAAAGAAAACTTGGATTTAGGAATTAATTTGCGATTTTTTTTCAGAAACTAACCGATAACCCGCAAACCTACGGTGAAGAAAAACTATACTGTACTCAATTAAATACAATCTTTTTAATTGTGTGAGTGTTCCTTTATTATCAATCCCATGAATCTTTTGGTCTGTCTGTTGAGTTAATGAAGTTCTACATTAATTAAGAACTGATTTTAAACTTCCCTTGCAATAATACTCGAGTGCCTTGATATTAAAATAAAAAATTAACTTCTGAATTGTTAACTATCATCACTCCGCCCTCGAGGCAAAATAAGTTGCGCTCCGATGATCAAAAAGATAATTCAAATCATATGTGTAGAATATACATTACTCATCAACATATTCGAGAGGTTCTCAAACTTTCGTTATTTTAGTAACTAAACCTAGCTTGTCAATTTGGATAGTGGCCAAATTTACCGAACGTACATAGTTATTTATTCGATTCATTTGTTGTTCAGGTAACTATTCCTCCGAATAAATTCAATTCACCAAACATAATTATGTTTACTGCATGTATAAATCTATTCGGTCTTACTTCCAGGGTATAAATAATTATTCGCCTGATAAAATAATAATGGCCGCCACATTGATCATAATACCTAAACTATAAACGTGAACTATTATATCTACAGTTTGCTCTTGTAATTTATTTATGTTTTTTATTAACCTTTTGTGAAGTGTATAGTTGTAAAACATTAAAGTTTGTGGTAGTTTTGTATGCAATTGCGTTAGGATAAAACACGGGTATTTTGTGAAACTTTTTTTTGACGTTTACACTAACGCCATCGGTTGGTTTTTTGAATGAACGACAAAATATTCAACAAAAAGAGCAAGGAGTATAGTGCAATGTATATTTATTCTTTAACTAACTTTTCTACCTGATAATTTGCTTGATGAATTTGAAAGTAAATTTTATTCAAATAATGAGTAGCTTCTATCTTTAATAGTGTTCGGTGAATATAGGTCTATTAAACATTTTTGGTCGCAAGGCTTATTATAGTACTGAAGTACTGAAGCTAATATGTGATAGATTATTTCTCTTGGTCGCCAGCAGAAGTCCCAGCAGTGTTTCTAGCCTCGTGTGCAGCGGCCTTTAGTTGTCGAACATTTATAACCTACAATCTCTCTGTCAGTTTTCAAGATGATAGAAAAATGTGTGTCCCGTATCGTTCGATGCCCTGGTTTGGATATTTTTTTATTGAGGTTTGTTCAATAAACAAACTATGTACGATGCTTTGAATGCAGACTGCAGTCAGGGATTATGCCATCGAACGCAAAACGTTCCGCCATGCACTAATAAAGTAATAAATCTTTATGTATGTATAAAATGCAATTACAAAACTTGTTCTTATAAGAGCAATCTATTTTCAGAAGCCAATCAAAATGAAGAATGCTCCCGATTTGCGTGCACTGATATATAAATTTCTTTGAAGGTAACTTACATAAATCATCGAAACGTCGATAAAATGCATGGTGCAGCGATTGTATATTATACCTTTAGAACGAAAAAGTTTTGGTGAATCAATAGACATTGGCGTACTTATAACAATCAGAGAACTTCTAACTGGTTTTTATTAATATTAAGTATATTTCAAGGATGGCCAAGTAATCGAAAAAAAGAGTGACTATTTATTATTTGACTTTTATTCTATACCGAGCATAGGAATAAAATCGCAACCGAACCATTAGTGTGCAAATATATACTTCTGTCTTTTTTTACGCCGTAAGCACTGGCCTATCCAGAAGGGCAAAACAAGCACGGAGAAACCAGCTTAAAAATTTCTAATTTTCCCCCTTTTGGGCCAAAAGCTGGGTACGCCCATGTTAACGTCATAGAAAAAGACAAATTTTTTGAAACAGATATACTTTATTCGGAATGAATTCAAGTACACCAACCAATCCTATCATCGGAGAAATCAGGGAATTACATCGAAGAAAGAGACGCAGATATATTCTCGATACGCTTTGTTGCGTACACTCACCGCACATTGAGTATATAGGCAATGATTCATATAGGTTATTATTCAATATATGGAAAAAACTACTCGAAATAAATCGTGTCGATAAAGGAACTAACTTTTCCTTAGCTGCCCGATCTGCGTGTCGAACTGAAATGATCACCTCGGAGATATGCCCCAAATAGAAAAAGAATAATCATAATCGGTACACAAATGCTGGAGATATGATAAAAGGCCGCTGCACATGAGGCTAGAAACACTGCTTGAACTTTTGCTGGACCGTAGGCTGGGTACGAGGCTGGAAATGACGTCACTGCTATAGCTCACAAGATAGATTTTAAAATTAGAACAGTGGCTATTTTTCTTGCTAGGTCCTCTGCTTGCTCTGAGCAAGAACCAATCAGGAAATATAGTATCTTGTCACATCATGCCCACAAACAGACAACGTTTTGCTTTGTGTTTATATTTGAACTGTTACCGCGCGCGCACCAGATCTATCCACAAAGCAAGCTTGTAAAGACGTGTTGTGTGAAGCAAGCACATAAAAGGAATTAAGAAAACATGTAGTAAAACCTAGCAAGGAATCTAGCTGCAAATCCAGCATCGTGTGCAGCGGCCTTAACATACGTATGTATATTTAAAAAAATCTCCTTTTCTGAAGTCAGCTAAAAATGACTTAACCGATTTAAAATAAGATATAGGTACTGGTCTTGTATATCTTATTTTAAATAGGTTAAATCCGTAAACATTCTTAGGAAAATGGCGTCGAAAAGTTTTTAAATCGGTTAACTTCTCAAAAAGTTATAGTTGAACAAACATAAAAATATGTACAGGTCGAATTGATAATTTCTTTTCTTTTGAAGTCGAGTATTGCTCATTTTAATCCTATACTCAGAACCTCTTCAGTACTAATTGTAATACTAACTGAAAAATGTTAACACGCGTTTCCTTCTCATATTAATCGACCGAAAATTACTCATTTTCAATCGTCGGAAAATATACTGCTGGTATATCCTCAATCAATTCACTTTAACAAATGAAATTAATGAAAGTGAAAAGTTTTAAAGTAAAAGCTGCGTCTTTGAGTTTAATATCAAATTATATAATTAAATTGTAAGTTCTGGTTTCGTTCAACAGATAGATTTAAAATGGCGTCATTATTTCACTCGAAATTAACCTCAAACTAATATTTATGAGATGCAGTGAATGATAATACTTATCTTTGAGATTTTTTTTTAAATTGACGTAAATAAAACACAGTTATTCTTTTGTTAAACTATAAAAAAATCACTCAACGCGTTTTTTGACAGGAAGAATAGCACAGAATATCAATGAAAATATACTCATCTTTTTTAGCCAATATTTTTTTCCGTATTATGGTTCTTATAAAAATGAAGTTTTCTTCTTGTCAGTAAAATCAAAAACAACATGTTTTTCTACGATTCTGGCTTAGAATAACAAAGCGAATAATTTCTATCGGTGTTTGCTGACTAGGAAAATAAGTACCGAAAATCTTCACTGCCTCCTGGACTAAAATATACTATTGCAAGTATGTTTCAATAGCTGCCTGCGTATAAAGAAAAAAAAGTAAAAAACCAAATAGCTTGCAGCTGTACAGTCATACGATTAATTTTGTTTTAATCAAAATCGATTAAGGGGAAGTCGTTGAAAGTCCTCTGGCAAAACACGTTTTATGTTTTAGACAGGTCTATAGATTTTATTATATACTAGCTGTAACCCGCGACTTCGTCCACGTATTATTTATGTTTGTTCAGTTCGCTGAGTTTACGAAAAGACTACCCTATTTTTAGCCTAAGTTACTCCTTCTGTCTGTTACTCTATCTATCAGTGAAAGTTCCGTCAAAATCGGACTAGTCGTCTCGGAGATTATCCGGAACTAACAGAGAAACGGAAACCTAAAAAAAAATTTTGTTATAAGTACCGCATATACTTTCATATTATGCAGTAAAAAGCTGTGTTTATTTCATTCATACTGCAGTAGCAAGTTTTGTTACATTAACTCTCTCTCTCTCACTTATGTAATATTGTCAAAATTAGTTTTCCTTAGCTGTCTGGAAAATGAATGTTGTTATTATTTTGGAAAAATTTAATTGATTAATTTCTCCTGTAGAGAAAACATCATTTTAATTTTTACAAAATAATAACAACATTCATAGGTACTTCCAGCGTAGCTAAGGAAACTAATTTTGACAATATTACAAAAAAAGAGAGAGCGAGTTAATGTAACAAAACTTGCTACAGTATGAATGAAATAAAAAAAGGATTTTTGTTACATTAACTCCCCCTCTCTTTTTTGTAATATTGTCAAAATTAGTTTTCCTTAGCTACGCTGGAAAAATGAATGTTGTTATTATTTTGAAAAAATTTAATTGATTAATTTCTAGAGAAAACATCATTTTACGAATATTTATAATTCAATTAAAGCGTTTTATTTTTTAAAAGTAAGAACTTAATTGTGCTTACAATACGTAAAAATTTTTGTTAGCATTTAATTAGGTGCAAAGTCAATAGGTTAATCTGTGTTTCATCTATTTTTGTATTTTTCAGAGAGCGTTTCCTATAGGTGCAATAAATAAACACGAAGTTAGTTATATGTGCAAACAATAAACATACATTTAACACGCCCCTTCAATCAAGAGCAATAGGGGAATTCCGGTTGAAAAGGCATAAAATTCGCATGGTGTCGGTTTGACAGAACAGTTCGAACCAAAAACCAACTACTGAGAGATAAAATACAATAGTGACTCCTAATCAATCGATTGTCTGTTGACTTGTTTCTAACAACCGGCTACACACTGAGAGCAATAAAGGGACATGTCATAAAACCGGCCAATAAAACTGATCTGAGTTATACGCAAACCTCTTTAACTATGAATGTAAAGCCCGTTTTAAACGACAACAATTTTGCTTTGTAGCCTCAAAATAAAACAGTACTGATTGGTCGTTGAATTGAATAGAAAAAATCAATACATTTTATAAAACAAAGTCTCCCCGCCGCGTCTCTTTGTCTGAACGCGAAAACTACCGAACTGATTTTCATACGGTTTTCACCAGTGGACGGAGTGATTCAAGAGAGAGGTTTATGTGTATAATTCATTAATGTTTTGTGTGAATTAGTTAAAATATATGGCGATGTTTGTTGAAGATATCGGAAAAAATCAAGTCGACTGGAAGCTGTCATCGAAAATGCTGCCTAATCCCTTTGAGAGATATAACAAAACAATTTGTATGGTGGAATTGTTCCTCTTTTATAGGTCTACAAAAAAGTTCTATCTTTTAAGGATAGCTTACTATACCCATCGGCCATCTCAATGTTAAGCGTTTTTCGTGGATATCAATTTAGCAACGTAAGTAGACAAACAAAACGGTGGCAATCTACAAATTCGAGCGAAGCCGAACAGGGCCGCTTGTACACAATAAGAATTTTAAATCGTAAAGTAAACCTATGTAATTTAATACATTATATCTCTGTTTCTTTGATGTTAATTATTATCCTTAGTTATTTGAAAAAACTTGTATATTTAGAAATAATCGGTAAAATATAATAATTTTTGACCGTCTGGTTTGAGAATTGTTAAAATATTAATTGGATTAAACTGAAAATTATGAACCTACCTACTAGACGCCTAAACATTTGAAAATTTCCGGAAAGTCCTACACTAAAATATACTCAAAATTGCATATATTTCCAAAACCACTAGTCATACAGGCAGTAAAAATCCTAAGCTTAGCGTCTTTACTGAGGCAAACATTAAAAAAAATGTGCGTGTAACCTTTATGCGAGGTTTTTACCTCTCTCACTTTTTGGGAAATAGTCACAGACAAATTAAATCACTCGCAAATTAAATTACGTTGGCTATTGGTTTTCGTCAGTAGCTATGTTTCACTGTTCATTCCAGATAGTTTCTACAAATGCGTTGATTCCGCCATCTGTTAGTCGATGCCTTTAAATAGCGGAAACCGATCACAAACTTGGTTTGCGTCGATAACTATGCTTCAACTTTCGTTCAAGCGTTTAAATGCCGCCATCTGTCAGTCGATGTCTTTAAATAACGGAAACAAATCACAAAATTGGTTTGCGCTCGCAGCTATGTTTCATCTTCGGTTCAAGATGCTTTGTACGATGCCGCCATCTATCAGCCAATGTCTTTAAATAGCGGAAACTGCGAAAACACGTTACTTCCGTCCGAATACTTTCGTCAGAAAAAAGATATGAGTTAGTCGCACGTTACACATGCGGAAAATCGCATATTTTCTTTAAGTTTTCTCTATCGCCGCATACAGTTTACATTTTTTTACGGAACATGAAAGTGAAACGACTCTCTCTAAAACGAGCTTAACGAAACATTCTGAATGAGTCTTTAACGAGCGTCTAATTCAGAAACGTTTTACAATTCTCAAATAATTTTGCAAGAGTCGTAAAATCAATGTTTTGTTGACGAATGCATAATGCAGTTTCACTTTATTTTATTGTCGAACGATAAACTGACAATTTTTGAACTAACGGACATTGAATTAAAAATACTTAAGATAAATGCATTAACAGTGGCGGATTCACTTAAGCGAAGTCTGATTTTAAGGGTCCTTATACTAAAAATTATAAATGTCTTTTATTTTTATATTGTATATAAAAATCTTGTGTTACTATGTTCGTCCGCGCTAATTTCCTAAACCACTGAATCGATTTTAATGAAATGTTGTAAATGTGTCTTGCTTGGTCCAACTTACGATATAGGATAGTTTTTATTAAATATTTAGTACTTACTTTAGTAATTACGGTGTTTTAGTATCAAGTAGCGACATCTGATAGAATTCGCTCAAAGCTATTAGTTCAGAAGCAAATCTGGTAAAATTCCCTCAAAGCTATTAGTTCAGAAGCAAACCTGATAGAATTTGCTCAAAGCTATTAGTTCAGAAGCAAACCTGATAGAATTTGCTGAAAGCTATTAGTTCAGATGCGGGCCGTAAACGAAATACATTTTACAGAATTATATCTTACCGTACCCAGGTGAAACCGGGACCAACCACTATTAAATAATAAAAAAAGAGGAAGAATGCTTAAGACCACACGGTAGAAGTTAAACTCTCTCTTTCCCCCGATTCACCAGTATACTCTCTTCTTCACATAATATACCAAAAACGATGCAAACTTTTAAATAAACGCCTAACGATGACAATTTATCGAATCTGCGGAAACGTAATTATCTTTTTTTTTTGCTGGTATCTGTTAGCGAGTTATCTAATTTCTCTATATACTAGTACCGCATTATTGTGTTATATTCTCCTTAGATCCACTTCTGTTAAGATTTTTCCATACATTGTCAATCGGAATCATTCCTACCTAATGACACTTCAAAAATCTGGGATTACAAATGCATGCTATGTATCAGGTATTTATAATCAAAAATACTAAAATATTTTCGGAAACCGAATTTTTTTAATGTGAAACATCAAATGGTGGTTTGGATGAGAGTATAAACGTGCAATTGGCGCGAAGCTGTGATGATACGTCGTTACGTTTTTTGGTTACTATAGTATTTCGTTAGTAGACGGCTTACATTTTTTTTTAATTCAGTAGATACATATTATAGGTAATCAGAGGTCAATAGCTACTATGTGCTGGATTATAAACGTAAGTTATTCTTCAAATTGGTGGAATATGTTATTTAAGAAAAGCTACTTGTAAAATACGAGTACATACATTACTTACGCATTCAGACATTTAATAAAATAAATTTGTAAATATATGTATCAATGCGGACAATAAAAAAATGAATAAACAAGCTGAAAACCTGCTGAGAAATTATGTTCGATTCGCAATGTAAGCAATAAGCATAATATTAATAATATATAAATATGACGTATACAGTGCAGGCGATCAATATAAAGCATAACCCAAAATTTACAAAGTGTATTTAAAGAAAACAGTTATATTATCGAAAATGGGTTATGTTTGCAGCAATATTAATATTACGGTGCTATTCTGTAGGGTCAATGTAAGAATTTACTGCGGTGGTATTTCTTTGTCATTTTCTAAAAAAATGATATTACGTAAGTTAAAGTAAGATAGAAATTTAACAGCGCTGTTATAATTTTAACATTGGTCAGATATTTGTTGGTAATCGAAAATGTTGAAATACTGTAACTTTCAATCTACCTTAAAAATGTTTCATAGCACTATTTTTTTATACTAGATAATGATAAGAGACCTACGGTACAAATATCTACAAATATACATTTGAAGCGATAGATATAATTTTGCAAAATGTATTTCGTTTGCGACCCGAAGTCTGAACTAATTATAGCTTTGGGCAAATTCTTCTAGATTTGCTTCTGAACTAATAGCTTTGAGCGAGTTCTAGCAGATGTCGCTACTTGGCACTAAAACAGTTTTTTTTGTTTGATTCTGAGCTAATAGCTTTGAGTAAATTGTATCAGATGTCGCTACTTGGTACTAAAACAGTTTTTTTTTGGAGAAAATACTGTAATTTTGTGCAAAATATTTAATAAAAACTATCCTATAGCGTAAGTTGGACCAAGCAATAAGTACACATTTACAAAATTTCATTAAAATCGGTTCAGTAGTTTCAGAGATTAGCGCGGACGAACATCGTGACACGAGATTTTGATATAAATATATTTCGGTTTGTCTAAAAAAATCTGTTCTGATCGATAATTTAAATCTCCACTATCCAGAACGGCTGTTGGGGACTGTGAACTGAAGTTTGTACTGCGCTTTATGAACTTGAAGTATCTTTTTTTTTAAATCTGTCGTGACAAAATAAATATGAAAAAAAACTTTAATCTTAAGTTTTCTCTTCGTAGCTTTTGATACAATTTTATGAACGTTGTTCAGATATTTATATATAAGCTGCAGCTTGCAGCACGACAGCTGCTAGCGATATTGTAATTACTTGCTGAGACGCTCAGACATTTTGTTTTATAAATCGACAGGTACATCGATAAACGACATCTTAAAGTAAAGGTGTATAAGTATAACTAAGTGGCAAAGTTGTGCCACAAATCAATTTCAATCTAAAGCGATGAGTTGCTCTGTTAGTTGAACAGAACGGACCATGGTCTCAACTTGACGTTTTACATATTATCACATGGTGCACCTTGCATTTATTCTTTATTTCACGTGAATAAAAAAAGTCATTTTATATTGTAATTTTATATAGATAGCGGTCAAAAAACTGTTTGGAAATTATCCTGACTTTTTTCTCGAAAATATGAATATGTATCACCAAAACACGTAATTTATTTAGAAAATGTATTGTATTGTTGATTAAGGTTCATTGGCGTAGCAAGAGGAGTTTGGCCTGGTCCACCCTAGAATATTAATTGTTCACGTACAAATCTATACTAACATATAAAGCTGAAGAGTTTGTTTGTTTGGTTGAACGCGCTAATCTCAGAAACTACTGGTTCGAATTGAAATTTTTTTTCAATTTATCGAGGAAGGCTATAGGCTATATAATATTACCTACGCTACGACCAATTGGAGCGGAACATCAATGAAAAATGTTGCAACATGTATCTCAAAATTAGTCCATTCGACAAATATTATCAGGTGAAATGCCTTACCTAAATATTGCAATATTAGCGCGCCAAGTTTACAAGCCCGGATAGTTCAGTCGATAGAGCGTAAGACTCTTAATGCCAGGGTCTAGGGTTCAAGCTCCACGTCTTCGAATACATTTTTATTATTTTTTTATTTTCTACATTGCTTTTTTCTAAGGCTTACATTTCAATTTTTTAAAATTTTATTATGACTACTTAATTAAAATTAAATAAATCTAATTAATAGCTCATTTGAAAACTGTTGCAACTATAGGCACCTATATAAAAATAATTTTCCTACAGTGTTTTCAATTAAATATTAATTATATTAAAAAAAATCTATTATACTTAAAAAAAAGTATAAATACTGCTTTTTAACGACAAAAACTTTTGAACGGTAACGCCGATCATTATTAAGTTTGGACACAACATTCATCTCGGTAAACTAAGATAAATGTGCGTACTCATGTCCCTTCCTTCCCCAGTCGTTCTTTTGCACCCGGGTGAAACCGGGCGGGACCGCTAGTAACAAGATAAATCTATAACAATAATCTACATCCTACATATTTTCTTTGTCGTGAAATGTCTCCAGAAAGTCGTGTTGATCGATTTCGCTTTTATGAACAGTTTTTAAATTATATGTAGGTATATATAAGTGGCAGCTGGTAATGATAGGTAAAGTTGAAAATTTGGCTCCCCCTATAGGATAAAATTGTTGTGCACCTATGTTATAGAAAGATCGCAAAATACATGAGACAGAGGCGATCTAATAAAAAAGCGTTATTTACAGGAATACAAATACATTTTGATTTTTCATTCTTACACCGAGAGATGGCGTTACTGTGCTCAATTTTACATTCCGGTTTTTTATTAGCAAGGCAAACATATACGAAAATACATTCTTAAGTTATTCGTTGGTTTATATAGTGTTCGAAGTTACTTCTTTTCATTATAACTTAACTGACAAGAATTTTTCCTACTACATGCGAGAGTTAATTCTTTATAATAAACATTTACATTTTTAAATTACGAATTTGTGAACGCAAAACATTTTGATTAATTCTGAAACGCGACTGTCACTTTTTAAAAGTTATTTTATGACTCAATAAGACACATATCGAAGTAAATAAATTTAAATTTTGGAAGGCGTTTTTTTATCGTGACTAGAACACATTAAAACATAATTTATAATGAAATAATTTCGCATAACTGATTATCCTATACGTATATAACCGATATTGATGTATGTACGACTTTTATCGAAACCAATGATATTCCAATATCAATTAATTATAAAATCTCAAATTATTATTTATAGTTTGTGAATCAATACACATAGGTTGGTACTGCTCACGATAATTTAGACATCACTGAATATTGTAAATAACTATAAGAAACCGGTAAATTACGTATAGCTCCGTGGCCAAATTTATTACTATAATTTTATATTTTAGTATACCAGAGGTCTTAAAAACGCTTTGTTTAAAGATGTGTACAATGGCTGTAGCAATAGATTTGAAATAGAATAAGCAAAATATGAAAGTATTTCTTATTTCAAAAAGGTACAACATGTAAAATATTTTTTTCAAATGTATTATGGCCATATTCACAGAACCTGAGTAGTTATTTATTCAGTTCATTTGTTCTTATCCTCCGAATAAATAGCGATATTTCAATTCACCAAGCATAATTATGTTTACTGAAGGTATAAATCTATTCTGTCTTACTTCCTAGGTATAAATTTTTATTCGCTGATTAAATGATGATGCCGCCATATAGATCATACCTAACCTAAGCGTGGAGTATTATATCTACAGTTTGTTCTTGTGAATTATATTTATTACACCTATAATTGTGGAGTGTATATTTGTAAAACATTAATGTTGATAGAAGTTTTATGTGCAATTGGTTTAGGATAAAATATTATTATTTTATTAAATTTTTTGTTTTGACGTCTACACTAACGCCATCGGTCGGTTTTTTAGGTAAACGTCACAATATTCAACAAAAATACCCAGGAGTATAGTGCAGTTTGTATTTATTCGTCAACTAATTATTTTACGTCATAATATGCTTGGTGAATTGGAAGTGAGTTTTAATCTAACGAATAAATTTGTTCGAAGATTAGTAATTTCTATCTTTCATAGTGTTCGATTAATATGGCCATTAGAAATACAAAGTGCAAAGAGGCAGTTTCAAAATAGATTTTGAAATAAAATACTTTTTTTATTGCTATTCTATAGTTCTTGTTACATTTACTGTGAAGTTAAAACAGAGTTTCTACATGGGAAAGTTGTGTAATTTGAACCATTTGCAAACAAAATACATCTTTAATGTTCTTACAGCTATTGGCAAATAATCATTTACTTATAATCGTAATATTAATTTTAACCATTAAAAAATCAAAACTAATTATTTTGTAGTATTTTCAAAATAAAATTTGGTTCTAAAACGATCTAAATACGAAAGGTAAAATTATAGGCAATTAAAATGGATATGATAAAAAGAGGTATTTTGCTTTTTGTATTTCAAATAATTTTATTTCGAACAAGTCATCAATCTACAGTAGATTTTAAGCAGATATAAAGCCTGCTGCAGATTGTTGGCTAAACTGTCGTCATACTTACAATGGACCTAGTAAGCTATTTTCAACTATTATCACATTATTCTTTGAAGACTGCAAAGTCGAAGATTGTCAACACAGTACCAATATTAATTAAAATCACTTATCTATACACCTTTATCTATTTAGAACAATATAATATTGGTTCCAAAAGCTGCGGCACAACACATAAAACATAGATTACAGAAGGAAAGGTTATGATTCAAGATACTCTGAATAATAAAATAAAAATCTGTAATATTTAAGTAATTTTAAGATTAAAATCAGAACATCTGAACAGTATTTTTGTACGAGTCTGGGTCTTTTTTAATTTTTTTAAAACTTTTATAATTATTACAGAGGGTTTAAAATAAACATTGTATGTTCTGATGCCACTATACAAACAATATTGTTTTCATAACTATACTTTAATTAATAAAGTAAAAAATAAAAAAAAAATATTTATTTCTGTAAAGATTTTTATTGATTAATAAAAAGTATATATAAAAAGCAAAAGAAAACATCAATAACTATTAATTAATGTATTAAAAAATATTTTACTGAAAGAATTTAATAAGGTAAAAGTAAATATTACAAATTAGTACAAATTCTTTAGGATGGTCAAGTCACGGGCAGGTAATATAGGTAGAGAACACACAAAAATGAATGTTCTTACCTTTATATCACTGGAGCGGCACTATTGGCAGGCTCTCAGCAGTTCCCTAGCCACTAGTTTTGATCACCTTGCTGAGCTGCTACTGCGGCCGCAGCCGCAGCTGCTTTCTGCGCCTGCGCTTGTTTTTCTTGTTCATTTAATTCTTTAATGGCCTGAATTTCTTTTTTCAGTTTCATTCGTCGATTCTGGAACCATATTTTTATTTGTCGCTCCGTTAAACATAACGCATGTGCCATTTCGATTCGTCTTCTTCGAGTTAAGTAATGATTTGTATGGAATTCCTTTTCCAATTCTAGCGTTTGATATCTCGTATACGTTTGACGCCCCCTTCGTCGAAGACCGTTTGCTCCTGAAACAAAGAAGAAAAAAAAACAATTAGTACAAATATTCGTTTCTGTAAAATTTTACAATTTTCAGTCTTGTCAGATATTCGGCCAAAGGTCTTGCATAAGAAACCTTCTCGATAATTATCTAGAATTATTGAGGTAAAGCATGGAAAATCTTCCTGGATGCAAAATAAAAAATGTTTTTCAATTTTCATAAAATGGCCACTGGTCAATTTTTCAATTGGTGGTCAAAGCCTTAAGCGTTTAAGAATGATAAATGCAAAATAAATGCCTAAATGGTTGGATGGCGTCTGTTATTCTCGGTAAATAATATATCTACCGAAATGGCTGCAAACATTCAACTAAATATAATAGCAATTTCATTCACTTATATCATGATGAAAATAAAAATGCCCAATAGCAAATGTAAATATATATTTTCTCGTTTCGTTTTGAAGAAGACTGAACCGTTTTCTTTACTTTTGTTTTATTTATGATCGATAATTTCCAACCCAATCCTATTGGACGATTACCCTATACAGTTTTCGTTACGTGTTATAATATGAAATCAATAAATAACTAAAATTAGAAGTCTGATCAAAACAGTTAAGGCAAAGCCTCAAATAGAACGGCTTAAATAAAAGAGAATCGTGCGTGATGTTCGATTGTTTAAGTTCGTGTTGAAATCCTCACATAAGTATTGTATTTTATGGACGGTATAACAAAACAGATTTAACCACTTGGCCACGAGCATATGTGATATCCTATATTGGAAATGCTTCATAAAAACCATCCGAACCTTGTACCTCCTTCTATTCAGTAGTCGAAAAGTATTATTTATGTCCTCATAACATGATACCCGATGGAAATTTAATTTGCCGTAAATTAAAGATTTTTTTATACACGTACAACATATACAAGGTGGCCACTGATTGCCTCTATTCTATAAATTTGTTTATTTGATAGGCGCGTTTTTAAAGTTCTTTTCGAATGTCAAAATATTCTAAATACAAGTTTTGAATAAATTGCTACACTTTAATGAAGACAGCAACGAGCCTGGAAGTAATTCTGATATTACAATAAGGAGACTAGAGAGCATTGAAGAGAAGAGTAAATCAATTAAAATGTCAGAAACAAAATAAATGCTTAACCTCAGTATTTTAAAAACAGAAATGTTATTTTTTTGGATAAAAAATTCATTTATCGAAAATGTTGAAATGTCTGAAGTAGTCAAGTAAAGATGTAACGATTTTTGGAGTTTACTCCTTAAAAAACGATTTTGAGTTATAAGGCCCGGTACGGAAATTTTATGAGTAGTAAAACCAATTGGTGAGGCGTTACGCTCCACCGCTTCAAGTGAGACGTTACGCTCGTCCGCTTCAAAAGAGACAAACATACATATCTGTAGGATTTAACGTGCGAAGGAATGAGATGGAATACAAAAGAGACAAACATTTAAATCTGTAGGATTTAACGTGCGAAAGAATGAGATGGAATACATTACACATCGCATCTTAGGGGTAAACTCTAGTCGTGCGTCGGAGCTGACATAGGTACACGCACTTTTTTTTATTTATTTTGCGGACAATCTGTAGAATGTAGCTAAGAGATATTCAAAACAAGTTATTTCATCAAAAAGTTGAAACGCGGCTATTTTAACAAACCAATCGATAGAATTGGAGAATTGTTGAAGAAATGTATACTTCGATTTGAGGAATTTAAGTAGAAATGTCACATTCCAAAATTATGTTATGTAGGTTTTATTTTTGTAGTGTAGAACATTTTAACACGATGATGTGTCGACAGTAAATAATATATTTTATAGAGTTGAATACTGTAGTTTTGTATGAAGTGACCATATAAGTTCCATATTTTACATATTCTGTATAATATATGGAGACAAAAATGCTTTCTGAAAGTTGTAAATTGATGAGATATCTACTATAATTTCTATTAGTACAAACTCAATGATTTTGAATCTCATTAAGATATCGATGACAGCTAAAAAATATATTCACTAGTAAATTACTGTTATGAATGCTTACAAAAATTATATAACACCAAACTAAAATTAGAAATGTCTTACGAATTTACATTTTCTAAAATTTAGTCAAGGCTCAAACAAAAAATTGATCGTATCTAGTTGAAAATTGTTACGATTATATAATATAGAAGTGCCAGTGTTGTCAGTGATGATAGTCATTTTCAAAACTCTACATTTAATGAATATTTTCACAATTTCTTACGATTAGAATTTGGAAACTGGTAGTTTATTAGATATGTAATTGGAAACCACGAAATCCCTGCGCTCTCGGCTATTCTTAAGGCCTATATACTTTTTTTGACGTAAACCAGTAGGCATCGCTTTATAATTTATCCCATTTAACTATACATCAACAATTGTAAAAAATGTAAGCGTTATTTGTTAAATAGTTGTCAGTCTAAACTGAATTGGTATTTAGAAACTTTGTGACTATAACATTTCACAATTTAATAATAACAATCGATAAATAATAATTGATACAAAAAGTATTTCAAAATAAAACAAACGGATCATCAGATATGTTTCGGACAGTGTTGGTCAGTCAGGCTGCTAGCATAGTTGATTTTATATGTTGACTTACAGGTAATTCTGCTTTACTAATTCAGGTTCCTGATTGGACAACAGGTTTTTGATTCCCGCTGAGTTATGGCTGCACCCCGGTGTGACGGAGAGAATAAAACATATTAGAAAGTGACAGAAGACATGGAGGAATTTAAAGACTTGACACTAATAAATCATCTTAAAGTCAAATAATTCAACTTTGTTAAAATATAATTCTGATTAAACTTAACAAAAAGGAACCGGTTACAACATACTACCCACGTAAATATACAAAAATAAAAACTTTAAAAAGGAAACGTAGTGTATTATCTGACGCAAACACGTCTAAAGTCTTATACGAAAATAGTTTTTGGTATTTTAAAATGCAATTTTGTTTACATATCCGCGTCTGTTTTATCTCTTCTAAACTATACTATAATTTTTTATACGATTTTCATCATCATTTAGAGAATTTTTTCCGGATGGTTTAACCCCTTCGGACCTGAATTTTATATTTTTGAGGCGCAAAATTTTCTAAAAAATACACTAAATATCTGACGAACGTTTAACTGAACGGGAGGTCTTAATGAAGAACACGAATCGGAAATTATCTGCCCGATATTTTTATCCGCTACACATCTATCTGGAGGCGCGGCGTGAAGAAATTAGCTATAGTTATGATCATAATAAGGTTATATTTGGATGCAGACGTCATAATAATATTATAAACAGCATATTATTATAGAGAACATTTATGTGCAGTGATATAAAGGTGGTAAACATAAAACGGTACATAGAAAGAGCACTTGACACAGCATTGGTGGTTTTTATGATGCCATAACATTTCGATAAGAGGGCGGTTAGACTTGCAGCACCTCCATAACGTTACAGCGCTGGTAGTGTCGGCGCGTATACCTCTCTACCTTATAGAAGTTGCTTTGGGACGATCGGCCGACGACGGGAGACGCGCGGGGCAGAGTGGAACATCGTCTACATCGAGCTATACAACAACCCCCTGGTGTCTCATTGCAAAGCCTCGAGATGGCCCGAACGCGGAGAGCGCAATACTCAAAATACAGATTTGTTTCAGTGTTTTAGTTCAACTATGTACTTGCAGCTCCCATACTTTTTATATCTCATATATGAACTTACGAGTCTAACATATTGCCATTTTTATATACAGTAATGCCTTGATATATCAGTTATAATAATCGGGACTTTATATTTTATTGTTAATTATAGACGCTCGACATCACATCCACAAGCGAAGCGGGATTCAAATCAACGACAGATTGATCCAGAGATCAACATAAGGAACATTATACCAAGCTGTCCTCACTCTGGATTTTTGAGTTCATTTCCTGACAGTGTTCCATAACAGACACCACTCGTATCATTACTACATTCCACTATTAATAATGAGTTTAACGTCCGTTTCTCGACTTTATTTTCCATCTATTACACTTCCCGTTATTTTCTACATTTTTTAACTTCAACTAATTAATAGCAATGGACGAATGAAGAAATTTTAGGACATTAGGATAAGGTAAGGATATTTTCAGAATAGGAATTTAACACGTAATCGCGGGCCATGGCCTTGAATAAGTGGAACCATCTCGATATTTATCTGGAATTATTGAGGGAGACCATGGAAAACTTCAACAAGATGGTCGGTACAGGCATTACCGTTTCTCAGCGAGAGACAGCAGGAAAAAGTCCGAGCCACATTTGCCCTCGCCGGGATTCGAACCCGGTACCTCCTGAATGCGAGTCTTGTGCTCTCACCACTACGCTACACCGCTACACGTATCTACATATTTAGTTTCAAACTTCCATTAGCTGGATATTTTCTCTGTGCAGAGACGCAAAGTTCCAATTAATATTGTACCATTGATTAAAAATCCCGAGAAGATAAATTAATATTCGTCTTTTTTGGCTACTTACGATCCTGGAAAAAATTAACGCAGCGTTAAAAGAAACTATTGGACGCGCAGTTTCAATAAAATCTAGATCAAATGGTTGAGTACCTATGGCAGAGACCAAGAGAAAAATTTGCTTCAAGCAATATATCTGCGATATAGAATCGTTCGGTAAAGGTCCTGATTGTTCACGAATAATTCAACGCCAGTCGCCAGTACAGGCAGCAATTTTTTTCAGGTCTTCTCCTGCATACTCGTTCACGACCATCTGATTTTATTCTTTTTTTTTTTTTTTTTTATTTAGGAAAACAAAAAACAAAGATGTGCTTCGACTTCTGAGGTCATTAGCACTTCTGCCGTAAGGCAAATTATGCAATAAGCATATTGTACAATAATCATATAGGTAATACAATAAATATAATATGTATGATATGGTAAATATCAGTTAAATGTATTAATTTTCAGGTAAGTATTAATTTTTTGGTAGATATTGTTATTTAAATATATTTAATTAAGTCTGTCATTTTTATAAATTCCACTATTTTTTTTAGATTTGCTGACTCGTTGTTGAGGGCTTCTTCAATTCTGCTGGAGATGTCGAGTTGGTGTCGGATGTTTCGATATTTATTACAGGTAAGAATTATATGTTTTACAGTTGTAGGGGTTTGGCATAAGTTACATATTGGTGGTGGTTCTTTTGTAATTAGGTGTCTGTGAGTTAAGTTGGTGTGGCCGGTTCTGAGTCTTGTTATTGCGATTAGTTCTCGTCTGGATAATTTTTGTTCTGTTTCCCATTTTCTGACTGTTGCTTTAATTTCTCTTAATTTGTTTTCAGTTGATTTCCAGTAATTGTTCCAGTGATCTGTTATTTTGACTGTTACATAGTTTTTTAAATCGGAACATATTATAGTTTCTTTTTCTGTTGGGAGTTCGTCGGAGGTGGCAGCTTCTTTAGCTGCTTGGTCAGCTAATTCGTTGCCCTCGATGCCTAGATGAGATGGAATCCAAACGAAGGCTATTTTTCTGTTATTTTTTTTCATTTCGGTTGTGCTCTCTTGAATATTTGCTATATACGGATGGTCTGTGTACATTTTGGTTATGGCTTGTAATGCGCTCATTGAATCGCTGAAAATTAAGATGTTTGTGGTTTCTGCGTTTGTTTTTTCTTCGTATAAGCATTTCATGATAGCGTATAGCTCTGCTGTAAAAATGCTAGTTATGGGAGGTAGTTTATACATATTTTTAAGTTTATTTTCTATGCTAACGTATGCACAGCCAGTTTGATCGTTAATTTTGGAACCGTCTGTATAAATGATTTTGTAATTAGGATATTGTGATAAAATAGCTGTTTGATGTTGATTTTATTCTGGTTTATAAAAAAAACGGAACATGCTTTAGGTACAAATTAATCCTTCAATACTAAAAACATAATATTATTTTTGAGAAAATTATACGTGAAGTTTATTCTCGCATGAGGATAATCCCATTCTCCCATCTCTATTTTGAAAAAATCACTAAAAACTATTATTGAAGTTAATGTAAAGATATATTCGAATCAGATTTTGAATATATTGAAGTAAATAAAAAAAATTCAATTATTAACCTGTCATCATGTAGTGAAGCAAAATACATTATGACCAATATGTAGTTGGAAATATTACATTTGGGCTGCACTTTGCTTTGATTAGTTTCACGTCTGAGATGAAATCAGATATTTATAACTTAACCAAGCAGCGAACCAAGACAATAATATTTGTTTGGATACAATTTTCATCAACGATTCATTTCCTTTTAGACCATATCTATAAATTACACAGACCATTTGTCTTCCACGTCATTGTTTTTTGTATCATTTCTTGCTCCATTTACTAATTTATTGTTATCTATTTATTCGTGTCCATAGCTTGAATTAAAACGAGGGGTTCTATTCTCCGTATTTCTACTACTACTAAATCAAAACGTGATTGAGTATTCACAGAATTGAAATGTCATATTATTAAATTTTACTTGGATATCTCTTCTTTGTCATTCTTTATTTTATGGTGACACAACTAAAATCTGAAGTGTTATTATTTTTTACCGAACGAGTATTTTGCTAAAAACTACAATTTGAACGAGACAAAGAGAAATTGTTGATAATAAACGACCGACAACTGAGGACACTAGTGTTTAGTTTGAACGAGGCAGCGTTTGAAATAATATTGTTTTTTTAACTTTATAAAAAAATCGCATCGAATTAAATAACCTTCCTTTTTCAAAGTCGGTTAAATATGAAAGTAAATGAAATAACGCCATGCTTTATTTTAAAGATTTAGATTTAATAGTTTCGGGCTATAGCCCATATTTTTTTAGTATTGTTAAAGTGAGCCTCTTTCAACTACCTAAATGCTACATGCTACATAAAAAAGTTTTCGAATGTTCACTTTATGGGCTCCAAAAGCTCAAATCTGAAACGACCGCTGGAGTATCTGCAGAACAGATAACTCTATCAGAATGTCCAACTTTTTATTACTAACCGTTTAGAAGTCTCATGCATACTAGACTGACGAACGGAATACGTCTATTTTGGTACGGAATCCTAAAAATTGTGATAATAATCATACATAATTTCACTCTGTAGATTTAACAGAAATCTGAAAAAGTATATAAAAAAGAAGTTCTATCTAAATAAAGCGTTTTTATAACTTCGATTTATTATAGTTGTATTTCAACAATGTATTTCTCGATCGAGTTAAGCTTTCAAACTAAATAAACTGTATTGATAAATAAAACATTAAAAATAACATTTTCAATTCCGATTGTATTTCAATAAAATTGTATATTTAATGTGCTTGAATCCACTTTCCAATCCCTCGAAGACGAAAAACTTCCGATGTCGCGGAATCCGAACGTAGGTATCCACTTACCGTTTAAATAACTTTACTCGCGACCGGGTGGGGACTTGGGAGTTTAAAGAACAGTAATATAGGGGATAAACGTCACAGGATGGGACGGGATATTGGGGAAGGAAGGGGAACAGCGCGACGGTGAGCGCTAGTATGTATAGTTGAGACAGGTTCAGAAAGTAATATTACTTTTACCTATATATAGCTGAAGGAATAAAGAACGAGGCGCACCACCCCACCGTTCCGCCCCTCGGCGCACGCGGCGGGGTGGATGTAACAGACCGAATGATTTGTCACCCTATTTTTGCTACTGTATGCAGGTTTTGCCAGTTATACTGAGGTACCTTTGCTTATGTAAGAGATTGACTTCGTTTACTTCAAATCATTCTACGCGCCGCTTTTTGGCACGGCAGGGTAAAATTCATTCTTGAGATTGAAAATGTAACGAAAGTATACCCTACACCAGGAATCGCCAATTAGTTTCATATTGCGGGTTCGTTTAAAAAAAAATCCAGCCAATTGGTAATAAAGAAAATTAAATTTCTGATATCGCGTGAGGTGATGCGGGTAATGGCTAATATTCAATATGATATTTGCTATTCATGGTCATGGTTACCTACATAATATCTTCCACGTCATATAAAAATTAATCAAAGCATGCTTAACTAGTTTATTTCTGACAGATCTACAAAACAAAAAAACAGCTGATTTTTTATTTTCAAATTATTTCCAACACTATAACAAAAATATTAAGAGCACTGTGGTTTGAATCTAATAAAAAATAGAGAAAAGTTACTTCTTACCACAACAAGTTTATTAGTGGATGTACATTTCGAGAGCTATGCTCTCATCTTCAGCAATACACTAAACTGTTTAGTGTATTGCTGAAGATGAGAGCATAGCTCTCGAAATGTACATCCACTAATAAACTTGTTGTGGTAAGAAGTAACTTTTCTCTATTTTTTATCCAACACTATAACTTTTTTGAAAAAATAAATAGAATAATAAGCCGTTATGAAAAGTGTACCATTATTATAAAAAAATACAACGTTATATCTCTTCTGCGCATGCACCGATTTTCCCCAAAAATAATAGGGCTCTTTATATTTGCATCCCAAACATCCTCTCAAAATTTGATTTCAATCCGCTCATCCGTTTGACCTGTATAGTACTCACAGACTAACCGACCAACAAACAGACGCACAGAGTTTTTCCAAAAATATGTTTTTTAGATTCAGGGGACCTAAAAACGAAATATATTGTAACATTTTGAAAAGTGAATTTTGACCTAAACTAGTACCTACCATTCCCCACTTGTGAGTTGGAATGGTAAAAGTATTACGTAGAAGACTTCAGTATTAACGCTTAGGTATTTAGTGGTATGAAGCAAAATACACAGTCCCACTACATCTTACCAAATCTCACTAAGGGCGAGGGGGTGACGTAGGATACAGTCATCGTCTACACTTCCTCCAAGGGCACGACTGTGATTTTTTCAACGACGAAGAAATCAACTGAAGGCAAACATGGTATAAGCAGATGTGAAGGTATTCTCTTTCCCGTTTGCGTTTTACTCGTCTGACGTAACGAATTACTTTCCGGGGTACGGGATCTGCGGGGTGAGGCTGCTGTGTGCATTGCGATAGGGGGGGTGGCGGCGGTATAACGGGTGGAATGAAAGTCGGGAATGGGACGCTACACACAGTGTACCATGCTTCTCCCAATTAAACTGGGTACATAAATCGTCCTGTCTCGTGGCACACAGGAGTAGCACAAGATGGACGACGCGCTCGCTCTTAGGGAATATAAATAGATGGGGTTAAATAAGTCGACACTGCATAAGAACTGTTTGTTTCTTTAACACGACACGTTCCACGGTTTTCACATTCAGTTGCATCTGAATCTATCATCTATAATTAAAAATATGTCGAAGGGTCTGATAATTGCCGAGATAGTTGAGATGCCGTTATTTATATTACAAATTCCCACTTCCCAAACTGTAATTATAGACAAATATAGTATAGCACATAGTTTGGTATTGTTGTTATGAAACACGCATTGTTACAGTTGCAAATCAATATAAGACTTTATTTTCAAATTGTCACTTTCGCAACTCAAAACCGAAATTTCCACTATCGCGACGGATAATCAATCTCATAATAACGCATATTTGCAACTATATTTCACATACCCTGAGAGCTAAATTTTACATTAGGCACCGTTTTAATTTTAGAGTTGGTGAAAACATCATTTGGATCTTTGATTTATTTAAATAAAGCGAGTTTTTAAATAAAATCTTCTTTGTTTTGGCGAACACATTAAAAAACAGATGTTTTGATTTTGCATTTGTTGTTACGTTTCGGGAAATTTTCTTTCATCAAAGTCCAGATAATAAGTAGATTAAGATAACTTTTTGTTGGATTAAAATTTTAATAAAAATTCAAAATAACACTTTTGCAGTTTTTTTAACCCTTGCGCCAAAACAAAGACTTCTAAGATCGTTACTGTCTATACGTTAGTAAATTGTAACAATTCATTAAAAATGTATTATTACTATACAATGACCTGCAGTGTTTGTAAATTATATAATACAGAAAGTATCACTAAACTGAGAATACAAAAAATTAATGAGTGCAACAATGAACACAAAATAAATAGGGCGACAAAGACAAAATGCAATCATGGCTATCCAAATTACATTATCATTGCGTTTTACATACAAAGTAGGCAAAGCAATCATTGTTCCTTTATTTTCACTACAGTGTTCTCCCAATTTTCTCAAATTTGTGATACAGCCTGTAGATAATTTTCTATCCGAACTTGCATTTCTACAATGTCAAGCTATTTCAGAGCTTTAGTTAAATTGGACAAATTGACTGATTTTGCAAGTATATTTTAACTTAGAATAAATTGTTACATAAAATGTTAGTAATCGCAGATATTACTAAATATCATTCTTTTGTCATCAATTAAATAAACAGTTTATACACAAAAGAACAGCTGAATGTAAATTGAATTAAAAAAAATCGAAAATATATTCTGTAAACACGTTAAATGTAAGCATTAATCGTAAATCAAATTAAATAATATTTGTATGCAGTTTGACGATAAAAAATCATCAAAAAAGTAGTATTGCGCGCTTCTTTGAGGCAGATGTTTTTCGAGTACTGGGTTGATTGGAATTTTTAGATTGTCGTCATTGTTGAACGCACTTTTCAGTCGTTGAAATATGGCAATTTAAAAAAAAACATATCTGCGTTCTGATATTGATTATACGTATACATGTTTCTCCTTGGTCATCTGTCGATTTTTTTGAGGTTATATTTAGCTGTCATCGTATTCGAATCATGAATATTCACATATCTCTTGGTACCGAGAATTCGTTATTTTTTATTTTTTAATATCTTAGGCATGTCTTGAATTTTTAAAAATAGATATATATATTAGTAGTTCTAACAAGGAAACAGAAAATATAATTTCCTTTTATATAAAATTCAAACAAAAAAATCACCAAAACGTGCTTCACTCTGATTTTGATAATCAGTCACTTGTGTTTTTAATAATATGTAATTTTTACAAAAAGGAAATATTATATATCTCACAATATCGAAACATATGATTTGTAAAGTTTTAATTAATTGATGTTATAAAAAACAGATCCGTGATATACATAGAAAATGATATGTTAAACGAAACGAAAAATTATCGTACATATATAGATTAAACATACATAAACGTTAAAAAACATAATAGGTACCTACCTATACGCTTTACCTATTTTCAAATACGATACCTACGTGATATTTTCGGTATTATAAAAACGTTATTTTAGTATATAGATTGTTCCATACAATTGAGTCTTCAATCAATCTATACTAATATATAAAGCTGAAGAGTTTCTTTGTTTGAACGCGCTAATCTCAGGGGCTACTGGTTCGAATTGAAAAAAAAAAAATTGTTGGACAGCCCATTTATCGAGGAAGGCTATAGGCTATATAATATCACGCTACGACCAATAGGAGCGGAGCATCAATGAAAAATGTCGCAAAATATAATTCAAAATTTGTACGTCCGACAAAAACTTTTGAACGGTAACTCCGATCATCATGTAATTTGGACATAACCTTCATCTCGATAAACGAAGATGAACGTGCGTACATGTCCCTCCCCCCGTTCGTTCTTTTACACTTGGATGAAACCGGGCGGGACCGCTAGTACAAAATATGTGGAATTTGTTACCGTGCCTAGAGAAAATGCTACGTATGCACACAGCACGCACGGCGCATTCTTTGACAGAGAGAGTAGACACGATTCTCTCACTATTTCCTCTCAACTGTTGGTTGAAGTCGAAGAAGGGGAAGCGTTTCACTTTTCTTCTGATTCAGACCTTTTTATCCCCCTAGTGTGCCTAAAAGTGTCACTTCAAAAAGAAAACTGTAAATCCACAATTTACTGCTGGATACGTTTCCTATTAGACCACAGTGTAAAGCAGTAGATGTTCAATTTGGAAAAACAATTGTAAATAAATAAAAAATTTTTTTTTGTTCCAGATGGTACACCAGTGTACACCGTTTTTCACCTAAAAAAATTGGTTGTCTGTAAAGTCGGTTTACGGACGATAGTTTTACGTGATAACGTCATAAAGAAACATTGATGAACTCTCTGACGTCACGCGAGAAGAGAGAGAAATGCGTACAAGCCGACGCTTGGATCGATCGTGCCTCTCTATCGCTTATACCGCGCTCTCGCTTGCACGCTCAGGCTCAGGCGGAACGTGACACTTTTTCGTGCGTGCAGCCGGTGTTTCATCAATTTATAAGACGTTATCACGTCAAAAAATTTGTTTCTGTTTTTTATACTACCACGACGCCATTTTGTTATATATATATAAATAACAAATATTTCTGAGAACTTTAATATATGCGTAAAAAAGCCCCCCATTTTTTTTTTTGATCCGCCACCAAAAACTCGTAAAAAAAATCACAAAAAAAGCTTATTTTTTTGACGTGTCTGGGTGGTGTAACCCCTTAATGCCTATACGATTGTTACGTGTGACAGTTATTTTATCAATGAATTATACAGAAGTTAATTCAATCAATATGAACAAATAAAATCGTGATTTTATCTGTAAAATACTAGATTTACCAAGTAGGTACCGCAATCCATTGTACCCGTGTGCTAGAGACAGATAACAATGAAATAGTTGATAGCAGAGTTTTGCTTTACGTCATTATAACACACTGAAGACACACTTCCGTAACTTTCAAGCGTCGAGTCACTCGCTTTACGCTTTACAAATCAAACATTTCGTATGATAAACGAACTACCTAATAAAAATTTTCAAAACATTTGAAAGGGTGCCTATTTTAATTAATTTAACATTATTTAATGAACTTGTTTTACGTTATTTCAGAATTATATTGAAACGTAAAATGATTTAATTGATACTGATATACTAATTTAGATTATAGAAAAAAAAAAAACAGATTGATGAATCAAGATATATCCATCCAGTTTTTTTTTTTTTTTTGTTAGCTTATGCAAGAATTTCGCTGTACACCCAAAATGAAATAAAAACTGAAATTTAATTTACATAATTTACAGTGAACTAATGTTAAATGAGGCACCTCGTATTTCTTACATAAAAATTATAAATTTTACGCACGCCTGTGATGACTGAATATACAATTTATTATTCCATCCATCCTTCCAAAATTTAAATTACTTTATTATTATACATGTAAGCGTAAAATATATAAGAATATTTTTATGGTTACAAGACAAAATGGCTCATATCGTTGAGAATTCAAGATTAAACCAAGTAAGGTGTCCGAAATTTGAAGCCGGATGCAAAATTACGAAAGGTAGGATATTTTCATTTTAATGTCTACTTTAAAATATTATAAACACTTCTGACGGTGATAAGGCAATGATTAAATCTAGATGATGCTAACATTGCTAACGCGGATAGCGAAACGTACGCACGTTGAGGAGAAATTGTTAAGTAATTTGGTGTTTCATGATTAATTTTAATATTCAATGTTTTCACACCAATTGTTCAATAATGTTGCTTGAAAATCAGAACTAATCGACTCCTTTATGTTTAACTTCTCCTTCATCATAGACCAATCAGAAAAAACCTTTATTAATTTGAGGTTAAATGTTGCCAAATGTATTTTTCCATTGACTTAGCAGCGTAGGGAGCAGACATTTTGCGTGAAACGTTGAACTAAAAACTTGAAAATTCGGGAGTAAAATCAGTTAAAAATAGATGGTTTTGAAAATGCACGAGTCCCACTGTAAACTGCGTATGTAATGCCCATATTCACCGAACACTATTAAAGATAGAAGTTACTAATTTTGGAACAAATTTATTCGTTAGAATAATATTTAAGTACTTTCAATTCACCAAGCAAAATATCAGGTAGAAAAGTTAGTTAAAGAATAAATATACACTGCACTATACTCTTTGCTCTTTTTGTTAAATTTGACGTTCACTCAAAAATCCGACTGATGGCGTAAGTGTGAACTGCAAAAAAAAGTTTCACAAAATAATAGTGTTTTGTCCTAACCCGCAATTGCACACAAAACTTTCACCAACTTTAATGTTTTACGACTATACACTTCACAAAAGGTTAATAAACAACACAAATAAATTCACAAGAGCAGCTGTAGATATAATATTCCAAGTTTATATGTTAGGTATTTTGATCTATGCGGAGGTCATTATTATTTTATTAGGCGAATAAATATTTATACCCTCGAAGTAAGACAGTGTAGATTTATACCTGCAGTAAACAATAAATATGTTTGGAGAATTGAATTATCGCTATTTATTCGGAGGCATAGCTACCTGAAGAACAAATTAATTGAATAAATAACTAGTTACGCTCGGTGAATATGGTCATAAGTCGAAAAGTTTTATTTATTTGTGCTGATTAATTATATACAAAGTTAATAAATATTTAATTTGACCGAATAAAAATTTTGACATAAACCACTTTGGTTTATGAACGCAGATATAAGAATATTTTAAAACTTGCGCCTACTCTCAACAATTACAAATAAGTGGTGTCGACTTCTTATTATCAGCAATTGTGTTCTAAAGAGGCGATAACCAGTGTATTATATAGGTTGAGTAGACTGTAGAGACAGCAGCTTGATGTTCATACACTATGTTTAATAAAAACACTTTTGAAAAAATCGAACCTCCTTAAAAAAAGGCCATTATATAATAAATTAGAATATAATAATAAATTAGAGGTCTGTACCTATGTACTTTAATTGATTTGGCGCCTAACACATAATTTTAATAAGTGACTTTTTTTAAAGTTTTTTTTTTATTCTTTATTTCTTAGTAGCTTTGTAATACGTAGTTTGCACGTTAATAATCGCCTTCTTCCTTACTCCTTTAAGTGCCAACATAATTTTTAGAGAATTAGCTAAAAGTGCTCCTGGCATTTTCTGCCAGTGTATTGAGGAGCATGATCACTCAAAGGGTTAATATTTTATTACTAAACTAGAAAAACTGATTAACCGATTTAAATAAAACTTATGAGAGACCAACCTAAATATATGCCCTATTGAAGAGAAAAAGAATCATCAAAATCGGTTGACAAATGCTGAAGATATTAGGTAACATGTATAAAAACTTCTCTTTTTTGATATCTGTTAAAAACGACAAAACTTATTAAAAAAAGATTATAACTGTGTTCCGAGCTGTCTAAAAATAGTAACAGAGCCGTCGCCGTCTTGCGCAGTAGCTAAAACGAAACTGTTTGAGCTATTGCGCAAGACTGTGACGGTTAAATATTTTGAACAAAATGGAGTCGACATTTTTTAAATCGGTTAGTTAGAAGAAAGAAAAAGAAAATAAGTCATGTTATAATACAACGCATACACACAGCAAGCGTTACGGTATTTCACAAAATTCTATAGTAACCAAATTAAAAGTAATGCTTGCCTTTTGCACGTTTTTACTCCCATCCAAACGCGCAATTAGATGCTTCGCATAAAAAATATATACATGACGAATTGATAAGCTCTTTTATTTTATATCGGTTAAAAAGTGTACCATGTGCTGGTGCTAAGTTCGAGTTATAGAGCGATGTTAGTAAGAGGCGACTGTATTTCAAAACATACACTCTGTTTAAACTAACATTATGTATCAGTGTGACGCTAATATACCGATAATCATTAATTAATGCACAATAAATAGGTAGAGCCTCTCATCAATATCAATCATGACGCCAAGTTAATGGATTTGAAATAATCAAACCCATTAACAACGTAACGGTAGCCAAATCGAAGCAACGACTTAGGCGATTAGAACATTTTAACGTACAAAAAACACCATAGGCGTTGAAAGGGTTCGTACACACTGAGAAGTCGTTTGTTTTTCTAATTTATAAATATTCATAGCATATTGACACAATCTGCGTGACTAAATTAACCATTTAAACAAATACAAGAATATATAAATTAATACAAAAACCATAAATAACCATATAATTAATTATTTAAAAATAAAATTGTAGGCACTACTCCTCTTCGTAGCAAATAAATTGAAAATTTGAGATAAGTGTTTGGGACACCGGGAAAGTTTTAGCTTAATTAAAAAAAGAGTCGATGCTTTATATTAACTAAAGTGCCATAAACAAACACAGCATAATACCAGAAAGCGACAAAACACTTTTTTTCGACGCATGTTAGCATAAAATGATTAACAGCTGTAGGTCGTTGGTGTAACTATAAGTTGTGATGTAGTTTGACCGAGCAGCAGAGAGTTTCAACAGTCACATGAACCTAAATATCATCACAACCGAGATATATAGCATATTTTTTGCATGTACCTCCTATCAAATAGATGATTTTCATTTCTGAGAGCTAATGCCATTTCTGTGTGCCACCATATTGCATTTCATTTGGGTTGTTTACGAAATCTACACCTGCTTTGTTTTGATCTGCTCTCTGTTCGTCTTATATGGTATTAAATGGTAAATGACAGGTCGCTTTTGAAAATTACTGTTGTCTGTTGAATTGATTCGTTTGTAATAATGTGCTTCACTTTATGTGTACAGAAATAATTTTAAATACGTACGTTTCTTTTATCTTTTTGATGTAAAAATAAGAAAACATGGTGTGAAGTCTTATTCACATCATTTAATTTATAACCTAACTACAACATTAAACAAAATGGTTCATGTTTTTGTTTTTAAATAAAACGCTTTTTATATGCATATACTTATAACCTTGGCGCAGTTATGCAGCGCTTTGATAATGTACTGAATATTACAAACTCTACAATTCGTATTTAACCCAAGAGATATATATATGTCGTAGTCATAATGCAAAATTAGGCATTTTACAAAATGTCTAGGCATTTTATAAAAAGCCGGCAAAACGCGAGCGAACAATGCAATTTCCGTTATGACTATACCAATTCAGGCAAATTGATAAAATGCCGGCAAAATGTGAACAGAAGAACGTGTATCTCGTTCTGACGCATTATTTTCAGGCATTTTACAATTTACCAACAGCGATGTAGTCATAACGTAAGCGGGAGAAAAAAATAATAAAATTAGGGAGATAGGTACTAGGTAAGTATTTCATAAAATGGCACAATGACACAAAAAACAATAAACTTCTTTATTATATAAATCTAAATAAACACTTCATACCTATAAAAACTTTCAGTTAGGTAATTTTAAAGTAATGCACGAAATAAAGTAACTACATAAATAAGTACCTAAGGTAAAGGGTCCAGTTTTTGGCGGTTTAAGAGTAACAGCTGAGGTTATATTACGATACCTAATATAAAATTCAATTTGAATAAATAATATTTTATATCATAAACAAGTGCAGAATTTCTAGATAAGGTCATATGAGCGATTGTCATTTTCGATTTGCACTTCTTCGCGGTTATCACTCATTTTTATGTGTCTAAATGAACTCCGAAATGGATAAATAACAAAACAACGTCCACGTTTTAGGTTAGCACGTTTTAGGTTAGGTTAAGTACAGCTGTTTAGCGCGAACTGTATCAGAAAAGCAAAGCAAAAGCAAACAAAACAACGTGCATGCAATGAAATGTATACATTTCACTGCGTGCATGTTTTAGTTTTAGGTTAGGTTTAAGTACAGCTGTTTGGCTCAACTGTATCAGGAAAGCAATGTTGTGCGTTTTGACTACATCGCTGTTGGTAAATTGTAAAATGCCTGAAAATAATGCGTCAGAACGAGATACACGTTCTTCTGTTCACATTTTGCCGGCATTTTATCAATTTGCCTGAATTGGTATAGTCATAACGGAAACTGCATTGTTCGCTCGCGTTTTGCCGGCTTTTTATAAAATGCCTAGATATTTTGTAAAATGCCTAATTTTGCATTATAACTACGACAGATACATACCAAAATCACAACAAAAAAATTAAAATAATATTTTCATTAAAATTTAGCGAATGTGTTCTGTTTCAACCCGTACATTTGACAATGAAAGTACATACAGAGTACATAGTACGATTAGTTATTATCATAATTGCATCCCATTATATATTGTTAGCTGCATGTTTAGCATGTATAAGTAATATCCACTGTGTTCAAAAGGAGATTCCAGTCTACCTTTTACATCTCAATCTACTACTAATGTATATACCTACACACATAATATTATGTACAATGCGTATGTAAAACTATATGTACCTATATGAAAAAGTACAGTGAAACCACTCATTCAAAGTAAAAATTGAACGCATATTGTATTGATAATTTAATTTCCATATAATTTTGAATAGAATTGTCGCTTGTTTTTTTTTAAATTTATTGTTATAAACAATCCCGCCATTTTGAAATGCAGATATATTTTTATTACAGAACAAAAAACTAACATGGTAAATGTTAAAATCAAACCAAATAAATCTATATTAAAAAAAACTGTTTAGGTATAAATTTTTGCGAAATCCATGTAAAATTTTCTCCTCTTTCGTTTAAGACTAGTTTCAAACCGATTTGATTTAAATTGAGCGAGTTATAAGCAAAAAAATATTTTTTTCCTAATTTTCTCCCCTCTGGGCCTAAAATTCAAAAATCGGGCGACATTAGGATTTAAGTTACCGCGGAGACGAATCTAAAAAAAAGTTTTTTTTTTAATCGGTTAAGGCGTTTGGGCTGTACGCTGGATACAAAAAGCGTGACTCACAGATTCACAGACAAAGTGAGTACATAATATAGGCGCTTCCAGCTATATTGCTTGGGTCGCGCCTATAAAACAGCAAATAGAATTTTACACAGTTTAGACTTTAGATCGCCACTGATTCAAATGTCAAACGGAATCAGCAGCGGCGTTCTTAAAAAATCGCAAAATTAAAAAGTTTAAAAAAATGAACTCATATAATTACAATTATAAAATAGTTTTATTGAAAAAAAATTTAAAAATAGGCGCCTATGAACTCAGTTATTGAGCTTCTACAATCAAAAAATAAAAACAATTTTGCGTAAAATGAAAGACAGTGGGCAGAGTGAAGATCTCTCAAATCTCACACATAAGAATAAGAATAAATTATTACTAATACTTCATACATAATACATATACAAAATTAAGTATGATTCAGTTGGGTCCTTCATCTCCATGCTCATACCGATACGTCTCGTGGCTCCTAACCGAGAAGGGTTTAGTCATGGCCTTGGATTACTGGGCTTTCTGCCAAAACTACCATTTATGTGAGCAAATGGAATTTCACGGGAACGAACTCATATAATTACAATTATAAAATAGTTTTATTGAAAAAAAATTTAAAAATAGGCGCCTATGAACTCAGTTATTGAGCTTCTACAATCAAAAAATAAAAACAATTTTGCGTAAAATGAAAGACAGTGGGCAGAGTGAAGATCTCTCAAATCTCACACATAAGAATAAGAATAAATTATTACTAATACTTCATACCTACATAATACATATACAAAATTAAGTATGATTCAGTTGGGTCCTTCATCTTCATGCTCATACCGATACGTCTCGTGGCTCCTAACCGAGAAGGGTTTAGTCATGGCCTTGGATTACTGGGCTTTCTGCCAAAACTACCATTTATGTGAGCAAATGGAATTTCACGGGAACGAAGACGCGGGAAAAAACCGTAATACGTATACGCAAGCAAAGCCGCTGATTCAGGCTAGTTGTTTGTATAAACTCACTTCATTATACATAATATGTAGAGAATCGCATTATAGTATACAATATGAAAAGACAATCAAAACAAAAAAAAAATCGCTTGTATTGTTTTCAACTAGCTACAATGCACACAGCGCTGTTAAACAAAACAGAGTGCTGTATTTAGTATTATAATTTATAAACAAAACATAGTAAGTAGATACATGTGTTTCCTAAGGTGTACTAGAATATGAACTTCAAGTAGATGAATCAAATTTATTGTATTATGCTAATGACATTTATATTCTAGTGATGGAACGGAATAACAGTAAGTTGTTTTAGTACCCGTTACCGAAAAATAACTTGTTTTGAAAGTAACAGTTATTTCTAAGTCAGTGATAACTGATTATTTTCAAATAATGCGGCTATACCTGTTATCAATATTATTATACTCTAATGATCTGCGCCTTTCGTAAGTTATAACCTAAAGCTGTAATTATTGTCTCGTGTATATCAGAAAGTATTATCCTTAAAAATAAAACTATTCGAATGGCTGAACAAAACTTCAAAATGAAAGTATTCATTGCAGTGTAATGATACTTGAAATTGCTTTTCAATAACAAAATTAACAAAAAAATAAAAGTGAGCAGTATTCAAGTGAAATGTCAAAACATTTGAAATATCGTGAGAATCGAAATAAATAAAGAATAAATATTCGAACCTTATTTGGACAAAAGGGTCGTGTCAGAAAACATGACCTTTTGTTCCTTGAAAAAGAAATAATATTAAAATGGGCGTTTTACCTTAGAATACGATTTTAAAGTTAGTCATGTTTAACGAATTGTAAAATATATAAAATAGAAATAAAGCATGGATATGTCAAAATATTAATTTATTATATTTATACCTCAACATTGCAAACTGATATTGGCGCCTTTCATTTCACGGTTTTTATCTTTTTAATTCTTTTGAAAATGCCGGCTGCCGACCAATCAGATGATTAGCCTATATATCAAATAACGTAGAGTGACACTGGGAATTGGAAGAACATCTGTTACTTGTTAAAATTTAAAAGATGGCTGCAAGCCATTAATTTCGAGAAACGACAAATGTATATTGTATTTCAAAAATAGGGCGTTTCGGAAGATGCACATTAATTAGCGGAACCGTTTCGAAAAAAAATAATAATTGGAAACGTGATTCAAAATGGTTTTTAAAAATTCTAAGTACAAGTAATAAGTCAAACAATTTAATGTTTTATTGCTGTCACATTAGGTACTAAATACTGAGTTAATAATCTCAGCATTTGAACAATCTATCTTTTCTCTTTCTCCCTCTCTAAATACTATTTAAAATGATCTCTTAAAAATTTGAAACTAGTGTAACCCATTCGATAGATGGCATATATTGAATAATGTTACGATGAAATATCAGAAAAAAAAATATTTACAGTCAAACTGTCACTGCACTGTCGAAATTCAATCCTGTAACTTTCACAATAGCGATTGCTGAACATCAGTTAATTTGTAAAAAAATATAAAACAAGCGCTGCCTCAAAGTTATTATTAAGTTCGACTTATAAATTATTATATATACTCGCTTTAAACAACAAAACCAGTTATAGCCTAGTCGAAAAATGTAGTTCCAAGTCTTCAAAAAATATGAGCAATAGCTATCGCTTATAGTTTTTGAGTAATTGCCAAAAATCAGAGGGGCATTTTTTTCGTTTTTAATTAATAACAAATGCATTTTTTGTCGGCAAAAAAAATCATAAAAACGTCTTTTCCGGAATATTTTTCCGAATCGAATAAGCTATTGCTCATATTTTTGAAGACTTGGAACTTTTTTTCGCAAGAAACTCACTTCTCGGCTAGGCTATTAGAAAATTGCAAAAAAATAAAACTTGCTGCAAAACAAATTGATACGTTTATAATAAATAAGCGAAAATGGTGACAACGAAATTAAAAACTAATTTGAATTTTATTGTGAGCGTATTCTGAAAAATAATAAAGATGTCAAATATTAAATATGAGTTAAAATTTGAACATACAGCTGTACTGTACTTAAGTACGTTATGTTAAAATTTTATGTAAAATATGGCATAAATATATAACAAAAGGCACACGCCTAAAATTTACAATAAAATGGCTGTTACTCATACCGATATGTCAAAGAAAATATATTGTGGCTCGTCTTACATCATATTATTGAATGACAGACAATAACCTACGTGTCACCCCTCTAAAATCAAATGAAACCATCTGCAGTGAAGTAAAGAATGGTTGGTTCAATAATCGATCAATGGTATAACAGACAGATATCGATGCAGAATCCCTTGAGTACACTTCTGTGCCCAAAAAGCAAAACCGCTTATGTATAGAGCTGTAACAAACCGTATGTATTCGTTACTGAGTAACTGGTACATCGTCTGACTCGAAGTAACGAATCGGTACTTACAAATTCATTTCGTTACTCGCATCTGTCGTATCCATGTCAGTTCGACACGTTTGATGCGGTTATACGTTATACGAACGAAGTCATACCGTATCACGTATGCGACGCACCTCGATGCGATGGTACATGCTTGATGCTGTTAGTACATGATCGTATGTCGTATGAAAAGTAACGAGTAACGTAACGATAAGAAAGTAACGGGTACTGGTTCTTTAAGTAACGAATACATACGGGTACACAATTTCTCGTTACTTTTACAACTCTCTTATGTAGTTATTTTCATAATTTTAACTAGGGTCTCCAATATCGGATTAGTCTCGACTTAGGAATCGGTTTCGATATTTGGTCTTCAGTTAGAGAATTCCGGAACTATACCTATAGTTCCTATATCAAGAAAAGTCTACATGTAGAAGAAATATATGTCTTTTTATAATGTTGAAAAAACTCGGAGTCAAGCGAAAAAACCTAAAAATTAACATTATCGTTTAATAATAATAAATTGGCAGAAAATATTTTGTCTGAAACTAGGTCCCCCATATGCTGCTCAGTCATTTTCCGCCATTTTGTGTAGAGGAAATTTGAATTTTGCCGTTTTTTTAAGCGCTAGACCCCTACTCCACCAAACGGATTTGTAGATGAGGGCACAAACTACCCGAAAGAGAGCGTTTCTGCCACCGAGTGCTCCTTGACCATTTCCGTCGCCATCCTCTAGCTATAAGGCTTATCAATATTGCTAAAAAAATCTAAAATCTATATTAACGAATTCTTCGGATTCAGAATTGAAATGGAATATTATGGACAGAAGTTCTAAAGGTAACGCTTCGAAATTTGCGATCGTAACCAGAGACAAAACTGAAACGTGTCATAGGTCTCACAAAAGCAACGACATAAGTAGTTTTGTGTTTTGACCACTGATTTTTACATGCACATGGAAGATCGATTGTGTATTGCAACCATATAGAGAGTACTTCAGTAACGTAGAATAACACAAGTACTACAATAAATGACATAATGGATGAAATGTTTTAATTAATTCAATACAAAACATGGACACTTCAAATTGTATATCAAATCCCAATTTGGCTATTAATTACGAAAATACAACACTATAGTTAATTACCGTCCATTTAATTTAATAACAAATATATTACTGAAACAACGATAAAAATTTTTAAAAAATTAAACTTTGAATGCCTAGTATTCACAAGAGATGTATAAACATTCAGATTTGAATGCGATGAAAGTTTCATTATTATTTAATCAGAAAAATTACATACACCGCCCTTCAACTGGCTTAATATTTTATGTCTTCAGTATAAAGTAGTGTTGATCCAATAGAATGTTACGATGAAGGAAGGTTTTTGGTTGAGGATCATAAGTAAATAAGCTTTACCAATGTTTCGCTAGTGGCCAACGTTTCGAAAAATTTAGTTTCATCTTCAGGGCCTCTCGCTTTCGAAAAATTTATTTTGGCGAAACATTGGTAATGCTTATTTACTTATGATCCTCAACTAAAAACCTTCCTTCATCTTAATATTTTATATTTGTTAGAAATAATAATAGTTGCATCATAGAAAGAGCAATACGTATAAATTCGAGCGGTGTAGCGTAGTGGTAAGACCACGAGACTCGCACCTGGACTTTCTCCTACTGCCTCTCGCCGAGAAATGGCTATTCCTGTACTGGCCATCTTGTAGAGATTTTCCTTGGTTTTCCTCAAAAATTCTAGATAAATATCGAGATGGTTCCTTATTCAAGGCCATGGCCGATTACCTGTCAATGCTCAAAAGTTGTCTACCTTATCCTAATGTCCGAAAATTCCTTTATTCGCCTATTGCTATTAATTAGTTGAAGTTGAAAAATGTATGGAAAATAACGGGAAGTGTGATAGATTATTATAATAAAATTAAAATTTGTACTGCAACGTGTCCGAAATTGGAATCTACCTTTTTAGACTAAGTTTCTATTAAATTCAAGGCCGCTAAATGGAATTTTGGATTTCAAAAGTTATTTTGAAATAAACATGTAATTTTAATCTATTGTAACATTTTATAAAGAGAGAGTGCAAATTTTATTTATATGCGGAGAGTAATTTCCGAAACTACTCATCCGATTTCATAATTGTTTTACCAATATTTGGAATGGGCCTTCAGGATGGACGTACACTATACATTATCGCGTTAAAATAAAATCGTTTTTCGTGAAGACCAATTTTGAAACATAAGTCGACGGAAAAACGGTGGCAGTCTATACCCGGATAGGGCCACTAGTCTTATATAAAATTATTCCGTACATTAAACAGTATCAGAGCCAAATAGGAATGTTTGGATTATATCAGAAGCGTGAGTTTAAAATTAGTGAGGCGGTTCCGCTGTAACCAAACCTTAGAGTTTAGGGTTCCATGAGTCATCTGATTAAAATTCAGTTTATTACTAAAAAACTGCACCGAATATAGGTATATACAATTCTAACTGAAATATGTGTTCTTCTTTAGAGATTAAATTGTGAAATGAGAATAATTCTTCCATAAATGTATTTTAATAATGCCTGCTCTAAGTCCATTTTATTAAATTTCAAAAGGAAGTGGCGATTTAGTACGATCGTACTGAACCTTCATATTGAATTTAGATATTAAATATTTCAAACACAATACATATATTCATGTATTTGAGTTAAATGTTATAAAATAATGGGGTGCGGATTTTAACTGACACTATAAAAATATCACACATAAAAAAGTATTATTAGAGTCTAGATTCAAGAGAGCTGAATTTTTTAGCCATCAATTTTTTAATATCAAATATGTGACAATTTCTTTGAAAATGAGAATGGCAAAACTGTAAAGCTTGAGTACTTTTTAATAGAAATATAACAAATTTATAAATTAAACTTTGATGATCACATCATCCTTTTCAGTTGGGTGAAAAAAGACAAAGTTTTGCTATAATTTTTAATTTTGTTATGCTGTTTAGGTGTGTAATTTTATTTGTTAAGATCGCTAAAGACCGCGACAGGCAAGGACGGTTTTGCCACTGGATTCACTGCTGGGACTTGTGCTGCGAAGATGGAAATGACGTCCTGCGGGCTCGCGTGCGTGGTCGCAAGATGGATTTCAAAATTAAAACCGGGGCTTGTTTGTCTGCTTATTTTGAGCAAAAACCAATCAGGAAACAGTATCTTGTCTCGTATGCGACATTGGCAAACGCCCACAAGCAAATATGGCGTCATAGTAAGTTCGTTCCAAGCAGTCGCGAACGGTAATAAAACCGTACACAGTCTTGTTACTGCGCAAGACTGTCTTGCGCAGTATCGATTTTTAGTCTTGCGCAGTGACAAGACTGTGTACGGTTCTATTACCGTTCGCGGCTGATTGGAACGAACCTATTGTGTGTTCTATTCAGAGACAATAAACGTTCACTTTTGTTAACATTCGAACTGTTACTGCGAACGCATCAAACGCATCTACAAAGCTAGCTTCAAACAAGAAGCGTGTGAAGCGAAAATATAAAAGTCATCACGAAACCCAGCGTCACAGCACGCTAGAAACTTAGCAGCCAAATTTACAACGGTGTAACGGACTTATTAAGGGCTGTGACTTTAATACCAAATCGTATCTAACAATTTTAAGCTGAGAACTGTTGTTTGTACATTCATTATATCATGATGTAATTAGCCACTTAAATTCGAAATAATTAAATTAGAACAAAACAAATCAAAATCTAAAATGTTCTAACGAGCATAAGAGAAACAATAGTTTGTAACAACTGGGATTAAGAAATTCTGCAAGGAATATTTTATGTGAGAAATGTCATTATTTCCAAGCAATGAAAAATGACTTTATTACATGAACGTACCGAGGTGCAATAATTTTTATCAGATGAAGCGAGAAAATAAGATTTATTGAAGGTTAAGATTTATATATAAAATAAATAAAAAAGAAACTATGCATCAGAATGCATACATAATCACTCATGTTCATTCAGATTGATGCTGGTACATATTTGCCAACAACTTTTATATCATTAGAAACGCTATAAATTAAGTAAAAAGTTCTTAACTAGCCATTTAAAATCAGTCGAAGTCATTAACTACTGACAGAATCTCTATAAAACTGTACACTGTATCACTCACATTTGGTATAAAGATCACGAAACTGTCTGAGGAATGATACAATGGCATTCGTTGATTGGCAGAGATACTTGGCGGGATACTTAAAAATTTACAACCTGGTTAGAATTCCTAATATAGTACACAACCGCGGGCTCCACTTATTTTATTGCAGCTACAATGTGAAGCATAGAGGACAGTGGTGGACTTTGATATACAAACTTCGCCGGGGGTTTCGTATAAAAGCATGAGCGTACGTCATGAGGCAAGGTTTCCTGTAATCTCTGTACCTTTTACACGCTTGTTTTTTTCCAAAATTTTAAACGCGATACGTTCAGAAATGAGAAGGGTACAATTTAAAAAACTAATATATAAAAATAAAAATAGGTTTTGTAAGTATTTTCAAAGGGAGTATTTTCCAAAGTTATGCTATACACTAATTTTTAATCTCAGTTTTTCTTTTATTGTCCGCACAGTTAAGTATTGGCCGGGCACATTTATTGGCACATGGGAGGAATTATTTGATACAACTTTTCACGTAAGAGTTACTTCCCCTTGTTGGTTACTGTAAAATTAATTTGGAAGTATTACTAGTGTATAGAGCTCCGTTTCCTGAATCTTTTCATCTAAAAAACGTAAAATCTGCCAAATATGCACATAAGAGCTATTACAGAACCAACGACGATTTACTGTTTTGATGGATAGAGGATGGCAATAACCTCAGTTGTGAGACGTCCATCCAAAATTTCTTCAAATGCGCAACGCTACTATCCTGGGTTGTTGAGCATCTATAATCTACAACCCATTTACAAATACGTCACTGTGTGGTCGAATACGTTAAGTCCGGTTCAGCAGTCCAGCGTCCGTCCGTAACTAAAGCTTAACTTGCAAGACTGCATAACACCACCTTTTTTCATTACCTAATAAGTTAACATTATCGTTTCATTTAGGTTTGTTTTCATGCTACACATTGTACATACATTTATGCATCCATTGAGGAAAAAAAACACATTTGAAACACGGTCGCAATCTGCATTCAATTAAATTGCACTAACAATACTTTCAGGCTACTGAATGTGTTGCTAGTGTTGAATTAAGGGTCGCATTAGATATATTTAAATCAGAGAAAACTTCAATCACCAGGCCCGTATTCACCGAACACGGTAGAGGTTACTTTGGAACAAATTTATTCCTTCGAATAAAATTTACTTTCAATTCACCAAGCATAATGCCAGGTATAGGTAATAGTTACTTGAAGAAGAAATATATACTGCACTATATACGCCTTGTTCTTTTTGTTGAATATTTTGACGTTCACCCAAAAATCCCACTGATGGTGTAGTGATCGAAAATGAAAAAGGGGTGTCACGTGACACTTTAATGAATATTTATGCTAGCATGTGGTCGTGAACTGAAGAACTGTAAATTATGGACGCTAAACAGTTGAGGTTTATACGTTATCGTGAGCTTAGTGGGTTTTTTAGAAGTTCAGTTGAGTATCATAAGAAATTATTAATTAAAAAATTTGGAGTCACATATTTCAATTGACATATTATGTGCTCCTTAACCAAAACCTTATCAAAGTTATTAAACTGGCGCTAATACTATAAATGCATATCTTAATTACCTATATTACAAAAATAAGTTTAACAACAATTAACTAGATACTACGATTTATATAGTCGACCTTATGTAACACTGTAACAGCGGTTATTTTATTAGGTGAATAAATATTTATACCTTTGAAGTTGAACAGAATAGTTATTTTGACGATTTATATCTTAACTATATATGTTCGGTGAATTGAATAATCGATATTTATTTTGAGGAATAGCTACCTGCAGAACAAATCAACCGAATAAATAATCACTTACGTTTGGCCTAAGAGAACAAAATGAAATACTGATCTGGAGCGTCATATTATAAAAATTGTTAAGGAAAGCAATCAAAATAGGCAAGGTATTCCGAAATGTAGTGTAGGTGTCCAGTCAACGACAATAAAGGTGTGTTCTGCATTATTAGTATCAACAATTTTTAGGAATTACATTCCTTAAAACCTTAACTAAATCAAACAATGTATTTTTTTTCGTATTTTTAAACTTCACACATTTCTAGAGCGCTATATTACTGCGTCAATAATCTTAGGAATCTGTAGTATTACTGTATTCCACACGTATTACCAAATAGTTAACTGGTAAAAACTAAATTTAGTTAATGTGCCTCTGCTAATGCATTCACAAACGGACAACTTTCTGTGCGACTTCGAATCTATAATTTCCTTTTTAAAAAAACGCTTGCGCGATGTGACTTAGCAATCTATTTATAGCTTGGAACTAATTAGTAAAAATCATACTACAAGATTTTAATTGCAAACAAGAGTGTTCGACAGTCTGCATAAGGTGAAGCAAACACAAATTGCAGGTAGGAATTTTAATTTGCTATATACATAGAAGTGTGTAGCGAAAATTTTAATTTTATATAAAGTCGATCTACATAGTGTCTTAGATGTGTACATAATATGGTGTAGCTTTCGAGATGTCAAACAACATTTATTTATAAGTATTTATTATAAGACGCAAATATTTTACTTTATCAACTTTATATAATATATACTTTACTCGACTATTTTCAAAAAATACTAAAAATTTGTATGTTATCAAAAGCATTAATTTATAAAAATATTTTTTTAAGATACAAAGCTTTTACAAGATACGGCAAAAAAATATTTTTTTAAGGGAATTTTGTATTTAATACTCCAATAAAGCTTTTTATAATAAAAAAGTTCCTCTTCAATAATGTCAAAAAATTAAAAATAGATATGCCATAAGCAGTTTAATATTTTGAGTTACCCGCTTGATGGACAGTTGAAGTCTTTGTGTCCATTTAGATTTCAACGTTACTACCTAAATATTTTATCAAGCTCGGCTATTATTAAAAATACGGAAACTTAACATGTTGCTAAAATTAAAGCATTTTATTGAAGAAATTTTCTGACACTAATCGATTTTTCATGTAAAGCTTGATCGTTTACAAGACAAGGCATAAAAATATTTTTTAACGAAACTTCATATTTATTAATTAATATTCCAATAAAATTTATTTTATCTGAGAATTCTAATTTAAGTCAAATGTATAAATGCTGCAAATTTTTGAAGATACATTATTTCTTTAGGAAGCTTCATACACTCAAAGACATGTTGCAAGTTCTAAGGAATTACAGTTATGTAATTTAAACTTCTGAAGACAGCTTAAAGCTTTGAAGTAAACTAACTTAGTTCTAAGCAGCTAAACGTATCTCCTTTTCTTAAACTCTCTATTTAAACTGAAAACCACTGATGTTCATAATTTTAATTGGATTTCATTCCGGAACAAGATCAAATAGTCATACTGCAATCGAGGAGCTAAGTAATAGTTTAAAAAAGTGGTTTTCAGGACACTACGTTTCAAGACCTGTATTTTCTTACAAACAACTCAACAATTCTTTTTTTTTATTTTTGAATTTTTTAAATTTTGAAATAAATCTTAAAATTATTTCAACAATAACTTATTTTAATATTAAACTTTATATCCTCTTTTTGCCTCAAGCCCTGTAAAGTAATGAATAATTTTACCATTTAAAAAACATGTTCATTGACAAACCTGCTGAGCTTCATTGATAATAATTAGCGCTGTTTATAATAATAACACGTAGTTATAAAAACTTGTAAATAATTAATCTAATAACATAATAAATTAAGTAAAAACAATAAAAACATGTACATTGTAAGCCGTTAAACAATACTTAATACACAGAGGTGGAAGCAAATGGCTGTCATGAAATTAAAAAAATATCGATAATTGGTGTCGCATGTACCATACATACGTCCACTTATAACCATAGACCTATTACAAACATGGACATCGCTATAGACTATAGAGGTATCCAACTATGCGCTTCATTATGTGAACAAATCCAGTAACCATGATTATAACCTATACATATAATAGTGACTGGTTATTGCTATGGCTAGAACAGAGGTTCTCAATCAGTTTACAGCGATTGCATCCTCCACCAAGCCAATGGCAACTCACCTAGAAAGATGACAGAATGAGATTGGCGGTCATGCCCACTGATGTTTGGTTATTTCTATGAAGTGACGAAAGTTTATTAAAAATTGTAATTAAAATGCCTTAAAGTTGTATTGTGCATTTGTGCTCCTCGAGAACGTCAATTAAAAGTATTAATAGGAAAACTATCTGAAATAAAGGCCGCTGCACACGAGGCTAGAAACGCTGCTAGGAGTTCTGTTAACCGGTAGGTTGGGTACGAAGCTGGAAATGACGTCACTGCGGGCTGCCTTGCTAGCTCAGAAGATAGGTTTTAAAATTAGAACAGGGGCTATTTTCCCTGCTAGAATTGTTGCTAGGTGTGAGCAAGAACCAATCAGGAAGCAGTATCTTCACGTGGGCACTTGAACACCCACATGGCGTCATTCTGCCAGTCAACAGACACGTTTTCCTCTGTGTTTACATTCGAACTGTCACTGCGCGCGCACCAGATCTATCCACAAAACACGCTTGAAAAGTAATCTCGTGTGAAGCGAGCGCTTAACAGCAATCAAGAAAACCAGAGCTAGAAAACTAGTAGGCAAATGTAGCAAGGAATCTAGCAGCGTTTCTAGCCAGCCTCGTGTGGAGGTTCTATTAAATCTTCCATTTTCTCAAATACATTTGCATTTTTTGAACTCCTTGACATTATTCTAACCACAATTTTTTTATGCCTTTGCCTTTAAATCCTTAAATTATTCTTTAAATCCGCAGTCATTCCAGCAAATTGTTTTTGTCTGCCACTTTAAAAAGTTTGAGAACCTCAGACGTAAAGAATACCCACAATGCAACATGGTCACTTCTATATCTAGCTGACAATACAGCTATTATAGTATTGTTAACGCCGTGTAAATATTTTAATTGGGCACATTAAATAGAAAAGATGTTTTTCCAACCGACCATTCCCATTGTTCATATTTACGAAAAATATACTACAATTGAAAAAAAAATCCTTCAATGCTGCTCGGAATTCTTAAGATCTAATAACACGTTTTTTATAAGCGTACCATCTTTTTGGCTGTAATTTTTGCTACAACAAACGAGAGTGTAAAATATTTGTCTTTTGAGTCGAAAGCTTAGCCTCAGTTAAAACCTTCGACTCGTAAAACCCTTAAACTCATTTATTGGAAAGACATCGCAAACTCAGTAATCATGTTAAAGTATATTTTTTTCATACCTCGGTTGTTAGTACGATTATTAAATATATTAATTACTTATTAATTACATAAAAACACAGATAAATTCCAAACAAGCATACATAAAAACACGAATGGCAGATGTTCGGGACTTTTAGCTAAAATGTAATAGGGTTGTTATGGAAACGACGTCTAAAAACAGTTGATAGGTTATTTTTCTTTACTACTGCCCTACGTAGGAACTTCCCGCATCAATGCGTGTAATCCCACCAAGCGTAAATGTTAGACTTTCTGCCTTACAATTGATGCCAAAAGTATGTACTTATAATATGTTTCCATACCATTGTACTTCAGTGTTAGTGAAAACATAATTCCAGCCAATTGGGCGACGGGACCATTCCAACTTCAAAAATGTTGACATTTGATTAAAATAAAGAAAATACAATATCTTATATCGCGTGAGGTGACGCGGGTAATGGCTAGTATTCAATATGATATTTGCTAATCGCTGCCATGGTTACCTACATAATATGTTTCACGTCATGTAAATATTAATCAAAACATGCCGAACTTGTTTATTTCTGACAGATCCATAAAACAAAAGAGCGGCTTATTTTTTTTATTTTCAAAATATTTCCGAACCTATAAAGTTTAGAAAACAAATTTTTAACGAAACTTTCTTGAAAAAATAAATAAAATAATAAGCCGTTATGAAAAGTATGCCATTATTATATAAAAACCACCGTTATAGCAAATATCTCTTCTGCGCATGCTCTTCATATTTGCATACCAAACATCCTCCCAAAATTTGGTTTCGATCCGCTCATCCGTTTGACCTCTATCGTGTTCACAGACTAACAGACGCACAGAGATTTTTCAAAAATATGTTTTTTGGATTCAGGGGACCTCAAAACGGAAAGATATTGTAAAATTTTTGAAAAGTGTTTTTTGACCTAAACTAGTACCATTCCCCACGTGTGGGTTGGAATGGTAATACAAACTACGTTCTTTCCTGACAAACTTTAAGTTCGACATTTCACATTTTCTTGTTTTATTTTCAGTTTCCCATTCAAGAGTGTGAAATAATCAAAGTTCAAAAGCCGGTCCTGCTTCTTTTTATAAACACTTAAAAAAGACGAGCACGTTAAAATTCAATTAATCAACAATTAAATTTTTGGCCAGCACGAATTTGTTTTTGCGTCAACGGAATATTATCAAATATTAGCACACAACAAAATGGCGGTAAATAATATATGTGAGTGTCGCGAGTCGAGACACAAGGCGACATTAAAACAAATATGTCCAAAGAAGAAGAAGAAGCTACATGTATAAATTTACTGAACCGGAACATGGTGTTGTGAACATGAAACTATAGTCGGCAGGTGTCTTAGTGCAACAGTCGGCAATGTTGCTTTAACTCCAATAATATGCATTGTTTCTGAAATTATTTATTATATCAATAATTAAATGAAGCAAATAGCTAACTTCTTTATTTTATTCATATAAAGCACTAGCTTTTCACTCCGGTTTCAGTCGTTAGACATGATTAGGTATCAGAGCCAGAATTAAATGCGTGGGGCTCCTGGGCCAACGAAGAGTTGGGGACTTCTAATTATTTTTAAATCAAGTTTAAATTAGGTATAACTGCAGCGTTTAAATAATTTATCGCTAAATAACAAGTTTTCATCAATTAGGAAGTTTTCGTTCGATTTATTGATTTATTCAATATAGTTTTGTGTGAATTGTATAATAATGTATAACTGTCAAAGTACTACATAATAAAAAATAAGGTGTATATTGTTAAATAATTTATGTACAGTGTTTATATATGTGTTCGCAATTCTTCTTCTTCTAAACGGCTTGACCGATTTTGATCAAATTTTTTTGTACTTATGGGGTCATATGGTTGGTTATTAGCTATAGTTGGACCCGGTATGACGGCGCTGTTGTAGAGATCTTGATTCTTTTTTTCTTTTTTTTCTCCGACTTTTTTTTCGCATAAACAACATAAACGCAAATTGTCAGGCTCCTAGCACCTCTCAATATTTTTTAACTCAATACTTTTTTTATATTCATTAATACTCATTAAATAATTTCCTTCAGGATGAACATAGGCATTATTATCGCGTTAAAATAAAAGCGCTTTTCTTGGAGACTCATTATGCAACGTAAATCGACGAAAAAACGGTGGGAATCTACAAAAACCAAGGCGATCCGACCAAAATAGCGATCTGTAGGGCTTGGACGTACATACGTACGTACAAACAAACCAACAACTACTGTTCGTGATTTTCAATTACAATTTTACTGATAATTATGAACTCGAATGGATCTAAAAATGGTTCTGTTTTATAGACCAGAATCTCCTCTTCAATTTGAATGGATTTCGTGTGAAACTAACTTAGATATAACTTCTCATATGAACGAAAGTCAGCTCTGACGCACAAATCGATAATAGAGCACATACTGTTAGTTTAGCGGTATGTGCAATTCGAGCAATAATATATTTTTGTTAATTTATAAATACACATAAATGTTTGTATTTTGCTGAGTATCAACGCAAGCGTAATATGAACTAAATCGCCATTTTAGCTGTAGTAAATCATTTCGAAAGAAGTTTCGTTTCACTTGTGAGCTCATGCGGGTAAGGCTCACACGGTTTTATATTTGTTGTAATTTTCGACCTAAGACCTAACCAGATCTGCACCGGCCAATTTGACATTTACAAGATCTATATTCTATGGCTAATTTGCTCCTCAACCACTTTGATAAACTCAATAAAACTTTTGTAAGATCATAATCTAGTGCATAGATTGTCTGCGTGTCGGGTAAGGAACATAAGTGGTATAATTTACATAATGGACAAAAACACAGTTTCCTAGCAGAAATAAATAAGTAACGAGGTGTCAAGGTTTAAGCCACAGGTCCTACAATGCATCTCACACTGCGTTATACATTGTGGGTTCTGTGTTCAAATCCCGCCTTCGTACTACGTCTCAGACCCGCCTTGCTATTGTACTTCTAATTACAATACCCTTTCCACGCTGTTCAATGAAAACACAATTTACACTGATAATGCGACGATGTTCATTTAATATTTAATTTACGATTTTTGTAATCTATATTATGCTCATTTACATACAATGCCTGCTTATGTGTTATCTATCACCTACAAAACTTTAAATAAAAGTCATTTATCCAAAGTAATGTGCCGTAATTTATGTTCGAAATGTTTTTTTGTCGTCAACGAACCTTTTGAAGAGGGTTGGAACTTTTGGTGTGAAGACAAAATATATTTAATCAGTATCCACGAAACATCATAATACCCAAGTTTCGTCAATCAGATCGAACTTATCGAAGGAGATTTATTTGGTTGAGGAACAATAGAAATAAGCTTTACCGTAGTATCGCTTGTGCCTAACGTTTCGAAAATTATATTTTCATCCTTAGCGCCTCAATGCAATTTTCGAAACGTTGGTCACAAGCGATACTTTGGTAAAGCTTATTTCTATTGTTCCTCAACCAAATAAATCTCCTTCAATACATATTTTGGAACAAAACTTCTACTAATCGTGGAACTTATCAATTCCTGATGATGCTAACACAGTTGACGAAACATTCGTCGAAAGAGTGCACGTGTTTTGATGTTTCTTGGAACCTCTTTTCAGAATTCCTGAATAGAAAACTATACATCAGATGTTTTTTCTGGCGAAATTCTGAACTGTTATATCATTCTCTTTTTCAGGGAATCTTGCCTACATATTTTTTTAGTTTTACTCAAAAAAAATATGTTGGCAATAAACTTTCATTGAAGAAAAAATTATGAAAAAATTGAAGATATTAAAAAAAAAACACGCAATAAGTTAAATACTGATTAATATATTAGAAGTATTTGGTTAGGAAATTTTCGTGGATTTTTGGATCAAACAAAGCAGTACTTTTTTATAATTTTTCTTTACTCTTACGTTTCGGTAGCATTCTTGCTATCCTCAGAGAATAAAGTAAAATTATAAAAAATAAGGGATCGCACCTCTACTACTAGTAGATTGAAAAAAAAAAACAACATATTAAATATATTACCATTATAACCACTAATTTCATTATTTGTTTATAATGTTTTGACGGTTACAAATTATAACAAAGCTGTATTAAACTAGTTGTTATTAACCTCAAATAAAATAAATCCAATGGTACCGATGCATCAAAATTTAAACAAAACATTATGTATTATTAGAGCTTTCAATTAGTATACTAACAAATTAATTTTGGTTCTAGTAATAAATTTTCATTAGATATCATAATATAATAACAGTGTAGAATTAAGTTGCTATAATTTAATTTCCTACGTTTATAAAGAAGCCATTTATTAACAAATGGGGAAATAAATAACGAAATCAAAAATTCGTTGACGTATGAACAAGATTTCGCTCTTATATACGTCGTGTAAGCTAGAAGAACACCAAATATAGACAATAGTACGAGTGTATAACCTATAATAAATATAGATATAGTATGTAATATACAGAATGATTAAAAATGCTTTGTTCAAACAGTAAAAGATGTCGGACTGTTTTTATTTTCATGGCATAAGTACTTACTAGATGATATATATATTCATGAAAATCTACAGCTCACAATAAATAACAAAAGTATATATTTTTTAAAAGCTCAAAAAAGTGTTTTCACCGTTCCAACTCCACAGTGGAGAATTGTATCAATTTTAGTCAAAATCCACTTTTCAAAATATCTTCCTTTCTTGAGCTCCTCTGAACGCAAAAACATTTTTTTTATATTTTTAAAGAATAGCTTCTGTTGCTACATTGTTAAAACATTCATTGTTACATGTCTATTGTCTATATTAGAAAAATTTATTTCTCAAACAATGTCACCATCGGGATACGAACCCCGAATCTTTCCACTATCGCGGCGGACTGAGTTACATTACTCCACAGTGAGTAGTGACACAGTAAGGTCAATTCATCATTCCAATATATAGGTAGCCATTTGTAACTGTATATTTCACATCATGCGAGAGCTAATAGGGTCACATTGTTTGAAAAATAAATTTTTCTAATATAGACATGTAACAATGGGTGTTTTAACAATGTAGCAACAGAAGCTATTCTTTAAAATTATTAAATAGTAGTACGCACTATACCGTATTAAAAATTCACATTTTTTTTATAGTTTGTCTGTCAGCACGATTCTAGTCAAACGGCTAAGCGTTTTTTATTTATTTACATTGTCAAATGTCAGAAATTTCTGACTGCGGTATACTCCAAATTACCTGAAGTCATGGATAGAGTTTGGGTCAAACATTTTGAATCATCCTGTAGACAGTACACGGGTTTTGCAAGAAGATGATAGAGCTGCGGGGAATTGGATACCATTTAAAAAGACTCCGCAACTTGGGAGGTCTCGATGTATGAAGAATGTTGGCGATGTTTCACCTTATATCATAATCGTTTTTACTTGTCTTCGATGTCGTTTTTTGAAAAAAAAACGTCAAAAGTGCCTGTATATATATATTACTTATAGCAGTTAAGCATTATAATCTTGTCATGAAATTAATTTTACTATTAGGTATACTGCAAAATAATTATCAGTACACTGAATTATTTCTTTACTCATGTTTAAACCTAGCATTAAAAACATACAATATCGTGTTCAGAAATTAATTTTAACGGTCTTAGTTCATTGAATAATTCCAAAATAAACAAAACATTGTTTTAATTAATCTCATGAAGAGGACGGGTCCCAAAGAATACTAAAATCAACACAGCATCAACTTTTAAAATACGGCTTTTATAATTTTTAGATCCGTTTAAAACATTATTTTTTCCATTACCGTTTATAAAATAGCTGCTTTCATTGCATGTACACAAGCATGTAAAGTAACCAGTTACGCACTAATGCGGTAAAGCAAAACAAAACTGGCCCCACTACACCTATTCCATAGTAAATCACTACTTGACTGTCATTTTTTTTTTTAATAACCTACAGACACGTTTGTTCCACAAGTGAACTGTCAAAAATTTTATAAATAAAGTATAAAGCAGCAATTTTATAGAAAGTGCTTGCACAATATACTATATATATCTCGTGCGTAATTGTATTACGGGCTCGTGTGAGTGTTAAAACTCGCTGGCACTCGCTTTTAGCATAATATCACAGGCCACAGTTCGCCAAAATATAACCTAATACCTACGATACTATAGATATACAATCAACTATTACTTTTAAAAAAGTTATAAAAACTTACATCTTAACAGTGGCTCTAGAAATGTATGGATAATGTTGATTTGGCGATGACTTACCTGAAAGTAAAAAATAAAACAGTTAGATAAATTTATTAACGACAAAAATTGTAAAATTAATTAAGTAAAATTTCGTACTGCATAATATGACAAATATTATCTATATATAGATACGGGAAAGAAAAAAGAGTGTAGTACTGACTTGAGTGTGTTAATTCGCACACATTGTGATGAAACATACATCGTTCTCTTCGTTTTAACGAGAGGAAGTGTATAATATACGTTTCATTACGATGTGTACGAATTAACACAGGTAAAATCGATTCAGGAGAAATTCATATAATGACAAAAAACCTCAATAACGTTCAAACTTCAAAAAATAATGAATTACGGTAGAATTTCGACAACGTGGCGATCACTAGTACATTTAAATCCCTTTCAGTCTATTTCATAGACTTCGAATAACAAATCTGTCTTCCTTCACGTCCAGGCAACCATATTTTACGCACTTGGAGTCACGCATATATTATTTTATAAGTTACGTGATATAGCAGTCAACTTCACCAACCAATCATGATTTGCTGTGCATGATGATAACAATTATTGATAATTATTCCGAGCGTGTTTATAATAATAATAGGTTCATTTAAAATTCACAAACTGGAAACGTTAGTATAAAGATACGTACAGACTAGAGCGTACTAAGCTTTGAGAATGCACATTTACGGCCAATCCGAGTCACCGTCGTAATTATTTTCTTATAGAACGTACCAGAAATGAAAGATAAATAATCTATTACTATCCGATCTCTATTAAAAAAAATCACTCCTAAAATACCTGTATGAGATCGAGATAACTCAGTCATCTTACGAGTTCGGGCTCGAGCACAGAAAAAACAGGTTCGCAGTGTTTCTTTAGCATACTCAGAATCTACATGTACACCAGTGATGTTCGTTACACTTTTAAATCCAATGTATTTACTCTTACCAGAAAGGACTCCGCACAAACATTGGGATTTGGTTCTCGGTTAAATTGATCAAAAATGGTTTTATTTTATAGTTTAGTGTTTAAGAAAAAGTGTCCTAAAGTGGCCTAAAGTAGGATTTTTTTAAGATTGTGAGTTCAATCGATACCCCTATATCTAAAATCTTTATAAACCTATCTGTAACTAAAAATCTATTGGTTTTTAGGCTATGCGCTCATGGACACTTTTTCTTAGTGACCTTTAAACTATAAAATAAAAACATTTTCGATCGATTTAACCGAGAATCAAATCCCTCAAGGTTTGTACGAGGTCCTTTATTAATAACACGGTCATTCCCGTTTTTATTTGTTCGAATCTACATTACAAATACATTATGAATAAATTGCTTTCTATCATAAAAAAATTTCTAAAAGCGTCTAATGTGTATTTTCAATCGAATTCAAAACAAAGAATTGTGTCGTTCCCGAAATGACGTTATATGATGTTCCTATCGCTGATATGTTCGAACCACAAGGAATATGATTCGTATACATCTCTTTCTATAGATAAAAAAGTGTGAATCGTCTTCTGCGTCATCGTATGATGGTTTATGCTCAGCGTTTAAAATATATATCTTTTTTTAAGTCTTCTTTGCCATTACGCGGAAGGATTGGTTGTTTCTGTATTCGGAATAATTATGCACTGTGTGAAACTACAAAAATTTTGATACGTGGGAAGGCCCCTATTCCCTAATACGGTCCTCTTAGTGCGCGCCCTATTTCAGATTGTTCTATGATATAAAAAATGTAAATGTAAAATACAGAAGGAATAATCTGTAGGCGTAAGGATGTATTATTTATATAATGCCATGCCAAACAAGACGTTTGATTTATGATAAATCATATGATAATATATAAAGTTCCTGAAGAAAAATTATAGAGTACTTTGACTATAAGATCTGTGTATTTCAAAACACAATATCAACATATTTAATGTCCTAAAGCAAGCGTAACATAGCTCTATGTAATTATATTTATTGGTCCTAAGGACATGTTACGAAAATGGATGTAATCGATCAGAACGCCAACGTCTCAATATTGTCTTTAGTTAAATAAAAAAATTCCAGCCAATTGGGCGACGAGACCATTCCAACTTCAAAATGTTGACATTTGATATAGTAATATAAGTAAAGAAAATAAAATTTATGATATCGCGTGAGGTCACGCGGGTAATGGCTAGTATTCTATATGATATTTGATATTCGTTGCCATCGTTAACCTATTTATTATGTTCCACGTCGTGTAAAAATTAATCAAAGCAAAACTAGTTTATTTCTGACAGATTGACTAAACAAAAGAACAGTTGATTTTTTTTTATTCTCAAAATATTTACGAAACTATAAAGTTTTGACAAACATTTTTTTACGAAACTTTCTTGAAAAAATAAATAGAATAATAAACCGTTAGAAAAAGTATGCCATTATTATATAAAAAAACACAGTTAAAGCATGCGCCGATTAACCCCAAAAATAATAGGGTTCTTTATATTTGCATACCAAACATCCTCTCAAAATTTGGTTTTAATCTGTTCATCCGTTTGACCTGTATAGTGTTCACAGACTAACAGAGTTTTTCCAAAAATTTTTGGATTCGGGGGACCTCAAAACGAAAAGACATTGTAAAATTTTGAAAAGTGATTTTTGACCCACTTGTGAATTGGAAAGATAAAAGTTACTGGTCGACATATTTGCAAAAAAAAATAATAATTGTACAATTGATATTATAAGCATTTACAAATGTTTTGTAATTTAGAAATAATTAGTCATATAAACTATTACAATCATAGAGATATTAGACTAGAGTGCGCGAGTGAGCCGTGAAAGTGTCTGCAACTCAGTGTAAGAAAAGTTCCTTATCTCTATGGTAACTAATGATACAAAACAATGCTGATTTGAGTAAACAAATATCTGGTTTTCTGCAGCGTTTTCTCTCTCAACTGAGGACACTTTCACTTATGGCAAGCATGCGAACTGGCGAACTCTAGTTACTTATATATCATGATTACAATAGGCATTATGTTGCGGTTGTTTTAAGACATGTAACAAACATTTCTGATTCGATATGGTCTCACACCCCGGTCGTAACATATAAGCTATGATTTATTGTTGTTGTTAATTTGTTTAAACTATTTCAATGTAGTACACGTACCGCAAAAATGAGCAAACTAGTTATGTCACAAAGTACAAATGCTCGTAAATCATGATATTAATCTAATAAAATTAATCCAACATTTGGGCGTTAGTAGATACTGCCGGAATTAAGTTCACGACGATCCATTGGAGAATTTTATATTGTTAAAATATTAAAAGAAACTAGTTTTTATACGCTAAAAATTGGATTACCTTCACATGATTTGCTTTACATGTATCGTTATTTAACAGGACACTAAAATAAATTTTTAAAAAATTCCTACAGTAATGAGTATCCAAAATTGAAAAGAAATTTCTTTGCCGCAATGTTAGTATGAAAAACGACACCCTCAGGAGTGGGACAAATTACCTGCTAGTGAGAAACCGAACCCGATTGGCTGACGGGTAGGTACAAATGCGATGAGGGGAAACTCAATCGATACGCCTCAGGCCTCTTATTAACGACAACGGATAACGGCCCGATTTTTATGACGGGCGACAGGCCGACGCGCAATGTTCAATAGGTTAGTGTGGGTGTTTGTTAACGCGACGGGCATGTAACCGTTGCAACAAAACTCAACGGATACCCGCACGTCGCCCCTCGGCGCGACGGTGGTCGGTCCGATGCAGTGGACCACGTAATTTCATAGAAGTTTGTTGACGACGACAGATGTGCGCGCACGTTTTTATCTAAAGAGCTGTCAAAAAACAAATGCCATGTTAGACGTCGTTTGGAACAGTTATCTTCGGTTCATATCAGCAAGTTTATTCTGCATCACGCTGTAAATGAGGTCCACTACACTTAACCTTCAAAAATACAATTGTGTGTACGTTATTCAATACATTATCAAGCATGCAAATTGTTCAATCGACAATAAAGGTGTATAATATACGAGGTTATACAGTTCAAACTTGTTTGTAAAATATGTGAGAAGTACATTTTATCGCGCTGTTATCTGCAGGTCAGAGTCAGATATTATTATTACCTGTTCGACTATAATCGATTCCGGTGTAAATCCACGTTTGCTGTGAATTATTTGTAGAAGCAAAGCGCACGTAAAAACAAACAAATCGACAGCCAATTACCAGTTTTAATGAGTAATTGTTTTAAACGTGTGTGTTTAAATAACATAAAAATTAAATACGATAAAATTGATCTATCGTTGGATATATTTACTCAAATGTATAAATAAAATTATATAATTTTCATCAATATATTACAGATTGTGATGCTACTATTTTATGGATATTTTAGAAATTGAATTTATAAATACACTAGCGGTCCCTCCCGGTTTCATCCGGGTGCGCAAGAACGAATGGGGGGCTGGACATGTGTACGCACATTCATCTTAGTTTACCGAGATGAATGTTGGGTCCAAATTTCATGATGATCGAAGTTACCGTTCAAAAGTTTTTGTCGGACGGACGAATTTTGAGTTACATTCTGCAACATTTTTCATTGATGCTCCGCTCCTATTGGTCGGAGCGTGATATTATATAGCCTATAGCCTTCCTCGATAAATGGGTTACCTATCCAACAAAAAAAAAACATTTTTCAATTCGAACCAGTAGTTCAACCAAACAAACTCTTCAGCTGTATAATATATTAGTATAGATTGTTCTTCATTGACGATCTAAACTTAAAGACGACATGTTATGGTAGAAAAAGGTAAAGTTTGCAAGTTTGAATGCAGAAGGTAATCTCCGAAACTACTCATCCGATTTCAAAAATGTTTTCGCTAATATTTTAAAAGGACCTAAAGGATGGACATAGGGTAAATATTATCGCGTTGAAAAAAAAGCTTTTCGTGGAGACCAATTTTTCAACATCAGTCGACGAAGAAGTGGTGCCAATCTACAATTTCGGGCGAAACCGGACCGGGCCGCTAGGACCTAATAACATTTTAATATTCGTAAAACGTAAAACGCCTCATCTGGACACGGCCTTAATGTTAAGACGCTCTGCCTTACAATTGATGTCGGAAGTATGTACTTTACATATAAAGCAAAATTTATTTTTGTATTTTACGCGTATTATTTTTGACCTAAACTACATTTTTATCTTATTTATGCGACAAAACAAGCAGTCTCCAACGGTTAGGATAATAACTATTATGTTGAAAACTGAATAAACTCGGTTTAAACCTCGACAATGTTATTTTTTAACAGTTTCACAATGTTTTCTCATGAGACATTTTTATTCACGTACAAACTGAACATTCCCTCTTCGTGTACACCGTACATGCTGTAATGCACCCACATATATTATTTTTGTTTTTATACTATTATATTACAACAACCAAAACACCAAACCTGGTGAAATTTTTAGAGTAAGATGCAGTTGTGTTATGCTTGCTTATATCCTTACTAATATTATAAATGCGAATGTGAGTGTGTTATGATTTCACGCGTAAACCGCTGAACAGATTTCGATAAAATTTGGCAAGGGAATAGATTGCATCCTGAGGAAGGACATAGGCTACTGTTTGTCTCAAAAACCAGCTCTGAAGAGGTGTCATAAAATCAAAGTGCATAAACATTGCATTTTTTTAATGGTACTACAATACGGTTGTCGCTTCCATGTTTTATCTTAATTGCTTGCAGAGCCGCGGGTAGCAGTTTGTAGTAATATAAACGCTTATGACATCGGCTGTCGAGCGTCTATAATCCACAATCTGTTGGGGAATGAAAGCGGTTATAAAACGCTGCGGTCAGGACAACGCTACCCACGCAATTTAAATATTTCTTAAGTGAAACTTTTTTAGCGACGTTTCTAAAATTTTCTGTGACATTAAAGGGGAAATGATTCAACAGCAGAGGAAAAATAGGAGAAAAATAGAGCGCGAGAAAAGAAGGCGCAATTGTATACATATACATATTTACATGTATATATAGTTTTTGTGGCAAGATTGATTTATTCAATAGTTTTTGCGTTAGTTTCACTTTTTTAATACTGTATAACTATCAAATTACATATAATAACAAAAGTGTGTGGATGAATAATTTATGTAATGTTTATATATTGTATACATATACACATTTACATATGTGTACTGATTGTTTATATATATCATGTATTTTTAAATACATATAAACGTGTGTATTTCGTTGAGTATCAGCGCATGCGTGATATCAACTAGATCATTTCAGCTTTAGTAAATAATTCCGAAAAAACATTTACTGCCTCCGTGAGCTTAAATGAGGGGGTTTACACGTTTTTCAAATCGTAAAGGCTATCGCGTAAATTCAAAACATGGACTTAATAAACTTCCAGAACTTGATTTCTGATATGACTTTAAATGTTGGAAGTCGTACCAAAAATCGATGTGAAGAAATTCAGATGGATTTTTTATGGAAGGTGCCAGTTTAAACGAATCGTACTATGGTTGCATTTACCATACCACGATGTTTAGTTTTGGAAGATAGGTTATGTTATGCTGTTACATATGCTTACGTATCGTCAATCCTTATATAGAGTCATCTGTCTTTGTCAAGGCGAATCCCCGGCTCTTAGTATTGCACAATGCGCGTATCCCGAGACCCGGCCAGGCCTAGCATCAGCTGTGACGGGGCCGTGAATTATGGAAGCACACTCTAAAAACCGACACTCGCCTTGCGGACCTCCACTAAAGCCGGTTCTATATCTACAGTGAATTATTGTAAGCTTTATAAGGCCAATCAACTGCTATACACTGCAGAAGTAAAACTGATATAATTAAAAAAAAAATTCCAGCCAATTAGGCGACGGGACCATTCCAACTTCAAAAATATTGACATTTGATATAATATAAAAAAGAGAATAAAATTTCAAATATCGCGTGAGGTGACGCGGGTAATTGCTAGTATTCAATATGATATTAGCTATTCGTTGCCATATGCTATATAATATGTTCCACGTCATGTAAAAATTAATCAAAGCATGTATAACTAGTTTATTTCTGACAGATCTACAAAACAAAAGAACAGTTAATTTTTTTTATTTTCAAAATATTTCCGAAACTATAAAGTTAAGAAAAAAAATTTTTTAACAAAACTTTTTGAAAAATAAATAAAATAATAAACCGTTATGAAAAATATACCTACCATTACTATATAAAAAAACAACGTTATTGCATATATCTCTTTTGCGCATGCGCCGATTTTCCCCAAAGACAATAGGGCTCTTCACATTTACGTATCAAACATCCTCCCGAAATTTGGATTCAATCCGTTTGACCTATATCGTGCTCACAGATTAACAGACAAACAGACGCACAGTGTTTTTCCAAAAATATATTTTTTGGTTTCGGGGGACCTCAAAACTAAAATATATTGTAAAATTTTGAAAAGTGAATTTTGACCTAAACTAGCACCATTCCCCATTAGTGGGTTGGAAGGGTAAAAACAAAACAATAATAATGGTTTCGACTGCCAGGATTTAACTTACGACCTTTAGGTTACGAGGCAATCATTCTACCTCGCCACCACCTTAGTTAATGTTCTACAGCTAGTTTACAGTACAGTCAAACCTGAGTGAGTGAGCACTGGGTAAGCGAGAAAACTTTCTCTAAGTGAGAGTAATTGCCAGGTACCGTCTTTGAAACCCTCTAAAACCTCTAAAAGTAAAAAAAAAAACCAGAAAACTCTATGAGAGAAAGGCGTTTTTTACTCATGGACCTCTATAACTGAGACAACTACTTGCATGTACCTGTACCTCTATAAGCGATAGTCAAACGTATTAATAGTTCCACGTAATTTAAGAAGGAGTCATAAATAGCTGAACTAACTAACAATATTTTTGTATCGTTGGTTTTGTATTTCGTATTTTATTTCAATGGCCAAATGTGCGTGTTGGACTGTGCTGACTTATTTGTTGAACTTACTACAGTTGATAAGTATCATGTAAGTCGAATTATTATCTATGTCAAATAATACATAGGTACATGTTTATCGCTACATATTATGCTGTATTTTTATAGACCTCTATAAGTGAGAAAGGTCACTCCTATACCTCAATAAGCTAGAAACTCGGGTTTGTAAAAATTGGCAAAATAACAATTAGGCTTTTGAAAAAAAATAATTATCGATTTTTTCATTGTATTTTAAAACTTTATTATAAATAATATCGATAATCGATGCGAAAAACTTTCAAAAAACTTTTTTTAAATTAATTATAAGCAATTTAAAATTGATAAAATATTAAAAAAAATCACGTGACTGCAAACGCACTAAAATTGTTTTTGACAGTTGTGACGTCATAATGGTAAAATGTATATACGCAGTATGCTATCAATGGCTTCTACATATGTATTGACTAAAACATTATGACGTCACATTATGTTCGGGAAATGTCGGCGCGTTCTCGGAACTGGGTACAAAAATTTATTTTTAATTTGATATAACTTTTGAATTATAACGAAAATAAAAAAAAGAAAAATAGTTTTGTTATAAAACTTATATACGATCTTTCTATTTATGACAAAAAAAAATGTCATTCAAAAGCCCAATTCTATGGCATAACCTTGAAACTTGAAGTATTAAACTTGAACCTACTTCGGCATACACATTTTAAAGATCTAGCATAATTATTGTATTTTCAAAGAAAATTTATTAACTTTCAAATCTTTGTTTAACGTCTGAATAGAACTCTTCAAATAAATAAAATTGTCGACCAAAAATTATATTGGTCTGAGAAAAATTGGTCGACAATTTTATTTATTTATTAACGTTACTATACAAATTTGAAAATGTTAATAATTTTAAAGTGAATTTCACCTGGGGGTGTTTGAATAACGAATGTGAATCGAGCTTAAATGTAATGCTTTTGTGAACGATGACGTAAAACGTGCTCGTTCGGCATTCTCAAGCGCTGCTCTACCCAAAACTCTCCCATGGCCCTGAGGACTAAAAGCAAACGAGCAGCGAGAAGAAAGCGGCAGCCTACGAGAGAGGGTGAACTACGCAGGACTCGCGCCGGCGGTGTTGGGTGGTTGACTGTTTTAGGGCGGAAGCACACGGCACTACTCTCCCGTATGGATGTGTGTGTGTGTACTATATATTTGCGAACGCAAGGCAATGTGGGTTATGTAGGATTTTTAGTAAAATAACATTCACTATACCATTTGAGCACTCGGTGGAATTATTATAGAAATATTAACGGACGGTATTTATTTCGCATCCTGTTAATAAAGGATAAAAAAAACAGTAGGTAACTAAATATTTTTTTACGGAATAATAGCTATAGTTTGCTATTATATTATGAAACACCCACCGAGCAATGTAGCGTAGTGGTGGGAGCATTAGATTCGCTTTCGGGAGTTACCGAGTTGGAATTCCGGCGGGGGCAGGTGTGGGGGCTAGGATTTTTTTCCTGCTGCCTCTCGCCGAGAAACGGTTATTTCTGTACCGGCCATCTTGTTGGGGTTTTCCATGGTTTCCCACAATAATTTCAGATAAATATCGAGATGGTTCTTTATTCCAAGCCATGGCCGATTACCTGTCAGACTCCTATGCATAAATTTGCCTATCTTATCCGAATGTCCTAAAATTCCTTCATTCGCCCATTGCCATTAATTAAGTTGAAGTTGAAAAATGTAGTAAATGACGGGAAGTGTAATAGATGGAAAATAATAATGGTGCGAATGGCGTCTGTTATGATATAAACTCGAGAAACGGACGTTAAACGCATTATTATTTATTATTATTATTACCGAGGAAGAAATTTGTCATTGTGGTGACAGCAATCCTTCAAAATGTAATTACCTATAATGAAGGGAAAAAATCGCGAGTACTGGTCACATCATAAAATATGGCAGAATAATTGATGCATAAGATTAAGTTTATTGCAAACTGAAGATGATTTATTTGGTTGAGGAACAATAGAAATAAGCTTTACCAAAGTATCGCTTGTGGCCAACGTTTCGAAAATTATATTTTCATCCTCAGGGCCCCAATTCAAGTTGAGATGGTAAATTGTGCATTAAGGTCCTGAGGATGAAAATATAATTTTCGAAACGTTGGCCACAAGTGATACTTTGGTAAAGCTTATTTCTATTGTTCCTCAACCAAATAAATCTCCTTCAATACATATTTGGGAGCAAAACTTCTACTAATTTATTACAAACGTCAAATTTGAAAAAGAAACCGCATAAAATCAACGGTATATAATCAGCTGACAGCAGTCACTTTTCAATTTAATGACTTTATATCAACATATACACTGACTACTAGTACAACTAGGTACTGCACAACAGATATCCAGCTTCTTTTTCTATTTTTCAACGACGTGTGTAACTTTCATAACTGTAAATAACAAATATTTACAAAACCACGTAACGCGCAATGCTTTACTATAAAGGCCACTGCACACGAAGCTAGAAACGCTGCTAGATTCCTTGCTAGATTTGCCTACTAGTTTTCTAGCGCTGGTTTTCTTGATTGCTGTTAAGTGCTCGCTTCACACGAGATTATTTTTCAAGCGTGTTTTGTGGATAGATCTGGTGCGCGCGCAGTGACAGTTCGAATATAAACACAGAGCAAAACGTGTCTGTTGTCTGGCAGAATGACGCCATGTGGGTGTTCAAGTGCCTACGTGAAGATACTGCTTCCTGATTGGTTCTTGCTCACACCTAGCAACAAATCAAGCAGGAAAAATAGCCCCTGTTTTAATTTTAAAACCTATCTTTTGAGCTAGCAAGGCAGCCAGCAGTGACGTCATTTCCAGCTTCGTACCCAACCTACCGGCTAGCAGAACTCCTAGCAGCGTTTCTAGCCTCGTGTGCAGCGGCCTTAAGAAATGCTCAAGATAGGATAGTTCACTAAAATTCCGAGCAGATGGCTAATGGTCAACGTAAAATCCCAATACTATCTATCAAAAATTCTACATAGCCCCACTTTGCATTGTGTGCCCAGATATTATGTCTAGAATGCCGGGTCAGCAACATTGCCGCGGCTACACTCGCTGGCTGCTTGGAACGAACTTACTATACGGCCACCGCCACCAACCGTTGCAGCAACCGAATGTAGTGACTTGTGAAGAAGTGCCGTATGGGATTTAGAAGGCGGTGCATTTTCCGATTGTCTTATGCTGCACATTGTGTGTCTATCTATATAGCTGGACGACTTGTATGCAATAACATATATACTACAGAGTCTATTTTTGTGCTAAATTACGTCTGGGGTTAAAGGGTGCTCACTTTGCCAATATGTACCACTCGACGAAATAACATTCCGAAGAATTGTATTAGCACAGTTCAAAAGAAACCTTCGCAAATCGTAAATCAAAGCAGGCTCTTTAACCGAAAAATCACGATTTAATGTTAGAATGCTGCTTAATTTGTTTTCAATGAGAAACATATTTTTCTCTATAGTTTTGAGTTTTTAGTATTCAATTATCACTTGAAAAACGATCTTTACTTCAATATTTCGCAAACGGAAGCAATAATAATTTGTGTTTAACGTACGTTTCTCGACTTCATGTCCATAACAGACGCCATTCGCACCATTACTATTTTCCATCTATTACACTTCCCGTTATTTTCTACATTTTTACTTCTATTAATTAATAGTAATGGGCAAATGAATAAATTTTAGGATATTAGGATAAGATAGACAAATTTTGTGCATAGAAGTTTGACAGGTAATCGGCCATGGTCTTGAATAAGGAACCATCTCGATATTTATCTTGAATTATTGAGAGAAATTGAAGTATGATGTGGAATTTTCTTTAGCTCGCAGTAACTTCTGCACAAATACTCCGATTTGAATGTTTTTTTTAACACTTGTCTCATTAAGGACACCAGAATTATAGATTTTAATGTCAATCGAATCAGTGGATTTAGAAATATATCTCTACCCAGTTCTCTGCACATTTTGTACCTGAAGTCATGATTTTTTTTTGTTTTGCTAAATCATTAGAATCAGTGGCGTAACAATAGGGCGGCAGAACGGGCAAAATGCCACGGGCCCCTGGCCTGAGGGGGCCCCCGGGAATCTAACATTTATTACAAAATTTGGTAAAAAATATTAATTTTGTATTTAATCAATAAAATTAGGTATATTAACTCCAGAACATACACGAATTATACAAACATCTACTTTACTTCGTGATTTATAAAGATGGAACTACAACGTGAAGCTTTTTTATATTAAGGGAGGGCACCATCTGATGAATCTGATGAATTTGCCACGGGCCACAGGTAGTATAGTTACGCTACTGATTAGAATCGAACAAAATATGTTAATAAAATGTAAATATATTTTTCTTTTTTAGTGCAAAAAATAATTTCTGTATTAGTAAGGATGAATAACCGAAAATTATTAGGTATTTTTTTCCGACCGCTACGTCTTACAGATAAAAATACCATACCGAAAAGTATGCGAGATCCAAGTTGAGCTTAACTAAAAGTTTAGTGCGTGGGTGTAACCTCTTGTGTAGCACAAATGAGATTGAACATGTGGCGGATGAACTTTCTGACACCTTCACAAGACTTATTGGATTAGGACATGTATTCGGACACCTCCGTACCTTACGATCGTGGGCGTGAGTCTTTGATAAATTTATTGTACAATAGAAGCTAACATAATATATTACCTTCACACTTCTTTGTCTGAAAACGTCAGCTTTATCACTCGTTGCAATTGTCCTTTTATTTCAAAGAATGGTATGAATCCTCTTAAAAAGTTTTGCTAAACAAATAATTGTATTTACTACAAGCAGCAATATAGTTAGTTGACGCGATTCGAAAGTTTATAATGACCCTTTACAGAAAGTGCATAAAGTATAACCAAAATAATGCGATTTAACAAAACCAATAGTTATTAGAGCTGTAACAAACCGTATGTATTCGTTACTGAGTAACGGGTACATCGGCTGACTCGAAGTAACGAATCGTTAAAATTAATTTCGTTACTCGCATCTGTCGTATCCATGTCAGTTCGACTCGTTTGATGCGTTTATACGTTATACGAACGATGTCATACCGTATCACGTATGCGACGCGCCTCAATGCGATGGTACATGCTTGATGCTGTTAGCACACGATTGTATGTCGTATGAAAAGTAACGAGTAACGTAACGATACGAAAGTAACGGGTACAGGTTCTTTAAGTAACGAATACATACGGGTACACAATTTCTCGTTACTTTTACAGCTCTAATAGTTATATCAGTCAGTTGCGATTTAAATCCATATGAGCCTCAGAGAAGCAAAGCAGGCACTGAACAGTCTACATAAATACTAATATGGCCCAACGTGTCAAAAATATAACAAATTAAGTGAAAAGAAGCTATTTTATAGTAAGTGCGTGCAAAAAATACAGTATGTATCTCGATTCTAATGCTTTTTATGACTCGTGTGACTGTTAAAACTCGCTTACTGCTCATTATTAACTCAATGTCACAAGCTGTCATAAACTAATGCATTACAAAATGGAAATTTAAATTAGAAACCTTAATTTTACAGATCAAATTTAGATAGAAATAATTTCATGTAGGGGAGGGAGGGGGAATGGCGCTCACTGGGTAATGGCGCTCACCTCTGTAACTCTGTCAAAAAGAAACGTAACGACACGCCACGTTGCGTGAAGCGCGAGGGGAGGGGGCCTCTAATAGACAGCGTTGCAAACGGACAGCCAGCTCGAGTCATGTGACCGTGAAGAGCGTTTCTTCGTTTGCGGCCGCACTGATCTAATTTTTTAATTAGGTGTTTTTTGTCGGTAAGTCCAAAACTTTAATGCTTATTTAATTACTAATTTTACTTTTCTGCCAATAAACTATTCTATTTTGTGATATTGCAGTCAATTTTCAACAATCGTGTATGATTTTTTTAAAATTTCAAATTAATTACAAAACGACCGGTTGGGATTATACCGCTCATCTGAGCGCCATTACCCCTTAGTGACTTATTTTTTTATTGTTTTAGATAGATATGCCAAGAAATCGTCAAAGGACCACCGCTAAAGCGGCTTGGACCGAAGAAGCCCTTTTTCCACCTAACAGCAAGAAACTGAAATTGCTGAACAAGTTAAGTTGCTGGGCTCGCTATATTATGGACTCAATGTTGCAGATTTGCTAAAACTTGTTTATAAATTTGCTGAGCGCAACAATATCAAAAACAATTTTGATCAAAGCAGCAAAACAGCCAGATTGGATTGGGTACACTTCTTTATGAGACCCTGAGCGGCATTACCCAAAGTCAGGGGCAATGCCGCTCAAACATGTTTTTTTAATAATGTTTTCCTACTACTAGTAGGTGAAAGATATATGCTTTTGTTGTTAAATTGTTGATTACTCGATAACTAAAGACTTTGTTACTCTTGTTAATTTTGATTCATAATAAATAATTTAAAAAATACACCATGTTTTCCTTAAGTGAACGCCATTCCCCCGTCCTACCCTAGATGTAAAAATTTCATTTATATATTTTTTTTTTTAAATCGGGATCCTTTCCAAATTCTATATTTCATAAACAATTTCTCTGAAATAGCTACAAATAACTATAATTCACGCGTGTTTATAAACAGCACAAAAAACAAACAATAAAAATAATGTTAATATAACGACTACAGCCTCAACATCTACTGTAGTTATATATGACAGTTTAACAGCTAGAAAAATTAAAAATTTTGATCGTTTTTCTCATAATTATGTATATGAAAGCATATTAATTGTCTTCGAACATATAATATTTTGGCATCTACGTGTGAGTTTATATTGTAGTAAAGACACACAAACAGAGAGAGAGAGAGAGAGAGATCGTTGGTTCTCTCCGGTGTTCTCTGCGGAGATGTTAGTACAGGATAAACGTCTACTCATAAATCATGAAGGCTGCTGCATCTTGTAAACTAATACACTAACTCCATACACACACACATACAAGCGTCTCACACCGCAAAGACTCTTCTACCAACCTTGTTGTCAGCCATTTTGAGTTAGTTAGTGTGTCTTAAGTTATGACCTTCCCAACTATTCCTCTATACCTCCGGCATACATGTTCAGGGATATGAAAACTAGGAACTGTGTTAAGAAATTCTTCGACGCTGTGTTATACATGTCAAAAATGCTGCCCGTCATGATAGTTTTGAAGTGTGACGTCAGCCTTGTAGTAAACACAAATATAAACACACCACACACACACGTGAGTAAACACTAAAACAAGCCGCGTAAACGATACCGGGCCTTAATTTTGTACTTGTTAGTAGGCACTTTTCCGTTTAATTCATTCTTGAGCGGTTTTATATCGAGTGTTAGTTCATTCATATTGACCGTATGCCTCCGTCTGCAAGTCAATCCAGAAAACAAGGCACAGTTTCAAGGAATTAGTCCTGAAAGGGGTTTCGCTGACTTTATTTTCGCCCTTGTTGTGTTACATCTCGTAGTGATGAATTTTATTGGTTAATTTGTAAATTGATTTCTTTTTCACATAAAAATATAATTCTAATACTACAAGTATGACGTCACTGTAGGTATGTAAATGTAGAAGTTTGTGTTTTCAACTTATGTATTTAAAATTTTAAGTGCTATTTTATCCTAGAAAATAATGGCATTTAAGCGAAATAAAGATTCCCGTGGTCTCATACTAGATATGAATAGTTTACGACAATTTAAAAATAAGAGTCAAATAGCCTGTTACGATACGCGATCATACTATGATCCAACGATACAACACCCGTGTATTACTAGTGGAAGAATAACTTATTAATTATCCGTGACTGTGTGCCATTTCGTACAACCCCAGTTTCATAGAGCGACCGATCATGAAGGAGAAATCTTCTCGTAACTGTGTCTCCTTTATATGTGCTATATGGCACTGCGCTATACTTTGACATTGCCTTAATTAGTGACTCCTTGGAAACAACTAATTACCTAACACTGACTGTATATATACATGTATATAATGATGTATATATTATATAATAATGAATAATAATTATTGTTCTTTGCGCATTAAGGACTTACTTCATTTAAAATATAATCGTAATTAAAAGTAAATGATTTATCGGTGTATAAAGGGTATATATTATACTACAGTGAAATATCAATTTGTTGCTCATTGTTAGTGTTTAACGACACTTAATTATTCGTTCAGTTCTCTTAATAAAGTAAGACGAGAACTGCTCGAAACATTTTTTTTAATTTTGTCAAAGAATTTTTTATAAGCCATTAATCACCAAAATGTTGCTCGAAAAAAAGTAACTTAACCAAATACATGGGAAATGGCTTTCGGTGAAATTATTTCTAACTGGGGGGAAAAATCAGTCATTTGATGCTGAAAAAAATGTCCCATACAACTTGGGTCTGAAAATCCCATTATATTTAGGGTCTTTTTTTTAATTGGCCCATTAGACGTTTCTCACCTTAGAAATGGAATACAAATCTGAAAATTTGTACAGGACCATTGTACTACGTGATCTATCTTTCTAAAATATTTTCATCAAGATGGCGCCACCGGTTATGTCAAACACGGACGCCATCTTTGTTTTTTAAATGGCACCCCCCATTTTTTATTACATATTATGATTCCCCCTTTCATTTTAAGTAAGGAGCACCCCACTTTTGGGTACCTATCTCTCATAGTTTTTGACTTATGTCACATTATGTGTCAAATTTGGTCATTGTAGAGTCAATTTTGAAAAATCATAACTCCTAAACGGTTAAAGATAGAGACTTGTGATTTTTTTATTTGAAAGAGCAAGGAAAGGGGAATCTTTTAGTATGTCGGCGGTTTCTGAGTGACGCCAGAGTTACATACTATGATTTTTCAGTTTTGGATTTAAAAAAATGGCGATATCTCAATTTTTTCAAATGGCAACCCCCATTTTTTATAGCTGAACCTTCTAAAATTTTATTATATATATTCTATTTTTTATTAAACCACACTTTTTTATTCTTTTTCAAACAAGTGATCAATAAGTAACGTGCCAATTTTATTTTATTTAACTGTTAACTGTGTACACCCTAAAAAAACTCCTACACAAATATCCATCAAATTTACGTTTTCTTTCTCAACAGGAATTGATGTTATGCTCAAACAACTGTTTAACCTGAGATTTGAGAACCTTACAAAATGTATTCGCTGGTCTAATTTTCTTCAAAAAATTGATAGCTCGAGACTTCACTGTATTTAGGTAAGGTATACAAACAATACAAGTTGTGTGTAACGCGTCGTAATGGGCAAACTTAAGGGTGCAGTTACGTGTTTGGAATTAATTTATACTGTCGTAATTCCTCTATGATAGTAAATATGTCGACGACTAAGCCCCCCCTGAACATCTTATAAGTATATTTACTGTACAACATATACACATTACACAACTAGCTCTGAGCTATCTACGGTATACAGGAGAGTGTCTTCAAAATATGATATGAATTTTTTCTTCGCTTATTATTTATAATTTTTTAAAGGTTTTTCAAGCAGTTTCCAGCAAATTCACCAGACATATTAGAAGCCAATAATCCATATTATATAAGGATAACAAATGTTTATATAGTAAATGTCACATTATAATAAAGAAAAAATATCTAGAAGCTGTACTGTCGGTAATTTAGTTTTGTTGCGGGTATTTCGAGTTTTTTGGGAATTTTGTGTCTTTATTATTATTATTATTATTCATCTATTAACCACTTTTTCAAAGAACAGCATTCGAGAGGAAACTGTTTGATTGCCATGGCGTGTGTATATATGAAACAAATGTTATTAATTGTTATTATTATTGTAATAAAGTGAATACTCGATTTTTTCGGATATATGCTGTCGATTCGAAATTAATATATCTTAATAATATTTGATAGATCACAATCAAATCTACCGTATCCCTCGACGAAATTCTTAATATATAGATTACTAGCGGCTCGGCCCGATTTCAACCGAGTGCGATAGATATAATTCTGCAAAATGTATTTCGTTTGCGGCCTAGCTTCTGAAGTAATAGCTTTGAGCAAATTCTAACAGATTTGTTTCTGAACTAACAGTTTTAAGCAAATTCTATCAAATGTCGCTACATGGTACTAAAATAGTCTTTTTTGTTTGCTTCTGAACTAATAGCTTTGAGCAAATTCTATCGTGACACGATATAGATATACTTTATATATAAGGATAGTCTCTCTCTCTGTTTTTTGCAATAAAAAAATTAAAAACTATCCTATAGTGTAATGTGGACCGAGCAAGATACATTTACAAAATTTCATTAAAATCAGTTCGGTGGCTTCGGAGATTAGCGCGGACTAACATCTTGACACGAGATTTTTATATACCTATATGTCGATGTAGAACTTTGTATTTCAGTTAAAAATTCCAATTGATCAAAAAATAGGAAGTACACAGCAGCAGCCGTTCTAGAATAAACCTTACGACACTTTGTATACCATTTATTTCAGTGAGAGACGTACATAATTAATATTTCCTCATGCGCAGACTTTGTGTAAAGCTTTGAACATAAGAAATTATGAAGATGGTTTTTATTATTTAGTTGCAGTTTGTTAATTGAATATACTTATTAACAAATTAATTTAATTTACAGCGTCTCCGTAACTTTAAATTAAGTGTAAAGAAGAAATTATTTTCAACATTCTAAGAACATTTCACACAAGAAAAATGTCTTATGTTAATCAACCAGAAACAAGCCGGCAATTTATTTTCGGTCACCGGAATGCCATAAATTTATCACTTATTTACTTGTAAGAGCTAAAATATCTATATTTTCGTAATACATGCTTCGCAAGTGTATCATTACATATTATACTTGTTTTCGGAGAGGAAAGTTGGCTTTTGCATGTCAATGATGTTAAATAAAAGTCACACTTCCACAACAAATGATGCACACATTTTTATTTTTATTTCAACCTTAGTTATGTATATTTATCTGTTTTCTTTTTGACGTGATAACGTCTTATAAATTGATGAAACACCAGCTGCACGCACGAAAAAGTGTAACGTTCCGAAAAGTGTAACGTTCCGAAAAGTGTAACGTTCCGCCTGACCCTGTGCGTGCAAGCCAGAGCGCAGTAATGTATTATTAAATATGATATTCGAGCGGAATACGTTATCACGTAAAACTATCGTCCGTAAACCGACTTTACAGACAACCATTTTTTTTTTCCTTTTTTTTGTTGTTTTTTCTTTGGTTTAAATAAAAAAAAATTATAACAACTACAAAAAATAGTTCAAAATGAAGATTCGAATTTTCGATTATGAAATACAAATTTGTTATAAACAAGAATCGTGTAGAAGTATTTTAAAACAAATATTGACATGACAGTTCAAAAGAACAGTTTGTATAATAATCACTAATAAATCGAGCATAAGGTATACTATGATAATAATTATTGATATATTTTAATTAATAGATCTTTAACTATACATTAAAATGAATAATCTATCGTAAACAATTCAAGCACACTATAAATTTTCAATTATGATAATTAAACATTAAAATGAAATACAACGACTGGATTTTATTGGCTTCCGGGTCGGTTTGAACACGAGAACAAAGATTAATGGGAATCGTCCACCATTGGAGAACTCCATGGTTGTTTGGTTAGTTTTACTATTTTGTTTATGTCTTTTACTTGCGTGATGCAATGAATACTGTACCTATAAGTTGTAACAAAAAAATTCCTGACATTCGCAACTTTTGAATACGATGACAGTTATACATAACCTCAAAACATCTTGACCAAGGAGAGTAGCCCAAAGTGGAGCATTTTTGAGACACTTCAACGAATCAATCCGGCATAAGTAAAGATATTATCTGCAGCATTTTTGAGAAGAAAAAAAATAGTTTTATTAAAAATTGCTACAGTATGTAACACTCTGTATATTTTGTAAACATCTGTGACGTTAATTACAGGTGTCATTTGATTAAATTCTGATTCATATGCCCAAAACCGTAATCTTAACTGTATTTTCTACCTTTATGGAATTTCAAATAGGATAATTTATTATATCCATAGGAAGATTGTGTAAAACAAATTATATACCAAAAAAAGTAAAATATACTCATGCATGCTTAATTCAATGCGTTTCAGCGATAATAATATAAAAGTCAATAATATAGCTGGGCTATTAAAAATATTACTGTTTTGCATAAACAAAAACCTAATGGACCGCCGTGCTGAAACGATTTTGAATAAATGTTCAAACTGAGAACAATTTTTAAGGCCGAAATCAGTTCACCGGTTTTAGAATTTATCATTTATTTTATCATTTATTTACCACGACAAATGCTTAACATTTACTAATAGTAATATTGTGAAAAAAACTAATAATTTTTTTACTTTAAATGCTTTGTTAGAAAATTATTGCTACTAAAAGCATTGGGAATGTTATAGTTTTTAAGTCGAATACGGATTTTTTAAGGTTCTTAAAAATATAAGAACCAATATTTACTCTTTAAAACTTATGTCAATCAAACAAAAACCCCTTCTCTGCCTCTATAAGTTTCAATTGACAAGTTGGGTAAAAATTAGATGTGACCTTATTAATCGCGATCTTGGAAAAGTAGGTCCCAACTTGGGGATAATGGTTTCTCAATTTATATTTTTCGTGACACATTCTTATTGTTTAAGGGAGAGCCTGCTAAAACGTATCGGTATAATTTTCTAAAGTACACTGAACACGAGGCTGGAAACACTGCTTGGACTTCTGCTGGACAGGAGGCAAGCTACGAGGCTGAAAATGAAGTCTCTGCGATGTCGCCTGCTAGCTCTTAAGATAGATTTTAAAATTAGAACAAGGGCTATTTTCTTGCTAGGTCCTCCGCTTGCTCTGAGCAAGAACCAATCAGGAAACAGTATCTTGTCACGTGGGCTACATGAACAAACGCCCACAACCCAACTTGGCGTCATTCTGCTCAGAGTCAGACAACAGAAACGTTTTGCTCTGTGTTTATATTTGAACTGTCACTATACGCGCGCACCAGATCTATCTCCAAAACAAGCTTGAAAAGACGATTCGTGTGAGGCTAGCACATAAAAGTAATTAAGAAAACCACCGCTAGAAACCTAGTAGTCAAATCTAATAAAGAATCTAGCGGCAAATCCAGCCTTGTTGAGCGGCCTTAACTGTGATGATTCTATATTAAATATTGTATACAATCACAGTCTAAAATAGTAGATTTTGTAACTCCCTTGCATTACAATACGAAGACGTTTTTACCTGATAAATGCATACGTATATGTCTAACAAACATGAATAACATTTCTTCTGCTATTATAACCGGTTTAGTTTATACGTATAAATGTAGATAAGTTGTATTTAAATTATAGTGTGTGAAGAAATGTGTTATAAGTTCTTCCAAACCTGTGCTTTATATTCTGAATATCATAATATTGAGAGAAATTACAAAAATATAGACAATGTCCCAAGTCAAGCAAGTTCTTCAGGTATCTACTGGTCTTAAAGCCGAAGCACACGAAGCTAATTTTGCCGCTAGATTCCTGGCTTTATTTGACTACTAGTTTTCTGCGATGGTTTTCTCAATTGCTTCACACGAGACGTATTTTCAAGCCTGTTTTTTTGATGGATCTGATGCGCGCGCAGTGACAGTTCAGACAGTACAGAAATAACAAATGACGGGAAATTAGTAGCCAACACCAGCAAGTATCCCTTTAGAATTTTTTCATTTTAATTATTCACATAATCGTTTATCATCTCACTTCGCGCATCTGTAATATACAATAATTTATTCAAAATTAATATTTTTATTATAAATATTATAATGTGGAACTCTAGCATCGCATGATTTAACCAAATAAACGTAAAACAACAAAAACGGGACCTGTATTTTGATTTATCTAGATATAACAGCCATTGTCCACTAAAACATTCTCTCAAATTGTGTGAAGATTTATAAACGAATAATAAATAATTCAAAAGCAGTATATTATAACCACGAACGACACCCCGTGCTAAAGTTACAGGTACCTTAGAATATTATGTACATATTTACCATAAGAGTTTTATAGTCCTAGAGCAGACCGTCCGATTTCCTATATATCTATGCAGAACACAGGAGTAGTCTGACAAAGACTATTGATTCAGAAGCCAGTCTTTTTTATGTCAAGAGAACTTTTTTTTTCAAGTATCTGCGGGCTTTTATATTATCATATGAAGATCGCATTGAGCTACGATAATTATTTTCTTTTCTGCCGGAAATTGAAAAACTAGAGCTGTCAGGGGTTGCGACAGGGGATTTACTCTAGCATCCAACGATGATTATGAAAATATACGTTGATTTCGACATTTTGACGTCAATTGTATTTAAGTAGCAGGTGACATAAGTATCCAATTAAAAAAATTACCAAAAGTGACATAAGTTTTCCATAATCAGGAAGAATACAAATTATAATAATTGTGACTCCTCATTTTTTAGCAAGAGGCCGCTGCACACGAGGCTGGATTTGCCGCTAAATTCCTTGCTAGATTAGGCTACTAGTTTTCTAGCGCTGGTTTTTTTAAATGCTTTTATATGCTCGCTTCATACGACACGTTTTTCAAGCTTGTTTTGTGGATAGATCTGGTGCAGGCGCAGTGATAGTTCTAATATAAACACAAAGCAAAACGTGTCTGTTGTGTAACTCTGAGCAGAATGACGCCATGTTGATTTGTAGGCGTTTATTCATATCGCCCACGTGACAAGATACTGTTTCCTGATTGGTTCAGAGTAAGCAGACGACCTAGCAAGAAAAATAGCCCCTGTTCTAATTGTAAAATCTATCTTGTGAGCTAGCAGGCTAGACGTCACTGCGGGCAGTGACGTCTATTCCAGCCTCGTACCCAGCATGTCGGCCAGCAGAAGTCCAAGCAGTGTTTCTAGCCTCGTGTTAAATGACTTACTAGAAAACATACATCTGTCCGACTCGTTTGCGCGCAGAAATGACGCTACTATCTTCTTTCAACGATACTACTTCAATTTGACGGCGGGCTCGCCGTCTATTTATATTTGTGTATAAATTATTGTGAAATCACAGTCTAAGTTCTGGTACGAAAATGGCATCGCGAGATCAGACAAAGACGATAAAGAAAGAATACAGCACGAGTGAACTAAGCAATGCCAATAAATAACAAAATGAGGAAATACACAAGCTATCGTACATTTGGATCTTTTACCTGTGTACCAATACTTTGGGGATAACATGACAGTGCGACACTTGACACGCTGTATAAATAATGCATGTAAAATTGTTGCGATTATTTATAATATACGAATTTGCTTTGGTATTTTTAACTGGAACCTTATATCATCTGCCTTTTTTTTTAAAAAACCGATCGAATGATAAGAAATAGTCGTATACAGAAATCATTTTGGATTGAAGGCAGTTCGCGCTATAAGAACGATTCTTGTAAGTATAGTAGCAACTATACTTCAGATAAACGTGTACAACTTTTGAATATTTGAATATATTGAATATTTCTCAATATTATTAACTTTGAATAGGTATATATATTGTAATTTTAATAAGTTATAACAGGTAATAGTTGTTAGACGCTAATGACCTCAGTTGTCGAGTGTTATTTTAATCTACCCCAGGCAATTGAATCAATATTTTTGGTTAGGTAATTATCGCGGCTTATGGATCAATAAAAGTAGTACTTTTTATATATTTTGCTTGATATCTTACGTTTTGGTAGCGTTACTGCCATCCTCAGAGAATAAAAGTCCATCACAGCTCTACTACTGTACTACTAGAAGATTGGGAAAAAGCACCTCAATATTTTTATTGAAATTTTATCATTGTATGTGCCTTTATAATGATTTACTTAAGGCCGCTGCACACGAGGCTTGATTTGCCGCTAGATTCCTTGCTAGATTTGACTACTAGTTTTCTAGCGTTGGTTTTCTTGATTGCTTTTATGTGCTCGCTTCACACAAGACGTCTTTTCAAGCTTAGATCTGGTGCAGTAACTGTTCAGACAGTATATAGAAATAACAAATGGTAGGAAATTAGAAACTAACACCAGCAAGTATTCCTTTATCCATTTTTATCAAATTCGACAAAATAGAAAAACTATACTAAGCGATTTATTTACCCCATATTATAACTATGCTTTATATATAAAAAGGAAATGGCAAAATTATTTCAGATTACAGACGCTGTATAGTAACACTGGACAAAATAGATCGTTTACATAGATTTTGCAGTACATCTTTGACGATGCAAATGCATTGAGATGTTTCAAGAATTATTTTTAATAATATACTTAAAGATTTTACCACAGGCAATTGTACCAAAAATATATCTGTATCTTTAATACAAACCATTCGCGCTCTAAAGCTCATTTGCTCTTTACTTAAATTGGAAATAGATGGAAGTGTATATAGTGTATATACCTATACCTAGTTAAAGTATGTAGATTGAAATATCTTTAAACGGATTTTTTCCACAAGCAACATATAATATATAAATGTTACATTTTGTAACCACACGTACTTTTTGTATGTATTCACCTTAAAGTGATAAATAGTTTTAACATTCGAAATAATAAATTTATGTCAATTGACATCTTAAAGAGATTCACAGTGACTTTAATGAATGGCCTAGGAGTATTTTCTCCCAGCAGAAAGCACTTTATATTATGTTTACAATTTATTATTTACATTTCGAATTCCATTCAAAACTATGAGAATTTTAAAAACAATATAAAATAGTCTAGTTTCAAGTAAAAATCACTTTGGTAAGACGTTACTCATCAGTTAAAAAAAACAAGTTTTTTTCAAACAAGCTTTTACCTACTGTTCACCATTAGCTTGAAGACTTGAAAATATTGTCATTAGAACTACATACTGCGGATCTAAAGTAGTAGAGAATGACTCAATTTATAGTACGGTTTGATAAGTAGAGCGGAGAAGCAATGAAAATGTTTAAAGTCGGGCGGATTAGTGGAAGTAGGTTCAAAAATGATTTGAGGATTTAACCCTAACTGCGTATATAACAAGAGAAGTTAATAAAAAGCTTGTGGAATATGAATTTTTATTTTTAAAAAATACGCATCAGATCTTACATTTATTTTACAACGTGAATAAAAAATGTTTTTTTTTTACAATAAATTTATATGTACTAATTTACGAAAAAGTACAGTCTGTTACAAACAAATTATATTACAGAAATAATATTTCCAAAAATGATAGATACCAAATTATTCAGGAAGGTATGAAACGTCAAGAAATTTTTGAACGACCCCTAAATACCACAATCCGACATGACGCCAATAGTGTATGCGCTATATGGCAAATACACAAATAATTACATTTGTTTACACCGTCTTTTTTTAAACTTTAACAATTAATAACTTAGTAATTACATTCAGGAGACAAAAACAGACGTTTTTTAAGTTGTCAACGTTATTTCAGGACACGCCGTATACACATCTCGCATAATCCGTTCCATCCCGATTATTAAGATAAATAAATAAGTATAATTTAATGATCTGACGTTCTGAATCATCTGGAAGTATTAACAAACTATCTAAAAAAACTATCAGCCAAAAAACTTTCGCTTTGAAAAATGTTAGATCCATAATTCACACAGCACCGGAAAACGGAAACACCCTTCTCTATGTAAGCTAGTAGTTTTTTTTTTCAGGGAGGTGGATATCTTATTTTAGGAGGTTGAAACAAAATATCTGACAACCACAAATGGTCTGTTTTCGGTGATGTATACAGAAAAAAATAGGAAAAAGTGTTTCGCAGATGTGACCGAAAACGTCACATATTTATAATAAGAACACTTTCACCCTTACGTAACGGAGTTAGTATAAGTATTAGAATCGATCTTTTCTTTCTATCTTCCTTCACACTCGTTTCTTTTCAATGGCTTCCTCACATCGGATGTAACATAAAATAAAACAACTGCTCCAAAACAACATATGGACGAACTAACCATATGACAGAAATACATCATCGATTCTTAAGTGGTATACGAAATTCAACTTGACAACGTTTCGGCGTTTCTTCTTTTCTCTTTACGACTTATAATAAACAAGCTAACACGGCATAAATGTCTCATTTGAACAAGCAATAAATTAAGATATCGAGTTAATAAATAACAGCAACTTAATTATTTACAAAATAAATGACGCATTACTGACATTTATGTTTTTGGAATGGCCTTATTTTTAATTTGCAGACGTTAAGTATAATGAGGTTATATAAAAATGCTGCAAAAAATGGTATGAAAAAACGATTTATTTTTATTGTCTGGATAATAAATGTCAGTGTTTTCACTTCTACTTTAAAAGAACACAAGTAAAAAATTTCAGTCATATTTAAATGGCGTTTCTCCATTTATTTTTTGTATATGTTACGGTTAATACAAGAAAGTAGTTAATTCGCGAATTAATCGGCTAATTACCCGAATTAACCAATCCTTGACGTTGGTTAATTCGGGTATTAGCCGGTTAATTCGCGAATAAACTACTTTCTTGTATTAACCGTAACATTATCATCGAATATGGTATTGACATTGAAAACAGTTATTTATTCATTATGAAAAAATAAATAAATAATCAATTTGACTATAAATTATACATATCAACAATTCTTTTTTGACACACTTCTGTACAAATATATATTGTAGCAAGCTTTGTTACATTAACTCTCTCTCTCTCTTTTTTGTAATATTGTCAAATTTAGTTTTCCTTAGCTATGCTGGAAAAATGAATGTTGTTATAATTTGGAAAAAAAAAATTGATTGCTCACTGATTTTGAGAAAACATCAACTTTCGAATTATTTTTAATTCAACCAAAGAGTTTTATTTTTTAGAAGTAAGAACTTAACAGTGCTTACAATATAATCGTAACGTGGTGTTATGTTCACAGCAAACTTCTCCCACTATAACAGGAGTCAAGACCGACCGGTATTCCCTCTTTTCCCGCGACTATGTTATATGATTATTGATTATAAACCGTGATACAGACGTACTGTGTACAAGCTCCCAAATATGTGGAATGGTTTTAGGTTATATCTCATTAGGCTATCATAACAGGATACTGTTATTCCCGGGCAACGGCTATATTCTATAAAAAAAACCGTGCCAACAAAACATCTACAAATCCGGGCGTAGTCGGGCCGAGCTGTTAGTCATTAAAAAAGTTCGGCTCGCTTGTCAATATTCACATATCCCTCAATAATTTCAGAATACTATCAAGAGATAAAAACTGCCCCAATAATATTTCCAATAATGTGATACTTATATAAAAATCATAATCAAACAATATATATTTCTCTTAACGTGACATAAATAATGGAAACCACATTATACTATCCAAAAGTTGAAGAGGGTTGGAAAGTTAATAAGATTGAGTTATACTAATATATTATCTCCCGCCTCGGCTTTTTTTATTGCGAGGGTGTATATAAAATAGACCCGATGTATTTATATCGCTCCCCCTCCCCTTTTTTCGTGACATACTCATGGGACATGAAGACGATGCCAATGGTAGAGGCTCACTTTTTCTCTTATTTTAATTGGTAAAACCTCGATGGTGAGATAAAAAGTATAAAAGTACTGAAGAAAATATAAAAACTTTAGGCACAAACATTGCTCGTGGGGGACGCGTAAAAAAGGACAATTTGTAAAAATAAATTAAACGGTGCGTCCATTTCCTACAGGCTACTCATAAAAATAAAATATCTTCTAAGAAACTCTTTTACGTTTTTTATATCAATATGTAATTTGATTGACACAAAATAGGAACATTTTTTATAGAGATGTAAATATCTGATACATATTATTATACAAAGGACCCCGCACAAACCTCATGAAATTTGGTTCTCGGCTAAATTGATCGAAGACGCTTTTATTTTATAGTTTAAAGGTCACTAAGAAAAAGTGTCCACAGGCGCATAGCCTAAAAACTTATAGATTTTTAGCTACAACGATATGTTTAGCGAGATTTTAGATATAGGGATATCCATTAAATTCACAAACATGTTCCATGTTCAACTTTTATGCTTTTTTTCGAAACAGAAAAATAGTCGAAAAATGGTAAGGTTGGAAGTTGTCACCCTGTATAAAATAATAATGTCATATTCGGATTCAGCGCATTTGAAAACATATTTCTAGAGCTTAGGATTTTTTAAGATTGTGAATTTTATATCTAAAATCTCGCTAAACATTATCTGTAGCAAAAAAATCTATTGGTTTTTAGGTTATGCGCCCATGGACACTTCTTCTTAGTGATCTTTAAACTATAAAACAAAATCATTTTCGACAAATTTAACCGAGAACCAAATCCCATAAGGTTTGTACGGGTTTTTTGTGGAATTAAGCCATCAAAAACTCCGTATTTAAAAAGAATATATGCTATATATTTTTAGTTTTAGGGATTTAAAATATTTTTTTATTTGCAAAAGTATGTTAGTTCACGTTGCGAAAAAAATTTTGCTTTAACTTTATGACAAAGCAGTATAATTAATGCGAAATTTAACACCGACAATTTTTTTTTCTTTTTTAAATATAATAAAATTTTCTAAGGAACGTTTCATTCAAATTTCGTACGGACCACATTACCTACGCCCAGCTGATAAACTTTCCTAAGCACTTTGTAATATTTCAGTATATGTGTCGATATTTATTTCCAGCTATTGCAAGAAAGATGTAGTAAAAGAGAAGAGAGAAGAAAAAAGTGGCCAATAAAATTCTCGTCGAGATAATTACTGTAGTCCCGACACCCTCTTATCATTAAAAACAACGTGGGGTTAATCTGACATCCTTGGGCACACTGGGGTACCTCTTATACCACGTTTCACAAAGGGGGTAAAATATATACTCGTAACACAAGCCAGGATATTTATACAGGAGCTTTACGTCGACTAAATAATGGCTGTTATGCTTTTAAAGACATGCTCAAAGTCTTGTGAAATTACCAATTAAAAATTAGATACTTAATGGCAAATTGCCGTATTATCACCCCATTTCTTGAAGACTTCGATTATTGCAAAGATTTAACAAGGATTAAAGCTAACAAAGATTATACAATCATTATCATGAAAATGATTCGTATAATCGACACCTTGTTTTCATCATTTAGTTAAGCTTTAAAAGCTAAATAATAAGAAGTTTACGTCAAAATATAAGTACGAACAAAATAGATTATAGATTTAATTCATATTGAGAGGCATTTTAAAAACGAAATGCAAGGAATTTAGAAGAGTTATAGAAAGTGTTTTCTATGAGGAGACGTTTAACACATATTTATTGATGTTTTTAAAAATTCGTCTCCTGTTTCAATGCACTTCTCTGCGCGCCCGTAAATTATGCCTCAATACAGAGAACAGGACCCACGTGTACCTATATTTCTTTGCTTAAAAAAAAACTTCAAAAACATACTTCTTAAGCGACGGGAGAACATCGTGAATTTCTTAACACATGTTCATAAAAATTTCTTTGCTTAAAAGAACTTGAAAAATACTGTTACACGCTCCCGTTGGGATGACAAAGAATTTCGTGAGACAACAATCGGATCGTCATTCTAACAATGACACACGGATTGTTCCGGAACAACAAACGGCTTGATAGTTTAAACAATAATAATATGCATAAGTAAAAAGGCTTTGTTGACAAATTCCGGACAACAATGAACGCAAGAAAAATAAAGAACTATTCAGCGCATATAATGCATACCACGGGATAGCTCAGTAGACGGACAGTTATACAGTGTGCTTCATGGAGTTAACAATCGACAAATAGTTGTGACATAAATTGATAGTCAGTAGAGTGAACAATACTGAGGTAACTGCTGATATTAATAGATAAATGAACTGTGTAAATAAACAGTGCGCGAAATAAATAGTTTAAAATAAATAATCTTTTGTATATAGTTAATAAATAAGTGTGCTAAATAAAGTTTGGTGCTTTATGTGTTGTAAATACTTTGTGTATAGTGACTTTGTAATCTTCATTACTTATTCTTTTATTTTATTAGTTAGAATTGTTGTTTTGTTTGTGTTACGTTATAAAGAAGTACTTTTCGTTCGTTTGTTTATTTGTTTTGTTAACGTTTCACTATTGTAAATAAATATTTTCCTCCATGAACTAGAACAGTTTTGTTACAATACGCTTCGTACGTGCGGTGTTTTTGGTATCAATAAATACGATTTGCAATAACAACCAACGCAAAACAATATTATTATCATTGTTTTATGTTCTTTTCAAGTTCTCAATCAACAATTAATTGATTAACGATATACTGAGAGTAATTCACTTAGTTGACTGATTATATTGTGGAACCAGGACGATAAATATTGATAAAAATCTAATATAGAGGTAGACCGGGGATAGAGGCTTGTGTAATATGCTATTGCACAGTCAATAACATCAGATATAATACTTGTTACACATCCCTTCAACCATATAAACCACATCCGGGCACACACGTATGTTCATATAGAGTCCCCTATACACACAATTGGCTTGGTCCATCCCCCAACGTAGCCATGGTCAGCTCTGGTCTCTTTATAAGATCACGACACGGCACCCACACAAACGCTCACGTAGGATTCGCTACCGCAGAATCAATGATCAAAATCGTACAAATTTGTTTTCAATTGCTTCTAGGCATGGACAACGTATTCAACGAGCTGCGTATTTAGATGAATTAATGCCTGGAATAACAAATCGCTACGCGTAACTGCTTTCTTTGATCTATCAAAATCTTTTGATTGTGTACATTTTGAACTTCTATGTTCTAAGCTTTATAATTATGATGTACGAAGATTAAGCATTAGAATTAATCAAATTTTATCTATCTGATCGCATTTAAATAGTTCAACAAATAAGAATTGAAAACCATGTTATGGCAATGGTTTCTTCAAGTAAGTAATCACTAATCAATTTAGAGAGGTGTGCCTCAGGGTTTTATCCTTGGACCACTCTTATTCATTACCTACATAAATTACACGTTTTTGACTACTGTCAACAAAGGTCCTGTTAATGCTATGTTGAGAGTTTTCAACAAATTGCCCCCAGAATTAAAAAAAATTACCTTCCACAAAATTCAAACAGAAATTGAAATCCATTTTATTACATAAAAAAAAAATGTCATAGATGTTCGTACAGTATTAACAGAGTGAAGTTTCTTTTCTATCTATCTATCTATACCCTGAACTAAAAAAGTGGTTGTCTGTCTGTTGGTCGCAATTTAGAACCAAAACCAGTGGATTGATTTTGTTCAAATTATGCATGCGTATTCAAGACGTTCACATCTCGAGGGAAAAATCCTAAAATCAGTACTAGCTTAAATGTGCAGAATATACTTCTTAACAACGGTATGTAGATTAGAAAAACTGAAGAAAATTTCCTAGGACTAGATTCAAAATTTTCGTAGAGGCCCTATGCTCTACTTAGGAGTTAGAGGAACTTATTATTATTAATTTACATACATTTTGTCTCAGTGTTATCAATGCTTTTACTCCTTGACATCGATTCTTCCAATTCACCTATTATCCGTAAAACACCAGTTTTTGAGTTGAACGTACACCTAGAGACACTGTCCAAATAAATCAATCACTGAATAACTTAAAAATCCATGTTAGGTAAACAAACTATGTTTTTGAAACTTCAGGCTTGTAAGTCTAGACGGGTATGCCATAATAATTCACATAATCGAGTTGGGGGATACCGTGGTATATGTGTACCAACATTGATGTCTAATGGGAACCGCACCATGTATAGTCAATTATATGTACATTTATACAGTGAAATCTTTCTAAAACTAGCACCGATTTTTAAGACATAAAACTAACTGTTATTGGTAACGAGAAACAATACTGTGCCTTCCCGATTTTCACAAAAAATATTCTAGCCAAATAAAATTTCAAAAATGTAATAAATTATCCTAAATTTTTCGTGTTTTAACAGATCAAAAACGCAGATTTCTCTATTCATCAAAATTTAGATTAGTTCTATTAGATAACCTTTAAATTATCCTTAGATTTTTCTTAAACTAAACACTAGATCTGTAACAAACCGTATGTATTCGTTACTGAGTAACGGGTACATCGTCTGACTCGAAGTAACGAATCGTTACTTACAAATTCATTTCGTTACTCACATCTGTCGTATCTATGTCAGTTCGACTCGTTTGATGCGGTTATACCTACGTTATACGAACGAAGTCATACCGTATCACGTATGCGACGCGCCTCGATGCGATGATACATGCGTGATGCTGTTAGTGCACGATTGTATGTCGTATGAAAAGTGACGAGTAACGTAACGATACGAAAGTAACGGGTACACAATTTCTCTTGTTCGCAGAGTTGCTGTTCACTAAAGGGAGGCTTATTAATTTTAAATACCTATAACCGGACCTTCGTTTGTCGACGCCCTTTTAACGCATAAAGAGGGCACATTAAAAAATCTAGCGTTTGAGAATAGCTCACATTCAATTCCCAGGTTTTTATTTGAGAACTTGTGAAACTATCTATTAGAGACTTTCAGTAGGTACATAATTGATGTGACAAGTTTAAGACAACTCTGAAAAAATAGGGCCGAAGCCGGTGCTTCGAAAACTGTCCGTTGAACAGAAGTGTCCGTGCATAGGAGGTGGTCGTCGGTGAAGGTTTTACTGTAGATAGATAGATAGATAGATAGATAATTTTTATTGTAAAACTAGAAAGTATACAATAATCGTCAATAAACAAAAAAAATAATACAATACAATGAGATAATATTTCATTAGAAAAAGTCTTTATAATTGTATAGACATTTGTCAATTAGAAGATCTTTAACTGTTTTTTTGTAGTTATTATAATTCATTTCCTTTATATGACTCGGTAATACATTATAGAATTTTAATGCCCAATAATTAGGTCCATTAGTTAATTTTCCAGTTTTATAGAGAGGCACTCTGATATCTTTATTGCCTCGGGTACTGTAGGAGTGTATTTCATCAGCTGTCTGGAATGTATTTAAATTATTTTTGACATATAATAGATTATTGAGGACATATAAAGACGGTAGTGACATAATTTTTAATTTTTGAAATATTGGTTTGCAGTGTGCAAGTCTGTATGAGTGAGAAATAATTCTAACTGCTTGTTTTTGAAGCTTGAACACTCTTATTGCTTCCGGGCTATTCCCCCAAAGTATAATCCCATATTGTATTACCGAGTGGAAGAGACCATAATAAATGCTTAAAGCACACTCGTTGGACACAAGTTTAGTAATCTTCCTCAGAAGATAGATTGTCTTTGTTAATTTATGACATATTGAATCAATGTGCGTATCCCATTTTAGAGTGCTTTCTATGTGAAGGCCAAGGAATTTCACACAGCCCTTTGTAACATACCCCGAGTCACGATATTGCAAGATACAATGTTGAGTTTTTGCTATGTTTAATAGTAATTTATTGCTAGAAAACCATGATGTAGCTTCCTCTAAAGTTTGACTTTCTAATTGTTTTAACAGATATATATCGTTTTGATCTGTGATAAATGTTGTGTCGTCAGCATATAAAAAAGTACTGGAGCAGGTAATATTTTTTGGTAGATCGTTTATAAAAATAATAAAAAGAAGAGGACCCAAAATGGATCCTTGAGGAACTCCACATTGTATCCTACAGTATTGTGATTCTTCATTATGTACAATAACTTTTTGATATCTATCGCTGAGATATGATTCCAAAAATTTGTTGGTTACACCTCTGCAACCATAGAAGTTAAGTTTGTTAAGTAATAAATCATGTGGAACGCTATCAAAGGCTTTTGAAAGATCGCATAGACTTAAGGCTACATGCATGAGTGTGTATGTGGACATCTGTGCATGTGTGTTTGCACGCGACGCGGGTTAAACTTGCCATGCTCCGGTTGGCTAATTGACTCGTAATGCTGTTTACGATCAAGTCCTGTCTCAGAAAACAAAGTTAACCAACCAACCAAAAGCGCACCCTGAATAAGCTCTCCGATGTATAGACATATGCGCTGTGTATCGGAGAAATACGTCTGGCTATTCAGATAATAGGGCTGGAGTAATCTTGGACTCGGTAGACGAGATTCCAGTACCCTGCGATTTTGTGGTGGAAGTAAAGGTGCTATATTATCTATTTGACTGACAAGTGATTTATGGTGGAAGCAAAGGTGCTATGTCATCCATTTGAATGACAAGGTTTTTGTACTCGGTGATTTATGGTGGAAGCAAAGGTGCTATATCATCCATTTAGAATGTTTTTGTACTCGGTGATTTATGGTGCTATATCATTCATTTGGCAGATAAGGCTTTCGCATTCGAAGTTTCATGGTGAAAGTAAAGATGCCACATTATCCAACAAGGTTTTTGTTCTTGGTGATTTATGGTGGAAGCAAAGGTGCTACGTTTTCCATTTAGCAGATAAGATTTCTGTACCCTATGATTTTATGGTGGAAGTAAAGGTGCTGTATTTTCCATTTGTGCCAATTTTTAAATTCTCAATCTAAAATATAATAAATGGACGATATTAGACTGTCCTGCTTTTTATAAAAAAACTGTAACTGTATTATCACAGTCTAATGTGATTGACAACTAAAATAATGCGGTTTGCAGTTCTGCATCAACGTTTTCCGAGCCCTGTAAGCGAGCCACCGGGAGAATCAGGGAAAAACAATATAGTAAATAGTGCAATAATGCACTGTACAGTGTCAAGAATGCCACTTAGTTAATCTGCTATTTGTTTACCTGTACAAATATATATACATCGTTGCTTGAAAGTCGTATGTTTAATAAATAGCGACGTAAAAACATTTATTGGTCAATAAATAGCAGAGCTTACATTTCTGAGTTTTTTAATGCATTAGAATTTGGTTCTTACACAATTCATGGCTGTAGGTTTCTGAGAGAGAGATTATAGATTATAGACGCTCGACAACTGGGGTTATTAGTATTTGATTTTTAAAACAAATTATTATTGTTTCTTATTACAGTCATGTGTTTTTTTTTGTGTATATTTTACTATACAATAATGTTCGACTTTACCGGGTCCGATTTAATAAGGTTTTTTACGTTATAAAAACTAAATGATGTGAATACAATAATTTATGGAATAAGAAATCAAAAATGATCGGTTTTTATTTCCAAAAACACGAGGTTGGTTTGTTTCAATTTGAAAATTGCAATTTTATGACGTCATAAAAAACTGCCCATCATATTTTTTTGAAGTGTAAACGATGCCAAACCTTACTTGCCCTTGCCTGGGTACTACAAGAATGACGTAACAGTAGGTAAACAAGGCGATTCATGTTTTCGCGGCAGCTATATATTTAAAATTTTGAACGATACTTTATTCTATTAAAATGATTACATTGAAGCGAAATAAACTTTCCTGTGGACTGATCTACGATATGATCATTTTAAAAATAAGAGTGAAATAACTTATTGTGTTCTCTATTTACCGATGATAATTAATATTGAATTCTCGTATTAACTATAAGTAATCACGTGTAAGAACTGCTGTTTTCAAGCAATGCTTATATAGCAAAATGTTGATTTTGTTATAAAATATATATTCTTTAAATCCTTTGAAAGGAGAATCGGTTCAAAATAAATCACATATTCATAGTTCTACTACATTTATTCCAAATATAAGAAGCTTGTTACTTTAAAAAACACGAAAGAATTATCAATTACCATTTTCTAATTCTTTTGAAATTACAAGTACCTGCTGAAAAAAGGCATAGTTATCTTTTTAATATTAGAAAAATATCACGTTTTCAAATTAAGTTATAATAATTATGTTACTATCACGAGTCCATTAAAATATACCTAACTGGGAAAATATAAAAATGCATGAATATTTTAATTCTAGACAAGAAAATGTATGATCCAAGTAAATAATATTAACACGATAAATAGAAGATAAAAAGTTTCATTACCGTTATTACCTACTAGGTTAAAAGTAGTGCTCAATAACGTACACTGCAAATTATGACATTATCACACGCAGTAAAATTAAAGCCTTGGTGACTTAAACGCCTTATATTATCAGAACAGTAAAATTACTCCATAAAATGTTCGACAATAAAATTACGAGTTGGAAGCAGTTAAGGTCACGGCACACGAGGCTGGCTTTGCTGCTAGATTTTACTGCAATAATTTCCAAGCGTTGGTTTTCGTGATGGCTTTTATGCGTTTGCTTCGCACGAGGCATGCATTGAAGGTTGCTCTGTAGATAGGTTTGGTGCGCGTGCAGTGATAGAATGATAACAAAAGTGGACGTTCATTGTCTCTGAACAGAACACACGCTATGACGCCGTGTTTGTTTTTGGACGTTTGTTCGCGCTCCCCCACGTGACAAGTTACTGTTTCCTGAGTATTAATAATAATAATAATAACTTTATTTCACATTGACTATAAAGTGTGTGATTCGTCATAAAAAATTAATAAAATTTACATTAAAAATCTAAAAATCACATATATAATTCATTAATGTTATAAATAAGTATTTCTAGCTCAAAATAAGCAGACGATCAAGCAAGAAAAATAGCTACTGTTCTAATATTGATATCCATCTTGTGACCTCGCAAGTGAACCCGTAGTGACGTTATTTTGAACCTCGTAGCCAGTCCGTCGGCCAGCAAAAGTTTCAGCAGTGATTCTAGCGGCAAAACCAGCCTCGTGAGCAGGGACCTTTACGCTAATGTTAAAATTGTTCGATTTTAAAGACTTTGTAAGATAAACGTGTATCAGATTTAATATAAATCATGCTATTTAAGTTTTAAACAATAAAAATATTCTACTTTTTACTTTTTAACAATAAAACCAGAAAAAAGAATATAAATTTTTAGAGTATTCAATTTTATTTAAGTTTAAGTAACGCATAGGTGGGCAAAAATATTGTTTGCATTTTTTTACAACAAAACCATAACTAAAAATATTTTTAATTAACACTGAGCAGTCTCTGTCTGTTGTTTAATAAATACAGCAGTTTCACAGAAAAATAGGAAAATAAGTAAATATTTATATTTCCCTTGCGTGTTGTTAAATAAACAATAATAAATAAAATAACATCTAAATAAAGTTAATTAAAAACCGCAAGTAAACAAAGGGTTAAGAGTAAAATGATATGTTAAGTGTTAATAAATAATGAGTTAATTTCCTTTACTTATTATGCATGATAGTATGACTTTATATGCAACGGGTTTTAAACACATGAAAGCTAATACATAACTTTAATTATGCATTATTTATGGCCATCGTTCAATATAGTTTTCACTTTGCAATATCATTTTATTTCATAACTAAATGTTACACAACACAATTCACAAGTGCAAACTGTAGATATCATACTCCACGTTTATAGGTTAGGTATTATGCTCTATGTGGCGGCCATTATTATTTTATCAGGCGAATAGATATTTATACCCTGAAAGTAAAACAGAATAGATTTATACCTGCAGTAAACATAATTATGGTTGGTGAATTGAAGTATTGCTATTTATTCGGAGGAATAGCTACCTGAAGAACAAATGAACCGAATAAATAACTACGTACGTTCGGCGACTATGGTCATTAAAATAACAAAAACCCTGTGAAACAATATTTCTGACCTCATTGAACTTAATAAAAATAATGACAGCAAATTAACAGCGTTAAAAAAGGTTAAGAAAAAAGTGCACCCATATTTCTACAGAGTTACTACCATTTATAAATTGAAGTGTTTTAAATATAGTTTGATGTATCTTGGAAACACTAGTTAAATAAATGAACCTTTATCTGCAGCTTACATTGGCTGCAATGCAAGTGTATTGCTGGGAGAAATATGCATAATAATAGTGCTTGGTAAAATGATATGCAATTTTCTTACACTAACATGCCATTTTGTGGCCACGAAACAACCACAGGTTGAGTACCTATAATTATATTGAAGAATTACAGATATAATAAAACCGTGAGCATTTAACAGTTCAGAATAGTGTATCATTTTCATAATACAATAAACATACCGTCTTGTTTAAAAACATACTAAAGCAAATTTTAATATTTTACCCTTCCAACCCACAAGTGGGGAATGGTACTAGTTTAGGTCAAAAATCACTTTTCAAAATTTTACAATATCTTTCCGTTTTGAGGTCCCCCGAATCCAAAAAACATATATTTGGAAAAACTCTGTGCGTCTGTTAGTCTGTGAACACGATACAGGTCAAACGGATGAGCGGATTGAAACCAAATTTTGGAAGGATGTTTGGTATGCAAATATGAAGAGCCCTATTGTTTTTGGGGAAATCGATATATATGCTAAAACGGTGTTTTTTATATAATAATGGAATACTTTTCATAACGGCCTATTATTCTATTTATTTTTTCAAGAAAGTACGTGCAAAAATGGAGTATCTCCATATACCTATCTATTAATTAACCTATCCACTCAATGTGCGGTGAGTGAACGCAACAAAGCCCTATCGAAAATATTATATCTGCGTCTCTTTCTTCGATGTAATTCCCTGATTTCTCTGATGACAGAATTGGTTGATGTACTTGCATTCAATTTGAATAAAGTATTTCTGTTTCAAAAACTTTGTCTTTTTCTATGACGTTAACATAGGCGTACCCAGCTTTTGGCCCAGGAGGGGGAAAATTAGAAATTTCTTAAGCCGGCCGGGTCCGTTGTTTTGCTGTCCTGGATACGCCAGTGCTTACGGCGTAAAAAAACAAACGTATATGTTTGAACCCTAATTATAGTTCGATTGCGATTTTATTCCTATGCTCAGTATAGAATAAAAATATATGAGTATCTCAAACGCAATGCAGTTACGACTCGTTGGTCGCTCGTTTTAACATAAACATAAACGGCATTTACGTTATAGGAACATAAACTACTGTTTTAAGTTAGTTGAATTTTTTTCGCTTTTGAATATTAAGCTCGATATTATTAAAGTTATAAATAAATCCGTATCTTTAAAATCAACAAAATAGATTTAAAAGTAATTCAATATCAGGTTAGGACACAAAACTATATATTTTGAAACGCAAGAAAGAACTGAAACTTTATAAACGCATCCATAAATTTAACAAGAAGAAAAAACTTTGTCGAACCTTCTATGAGCTTAAAGCACGACGAATATTCTTAAGCTTGTGCAAAGAACTTTTCAACTTCCGCCCTTAGAGTTTTATGCTGTATATATATTCAAAAAGTCAAACGCAAACGAACATGGAGCGTAGAGAAAATCTAACTGAATAAAAACGTGCTAAAATACTTTAGTCATTTATACAAATTTTATCCAAATGCAGGTATAATTCGATTTCTAATAAATTTGAAATTTTTCAGGTCAGGAATTTAACCAACTTAATATTATTAGCTGTAATTAATAATTTTTATTTTCAAATAAATAAAATTATCGACTAATTTTTTTCAGATTATATATTGACAAAAAAAATAAAAATATAAATCTATATTTCACTGGCTGACGTTTCGATCCGGATTTGGAGTTTCTTCAGAAATAATCTAAAAAATATAAAAATTAATTTGTATATCTACTTATTTTCTAATAGAATGGAGTTTGAATTATCGATTCCATTCTATTAAAATCATTAATCAAAGATTTGAATTTTTTAATATTTATAAAAAAAAAATGTGAGCCGCCGTGGGACACCTGGCAGATGTAAAACATAAATTTAAGCGAAATTCTACCAACTAAATTTCGCCCCGTCTACTAACGTAATTCTAGTAACTAAATATCGCCCTATAACTAAATTTTGCCCTGTCATCTACTAAATTTAACCGTGTCAATTAACGAAATTCTAGTAACTAAATTTAGCCTTGTCATCTAGTTGTCGCCTTTAACAAAAGCCAAGTTATAATCCAACGCATACACAAAGCAAGCGTCACGTGCTGTCATCTAACGAAATATTACTAATTAAATTTCACCCTGTTATCTATAGATGTCGCCTTCAACTAAAGACATGTTTAATGCAACGCACACAAACGTAACGTCCTCCCATAAGAGTTTCGCGCCAATTTCACGGTTTTACTCCCAACCAAACGCGCCATTAGATGTTTCACATAAAAAAATTAACGAGAAATGAAAATTTGTATTTATCACGTTTTTCGAACCTGTAGTGTATATAATATAAACATAATACATATATTATGCAAGAGCGCATTGCTGGAAAAGCTTAGAGCTTCCGCAAGCTTTAAACAAACTTTGAGCTTGAGCTTTTTGGCCAACCAGTCCGACAAAGAGCTAAAGGAGTTCCCTACATGCAAGTAAACGTGCGGTATATGGCAAAGATCCTAGTCGCATAGGGATCAACATTAATATATTCTACAGGGGCGGAGCACCACCGCCAAGTAAGTAACCATGCACTCGCTATGCGGTGTGTTTTCAGTGCGGCTGAATAGGTAATACAGCTTAGAAGAAGGTTTGCATAGATAACGATACAATCACATTCACCGCACCACTACCGTATACTCCTCTGTTTAAATTGATTAGAATGCCTTTTAAGGAATTACTTTACTGATTTTCATAGAAGGTACTTTTCACTGACAACCACATTCGGGAGGTCCTGTTAACTAAAAAAAAGATGGGATTCTTATTTATGATAATGTTATAGCGTAAACGTGGCATCAAACTGCAGAAAACAAGTCATCAAGTCAATTTACACAAAACTTAGGAATCTAGAAAACATTGAACGCATCGTTGCAGCGCAATAATTAATTAAAGTGACCTTGAATATTATTATAAACCGCATTATCGTAGTTTGTGTATCTAGTTTGTAATGTATTATTTTATGACAAGTTGTCACATTGTGTTAATAACGATCGGTTAGCAAAAAGCATTAAAATCGAAATACATACTACTTTTTTTTGCACGTATCTTCTATAAAATAGCTGATTTTCACATCATAATAAGTATATTTGTAAATATTTGTTGATATTTTTTGCCGTACGTGATCTATTCAACGCCTATTTTGTTTCTCTATTGCTCATATGGATTTAAATGGCAACTGACAGAGATATAACTATCGGATTGATAAAGTCGCATTACTTTTGGTTTCCTTTACACACTAGTGCGAAATGGATTATTTTACTACCGTTATAGAGGCATGAAAAGCAGAAATAACAGAATAGCCGTTGATAGAAAATAAAAAACAAAATTAAAAATTTTGAAAAACCCACGACGGATGTAAACGTTGTAATTGAAGAAGGATTAAATAAAATTTTAAAACCCTCCGACTAAAAGGAGGTAAGTGACCAAAGAAAACCCGTCGGGGACTGCCATTCGCTGCCCTCATATCGCAATTTTGGTCGGACTACCTTGGTTTATATTTTACTCGCTTTGTTTACTATCAGACCAACAGTTTTAATTTTTATTAATTTTGAGAGCTAATAGTAAAAAAAACAATATATTATTGTAGTAAATTACTGCAGAATAAGCGCTATCCTTCTATACCACGATAACAGCGGCACAGAGCCAGGTGTACCATAGCGCAGTGGTAAGGCCTTCGTAGTGACAGGATCCCGGGTTCGATTCCTATCGACATCATTGAATTTTATTTTATTTTTTCTATTCCATTTTATTCCACTTGATATTTATATATCTAAACCAGCGGTACGTGCTCTATTATCGCTTTGTGCGTCAGAGCTGACTTCATACAAGAAGTTATTTTTAGTTTCAGGCCGTGATAGTAGAAAAGGAAGATTTGTCATCAATTACCCGGATGTATTTTGCATACAATTGAACAAAAATGGTATTACAAAAATATAGATATTACATAATTTGGTGCATATGTACGAGCAAAGTGCAGCAATTCGAAAGAGTAATTTGGCAACAAAAACGTTCGGAGAGCCGGTGAGGCCAGTGATGCATGCGACCCAGACAACATAAGTCTCTCCCGGCACGGGTAGGCAACATACAGCACACACATACATTATAGCTTTGCATTTATCAACGGAACGTACTGCATTTAAGTGAGCCAAATATTTTATTTAATGCAAATAAATCAAGGGGACAAACGTATAATAAACAATCAAAAATACTTTTATCAAACCAATTCTGCAAACAATTAGTCATCTATTCGTTTACAGGCAAATTCTACAAATGGATTCTCTAAAAAGCAAGAAGCAGGATAATTTAATGCCCATATTCACCGAACACTATTAAATCTATTTACGATTTAGAACTAAATGCCGTAGTACTATGTTTTGACGTGATAACGTCTTATAAATTGATGAATCACCAATCTTATAAATTGATAAAACACCGGCTGCATGTACGAAAAAGTGTAACGTTCCTAACGGTCGTAACGTTCCTAACGTAACGTTCCTAACGCGTAACGTTCCGCCTGACCCTGTGCGTGCTTTTTGCTAATTTCTCGCTCAATTTAAATCAGATCGGTTTGAAACCAGTCTTAAACGAAAGAGGAGAACATTTTACATAGATTTCGTATAACAGAATTTGCCTAAACAGTTTTTTTATACAAATTTATATAGAAAAATAGCTGTATAAATGCAATGTTGTCTAATGCATGACGCGACGCGGTCGGTCGTCTTTGTTTGCCGTACATGGAAATTAGAAAATGACGTATGTCTTGTCTTAACATGAAAACGGCTGCATTTCTAATGTTTAATTCAATTTTTTGACATTAGTATTTTGTGAAATGCAACGCCTTCTAAGTTAACTATTGGAATAACTAATTATTATTAGAACATAATACTTTGACAGTTGCAAACGTCACTTTTGACATTTCTTATCATTCCGACACCAAGGATAAGCGGATTGAAACCAAATTTTGGGAGGTTTAGGTTATGTATTACGGAATACGTTATCACGTAACACTATCGTCCGTAAACCGACTTTACAGACAACCAATTTTTTTTTAACACAAGCACTACAATTGTCAAATTTGGAAGCTGCTCACTATTTTATAATACTTAACGCAACAAATAGGTAGTGATAAATAATTTGCAACGTCGAAACACCATTAAAAATTTAATTAAAAAAAATATTTACGTAAAAAACATCAATTGCGTTTAAAAATCGTATATTGGGTTTGTTTAAATAACCAAATAAAGTTCAGAAGATATATTTTGTATGAAAAACTTTTTTTTTAAATTGAACCTCCTTCAAAAAAGGATCACTAAAAAGCGTAAAATAAAAAAGTTTTGGGGTCGGCCCCAATTTAATTACTATCACGTTTTTATGCACTTAGGTATATTATTTTGGTACCGATCTCAAAACATTGTTATTGTACGCTTTTTAGTGACCCTTTTTTGAAGGACCGGTTCAATTAAAAAAAAAGTTTTTTTATTTTAAATTTTTTAGTGTTTTTTTTTGTGTCTAATGAAACCGAAGAGCAATGTTTACGGCGACAACTACAACTTTTGCAATATTTCTTTGATTTTTGTTAATTTTCTTAAAAGTTGCGGACCCGATTTTGCTAAAATTTGTACGGGACCAACTTTGAGACTTGCTCTTTCGAATAAAAAAATAATAATCGAAATCGGTTCACAATCGGCGAAGATATCGACGGACGGACAGAATAGAGAACCTCCTCCTTTCAAAAATTAGCATTTTACCTATTCTTGTTTCCTAGTAGCAAAATTGACATAAATATTATTTTGATTCGACAAAACTTGTGCTTCAAAGAGAAACCAAAACGAAATGGCATATCAGAGTGAAGAAAAAAACAACACACGCAAATGTAACAAAGTTATATGTAAATTGAAAAAGTACTTGTTAGAGAGATAACACAAAAAGAGAATATTCCAAGGGAAACAGAAGAAACGGCTGGGAGATATGGGCGGGCGGGCGGTCTTCGACAGATAATGCCGATTGCGTGGGATTGGTGAGTGCGTATGGAAAGAACCACATCACTCGGTACACACGTTGTATAGATAGATATTCTGTGTATATATCGCAAATTTGCATGTCGAGGGGAGTAGAAAAAAACATTTACTTAAAGAAGTGAGATGTGATAACGAATTCAGTTTATGTAGGACCAAATAAAATATGACACTACGAGTATATTTACTAATACAATATACAGAGTGTTCTTAAACAATTTTGAAGTAAAACTTTTTAATTTAGGCGCGTTTTGTGAATTTCGCGAAGGGGTAGCTCCGTGATTTGCCGTCACAAAGTTTCACTTCGATACTCGAAACTTTGCGTGTTTGTACATTTAAAAAATATTTTGATTAAATTTTTGTCTGTTGAAGTAAAACTTTTTTAGCCGCGGTTTGTACACAGTACAACGTATAAACTAAGTAAGTATTAAAATTAGTTTCGGTTTCGGTTGAAACTGGAACAGAAGCCAAAATTCGGTTTCCGCTAAAAATCTAATTTCGATTGTCAAATGTCAATAACGAATACCGATAGGTATATTTATTAGAGACGCACCGAATTTTGATTCATATTCGGTAACACCGAATTTCGGCAGGTTTTGGCGAAATTCGGATTCGGTCGAATGTATGTACGATGGAAAATAAATCACCGAATTTCGGTTACTGTAATTAATAAGGTTGTATTGATGTAAAAGTTACCTTTAGTATAGCATTTCTGTTTAGTGAAAGAACGATATTATTATTATTAACTTAGATCTAAGCTGTGGATATTATCTATTGAAAATTCAAAAAACACATTCTGAATCAATAACACATATTATGTTTAAAAAAACGTTGTGAAGTGTTATAAGTAAAAAACTAGAAAAACGGGGTGTTAGAAAATTTCAATCACTTCGTTTTTAGGTTCTGTTAGAGCCAAATGACCGGGAAATACCAGCGGCAGAAATTTTTGACCAATTGCATCCTTTCCAAGCCACTCCTAGGAAACTGTATTTATGATCATAAATAGTACCTAAATACAATGGAATGGCTTGGGGAGGGCGCAATTGGTCAAAAATTTCTGCCGCTGGTATTTCCCGGTCATTTGGATCTAACATAACCTAAAAACGAAGCGGCAGTTTTTTTTTATATTTTAATCGTTTTTTTACCACCTTTGAAATTTTTTATCCCTCTTATCTTAAAATGGGTCCAGATTCCGCCTATACCTATATCATATAAGAAAAAATGCTCCAAGTTACTTAAATAGCTTATCTACCAAGCGGCAGAAGGTTGAGACGACAAACTACTCCTTAACTATTTACAATCTTTTTGGATTTATATAATCTATAATAAAAGTCTTTATAACTAAACTATTCGTTATCAAGAGTTTTGACTATATATAAATCCAGAAAGATTGCAAGAGGTCTAGGTAAAAAGCAATAATGATTTTATAAGCATGTTTAGTTTTTATTTGAACACGTAATTATCAATGGAACACAGCGTATGTGAACGTGTCAGAAAAACAATTTGCAGAGTTCACAGGTTGCCAAAATAAATAATGTCAGGGAGAAGCGAATTGCGATATTTTGTTGTATTAGGTGTCTGACAGAACTACCGTATAAATAGACTGTTACCGTTCACTATGCTTTTCAATGTACCGGGCTCACATTCTCATACGCAATTACTCATACTGTGAATGTACTTGCGTTAAATAAACAGCGTTGAGTCACAGTCTACAGGCTCATATATTAGGTTATTACACGATCCAATACGCCGCATAGTAGTATAATATCACGGAGGGGTTGGCATTACCCGGGTTCTCTCTCTCTATATGTGTGTGTGTGTGTGTATAGCAGCCGGGAGGGTGCTTTAATGGCTGCACGCGTCCATCATGGCGCTCGACTGACACAACACATAAAAGTGTTCACATCGTATTATTAAATATTTACAGAACAGAGCTGGGCAAAGCACTACCCTAAATGCTTGAAGCACCGAGCCTTTAATTGTTCAAGCAACAAGCACTTTTTTTTAAATGCATAAAAGCATCAAGTTCTTAATAAACTGCTTAAAATGTTAAGCATTAAGCATTTTAATGGAGCTTCTACTTCCAGCAATAAGTTATTATACAAATTTTGGACATGAACAATATTTCTAATTGGTGGGAAAGCATCGGTTAAATAAATTCGTTTATTGCTTAACCGGCATTGAAAGTGCTTATTAGACATTGTAAGTGCTTAATAGGCATTCAACAAGCTTATTAAGCAATTTATAACACTTGCTTGCTTAATAAATAGCAAGTCTTTATGCAAGTTCTCTTAGCATCAAGCATCGAATATTTGTTTTGCAAAGTGCTTGAAACAATGCTTTCAGCATTATTACAAGCGCCAAGTTCTCGGCAATGCCCAGCTCTGTTTAATAGTTACTATGCTAAAACGTCTCAACGAGAAATAGTCATTTTTTTCGTCACTAAAATCAAACTGACGTTTGCTATTTACTCGGAAGGTCATAATCCGCCATGATTGTCAGAATTCTCGAAAAAACTTTTCTCGATAATTTAATTTATCGCTTGTACAAAATGAAATATTATTAATAAAATAACTAATTATTCGTTATGAAACAAGAATGTAAGTTTTAAATAATAATAAAGCGTTTAACGTTAGTTTCTCGACTTTATGTCATAACAGACGCCATTCGTACTATTACTATTTTCCATCTATCACACTTCCCGTTATTTTCTACATTTTTAAACTTCAACTTAGTAGCAATGAGCGAATAAAGGAATTTTTGAGACATAAGAATAAGGTAGGCAAATTTTGAGCATAGGAGTTTGACAGGTAATCGGTCATGGCCTTGAATAAGGAACCATCTCGATATTTATCTGGAATTATTGAGGGAAACCATGGAAAACCTCAACAAGATGGCCGGTACATGAATTAACGTTTTTTGACCAGAGGCAGCAGGAAAAAGTTCCAGCCACATCTGCCCTCGCCGGGATTCGAACCCGGTACCTCTCGAATGCGAGTCTAGTGCTCTCACCACTACGTTACACCGCTCGGTTGTAAGGTTTATATATACACATAAATAGCTAGTTTGCTCATGTAGTATTATTGACCTTATAATACAATATCAGAAAAAAATATTATTCAAACAATGTTACTGTCAGGATCTCGTATCTTCTACTAACACGGTTGTGATTCGGGTTTGAGTTTAAAAAAAAACAGTGAATAACATATTCTAATATTGCATTGTAATGTGTCATAATAGTAGTAAACTATAGCTATTTATTTGTATATTACTCGTAGCATTTTGTTTAAAAATCCAAAAATAAAACAAACGAAAATAGACTAGAACAGCTTTCCTGGACAAACCGTAGTAATATAATAAAGTGAAGAGCTCCGCCGCGAACAAAGCAGAAAGTGAGTGCAGAGAAAGAGAAAGAACTACGTGAGGCACGAGAGACATTTAAGGGTGGCATTTCTCGTTTAAGGGATGCTGCGAGCTATATGAAGTGGCACGGGAAACGTTTTACGATTTTAAGAATGTGTTTGCATATAATAATATGGAGTATATGGTACTTACGACAATGCTATTACTTCAGTTGAATTTGTGAACTAGATGATGAGATATCTTTAGTTGTGCTATGAACGTGTTGGTATGCATTGTTCTTAGCGCACAAACACGTACAAAAGTATAAAATATTGCGCTTTGGGGCTTACCTGAAACAAACAAAAAAAAACATTAGTATAATTATGTAATAAAAATTACTTTATTAGTTTCAATTGAGATTTGTGTAGCATAGAAAAAATAATATAGAAAATACATTGCACGAAAATTAAATATAAAAATACTGGTTATAATCTATTTAAAACACAAGCCATCTTCTTACGACAATTCGCCAGCAGTCTCTACTCACCCGATTTGTATTTTTTTTTTATGAAAATTATGATCTACAAGAGATGTGTCATTTCTTTTTAGTATTATCGTTTATATTATCATAAATAATTTTTAACGCTACTTTTTAATATCCCTGTAATTGAATCGCGTTCCAACGGAAGTGTTCGGCATTGCTCGGAGAAATCCAAAACAAGGTTATATTTAATTGTTCGGGGAAGCAAATGTTAAAAAATGCCATATAGGAATTGCACTAATTTCCTGTGTTTCTAAGATACTCTTTTCAAAATAAGTGACTGAATTTCTAAAATACTAAATAGAGCTAAGCTGTTCACATTTGTTCAAATCGATGATTTAAAAAAAATTGCACTCCGGGAGTGCCGGCAGAAGTGAAAACTTGAATATTAACGTCTTACGAATTTTCGATCAGGTCACGTGTCCTGACGCGAGTTGAACATTTTTTACCCATTACAAAAAAGTGTACAAAAGTTTTCGTCTTACGAATTTTCGATCAGGTCACGTTCCCTGACGCGAGTTTATCATTTTTTACCCATTACAAAAAAAGTGTACAAATTTTTCGTCTTACGAATTTTCGATCAGGTCACGTGTCCTGACGCGAGTTTAACATTTTTTACCCTTTACAAAAAAAGTGTACAACGCCGCTAAAGAAGTTTTCACTTAAAAAATTATGATACTTTGTCCGACAGTTTGTATGGATGTAATGATACATACCATAATAAAATTAATCGACTGAATATTGTAGACACTATGTTTTAGAATAATTGCATATGTTATATATAAATCATTTTGAGGCTTTTAAATGAATAATTGCAGCACAAACAAACAACAGGTACAAATTATTAAAATATATAGACTAGAGTAGATATTACCTAGTACACGATTAAATAATGGACTATTCACCATTTTCTGGTAGCACAGATACCTGCGAGCTAAATATAGTGACACGTTACATGAAATATCAGTCAACGCCATACCCGAGCATGTTCTAGAACATCTGGACAGCTATACCGACTTTAGATATACAGTGTAAACTCTATATGGCGACACTCAAGGGACTGTGCACCTTGTGGCGTTATTGAGAGTTGTCGTTAAACGGAGTGAAGAAATAATCCATTAATTTGTTCTTCCATTTTGTCGATACGGTCGAGCGACTGAATCCACAGCCTCTTCCAACATCACTTATCTTTTCTTCCGCCTATTTATTGCGCGTATTAATAAAACTTTTCCGTCAGTACAAAGATTTTATTCTACTCGCCATGTTTACAGCTTGCAAGTTTGTGGGCAACTAAGAATATGATAACTTATCGATAAGCAGCTGAGGTAAACATATGAAAGATAATCCCAACGAACAAAAGAACGAATTTCTTAGAATCTTCGGTACGCATGATGCCGATAACAAAGCAACAAAATAACAAACAAGTGCTGTTTATTGCTTAATGGTGACGTATTGTCGTTATTTATAGTGGGTGTGTCGTTATTTAGAGTGTATCATTGTTTAAGTAATAAGATAAACCAACTAAAGTTAAGTAATTTCGACGTTTTAAGGAGTTCGGCGTTATATCTAGTGACGTTAAATAGAGTGTACACTGTATATGCCACCAGGGAATTTTCGTAGAAAATTTTATATTGTACAAAATTAATACTATGCTACTTTGCCGTATCTAATAGGTACGTGTCTTCCACAGTTTAAAGCGAAAGTTGCAAAACCGTTGAAATCCAAATTTAAGTTCGCCATAACTATATTTAGTCCCCGAATCTGTTTACCTCATATAATTTCGCTAACTTTGTAAAAAAAATTGCAAGAAGGTCCGTTTTCAGCTTCCTTAATTTAAAAGTTCAAGTTTCATTTTGTTTTAATCTTAACAAGAAGGTATTCCGATAGAAAATTTTGATTTGCTAAAAATTTTCTAAATTAATAGTATTAAATAATAAAATCTTTGATTAACGTCTGAATAGAACTCTTCAAAAAAATAATCGTAGTGTTAAGAGGTTTGGTTTTTAATGAGTTCATTGAGATCCTGCCAATGCATGTAACGTGGCGCTATACGTAACGTAATAAGTATCTAAGCTACCAGAAAATTGTTCAGATAGGGTGTTAATTATGCATATATATGAATGCAGTTGCCACCTATTATAGTGCATGTATTCGCCGCTATTAAACTATAATTCCGGACAATCCATAACAATTTCCCGTGTAGGTTTACACTAAAAACGTTAATCTGCTGTTAACAAACATCACCGCACTCCGGCGATGATATTTCACGCATTTTACTATATAAACCCGACGTCTGCATGATATAATATGTGCGGATAATAGTATAGAATAACACACATATTCATTATGTCCGGTTGAATGATTAGGGTTAGAAAATAAACGACAAAATGATGGACGATATTTAAAAATCGTTCACTAATAATAAAACATTTTCAATACTAAATAATTTTAAGGTTCCGTACCAAATTTCCAAAAAAAAGAAGCATTATAAAAAGATCTGTCCGGTTGTTAGAATCCACTAACTGCCAAAGTTGAACTTAAAAAATGTTGATGGCAAAAGGTATTGCGGTTTGCAATGTTTTACATATAGATTGTGTAAAAAAAATTGTTTGTCTGCTGTGTGGCGAATAAAATTATTAAATTGAAATTTAAAGGGCAAATATTAGAGAAAACTTGAGCGCGAGAAAGGATGGGACAATAGGCAAGATGACAGATTTTGAAATCCAGTTCTATAATGTAGGTACGCCTCTACTATTCCCGAAAAAAACATTATTTCAGCAATAAATGAAATTTTAACGCAAATTATTGCATTTTTGTCTTTTAATTTCTGAAGTAATCGCGAAAACGCGTGTGACTTCACGTCTCACTGATAGCTGATATAAGATGTATTTATGGGTGTGGAGTTGTAGTGCAGAGGTATTTTGTAGAGAAGTATGTAAATTAACTTCCGATTATCCGATATGATCTATATTAAGTATTTTCTTAAAAGTAGGTACTTAGTAATAAAAATAGTACGGTTTTCTTTAGTTTCAAGTTTACTAACCTCAAAACTAACCTATAATATGAGTGGTATAAAATATCACAAAACCACGAATAAACAGCAAATCAACTAAGTAAATGATGCAGAAGTGAATGATCGCACCAAAAATTTAAGCGACACGGTGATTATTTACTTCAAGTGTTTATATTCCCTTTGATTTACGAAGGCGTGACGTCATTCGGTGTTTCAGCCAACATGGCCGATTGCAGTATTTTGTACTTTTATTTTATTAAACATCTTATTAATCTCAGTGTTTATATTAACACTGGGTGATTTTTGAGAATCCTTTCAACATATATTTTTCTCTAAAACCATTTCTTCTTTGATTTTTTTATACTGTCATCATGCCTATTGTATACACTATACAAATACACATTTACACGTCACAAGATTGATTAATTCAATACTGCCCTAAAAAGGCAAACGGCAGTAAGTGACATTTATTGACAAAATGAGTTCATACTGAAACCAACGACAGCAGTAAGTGCTGCAGCAATAATTTTATTGTCTTTAAAAAATGTTTCCTCCATGTTTTGGTTTCCATAATCAAAAATTCTGGACGGTCAATACATATTTAGTAAATCTTGATTTACTCAAATTCATAAGTTGGTCACTTACTGCCTTTTGCCTTTTTACGGCAGAATAGTTTTGCGTGCGATTTATGATATTGTATAACTGTCAAAGTACTATATAGGTAATAGAAAAAGTGTGTGTTCTACAAATGTCGGTTAAATACGTTACTTTCAGCTTCAATTTTGACGTACCGTCAAACCACAGTACTTATTCATAATACAGCAAATTATATGTGTGCAGTTACATTTTGCAGGTACACGGCTGTACTATATTGCAAACAGAACAAGCGCCGAGTATCGCCATGTCTCGTTTTACCAACACATTGAGCGCGTGATAATAAACCTCCATATTGGATTATAATGCATACAGTGGTGCAGTATTCATCATTGTCAAAACACTAGGGTCGGTCGTAAAGTAGACCTAATCCAAAATGTGTTTATCCAATATATCTGCCTGTGGCACTGCACCATGCAACTCACTGTTTGCTTCTATAATATGTACTCACTGATTGCCTCTGTACGAAGCGGACGAGTGCATGGCAAACAGTTATCCGCACTTATAAAAACAGGTACGTTTATTCGGTTCATTTGTTCTTCAGGTAGCTATATTCCTCCGAATCAATAGCGATAATTCAATTCACCAAACATGTTTAAGTTTACTGCGGATATAAATCTATTGTCTTACTTCGAGGGTATAAATATTTATTCGCCTGATAACATAATAATGGCCGCCGCATAAACGTGGAGTGTTATATCTACAGCTGCTCTTGTGAATTTATTTGTGTTGTTTATTAACCTTTTGTGAAGTGTATAGTTGTAAAACATTATTATTTTGTGAAACTTTTTTTTGACGTTTAGACTAACGGCATTGTCGGATTTTTGGGAGAGCGTCAAAATATTCAACAAAAAGAGCTTTTTACCTGATAATTAAAGTAAATTTTAATTTATAATTTAAAGTAAATTTTACTCTATAGAGTAAATTTGTTCCAAGATTAGTAACTTCTATCTTTGATAGTGTTCTACCTTGGCAGAGGATGGACATGGCCATAATACTCGAGGAAAAAAATCAATTAAAATTCCCCTAGCGACGAAAGACGTTTTTAAGTATTGCCCGGAAAATTACGCAGCCTATATATACAATAGACTACCTGAAAGGTGTAAAAATAAAACATATTCAATTTTTAAAAGGACTATAAAAACATTTTTATTAAAACGGGTCTTTTATAGCATAGATGAATTTTTATGTTGCAAATAATTTTATTCTGTAATATTTTATATTGTGTAATTTATACGTTGTAATTTATAATGTATAATATTTTGTTGACGTGTCAAACAGATTTTGTATATCTCTACTGACAAAATATCTATCTATCTATAGGCATAGGCGAGTTAGAAATATTTTTAAATAATAAAAATTCGAGTTATTTTGAAATTACATTAATCGTATTTGGATTAGATTATTTACATTTGAAACCATAATTATCTCACAGTTGTCATGCGATTAGTATAAATATGAATACGAGAAATGGCGGATTCGACATTACATTTGGTCTAAACTCCGCCCATATGTCAAAGCCCAATATTTCTGTAGAGTAGTCAGCGCTATTTTGTTTTGTTATTTTTTAATATTGAATCTATATTCTAGACTTTGCCCCATCATCGATAGACGTCGCTGAGAGACGTAATTCAGCATCAATCAAATCGGCATATAATGAACAATGAAACAGTTTGAGAACCTCTGCCATATTACGTATGTGTACACACATGAGGATAACAAGTTATGCATACGTGTAGGTAGCATCGATGCACATGATCGTGTGTTTGTATCCCGCCATCAAACATTGCTGTGGTAATCCCCCAGGACAAGATCGCTCTCTGGTCGGGCGGCGTACATCGGTGCGTTTGACGCAGAGAATAACTGGCATGTCTACTATTTGCTCGGGGTGAGACACCCTCCCCCCACACTTTTGTAATATACTACAATTTACCCTGACCTCGTCTTGGAGACCTGTCAATTAATGATTAAAATATATCACTATGAGACATTATTGGTTCGATTCAAACGAATCACTTGTACGTGCTTCGGAAAATTATTACGATTTCTATACTGTTGATGCGAACATTTTTATAGAATGGAGGGAATGTTAAGGAATTTAGATAAAAAAAATAATAGGTACATTAAATCCGTCAACAAATTAATATGAATCTAAAATTACTATTACTTCACTGGTCAAATTATATCAAATCCATTTTTCAAAGCGACGTTTAATATAAAAAATTTTAGTGCCGTGCTTGAAAGCATTAATTATACGATATTAAAACTTGCATATATTTCCAAAACCACTGCTCCGATTGGCACCAATATCAACAAGCCTTACTTAAGCCAAATATAGAAAAATTCGGTTCTTTTTTTGTGTAGAAGCTGTGGACGAAAGACAATTTTATGAACAGACAGTAGGGATTGCTCCCGGGAGTTACCGGTAATGAATTTCCCGGGATTTCCCGGATAATTCCATCGCCTTCAGTACCGAGAAGTGAAACCCATTTCCCGGGAATTCTGGTACTACAAAAAATTATACTAATTTAATGTTTTAACTATTTTTTCAAGCAGTAAATGTTGTAATCGTCGCCGGTGATTTGAAACATAACGTTTTATTAAAGTAAATAACACCCATGTGACTTTACCTCAATTTCCAACATTTTATTTCACGCACAACAAGCATTTAACACATTTTTTCTCGAGTACCGAAACTTCGAATTTCTCGGTATTTCTCGGTACTGAATCTCCTCCAGTACCGGAAAATACAAATTCGATTTCAGTACCGGTACTGCAAACCCTAACAGACAGACACACGTTTTTAGGGTAGTACAAACAGAACTTGGTTTTATTTTGGATACGATTTTTTAAAACTTATCAACATCCATGTCATTACAGAAGTAAAAATATATATAACCGTCAGGTTCAAGTAAAATCATTTAGTGATTCAACCAATAAAAGCATATATTTCAATTAATATATAAATGCCAAAATTATAAAATGTTCTATTTTAGTTGTTGATATTGCAGTACCTACACTGGTTACATGTTGGATCTAAAATTAACACGGGCGTCACTCCCTAATAGAGTGATGTTCAATGAATACACACAGAACAAATGAACAACTCGTATTGTTCATTCAACAAATATTTCACGTGTACATGTGGATTGTTATAATGAACCTACAAAATGGGTTACGTGTGTAGTTTTTTTTTGTTTCAGTTAATTGTCAACAACGAAATTGTCATACAGCAAAATTTACACTCACACGCTAAAAATGGAAATTGCATGTGCCTATTTTTATGATTAAAAATAGTTTTAATAGTTCAAATCGTTTTTGCTTGTCGAAAATTGAACACACCGCGAACTAAATTGTTGAAGCGACAAAATAAGATGCGATAGGTTATCGAATCGCTTAGCTCATTAGTAATCAATTTTTAGCTGCAAATAAAAGAGACAGTACTGTCTATTGCGTTCACCGTGTTCTCTATATTCCACGAGCGCGTCGACATCATTGAACGAAATTCATTTTTTTTATTGTACTTGCATTTTACATTAAAATAAACTCAAAACTAATTTTTTAAATTTAATTTCGATTTATATTCTACGGGCTAGCCAACATCATTGATCGAAATATTCATTTCTTAATGCAAACGGTTTTTTTAATTTTATTTCGATTTACAATTATCTATTTTGCTCGAATTCGAATCGTTCGTCGATCGTGATGTTTGTATAGTAAGCAAAAAATTGTCTCTTATTTTGTAAAAAAGCCATTACCTATATATTTACAAAATTAAAAAATAGTACATTCTTTAAAATTCTATTACAGAACACATTTCCCCGAAATTAGTTTTGAATGGTTGTGTCCACTAAAAAACGAAAATAAAAACTTTAGACCTATTTTACATCTGTTAGTATTTTTTGTGATTTACCTTAAAAAATATTCACAACCATAACTTTCACCCCGTATTGTTATATCCATATTTACAGCCCGTTTATTAGGTAATCATAAAGTATGTAGGAACTTTTGTAAACAATAGTATTGTTCAAGTAAAAAAGTAAACTCATAAAATACAATAAATATAGATTTTACCTAATTTTTATTTTTATGAAAACAATATTTTGTATACCTATAACTTATAAATGCTTATTTGAACGTTCGTTGTGCGAACTTATCTGTATTCTTTTATTTTTCAAACTTTCTATTTTTTAAAAAGTTTTTTGTCATGCACGTTATCTAAAATGATTTATAAGGGTTAGTAGAAAGTTAGAGCTGTCTTTTTTTCTTAAATACCTGTCATATTTACCCACAATTTATGAAATATCACATCTGAATCTATTTTGTTCGACAAGAAAACTTAAACACTTAAAAATTGTACGGGTTTTGGTCGAATCTAAAGAAATAATAATTATTTCTTCTTTCAACAAGTGTTCCTTCAGGAATGATAAAAGTCTTTGGCTAGTTTTATCCACGATTAGAATTCAAAACAAACCATAAGCAATCTTAGTGGCTTTTCTTTATTTACTAATCCAGTATATTTACATATTTCTTATCCATTTAATAGTCATAGCGTCAATAAAATTAGAGATAATAATTTCAGAATCTGCAGAAAAAAATCCGTTTTTTTCTTTCTTTAGTTGTAAACAGAAGCCTATATTATTCCCAAAACACATCCTAAACTATTGTAGAAATTTTTATATAAGAATCTAAATGGTTAAGTAACTCGAGGATCAATAGATTTTAATCGGCATTCGAAATATTGTCTTTCAAAAACTCTTTTTTGAGGTTCTAAAAGGCTAGATAATTCGGAACAAGAATAAAATTAGTGAAAACTATTCGTAACTAATTCAGAATCTGCAGAATTTCCACCCTAAAATGTTTCACAGGCTTTCTCCGTGAATCCAGAAGGCTAAGTAATCCAGCTTCTATTGGGCAGCACAAAATAGTGAAAACGAGTTTTTCATTTAAATTATTTCAGAGGAATTTCTCCGAAATTGAAAAAGACTCGGCAATTTAGCATCTCTTAGACAATCACAAAACGGCTGAAAACAAGCCATTGAAGAATTTCCATCTCAAATAATTTTCTCCGAGGATCCAGAAGAGATATAAGTCAGCATCCGAAGTGAGGCGCAGAATCAACGAGGACAGAAGAAAACAAGAACAGAAGAGAATAAACACACCGAGTTCTCTGTACACGGCGCAGTACACAATGGCGCAACATTATTAAACCTGCAGTTATTCAGTTTGCGGTAAAACAGGGATGATTTAAGAGCAACACCACACCAGACTAATGACCTTTAGCGGTATGAACTGATGATTTATGGTGCGGTTTATTTTGCTCAGTTATTACCATTACACATATACACAACAACTCTTCATACGTGGATGAACGTTTTAAAATTAAAAACAATAAAAAATACCTATGCAATCCAATAATTCCAATCTCGTATTTTATGTTTCTTCAGCGAGTTATAAATTCGACCGAATTTGGTTTTATTTCAGTTTTTGAACAATCAATCTTACAGCTCACGCAATAAGACTGATTTTAAACAAAACGGAACGTCGACAACTGTGAAAATCCTACTCAAGTACGTAATAGAAACTATTGGAATTTGCATTTCAAAGGACCCTACACAAAATTAAATTGATCGAAAATGGTTTTATTTTATAGTTTAAAGGCCACTAAGAAAAAGTGACCATGGGCGCATAGCCTAAAAACCAATAATAATAATAATTCTCTTTATTTAAAATTACTAAGAAATTTAATTGCGTTATAAAAGTAACATTAAAAAAATCATTAATTGTATATGGGCAATTAAGGGTAAGTAATTGTTTTATTTTATTTTTAAATTTTGTGTCGGACAAATTTTAGATTTTTATAGCTACAGATATGTTTAGCGAGATGTTAGATATACGGATATCCATTGAATTCACAGTCTTAAAAAATCCCAAGTTCCAGGAATATGTTTTCGAGTGCGCTGAATAAGGATATGACATTATTATTTTATACAGGGTGATATCTTTCAACATTAACTAGTTTTCAAATATTTTTCTATTTTCAAAAAAAATAAAATTGAACATGGAACATGTTTGTGAATTCAATGGATATCCCTATATCTAAAATCTCGCTAAACATATCTGTAAAGTTAAAAATCTATTGATTTTTAGGCTATGCGCCCATGGACACTTTTTCTTAGTGATCTTTAAACTATAAAATAAAACCACTTTCGATCAATTTAATCAAGAACCAAATCCCATAAGGTTTGTGCGGTGTCCATTTCGGAAACTTTTTTTAAATTAAAAAATTCTCGAAAATGAGTTAAAAAATTACTGATATGTGCAATTATATGCAATTGCATAAAATCATTTTCCCCATCTGTTTCGTCCCTTAAAACTGTATAAAATTCAAATAATTTGTCATTTATTATTTTGCTAAAATTAATCACGGCATTTATTGCAAAGATATGCAGTGTGTTAATGTATATTTTCGAATGTTTAATTATAATGAATAATTTGTATCGACAAAAATGTCAGGCAAATTGCATGATCACACCCTTTTATAATATATTCTATATGGAGTTAATAATGCGGTGTTGATAAAAACTCTAATAAACTGAGTTATACATGCACTATTTTCGATTATCTTTAATTAAAAATACATTGTGTTTAAATAAATTTTTATCTAAACGCCAGTTCAGCAGGTAATATTAAACCATCATTTTTTTAAATAACTGTAGAATTTAGGACATACTTATACCTGTATTTTTATTAAATAGCTCAAATTTGTCGTAATAATTCCCCACCAAATTGAACACATCTGCAAGCTAAAAAAAACTATTTAATTTTAAAAAGTTGCAGACAACACAAATGTCGGAAATTTGATTTTCTATAATTTTTGTAAGAACTAAAATCTTGGATGTGGAAATTGGGTATATGGCATTAAAAAATTTGTTGCGCCATTTTCACAAAAGACATTACTAACAATACTAACACGTCACAAAGTTATATAACGACATTTTCTATACTATTCTGAAAAATTTCAAAACTACCAGATTTTTTTCCTGGTAAGTTCGTCATTGCCCGATGTTCTAAACTACATATATTTGATTTTCCTATCAGGGGAAACATTGGCATGTTGTTGGCATTCCAAGGTTTTTTTTGTGAATTAGTGCTCCCAAGACCCGAGCTCCTTTTTATGCGAAACTCGTTCGCATTTACAAAAACAGTTATTTGCGGACCTACCTATTGAATTCAGTGACCCTGTGTATGATGGCAGCACTTAAGTTTTATAGAACTTGATTTTTAAAGAACTTGATCGCTAACTAAAGTGAAGTGGTTATTTTAATAATTATTATTTCACATGTATACATTAAGTCGTATCATAACATAATTAACAGATATATACAATATACATATGTAACGTATAATAGGCGTAGTTAATTTAACAAGAACAATACGTACACTTAAAGATATCTGTTTACAAACAATGTACAAGAAGGTGCCAGAAAACACCTCCAACACCTCACATGATTATGTAACATGTTGGCATATATTATAACAAACATGTAACATTATACATACTCTCCAAATTTACGTAATCTTCATGAAACTTGTACTATATCATGTTACATGTTAAGAAGACTTCAGTAGGGATTTGGGGTGATTGTAGTGCTGCCAATTTAGAAGACGATCCCAAAATTTTGCAGATTTTATGGGGCGATTCTAGTGATGACAACTTTGTAGTTTTCTTTTGTTTGTTATTAGTTTCCAAGATGCCAGAGTTGGTAAAGTTTTATGATTTTAAATATGTTTGCTTCGCGCAGTGGTGAGAGCACTAGACTCGCATTAAGGAGGTACCGGGTTCAAATACCGGCGGGGGCAGATGTGACTGGAACTTTTTCCTGCTGCGGTAATTCCTATATCGGCCATCATGTTGAGGTTTTCCACGGTTTCCCTCAATTCCAGATAAATATCGAGATGGTTCCTTATTCAAGACCATGTCCGATTACCTGTCAAACCCCTGTGCTCAAAACATGCCTACGTTATCTTAATGTCCGAAAATTCCTTCATTCGCCCATTTTAAAAAAGTAGAAAATAACGGGAAGTATGATGGAAAATAGTAATGGTGCGAATAGCGTCTGTTATGACATAAAGTCGAGAAACGGACGTTAAACGCATTATTATTATTATGTTTGCTTCGAGTCCACATTTTCATACAATTTTCAATTAATGAATCTGTTCAACTGTGTAGGCTTTCATGGTCGACGCTGTCCCAAATCTTCTTGACTTTCGCGTCTGTGAAGCGTGATCAATTGATATTTCTACCTGACGTATCGTCTACAACTACGGTAAACATTATTAAATACGATATGACAGCGACTCACAGGTGGCTGGTGTCTAAACGTAAGTGTGTTTTCTGCTCGGCCGTGCTTCTCAGTACGACCGGCTCACTTACCTGTGGGCTGTGAGCCGCCAAGGAAAACACTTCTCCCGTTGCCAAACCGCCTTTGATAATGCTTACGACACTTCAAATTGAAATACCGATGGATCACGACGTATAAGTCGGGAAATAAAGAAAATTTGCAATGAAAATCAATTTCCTCAACCCTACAATAAGTTTTCCTATACATAAGTTTACATGCAATACACTGATACACAGCTGGAGTATATTAGAGTAGCATCTTAGATGTGTGAAACTTGCGAAGTATATTAGCCACAAGAGAAATGGTTTCGAGGGTAAATCAAAACATTAATTTAATTACGAGGCTCGTAAAGTTGGCGCGACTCAAGAACGCAAAACAACGTCCGCGGTCGACATCTTAGACCGTGACTTTATAGTATAACTTAACAGTTGAAAAGCATTGAATGCGGTTTAAGAACAGTTACATTCTAACAACATCTCTGCTTTCAGTATTATTTTCAGGTCACTATATTGCAGTGGATTACAATTTTTAATACGAGCTTGAAATATGAAATATTTATACTTTATTTATGACTTTTATTCGATAATAAAACACGCGACAAATTGGTTGTCAAGTGCGGCAATGATTTATAGACTAGCGATTTAGATTATAAATGCAATTTTCAATAGCATTTTAAGTGAATTGAATGCATTTTTAAAGAAATGTTAATCTATACACTATTGTTGTCGACCGAAGTGAATTTTAAAAGTGAATTAATTTGAAAAAATGTTGTACTGAATATTCCAGCAATCAAAAAAGGTGAGTATTATGTAATTGAGAATATTAAATAACTACAACTTATTATAAATGTTTCAGCAGTGGCGACTAGCGTGTAGCAAAAGAAAAAAAAATAATGATATTAAATTAAAAATGTAACATCTTATGTTACAATCGCTCATAAATATATTATTCTTACAAACTGTGAAGTGTGTTCACTGTAAACATTTTCAAACATCTAGTTGGTCTTTTTTGAATAAACACCACACAAGTAAGTAGAGTTCATGGCTCAATAATATAAGCAGTCAAGGATATCAAACAATTGAAGAGAGGTTTTAATTAAAAAGTCGAGTGTATAAATGTTTAGTATTCATTTAACCCATAGTGAGTATAAACATGTACATGGAGCATTTAAGTTTGACCATCAGTTACAAAACTTTTATGCTCGGTTTCTGGAAATAGCGGTCGCAAAATCCTTTTAGGCTTAATTAAATAATAAATGAGCAACTACTAATAAACTATCAAATCAAGTTTATAAAACATTCCTAGAGATGATGGGGCTTCATTTTAACCATTTTTATTGTAATTATAATAAAAGTAATTTACTGAAAAAGTATGAGCATTATAATTTAATGTATCTATTCATACAATAAAATTGAACGGCGAAGGCAGATTTTTTTACTTAAGAAAGTAATTCCTTTAAAAAAATCGATCTGAAGAGAATTTTAAAAATAAATAAAAAAAAAAAACTTTTTTACGAATGTTTTGATATCTCGATATCTCGTGAACAAATGAACCGATTTTGATGCTATTAGCGGAAATCAACGCAGTTTTTTAAGGAGAAGAGATGATTAGATTTTGGAATTAATCGGTTTACTAGTTTAGAAAATATTTCCAAAAAACAAATTTCTAAAAATATTTGAAACTTGTATTTTTGAGATTTCTCCAAATTTATTGGGCCGAATCATTCCAAATTTTCAGGAAGTCTAAGTTTAGCGAGGTCACGTCAGATGCCGCAAATCGCGTTTCAATCGGACACTCCGTTCGAAAGATATAAGAGGTTTACATACATACATACATACACACATATATACAGCCCTACGGACATCATCGCCAAAATAGTCAGAATAGCTTCCTAGGACCTCAAAACGTCGAGATTTGACGAAAACTCGATTTTCGAAAATCGGGGTGACATCAATAACTTCCCGATTTTTTTGAAAAATATAATATTTTTTTTATAGCGGTCAGCGGGAAGTTAAAAACATTCGATTATTAAAGTCATTCGATTATTCCCAAGTTCAGTTGTTAAAAATGCATAGTCAAGTGCATGCAGAGCTATGCACAAGCGCATCTAAGAGCACTGTAAATGCCAACTGGATATGTGTTTATTTAATAATTTAACTTAATTTGGATAATGGATGTTGTTATTTATGATGCAGCATTTTATTGCACAAAAGGCGGTGCCGATCACCAATGTAAATTATGTAATATAGGTATGTAAATAAAATTTCTGAAATACCATTTTTGTATCGGTAATCTTATTCAATCATAACCTAGGTATTTTTATTAATAAAGTATTAGGTAAGTCCTAATTCCTCTGTTCTAAACTTGGGTAGTTCCAGGAATTATAAGACACTAGCGGTCTGTCCCGGTTTCACCCGGGCGCGATAGATGTAATTTTGCAAAATGTATTTCGTTTGCGATCTGGCGTCTGAACTAATAGCTTTGAGCGAATTCTGTCAGATGTCGCTACTTGGTACTAAAACAGTTTTTTTTTGTTTGTTTCTGAACTAATAGCGTTGAGTAAATTCTATCAGATGTCGTTACATGTTACGAAAAGAGTTTTTTGAGAAAATACAATAATTTTGTATAAAATATTTAATAAAAACTATCCTATAGTGTAAGTTGGACCAAGCAATAATTTTAATACTTTCTTTCCTTCACCGCAAAGAATGTGAGGGTCAGTTATACGTTAAGCCTTGGTTCCCTCAAACAGCGGCACCGTAATATAACGGCCGTAATATTACGGTGAATGATGTAATAAAAAACTTGTGCATAGATGCCGCTTTTTTACGCTACCGACAAAACCACATCCATTTCTATGCACACATTTTTTTATTACATCATTCACCGCTATATTATGTTAACGCTTTTTTAGAAAACCTAGGTTTAGGCAGAAAACTGAGGTTAACTATTTTAAAGAACATAATTTCAATACTAAATAAAAAAGGGGCTCATTGTGTATTACATTTTTGCAAATAGACAAGAAATATTTTTCTTGGTTTATTAGAAATAAGAAATTAATTACATCACGAATTTTGAGACAATCTGTATAAACGTGTTTCATAAAATTAAGTTATTAACAGACATTGCAATTTGTACCGGTAGACTAGTGGGTCACCGCTTTTAATACTTTCATGATATATCGATTTAATTCTAGATTAAAAACTAATTATCAGCCAGACAATTTATCATTTAAACTGTCTATAATTTACTTTTTATAATAAGCATAAAATACTCTTCGTGCCGTAACTTCATAACAAAATATAGAATAAATATCAACTGAAAAATATACGTTTTTAAAACATATTCTCACATTTCTTTTGCTACCCAACCTGAAACAGTTTTGCATAGTTACTGTTATAATATTACGTTAAAATTCATCATCAAGGTAGAATTTTGATGCATAGATCTGTAAACATTGAGCGTCATAGAAAATAAATAAACATTTATTATAAGAAGTGATTTCAAACTTGCCGCCTTTTTTCGATCAAGTTAAAAATTCCCACGTTATAAGTGGATTAAGTATACAAAATGTATGTTCTACGTATGTTACTAAGCATATATAGGAGCAACTAGAGTCGAAGTACTAGAGAAGACGGACCGACACCCATAAATTGACACGGCTCGGCGTTGAAAACGCGATATGCCGATATCTGCTAGCGGTATCATATGTGAGAGAGTGTGTCTGTACGTCTGTATGTATGTTTGTGAAGCATCATTCACTATACAGATGTTGTATTTCTCCATAGTTAATCTGTATGAACCTGTGTTCACAGCACACAGGCTGAGACAAAAATTATTTCAAAATAACTTAAATTCATTATACACTTACTGACAAAACACAATATATATTTTTTCTTACTTTTCAAATAGAATTTTGTAAAAAGCTCAATGAACTAGTTTTTAGAACAAAATAACTTATTTTCAACAATGTGCAAACATAAAAAACAAATCATCGTAATCCTATAACAAACAAAACACGGCTTGCATACTTATTGATCGTTGAAGTCTCCATGTAATTTTAATATAATCTCATCATTTTTACACGGAAAATTAACGAGATACAAAAATTAAAATATTCCATTTGGAGAATTATTTGAGCAAAACAATTTTATCATATAAAGTTGCGTTTACAAGATACAAACTAAAGGTACCTACAGAGGCGGATTTTCCATAAGGCCGACTAGGATCAGGCCTAGGGTGGCCAGATACTAGAAGCGGTCGCGCGGGGAGCACAGTCCACTGATTCAAATGAGCACAAGCGCAGAACTGTATCTCTTCTGGTTTCGAACATATAACCATTTGAAAATTAAAAACGCGATTATCTCCGAAACGAGACAAGATATAGGACTGCTGTGCCAAGTGTTTTTTTTTTAATTTTGAGATACGGAACTCAAAAAAAGCATAGTCAAAAGTGTGATTTCTTTTTGATTAAATATCAAACTATCTCTGCCTGAACAAGAATCTATCTTTTGTGATGATATTTTAGTACGTGTGCGTTGACGCTATAAAAACACAATTCTCGCAGTGGGAAGTAATTGACAGTTCATAACAATCCGATATCTGTCAAGTTTACGACCAATTCATAACTATAAAATGTGGTCATAAAACGTGTTCCGTACAACTTTGACACACGCTACATACATTCATAATAATATGAATACGTATATATAGACACCAGTTGTGCTCTGAAATATTTAGTTTAATCAATAATCTATGAATTATTTACAGTGTAGCCGATATCTACTGCAAAATGCATTATTTATACCAACACGGTATTGTATGTGTGGTTATGTATCTATATTCTAATGTTGGTAGCTCTTCATAGCTCCAAATACACACGATATTCGCGTTACTGCATAGAAATTCAGACTAGTGATGTGTATACATGACACTTTATTGGGATCTGGCTCCGTGCGCTCCGCGCACTAAAAAGAGCCGCTCAGAGCGAGTCGTTCAAAGGAGCAACACTAGGCAGTACGCACTACACAAGAGTGCAGACTGCAGAGGTGTGAACTGTCATCATACATGCTCAGGAGTCATGTAGCATTGCACAATGCACAGCACAATACACACACTCAGCTCTGAGCTCATTTTAATATGATTCTGATCTTATATTATTCGAATTTCGGATAAACTATATAGTATAATAAAAGCTTAAGAATAATAATATTTATTTAACACGCGTGAGTAATATATAATTTCGAGACCCTGCTAAAATTCGGGAGAAATAATAAATTACTTCATGTTGACGCGTAGAGTGCTAATAATGAGCTGAAACTGTACGATAATGTATAACTGCATAGTTTCTGGACCAATAGGAACGCGATAGCAAGCCGAAACTGTACGGTAATGAATTATTACTGCATAGTTTTTGGACCAATAGGAACGCGGTAGCGATTTGTAAATATGAAAACAGCATCGCAATTCAGCGAAAGTCAGGGCCATCTTGTGTGCATTGAGGGCGGTGGGTACGTCAATCAATGAAGTGATTTATTATTTTTCCCTCTTTTATCAGGGCCCCGATTACATATTACTCGTGCTAGTTGAATAAAGTATTATGTGCGACCATTGATCGAAGGAATATTGCTCATGGAATCTTCTCCTTCTCTCACTAGTCGCACAATATACGATTATTGTTACAATATTATATAATTGTCAACAACGTCAATGTTAATGGTTTAAGTCAATCATCCAGATATCAGTTAATGTAGAATGATATAAATCCAGCATTAAACTTCACTGCAACAACAATCGAAATCTTCAAGCTCTTGTAAGTTGTTATCTTGTGTAGTCGCAAGGCTACATTATTCATATACTTTTAAGTCGGTTATAATAAGGCGATTGTTTCCGAGTTAATTGTCGTTGATACATTGGCATTGAATATTGTTATATCATAGCTGCATCTCTCTATAGTCAACACTCGTATTATGTTTCTAACATACGCAATGAAAATAAAAGACCATTCTTCAAATACACACCTTGCCATTTAAGTGCCACCTAAGTAGATAAGATACCGATTACAGAAAATATTACCGCAAATTGTTTCTATAACTATGCAAGATAAATTGTAAATGCACAGATGTTTGCGAAGCGAACATATAGCTTGCATAAAATGAAAATAATAGTAAACATGGTATAGGCGCTTTTGCTTCGCGCCTAAAAAGTACCTAAGTGCTTGTAGTTATGTACGCGTGTTAGAAGTTATGGCTTTTTGCGTGATTAAAACTTTGTAATTTGCATACAAAAAATGTTTATTTGTATTAAAATAACACATCACCTGGCATCTGTCATATTCATTATTTTATATTTTCGATCGCTGCACCATCAATCGATTTTTTGGTAAAAAAGTGCTTAAAATATTTAACAAAATGTGCAAGGGGCGTGGTTTAGCGAGCTACTTCATCCTGTTAATTTTTATGTAACTCCGGCAACTCCATCTTGTTACATTTGATATTAGTGTGCGCGCAAATCGAAAGAATTCACTCTCATCGTTTTTTCATAACACGCTAAAAGAAGTATAACTTCGAAAACGATTTTGGAAGTAATACTTCTTTAGGCACAGTAGGTAGGAGTGTTTCCGATTTGATTTTTGTCTGACGAAAGTATTGGCGGGGGAAAGGAATACAACCGCGATACTGTAGTACAAAAAATAAATGAAAAGAGTTTAAACAAATTGTTCAATAGTCTGTGACCAAAATTCAAGAAGTGACTCATCATTGTAGTACGGCGCGTTAATGAAACGGCAAAGCAATGAAACAATGTGAATTAACTTCTAAAAAATTTTAACATGAAGTATAGATAATATGCTTTTCAGTTTGGGATTTCTCCTGCCTGGGCCTGGGCATAGAAAAACGAAAAAAGCAATGACAAACAAAAATCTGGATGAACGAGTTATTGCAAATTGTAGACGTTTGGAGGAAGAAAAGGGGAAAATAGAAAAGATTTGAACTTAACAACAAAGGAGAAGAAAAAAATGGAGAAATACTGAAGCGTTTAAAGCCTATCTATAAATAGATCCAATATTTCATTTAGGTATGTGAGGAACTCAGTGTTTAAAGATATGTAAATATACAATCCACGTCAAAATGTAGTAAACAATTCAGAAATGAATTCTATACAAAAAATAATAGGTCTGACATATCAGATCATCGGTATACTATATTTTGATATATACGAATTACCTATACGATGTGGATATATAAAAAGTTGACAAAGCAGCGCAGAGTACGAGTCTAATCAAGGCGTTTTTCAACTTTTTCTTGACAGTTCTGTCGAATGTTGTCTGATGTTAACGTCAGACAAACATTTGAAAGAGTCACTGTACAATCAGAAAGAAGTGACGTGGAGAAAAGCGAACGTCCTATTGGATAAATATGTAAGACTATGTAGAAAAAGAGACTTATTTTCAATTCAGTCTGTCATGTCTTTGGTTCGATAATGAACATACAGAAAGCAGGGGACTCTTTGCTGCTCTTCTTACAGAATGGCGGTAACAGTTGAAAGAACAAACGCAGCCGCTCAGTTAACTGTACCTAAGCAGCTAGAGAGGAGTCGCATGAAAACGTGTGCGAAGATGTTGTATTCAGTCTACTCTCAGCAGCGCACTTCTAAAAAGGGATCGAATAAATTGATTTGCAAATTTAATTGCTTGATTTTTCTGGTTCGATGCAAGAATGTGTGATAACGTATAATATTGTAACAAAACTGTTCTTCGATGTGATGGTAAATATTAATGTACAACTATAAAATGTTAACAAAATAAACAAACTAAAAGCACTTCTGTTATATAATGGAAATGAAATAGAAATAATGTAACAAACAAAACACCAACTTCTAAGTAATAAGGTACACAGAAATATAGGTGTACAAAAAATATTTATCTAATCACTCTAGAAATTTATATCCGAACTCAATGATTTATGTCTGGCGACCGAACACTGTATGTTAACACTATAGCGTCTTAACTGTGCCTCTGTACACTGTCGCGCGGCTGTATTTATATGCGTAGAATAGCCATTCTAGCTTTTTCTCGAATGTTCGAAACCCTTCTCGACATGCTTCCACAAAAATTCTTCTATCTGCTTTTACCAATGAGCGCAGCGTCGATGGCGTGCGTCACAATATGTAAAGGTGCACATACATCAAAGAAGTATATCCGAGCAAATATTATTTCCTTCAAGTACCTAGTTGATCTTGTTTACTAATTGCATATACCGCTATACTAAGCAGTATATGCTCTATAATCGCTTTGCACGTCAGAGCTGACTTTCGTTCATATACAAGACATCATATCTATACATTAATTTCTAACGAAACCCATTCAAATTGTGGCTTTTCGAAAAGGGGAAATTTTGTTCTATAAAACGGAATCATTTTTAGATCGATTCGAGTTCATAATTACTCCTAAAATTGCAATTGAAAATCACGAACACCAGTTGTCAGCTGGGCTGTACGTACGTACGTATGTCCGAACTCTACAGATCGCAATTTTGGTCGGATCGCATTGGTTTAATTACTGGATAGAAGTGATAGAATTAATAGGTGCTATAGAGATATATAGAATTTCTTCAAATTCCACTGAATCGGGTGAAACAGAATATTATGTACGCCATTGTAAATATTTTCAATTGAATAATGCTCATGTAGCGTGGTTAAACGTAGTACTTCTTGACTTCATTATGAAAAAAAAAGTTACATGCGACGCACACCTTTGTCGTAACGAATCGTCCGTCAGTTGTAAAGTCATACCTGATGCTTGCTAACTGAATTATTTATAATTTCGTTATGTGAAAAATACACAAAGGCATGTATGTTTTACCTACGTTGTGAGGCTTTAGATCAAACTGATAAAAATTCGTATAAAAATCATATAATTTAAAAAAAGCATTTTTTTTAAATTTATGGTTTTAATAATAATATAATGAAGGATGAACAGCAACGAAGCTGAAAATGAACATTGGATTAAATAGATTGTATTTTTTCACAAAATGTGATAAAAATGCATCCTGCACCCAAAAACAAGCCAGTCATTTCGTGGTATGTCTCGCATACCCAAAAAAATGCTTGTATACCGCGCAGAAGCGTAATATTAGCTCTGTTCTAAGCTCTGGGCAAACGGTAACAGAACCGTCACAGTCATGCGCAGTAGCTAAAAAGTTTAAGATACTGCGCATGACTGTGACGGTTTCGTTAGCGTTCCCAGAGAGATTGGAATAGAGATGACGTCGACGTTCCCATTCTCCATTCCTAGACTCATAGAGAAAGAATATGGAATTAATTAACTAGTCAAAGACTTAAAGTACATGGTCACAGGGGTACAACGATAAAAAGTAGTATATATATTGAAGTGAAACTTTTTTAGCGACATACGTGACATTAAAGGGGAAATGATTCAGCAGTTACTGTAGTAAATAATTATTTCTTTTCCCTATAATTATAATAGCGTACTTTATTCCGATATTTGCAGTGCCAAGCCGACTGAGAATAAAAAATAAATATTGAAATATTATGATTTTTCTAAATATCTGGAGATAAGTGAGTTTTTACTGTACTTAGTATCAGTGGTTATGGATGTTGTAAAGGTGTAATTTAGACTAAATTTTGTGTTCTATGTATAAGTTAAAAAACGTGGATGTCGTTGTAATAATACGGAAATAAGAATCATTAAAATTAAACATTTAATTATAGAAACAACCGGACATTTACTCAATTACATTTTTTTAAAACAACTTTCAACCATTGATTGGCTTTCAAATACCAACATCTCCATCAATTAAACATCCTTCACAGGATAAACCATATAAAGAAGAACAAAAAAAAAACTAGAGTCTCATAAATACGAAACTGTTTTTTCACACCTGCTACACTTGTGCACGTGATAATTTCCTCAAGTAATCGCCCCATAAAAGTAACACTGGGATATACTTCGTCCTGCAAGAACTACATCCGTCAGTAATTAATGGCAAATACCACACATTACTAAAATGGTATTTAAAATATAAAAATACTTTAATTGCACATGTAATAAATCAGTTTGTTTTTTCAATGCAAAAACTAATAAGAGCGATTAATTAAAAAGTACAGCGGGATGTAATTAAAAATCAACTCTGTCTTCGTGCCTTGCATGTTTTATCTGGTGACTTGTTTGATGTTGAACAGCTCTAAGAGATAAAGTACAAGTATTTCCATTAGTAACGAACATATATTAATGTCAGTTCTTCTCAGCTGATTAAAATATGGATATCAAGAATTCATTTATCAATGTTCACACGACTGTCAACAGATAAAATATTAAATCATCCAAAGATATCGACTGAGGTTATATTTAAAGTATTCATGATAAAAAAAAATGAGTTATTGATAATTTAAAGGGTAGGAAGATTAAGTTATTTCAAGTGTATAGCAAAGTTATTATTTTATTGATGACTAGTGACGTCGTAGACAAAACGAAAAATATGAAAATTATTTTAGCACCGCATCCACTATTTAAAATAGGTGCTTTTCATATATGTGTAACGATAGTAAAACTATTCATTTCGCACTAGTGCGTGAAGCAAAAAAAAAAAAAACGATATCTTACCAATTCAAAAATAATTTCTAAAAACGATCTGTCAGTTGCCGTTTAATTCTATAAGATGATATCATGCGACACAAGACAGGCGTAAGCTACCCAAATGAAATGCAATATGTCCACACACATAGAATACGACAGCTGTCAGATATACTATTATGAAGTGAAAATCAGCTATTTTATTAGAGGTACGTGCAAAAAATGTAGTATGTATCCAGAATGTAACTCTTTTACGACTCGTGTGACAAAACTCGTTAGTCGCTTGTTTTCATATATTAGACTCGTATATAAAATAATGAGATAATGAATTAAAATTTCAAATAATAATATTATTTAAATAAATAAATATTTAAATGATGTTGCTACTTCACTAAAATTATGATTCAACTTATTTCTATATACTTTATCAGTTATGTATAATTGCAATACATTATTATGCAATTAAAAGCATAAATAATTATAATTAAGAGAGTTATTCAAAATAGAAAACATTAAAATGACAAACATTCTTCAATGCGGAGGCGTGAGGACAATAGCGGTGTTTGTAACAGATTTAGATAATAAACAACAAGATTAGATAGAAACTTGGCACGTAAATATATTGTGCGAGGCGCCATTTATAAAATATAACAAAACAAGACAACGGAAGTTTTATAACTGTAAAAATATTCAAAACAATAATATATTAATCTCTGACTTACCATTTTTCAGATGTAACGCATACCCTTTTCAAAGATATTTCTAGGGGATCACTTGCTAAGAGTGTTATTTACTATACTGTTATACAATTTTAAAAATAATTGTTTAACTTCATTTTCAATTAATCTGTCCACTAGATAAAAATATAGATGCTAAATATAGATATTGTCTTTTTAGACATACATCCGAGTCCAACATCCAAAACAAAAAAAAAAAAAACGAAAGAGGTTCCGTTGTATTAATTATTTCATTATACTTATAACATTTTAATGCCACCGAGTGTCAGAATTTTTGCACCAATTCATATTTTCAATAACCTGACAACTAGAGAAATGATGATAACAAATAAACAACATCGTTTTAGTGATCCCTGTTTTATTAATTATATTGTTAGATATCTGGTTTCAAGTTCCATACACGAATGTTTATTTTTTTTCTGACACCAGGGCAGATCTTTAGTTGTGGATCTTCGTGACTCTTAGTTTACGTTGCCAGTATAGTTCTAACAAGTTTCATAATAATTATTGACCATTATACTTGGTATGGTTTAAAAATAAAAGAATAACTTGTATTCACCTAAATTTATTTAATACTAGCAGCCCGTCCCGGTTTCACCCGGGTGCAATAGAATTCTGCAAAATGTATTTCGTTTGCAGGCCGGCGTCTGAACTAATAGCTTTGAGCAAATTAAAACAGATTTGCTTCTAAACTAATAACTTTGAGGGATATCTATCAGATGTCGCTACTTGGTACTAAAACATTTTTTGTTTGCTTCTGAACTAATAGCTTTGAGTAAATTCCATCAGATGTCACTACTTACTAAAACAATTTTTTTTTTTCACAAAACACCATAATTTTGTACAAAATATTATAAAAATCATTCAACAGTCTAAGTTGGAGTAAGCAAGACAGTGGTTTCGGAGATTAGCGCAGTCAAAATTGTGACACCGATTAAAAAATTTCAATGTTTAGTTATCTTTTTTGTCAAAATAGGCTTTTTGTTCCGAGCAAATATATAATACTTTATCTCTAGAAGAATAGTGTTGTTTGATGATTCATAAAGCTATATTTTTAGCTATTATGGTGATGAATGCTGTACGTGGAAGTAAGTGTAAGTCATAAATAACTAAAAAGGGCTCACGTATACATCGGGTAACAAAAAAGCAACGCGGACAGTGTTGTTGCAAGATCGGGCGAAGCAAGGAGAGGCTAGCGGGGAAAGAAATTGCAAAAGCATGTCCGTCCAATTCCATCTCATTAGTGGAAGGAAATGTTTGTTCTTGTGGAGTTGAACAGCTAATGGTTGTCGTCTCTTGTCTCGTGTGTGATAGGTCGCCACATATCTCCACTGAATTGTCAGTTGAACTCAATGAAATGGAGAACTTAGATATGGTTAAACTATTATCACGGTACAATTTCCAGAAACTATTTGGGAAGAACGATAAAAAAATAGTTTTCGGTTCCTCAAATATAGAAGCTACATTATTAGAAATGGTGTACAATAATTACAGAAAAATATAAGAATTCTGTTGATTTTAGAAATATGAAAGTGCCCATCCGTTCATTCATCAAGAATTGAAAGGGAATATAGTTGTCAGCACTCGGAACATCTATGTGAGGTCTAATCCGTCGTGTCACAAGGAGGTTAATTTTTTTTCTATAATTTTCATACCAACCAGGAACTGAACAATATCATTTAACAGATTTTTTTTCATTGCAGAGCAGAGATTAGAATTACGGGAGCAGCCGTTTTACTACCCCTCTCTCTCTCTCTCTTTATAGGCCCCACATATAGGATATGGTTTCCCATTCGAATACCACATGCCAACCACTTTGCATTTAATTGTTAATTAAATTTGTACTGCGCAATTGTTAATGTTGGACTGGATTCCTCCAAAAAACATATAGCAATATTTATTAAAAATTATATGGTGTTGTACTGGTGTATGCTTAAAAAAACAATAATCGACCCAAAAAACCGTTGCATACTATCACAGAGTTTTGTTCGGCATGAATATTATAATGCAGTAAAAAAAGTCATACTTGTACTTCTAAAACCAATTATATGCTCAATGTTTTCTGTAATTATAGGCACATCATAGCTTCTAAGACTAGGGGTCTGAAAAATACACTAATTTTTCGATCGTTTTTAGACTTAGCTGTTGAAGATATCGTCGTTGGTTCTGTAATACCTCTTATGTGCAAAAAGTAAAATTTGCAGGAAAGACCAAAAAGTGGTTATTTCAGCAATTTCAGAGGTATATTACTAATTCATACTTATCTTCACTATACATGTTTAATTAAGACGATGTATTCTCTTAAAAAATATTTAACGTTCATTTCGGCTTTATTGGCACATGCGAGGAATTATTTGATACAACTTTTCACATAAGAGTTACTTCCCCTTGTTGGTTACTGTAAAATTAATTTGGAGGTATTACTAGTGTACAGAGCTTCGTTTCCTGAATCTTTTCATCTAAAAAACGTAAAATCTGCCAAATATGCACATAAGAGCTATTACAGAACCAACGACGATATGCAACAAAGAGTTAAGTTTTATAGTGCAAGAATAATCCTAAATACAATTTTTTTGATGTTACGAAACATATATCTAAAATGACGTAACATTTTATAAAGAATACACGTGTTGTATGGCACTTAGAGGAACATGGAATAGAAATAACGTTTATTAAAGAATGGCCGAAAGTCTGGCTGTGTCCATGTGATACGAGAATATACGACAGGGTCATTTATCACCATTTGGAAAACAGTGATATACCCTTCCTCCATAGAACCATACAGCATCTAACACAACATAGTATGAGGGTCTCCCTTTCTTTTACCTAGGTATGTGAAGATACAGTGTCTTCAAACAGTACTGCCATCGCAGAGCACAAATACCTAACCTCAACTGTAAATATACAGTGTGTTACAGAAAATTAACTACATCGAAACTAACTTAAGATGAACACTCAATTAACTATTTCTTGAGGAATCTTTAGGTGTTGAATAACTTTTTAGTCGGGATAAAAATAGAATTGAATTCGATCGACAAATTATAGACGCTCAACAGGTGAGGATATTCGCGACTATGCATGTATTAGAGAATTTACCAGCCGGCATAAACAAACCGACTGGAGCACAAAGTCCCAAAAAAAACTTTGGAATACAAACTACATTCCAATGTTTCCCCTGAAGAGGATTGAATCCGCTATACCAAAAACATTCGAATGCGGCGTTTACCATTAGCTTATTTCTTGAGTAAGGTTTAGGTTTATTAACTACATAGAAAAAGTGGTAGTAGACAGTAGTAGTGATTTTTAATTACATTCGGTATTTTTTTATAGTCAAGATTTATCTTTACTGACAGTGAGGACAAAATTCAGTTGACTTACAACATTACAATGATAAGGCGCAGACATAGTTATCGTTTTGATAAAAATATAAAAAAACTTAGAATATGTAAAGTGAATTATTTATAATTTATAGATACGCAAATGTTTTTTTTTTTTATAAAAGTATGGAGCATCACAAATTAATTTATAATATCAATTAGGGAGTTTGACATATCTGAATAAATCTTAAACTCATGATAATATATTATTACTTAGGTATTAGTTACTATAACTAATAATATGACACATTGTGCCGCGGAACGTTATAATGCTCTATTAGTTTCGTACAAGAAATTGAATATATCCATTAATTTTCAGGTTATCAAAATAATCCTTTTAGCATTTTTAAAGTTATTCAAATCGTCATGATGAGACACTATTAGTATTAGTATTTTCGTCAAATGGAAACTTCCTAATTATTTGAAAACACTTTATATAAACTCCTTCCTACATACGAAAAGCAATATTTTTTAAAATCCCATACTTCAGATAGTCGTAAAGCAATCGAGAGAAAAAAAAGCTATATATATGTTAGTTCGCATGATGGGTTTTATATGTCAGGGGAAAAAGAAAAAGACGATTTTCTGCCAATATCTCCTGAAATGAGATTTCAGTCCACGTTGCGTATAAGATACGTATTCTGAATACTGAACAGATGATAGAAATTATTCATATAAAACTATAAACCACAAACTACTGTACATCAATAAACTATCGTGTGCCGCAATTATTTTTATTACAATATGTTCTTATCAAATGATATGAATACGAAACATGAATTCAATATTTCTTTATTTTGTCGTAGAGAAAATTTACGGACATTCAAGAAGAACATAAATTGCAACATTTTAACAAAAACTACAGACATACCAATAAAATATTCCGAGACACAATCGTCTTGTTCGCCCAAATATAGTATTTTTTTTTCAAATAAGTGCATTGATAAAAGCATTGAAAACATTATAAATATTATAGATTAGACGAACTGTCAGATATAGTTTACAAACTTCCGTAAGATGGCGTCACTTTTGTTTACTTTTGAATTGCGCAAGTGCGACTTTTATTTTACGTCTTTGGCATAAAATAGTATATTATATCACAAGGGCAGGAAGTTTGAGATTCTTGCACTTGCGCGTCATGAAGCCCGAGGCACTATGATACGCAATTCAAGGCTCTCAAAATAAAAAACGAATGACAGTTGTTCGCGACTATTGGCTGGCGGTCGAAAGTACGTACTTCCGGCATCAGTGCGTGTAATCCCACCAATGCATAATTGTTAAACTCTCTGGCTTAAAATTGATGCCAGAAGTTTGCACTTTTTACCGAGGTATAAAGAAAAAACAATTTATGCATGTATAGAATTTTTGAGTTTGTTAGTATTTTAATTTTTAACTTAAAACATTTACAGAAAAATCTCCCTTTACAGTTTTTTTTGTCAGTATTGATTACAATGTCAGAAGAGCATAAAACATTCCGAACAGGTAAAAATGTACACCATTTTATCTATGGAGAATGGCAGTTTATATCTTTCGAAAATTTTCAACAAATATTAATTAAACCGGAAACGAACGCACAGTAAAAACAGAATCAAAATCGAACGTTCTTAAATCTAAAATTAGTCAAGAAAATAATATAAATCAAACTAAAAATTTAATATATCAGTAGTGTTTCATATGACGTGTTTCTGTCTTGCAAGTTTATAATACACAATTTTAATTAAAAAAATAGTATTTTTAAAAAATATTTATTTACATTTCCGACTTTTAAGTTTAAGACGCCACTATAATTTTTAACGTTTATTTAGTAGCATATATTTTTATAAAATTAGTAAAAACATTCAACACTGTAAATACACTACATAATAATATATTAATCCAAAAATCTACGAGAGTGTTAATATTTATATTTTGGGATCATTTCATATAATAATTTTAGGCAGTAGGATGAAATTAATCTTCTACTGTGAAATGAATAAATCAGCTATAATTAGAGAAGTGAATCTCTGTATAAATGTATCAACCAACAGGATTTTAAAACACATGTGTTTGTAATCAAACATTCAGGCTTTGGAACGGGGGTGTCAAACACAATTGACTCGCGGGTCATTTCCTATATCATTGTAACTAAAGGTCGCCGCATACGAGTCTGGATTTGCCACTAGATACCGTACTAGATTTGACTACTAGTTTTATAGCGCTGGTTTTTACGCGCGACCCAAGCAATAGCTGGAAGCGCCTATATGCACTCGCTTTGTCTGTGAATCTGATGAGACACACTTTTCTTAATTGCTTTTATGTGCTCGCTTTACACGAGACGTCTTTTCAAGCTTGTTTTGTGGATAGATCTGGTGCTCGCGCAGTGACAGTTCAAATATAAACACGGAGAAAAACGTGTCTGTTGTCTGACTCTGAGCAGAACGACGCCGTGTTGGTTTGTGGGCGTTTGTTCATGTCGCCCACGTGGCAAGATACTGTTTCCTGATTGGTTCTTGATCAGAGCAAGCAGAGGACCTCGCAAAAAATAGCCTCTGATCTACTTTTAAAATCTATCTTGTGAGCTAGCAGGCGAGCCCGCAGTTATGTCATTTCCAGTCTCGTATCCAGCCTGCCGGCCAGCAGAATTCCAGGCAGTGTTTTTAGCCTCGTGTGCAGCGGCCTTAATGCATGTCGGATACACAGACCTTGCCCTTGCTAAGTAAAAATATGTTTTTTTTTTGTATTGTTCAGTTAATGGAGTAAGTTAAGGTGACTAATCTCCGTGACCTGAGTTGAAAAGCGCGTGGCACAAAAATCGGTGTTTTTCGAATGTTTGAAAAATTAACCGAAATGCAGATTTAAATTTTATAGTCATCAAATAATATTTTCATCCAAATTTATCATTGTTTCAGATTTCAGATACTTTATAATCTTGAAATAAAAGTTAATAAACATTTTTATATTCTGAACTGGCAAAATTTCTAGCAATATTGAAATATATCCCACAATATGCATAATAAGACTTAAGGTATTCAAGTATTTAGAAGTTACTTCGGTATTTATAAACATTAAGTATCTTTACAAATTACAACGCTAGAATATTAAAATATGTGCATCTCTTGCAACCAAACACGGATTTTACAAATCGCGTAAATATATATTAGATGTTCCACACGCATCTAGGCAATTAGTAGCCAATTTGCAAATATTAAATTACATAGATAAAATCTTTAAAATTATGTTTAAACATAATGTGTTAGAAACTGGTCACGAATAATCATCATAAATGGTTTGTATAAAAAATATATTAATATAAAGTATTTTGCTTATAATTTTAACAAATACATATTGAAAAGGTTATCAACAAAATGTACCTATATTGAAATCTTAATATATCTATAGGTATATATATAAAATTCCCATCTCACAATTTTGCCCGCGCTAATCTCCGAAACCACTGAACCGATTTTAATGAAATTTTGTAAATGAGTCTTGCTTGGTCAAACTTACGCTTTAATATAGTTTTTGTTAAATATTTTGTACAAAATTACGATGTTTTGTGAAAATAAACTGTTTTAGTAACATGTAGCGACATCTCATAGATTTTACTCAAAACTATTAGTTCAGAAGCAAACAAAAAACACTGTTTTACTACCAAGTAGCGACATCTGATATAATTCGCGCAAAGCTATTAGTTCAGAAGCAAATCTGATAGAATTTGCTCAAAGTTATTAGTTCAGGCGCCGGCCAGAAACATATCTATCACACCCGTGTGAAACCGGGCCGGGCCTTTAGTTAACTATAAAACAGCATTTTCAAACTAAACTGGCCCCGGCGAGTATATCTGGAAAAGTAACTTAGCAAAAATTTATAATTGCATTATATTCTATAAGCTCTCTTTTAACATGCTTGGTAGTTTTGCTGAAGTGGTTTCCTATGATAGCAGTACCGTAATATAGCGGCCGTAATGTGAATGAGGTAACAAAAGATGTGTGCATAGTAGTGAATCCCGCTTTATTACGTTATGGTGGACACCACTATAACGTAATAAAGCGGGATGTTTAGGATGTTAAGACGCGTATTTTGCTTCGTCATTCACCGCCATATCACGGCCGCTATATAACGGTACCGATATCTTAGGAAACCAAGGCTTTACTGATTACATTTACCTAGATACAGTAAAATAATATAGTCTGAAGCTGTAAATGAATAGTAAAATACGAAATGAATGAATGAAAAATATGTTACGTAAGCATGCAATAGCGTTGAGTGTAAAATATCGATTATCTTTATTTTACAGCCGTTATAAAGGTCGCCACAAGAAGTATATATGATATGTTTTGAATCGTAAACAAAGATGAAACACGTTACACGGAGCACAGAGCGTTCTGACAAGAGTACAGCCGTGCTCTGAAACACTTGCACAACGGCCAAAGATACGTAAACGCTGCCAGCTAATATCAGGGATGAGGTTCTGAATGGACCAATTGATTGGCATCTTATACCCAGATTGCCAGATAGTCTAGAGAAAAATATCGGACACCACGACTCCGCACGAGATTAAGATGAAAAAATGAACAGTAGTGGGGACTTAGGTTCCAGCGTATTGCAGTATTATTTATTATTTATTTAGCAAATATTTGCAATTTTTAATATGATCTAGAATCTAGATAAGTGATTCCCAAAGTGGTCTATATCGACCCCCAGGGGTCGACGACAACTTGCAAGGGGTCCATGTCAGCGGGAAAAAAATTTGGGAGTCCATGAAATGAAAATGGGGCTCAACGATAGTGAATCTCCTAACCAAAAAAGGAACAAACTGGACATCGTTAACCGAAGAGATTTAAGATTAAATCTAACTAAATTGATGCCAAATGTTGAAAATTTATTATTAAAGCAACAGGTTCATCCCTCACACTAAAAGCATTTATTTTTTGTTTAGTTATTTTATGTAACAGAAAGTAAATTTTAATTTGATTCGCTTAATTTGTATCTAATTAATAAATGTATAAAACTAAACATTTCATACTACATTTCACTACCGTTATAAAAAATCGTTCAAAGTGAGTAGCACTATACCGGTTGTCAAAAATACATAAATGAAATTAATGAATTTGCAAAAATTCAATATCAGATAAGCAGGGGGTCTACCCAAAACCGAAAAACATGGCAAGTGGTCTAAAAGACAAAAAAGTTTGGGGACCTCTGATCTAGATAGTAGATTATGTACGCTAAAGAGCTGAGGTCATAAGATCATCTAAAATTAGCTTACATTAACATTTTTTTCAACTTTTAGATTAAATATTTAACTTTCTTAGGGGATGAATTGTCAAAAATCCTTTCTTAGTGGTCACCTACGTTAAGAAACTTCTGTGCAAAATTTCATGATTCTAAACCCACAGGTTTGTCTGTCAATCAGAGAGTGTTAGAGTTTTATTATGTAGATTATTTTAAGGAAATGGCGAATGGTTTTCTAACCATTTAAAGCGCATATAGAAACACTGTTTTGAAAGAATAATAAGTTGTCTTTATCCATCATATGCAACAAGACAGTAGCAGCGCTGTCATAATTGATACGGTCACAATCGGAATTAGGGACCCAGATAGTACAAGAAGTCATTTTTAATGAACATGGAGTACCTACTACATATTTTTCCATTAAAAAACACCTCTATCAAACACAAACTGCACTTTTAATGACTACATTTTGATCCGGAACGAGTGAATCGTAAATACGTAAGGATTCCAAAAATACCGGACATTTTATGGTCCGGGTCTGTTTTCATTTCTCACCTGGACAAGACACCAAAATATCGGGCTGTCACGGTGAAAACCGGACACCTGGCAACCCTGCTAATACCTTTAAGTCACGAAGTATTCCAAGCCGCTCGAAATTTTTTTCCTTGGCTATTTTATTTTCTTGGAGGTAAAAGACATTTTCACTAATAGTGTAGTGTCGTTTAGTAAAGATAGTACCAAGACGGGCAGTCTGCGAAGTAAGAAGAGTGGGAAAAGTAATCGGTAGCGACGCGATTTGTAATTTCAGAGGCAATCATAGGAGGTATCTGTAGTGCGTCTCGACTGGCAACCGACAAATAAATGACTATATTCAAACATAGACCTGCTCGATCCGAACTAGTTCGTGCGCAGAAATGACGCTACTATCTTCTCTAAATGATGCAACTCTACATGTTTGGATTTTTCATTTCATTTTATTTTTTTTAATTTGTAGATAATTTGCTGCGAAATAATTCCAGCAGGACAAAAAATATTCCATTGCACTTTTGTATTCTCTTTTCCTTTATCCTCCTTGAAAGTTTACATGAATATAATATTTACAGTTTTCTCATCCCTGAATGTTATATACGACACAAGGCGCACAGAAACCGGTTATTCCTGATTTGCAAATTTTGATTTTATTAACATTTAAATTTTACCCACCGCTTATAGTAAAATATCTACCTATAACAATTTTTCAAAATTGCGTTCTGATATCGAATCTATATAGAGTTTATCGACTGAGTATAGGTTTGACGTGTGTTTGAAACAAGATATCCGTTACGGCCATGTTATATAATTGCCGTAAGGCTTTGTTGCTAAAAAAAAACAACTGCTATGTCGGCTCGAGCATCCGCGGCTCTTCAAATAATTATGTGATTATAAAAATTGTTTGGAAGATGTCTCTATAACGCCATGCCTTGCGTTTATTCACACACACATTTCGCAACGCCTTTCTCACTCTATCTTAAGATTAAGGCAACAGTACAGACAGAAATAAATAACCATATGCACACCGCTTCCACACAAAACTGTCGGAATAAACTATACAAATAATTTCCATGAAATGTTTTAAGTTGTTTTTAGACCTTCTTTGGTAATATCAAATCAACAAATATTTCTGATGAATCTATGACTGCAAGATTTTTATATACTGTCAAAAAAATAAAGAAGACTTAATTATACCTAATTAAGTAGGTTTCTCTTAAAAATCTGAACAGCAAGTCGACACTGTGATGATCTGAACAATTCGATCTGTAGCCGTTTGTCCCTAAATTTAACACACTCAGTTAATGGCTGCCATAATATTTTCCAAAAACTTTTCATTAAAAATAGAACAGCCTTAAAATAACCCACTATAAAGAGAAAAACAATTACATTTTGAGGTCAATGACATTTTATTACATTGGTGTCGATTTCAAAATTTAGTTATTTTTCTCCTTTAATATTTTGAAGGCGGTTCTACTTTTTTATAAAACGTTTTATTGTTCAAACCTATTACGAAAGTTCTTTCACTGTGATCTAAGCTAAAAAACGCCTAACATCACGCAAAAAAAATCGTTTAAACCGGTTCAGTAGTTTTTGAGATATACGTGAACATACATTTACGAAAGTTGGAATATTTGCTAATATTGCTATACCTCTGCACACACTTGATATAAATTCCTTTTTGAAATCGGTTAAAAACTAAAACTTATTGAGCAAAAACCCCGGGCATTTCACGTGCAGTCTTAGACCCCATGTCACCATCGAATGGCTTTTTTTACCCCAATACGGCAAAGTCAAAAGGAAAGGTTACAAATTGACTACATTTATTGTATTTGGAAGTTTCCTTAAACCTTGGACATACCGAATTATCCGGGACACATTTGAAAAATCATCCCGGACGTCTGCGGACGCCCATAGACAGAAACCGATGTTCGAAGAAAAGAGTACGGATGCGACACTAGGTGCGAGGGTCACATGTCTCACAAAATAATATGCATTTTTGTATAGCATATTTCGCACTGTATATAATTGTACATATTCTGATATTCTTGCAGTAATAAAGATCCATTATCTCACATTTTACCATTAATCTAATAAAGAAGAATGAAGTTAGAATCTATATTATTGTTTCACATGAAACGTGAAAACAAGTATTTCATATCAATCTTCGCAGTTAAGCACATAATGTGTAGAAAAAGTATTTTGTTATAAATATATTCATTTATAAACGTTGCACAAATGCAACTTGGTGATAATTAAAAGGCATAGTTTGCACTGCGAGTTATTCTAATATTTTTATAGCATGCTAATAAGAAATAGAAAATCGTACTAGACATTTGTTTTGCATGAAACTATTTCTCTATACGTAAAAGAAAATTTAAGGTTGATTCCCACATTTGTAGAGTTAAAGAAATATTTTTCTCGAAACACCCAACACAATAAACTAAAATTTGTTCGCTAATTAACTCGGCTGTCGAGCTGCTTTTCATATCGGCCTAGTAAAACGACTCATTACGCACTTGGGCTTTGATCTAAAACAAATACAGTCAAACCTGAGTTAGTGAGAACTGGGAAAGCGAGAAAACTCTCTAAGTGAGAGTAATTGCCAGATACCGGTCTTTGATAGCTCCTTAAAATCTTCTATAACTGAAAAATAGAAACCTCTATAAGAGAAACGCGTTTTCACTCATGGACCTCTATAACTGAAACTACTACTTGCCTGTACCTCTATAAGCAATAGTCGAACGTATTAATAATTCCACGAAATTTAAGAATGAGTCATAATAACTGAACTAACTAAAATTGTTTTTGTATAGTTTTTATAAACCTCTTATAAGTGACAAAGATCACGCCTATACGTCTATAAGCTAGAAAGTCGGGTCAGTGAAAAACCTCCGTAAGCGAAAAAGAATATCGCGGTCTCTTGAATTCTTGCTTATCCAGGTTCGACTGTATTTTTATAAGCAATCCTATTGTAATTTTCAAAAGCGACCTGTCATTAATCATTTAATACTATAAGAGGGAATGAGATAGCAAAGCAGCACAAAGCAGACGTACTTTTCATTAACAATCCAAATGAAATGCAAATGGCTACGCACATAGCTGTTATTGCGTGTGTATATAGAAGGTACACCCAAAAAATATGATATATATTCCATGTGTGATAATTTCATTGCTCGTGTGACTGTTAAAACTCGCTTGCGATCGTTTTACAATAATGTCACACTGCGTCATAAAATAATAATTCACGCACTAGATATATAACCTACTATTATGCAACGAATAGTTACGCCATGCAACATATGAACTAATATGGTGCATGTGAATTACGTAATATTATTTGCATTTACCGGCCTCTCGTGTCTGTTATCTCAACTCATTATATGCTCAAGTCTTCTATACTTTTTTGGTGCATAACAATCATTTAAAAGTAAATGTCGCATTAAAACGCAATCATGACACTATAATATTGTGTCGACATTTTTCTGGTTATTTTTACACACGTGTGGGCAAACACGCGTTTATTTTAATGCAATATGTTCCCAGTTGAATAAAACCATTTCTCGCGTAATTACGCAAAGTGAACATCGAAACGTCAAAGACAGACATGGCATTGCGAATCAGGGCTGCCAGATTTCTCTCCTCAGAAATCCGTCGGTAAGGCGAAAAGTGGTGGGGGAAGTGGTCTGAAAAATCCGTTTCCATCCGTTCGCCCGGTTCACCCATTAATGCAATGAGTGTGAGAGAGATAGAGAGTAAAGTGAAGTATGCGGTACCATAAACGACACATCGACGTGTTTCCACCTTCATTATGGCTTTATTATTAACATTATTAAATGAATTTCGTATAAGACGTTGAATTTACTTTTACTTACAAACAGACTTTAAATTGAATAGAAATGATTCATTTTTTCACATCCAATGAATCGATTATTTCGTAGATTTTTCACATTTTTATGAAATAAAAATATTATATTGACTGTTAGAATGTTGCGATAGTAACAAACGCGGCAGTACAATCAGTTAAATCCTCAATGTGTTCCGTAAATCCGTGTAACTCGAAACACTTGACTCCAGTTGTATGAAAAAAACGCATCAGACAAAGATAGCGAGTCGATATTCATCGATATAGGTGTGTGTTTCGCGAACACATTGTTTCATACACTCTCTTATCTTTTTCTACCCAAATAGAGAGAGGAGTAGGACAGAGGTTGTGAAAGAAACGTGCTCAGATATGCTCGAATGTGCTAAAAATACCCGAATGTCCCCAAATTATCGATTATCGAGTGAAGTTTGAATTTATATGTAGTAAAAAAGGTAAAAAATTCGGAAAAGTTAGAAAATCCGTTAAATCCGTTCAGATCATGAAATCCGTTCCATTATCCGTTCAAATTTATTTCTACTCGAAAAATCCGTTTGGAACGGAAAAATCCGTTCATCTGGCAGCCCTGTTGCGAATACGGTTGTCATGTGTCCGGCTTTTTACGGTCGTGTCCGGCTTTTGTTAGGCTTTTGGTCTGTGTGCTCTTAATAATAGACTTTTTGATATTTTTCAAGATTTTCAAATTTTTTAATAAGTAAAGATATTTTGTTTTTATCCAAAAAATCGATATGCATTCACTATTAAATAATAATTAATAAACAACTTTAATACGAAACTAACAAAGATTATATTACCGTCTTTAAAATTATGTACGGCTTTAAAAAGGTATGTTTGGCTTTTAAAAAAGATATGTTCGGCTTTTAGGGCAAAATGTCCGGCTTAATACAGCGCCGAGTCCGGCTTTTGTATTTTAGGACCTGGAAACCCCAATTGCGAATCAAAATTGTGTCGATACGTGTTTTTGTACTCGCGGAAAAAGAATAACAATTGAATGAAACACATTATCCGTGGTTTTTCGCGACGAAAAAGAGTACGGTGTCAAAGACAGACAAACGGACTAAACTATACTACTGACATTGTTTATTGCGCAGCTGAATGTGGACGGGATGAGAAACGCACTGCCTATGCAGTAGGAAAGTACACGGTTTAATATCCTTCATACTGTCACTTCTACTTCCGTAATTACTGATTTTACGCACCTAGGGGCCATTCATTAATTACATAAGAACAATTTTAGTCATTTTTGACCTCTCCTATCCCCATGTAAAGACTCCCTCTCCTCCTTCTTACGTAAGATTTTATCTGGCTTTAGAAAATGATCAATTGCACTAAAACTCCCACAAATATCCATCATTCTATGGCAGAAATCACACATTTCAACTAATATATTACGTAAGATTCGTATGTAAAGATTTTGAGAACCCCCCTACCCCACGGGCACCTTACGTAATTAATGAATGGCCCCCTAAATGTGGCGGATAATGGTTTTTCTTCACTCGTGTTAGTAAACAAAGCAAGCGACGTTGAGCTAAAATTGCATACATGAATTTGTCTACAACTATTTTTGATAAATATTAAATCAAATTAGATTATTCAAGAAAAAAAATGAAATTTATGGCAAACTGCCACCTAAGAACGTTAATTTTACATAATATTTTGGTGTGATTTAATTGCAGGTGACGATAAAACGGTATAAGTAAAACAATGCAAATTAAAATCATTTTTAAATTAAATGACCTTTAGGTACAGCCAAAAATTATGCAAGAATTTTTATCTACTGCACGTATATGAAATTTGAAATTTTAAGCATGCTAGAATTATAAAAATTTGATTAGAATTTTGCATGTCACACTTGTTAAACATTATATTAAAATTTTGTTTACAAATTATTATTGCAACTTTTAGATTATCTTTTCGTTTATTTCTGCGAGTTTTAATTTCTCTCTCTCTCTCCCTCCTTCTCTAGTGAGTTTTAAACAGTCCAATATACAAGTAAATAAAATTGTCGACCAATTTTTTTCAGACCATTTATTGACAAAAAATAATATAAAAATATAAATCAATATAACAAAAGATGACGTTTCGATCCGGATTTGGATCTTCTTCAGAAATATCTGAAAAATTTAAAAATTAATTAGTATTGGTTATTTATTATCTAATAGAATTTTGTTATATTGATTTATATTTTTATATTATTTTTTGTCAATATATGGTTCGAAAAAAATTGGTCGATAATTTTATTTATTTGAAGAGTTCTGCTGTTCAGACGTTAATCAAAGATTTGAGTCCAATATACACTTCAAAACATTTAATTCGTTGATGATAGAGTAAGTACGCTTACCACTTGTTGAAAAACACTGAACGCAGTCATATTTATAATTTAAATTGCATAATTTAATGAAGCTTTTAAAAAGCAATCTTGATTTCGTATGGAATAGTGGATAAAATACACAACACGAATTATAACTAACATTTAGCATGTTTATATGATGCTTTCATCGAATTTTAACAAATTTCTGTTCTTAATTTTGACATACAGTTCATACTTTCAACATCGTGACTCCCACAACCTTTCTCCTTACATTTTTAGGAGGAGTACTAGAATAGTATTCGCATGAAAAATATTTTTCAGTTTTTAACTTGTTTCTAAGGAGGCTCCCACATTTGTGCCAGAACCTATTTTGCGATTTGGTCTCGAGATCTATCTGTCTTGAACATGCATGCAAAATTTGAGTCAAATCGATTCAGCGGTTTGGGCTCCAGATACGATTGCACAGACAGACAGCACTTTTGTCAATTCCATTATTGGAAGCACTTACTGTAAAAGTTAGAAAATTGTAACAGACAGTAAAAACAATAAGGTTCAATTGTTTGGCATATGGAACCCTAATAAAAAGACTATGGATGGTAGAGGGTAAGGAGAACCATCTTATATGGGGGTGGAACTGAAAAAGTGTCCGTCAAATAACAGTTCGAAAAGTGACCAGAATGGCGCTAGTGTAGAAAAAGCGTTTTGTAAACTTAGCAGTTGTAGACGAAATGAAGTGTGCTGAAAGGAAATATTTGATATTTTTGGCGACTAGAGTAGTTAATATATTCACAGTAAATAAAACCTCAATCAATTACGTAGTCAAACATTATTTGGTAAATATAACCTATAAAATCATCAGAGAGAAATTGACACTCTTCCTATGGAGGCGCCATCTCTTTTTAACGGACATTTTTCATACACAGAGATGGTTCTCCTTACCTCTAGCACTATGTTATTACACGACAGCTTGCCCGCTAAGAACATGGTGTGCGCGAACTAGGTACTCATATATTTTCAACCTGTAAGGACTGATCAACTTATGTATTTTCAACTTCACCTACATCCTCACTTCGTGGTAATCATAGACCAATCAGAAAAAAACCTTTATTCATTTAAGGTTAAACGTTGCATATAGTTTCTCATTGGCTGAACAGCGTACGAGAGGAGACATTTTGCGTGAAGAGTAAACACGTGAGTAAATCCGTTCAAAATAGATGGTGTTGAAAATACACGAGTCCAACTGTATTACACTTCGAGTGATTCAGCTATGTAAGTGTAGTGTGAACGTACTAATTCCATAAATATGTAGATTGTGTAGTACGTAGGTACCAACAACATGAAGTAGCAAGCATGTGTGTTTGCATGAGGATAATATAACCGAGGACCGCCCATACGGAACTCCCTTCAGACATGACCAGCTAATGTAGTCATTAAAACGTGAACTCTATCATACTTCATTCCAGCGTTAACAGACGTTTATCTCTGATGACGTGCATTTGGTATTTAACAATATCTACAATACTTAAAAGTCTATACACGACAAGGATGGAGAATCTTATTTATAACTATTAATAAACTAGCTTCTCACTCCGTTTCGCTCGCGCGAATGTCAATTTTGTTTAAAGATTTGCACGCCTTAAAATCGGAAACCATATTAATGTGAGAATAAATGGGTTCTCGAACGATGTTGGTAAAAACTCGTCCAGATATCAATAGATAGTATATTATAGATGCTAAACAGTCTATTAAATATTATTAAGTTCTTTATCAAATGAAATTTTACAAGCACCATTACAAATCGTGTCGGTTACGGTATGTGTTTAGAACTGGGCAGAAGACACTTTCTGTGCCTGTGTTTCAGGCGCCATCTATTTTTGTCTCACTGCAATTAGTTTATAATTCGTATAATGGATCTGAGAAAGACGAATGTAAATTAAAACATGACTGACTTCATGATTTGACAGTTCTTTCGATTAGATATTAAACTGGTGAAGAAATTCAATTACAAACCAATGCAATTTGAATATCCTTTCAAATTGATTGTAAAAATCGCTGCTTTTATTCATGGAAAACGAAACTTATAGAACTTCATTGTTGATCAGAGTCCTACATACGCAAGTGATATTACTTGAGACAACAATAGATTGAAAGCGTCAGGTGATATTAGAATGGAGTCGAACTTCATCATCGTCATACCATAACTTGAGTCAGTTGACCCAGTGGAGACGGTTTGTTCTCGCAACAAAGCGAACCATAAGCAACCAGAAATAAAATATAAATGTTCATAAAGTTGACTTGCTCTAGTCGAAACAATAAATGTATGTTTATGTCAATATTTTGAAGATATAGCAACTAAAAGTTCCGAATTTTTCAGTTGACTTTAAATTTATTCCATCCTTAGGTAATGCCAAGTACTACAAGACCAGACAAACTGAATTGTCGATAGATAATGACTAAAATATTTTTATGTTCAGAATTAAAACGATAAGTCGTTTGAATGAAAAATCACTTTGAATAATAATCTTAAAAAAACAATTTTTGAAAGCAGGTTGTCTAAGTAATATGCTATGCATTATTCTACAAATTAGTTTTTTTTATAGACTCCGATACGTTAAAGGTATGGCACCAGCACTTTGCATTTTAATTTGCAATTCATTAAGTGATAAAAAATAATCACAAAACAGTGAGGTGTTAAACGACACTATATAAATATAACTCGCCAAGATAAATGTACATAAAAAAACTATCTGAATTAATTTGGTAAAAGCAAGTATTGCGTGGAATTTTATGAACTTAAATTATGACCTTGAGTTCATTGAAACAACGCATGCGTTTTAATGGAAATATAATAGTAAAGGTATTGGAATAGAAATCTGAAAATAAAAACGTCTGGCCATCTTCACTATTTTTTGTGTGTATTTGCATCGCAATTTTTTCTAATCATAGTTTACTCTTAAAGTATATAAAAGAAATTTATAAATACTTAATGTAAGTTGTTTCTTTATTTGGAAAATAATCTAAAAGAGGTTCTGATATTATTGAAAAGTATATCTGATCACCTTTCTATGATATCAGAAACACCTCGTACAAATATTGTTATTTTACGTATATTAAAATCAAAATTTAATTAATGCTATCAATACTTTTAAGGTCCATTCCGCAACATTGCATCACTTACAGAAATCTCATCATTACCATCTTCCATTTACGACTGTCTCGTTGTTATTCACATTTTTACGTAGTTTTACGCATAATGTGCGAGTGAAAGAATTATACGAAGAAATTAATATAGATAAATTTCGGGAACTCTGGCAATTGGCGATTATCTAGAATCATTGGGGGAAGCCATGGAATATCCCAAGAAAATTGCTGTTGCATGAATTACTTGTTCCTTGGCAAGAGAAAGTAGGGAAAAAAATCCTCCTCAAAATTTCAAATGTAAATTTTGAATTCATTGCTACGCTACACGCTCAGTCTATTATTTTTTTTATTCCTAGCGTTCCTTATTTGAAAGTCACTTGTGAAGATAAACAATTTTAATCAAAAAGTGTAAATTATTCAAAATGATGATTATTGCACTTCGGCGAGCTATAACTTCACAGCCAAAAAACAAAGTTTTGAAATAATCCTTCGATGTTACGTTATTCCAACATTGAAAAATAAATAAATTAAAGGCAAATACGTTTAATGCAATAGTTTTTCTAGTTAAAATGCCAATTATAACTTTGTTTTCACACTTCCAATTTTAATGTCGACCGTAAAATGAAAATAAAGAACATGAATTATATAATATTATTAATTAAATCGTACTGTGTCTACTTTACATATAGAATAAAAGAACAGTATAAGCTGCAAACGTGAAAATGTTACAATAAAATGTGGAATTTTTTGTGTCCGCATAAAATTTATGAGTTACATTGTGGAATTCTGCAGTAAGCTTTATGGAGCTAGAGGAGACTTATTTTTCTCGGCGACTACAAACCAAAATCAATACATTCAGACTATACAGAGCTCGTGGTGTTGAGAGAAACGAGTCCAGTACGGGTACTACACAGTATTGCCAACTTAGTCAATTTTCAACTAGATGTGAAGTATTTAAAAATTCATCTGCTTGTCAATTAGCGAAAAATATTGGCATCGAAAATGGGACTTGTATTCAATAAACAAAAAGGTTTAGGTATTGAAAGTAATTAATTATTAATTTAATGCAATCTTAATTCCTCACATTAAAGTACTTTAAAAATTGTATAGGTATTAAATTTTTACCATTCCAACCCACAAGTGGGGAATGGTACCTACTAGTTTAGGTCAAAAATCACTTTTCAAAAATTTTACAATATCTTTCCGTTTTGAGGTCCCCCGAATCCAAAAAAACATAGGTATTTTTGAAAAATGTGCGTCTGTTAGTCTGCAAACACGATACAGGTCAAACGGATGAGCGGATTGAAACCAAATATTGGTAGGATGTTTGGTATGTAAATATGAAGGGCCTTATTGTTTTTGGGGAAAATCGGCAAATGAGCAGAAGAGATATATGCTATAACGGTGTTTTTTATATAATAATGGTATATTTTTCATAATGGATTATTATTCTATTTATTTTTTAAAGAAAGTTTCGTTAAAATTTTTTTTCTAAACTATATAGTTTCGGAAACATTTTCAAAATAAAAAAAAATCAGTCGCTCTTTTGTTTTATGGATCTGTCAGAAATAAACTAGTTCGACATGCTTTCAATAATTTTTACATGACGTGGAAATTCTATTTTCTTTATTATAATCAAATTTCAACATTTTTGAAGTTGAAATGGTCCCGTCGCCCAATTGGCTGGAATTTTTTAAACGTAACAAACATACCTATAATTTGTTTAATTAATTTAACACATTATCTAGGGAGCTGATATAAAATTTCTTGGAAGGTGATACATTAATTTTTAAAATTCAGAAATCGTTTTGAGGACAGTCGACTGGAAATTCTAAATAGTAGAGTTTATATATCTAGGGTGGAATGAATTATGTGGAAACGAGCGGTAGCGATTTTTAACAGCCACACGAGTCATAATATTATTCTACCCGAGATATATATGTACTATAATTTTGTGCGCGAGTCCCCTTTAAAATAGCTGGTTTTAACTTAATTTTTAGTATATTTGAGAAAATTTAATAATTCGTTTGTGTGGCATAGATGACTTCTAAATATATAGAATTAGACATATTTTTTGTGCGACCTTCCAATCTCTTATTCCTAGTACATAATTCAAAATTTTATTTTTTCTTTACAATTTAAACCAGTCATGAAATACATTTTCAGGTAACATTTCTCGCAAATTCGCGTTCTTTCATGGGCAAATGTTCACCGGCTTTGGTAAAAGCAGACGATTAAATCTTTCAAAGTTGGCAACACTGGTATTATGAACGCAGTCAACTGGCCCGGGAACAACCAAGAAAAGCTTTCTACCAACTCGTATATAAAACCATTTCCGTATAAATATAAAACCTCACCCCTTCTCTTCCACGTCCATCGTTTCTCCTCCAACCCTTTCATTCAGTCAATGCCTCCTTCATTCTGCGTTTATAATACGTTCTAATATTGCACCATAATTTTTATTATCCTCTTTTTAATTTTAACGATATTACACGAAAACACAGATTAGTAAAAACTGCAATTTGTTTCACTAGTTTATTTTATTGTCAAATAAATCGTTCGTGTTGCAGTCGAGAGATTAACATTTCCCCATCTCAAGTACCAAAATGAGATCAAGATTAAATTGTCCAAATCTCGTCGAGATGGGAAATGACATTCGAATAAAAGATTTCGAAAATGCCTTATTGAATTCGAACAAAAATATCAAGTGGAATATCAAAATGATCGTCAATAGGACTGCATGGTAATTGTTATGTGTTGAATTCTGAACACAATCATTACTTCATTCTGACTTCAAATAAGCTCAAAAATACATTTTCGAAAGATTTATGTAAGCCCAGTCAGCAGTCTGCTAAAAAACGTTTCTGTTCGTGACTGAACCGTAAAGTCACATCTCATCGTATACTTTTACTATATACCCAGCATAGGAATACAATTGCAATCGAACCATTAAAGTGCAAACATATCTTCTGTCTTTTTTTAAGTCGTTAGAGCGTTGATTTTGATTGGCTAACGCCATAGATAAAGACATAAGACTTTTGGTAAAGAGAGATATACTCAATGCTAATATATTATATAATATGTATTGTCGGAATAATCAAGGAATTACTTCGACAAAAGAGACGCAGATATATTTTCAATACGATTTGTTGGCTTCGGTCACCACACTTTGAGTAAATAACCAAAGCTTCATATAGTAATGCATCTCATACGTGTAGAGGACGTGCGTATTGTAGCAATCTATCTAAGACTGTAACTATTTCATCTATGTATCAATGGGAACGAACACTCAATGCAATTGTGACGTCACACGTTGTTTGTGGTCGCGTGAATTTCTTTAATGTCCATTAACATTTTGATAATTTATTGCTTACACCGATGAGATGTTAGGGTTTTTTTCAAAATGCTATAAAAATACATTCACGTGCCTACTTATTAATATTTTTACAACACCTTTTGACATCAAAACAAAACAATTTAGACGCCAATGCCCTCAGCTCTCAAGCGTCTATAATAATCTACGTCTCTCTTTCTTTCTCCAAACATATGTAGAAGATTATTACACACACAATCATGTTTCGCGATTTGTTTGGAACGGATTGTACAAACATTTTTTTTGATGATTTTACTATGGCGTACTTATAGATAATATTAATAGACTATTCTTAAGTAGACGATACTTAAGATTGATTTATTTCATCTACTACAATGTCTGTAATTGTAACAAATTATTTATCACTAAGTTTATTGACCTAGCCTGATTCCACGAATTGTTCAGCGTCAAATTCAAATGTCAATTAAACAAAAACACATTCCAACGGTTGCATTTAGATAATATGGAATAAGAAAAACAGCTGTCTTTATCGCAATGTTGACCACGAACTTGATTTTAAAACGTTTCAAAATAATTATGCGTCTGACCTTATTTTAGTTTTTATAATTGTCAATCTCAATGGCATCACGAATCTACTTAAGAAAATAATAGAAAATTGATGGCTTTCTAAAAATCTATTTAGTTTTAATTTTTATCAGACCATTTGATGGAAATGGTAAAACGTACCGACGCATTGCATCCGAAAGGTTTCAAGTATCCGAATTCAGCCATTTTAAATGAGCTTTTTCGATCTGTTAAGTTTAAGCCTATAAGATCTAGCGCTGACAGATTTAGTCGGCCAAATATTTGGTTGCACGAGTGACCTAAAAAGTAGCCCGTTGATGTTTGTAAATAAATAGAAATTTATTTCTTGTATCAAACTATGCTATCAAATGATTAGGTATACAACCTAACGGGAGCAGAAGAAATCTACTTTTGAATATATATTATGAAATTTAATTTCTAAATTGTATATTTATATTCAACGCATGAGATTTAAAGATAAAATAAAGAAGTATATTCCAAAAAACACGAGTTAACATTTTTATATATTTATACCATATCAAATGAGGAATCAACTTACAGAGAACAAGCTGTTCTGTCTATATATTTTAAATTTTTTTATTCACTATAGGGACACTTTCTAAATACCCTTAAAAATCAAAACCAAGCATTTTTAGAAGATATGAAGAAGTTTAAGCTAAAAAATAAATCTATCCAGAAATCTGTTATATTTTATTTTTTAAAGTTTTTCATACCTGCAGTGTCCACTTTGGATTTTTTCCTTGAAACTACACTTTCTAAACACCCTTCCACCCTTAAAAAAATCAATACAGTACTCATTTTTTACAGGACAATAAAAATGAACATAAAACATTTTTTAAGGTAAAAACTTTCTACTTTCACACAATTTCGCACAGAAAATACTTTTTTTAACGCACGGATACGAGAATTGAACCGTTTTAGTCAAGATTTTAAATTGGACTAGATAAAAAGTGGTTGGTTTTGCTATGTGCGACTTGTGTTATATAAAAGTTGTTGGCTGCAACAGGGGTACACCATTATACCCGTTAACGTTACGGGTTCCATGGTCATTATTTTAATGTTTATACGCTATACCTCTATAAACGTGTCGTGCTATGCATTGTGTATAATACTGTGCTTCACAAAGGATGGATTAATAATGTTCTATCTGAATTGTGCATTTATTCAACTGTACTGCAATATGTCCTATAATGCTGCCGCTGAGATGAGAAATATCGAGGAACACGAGATAAATTGCTCTCATCTCGAATTTTGGGTCGAGATCGAGAATTAATTGCCGAAATACGATCGCTATCGATAATTGTAAAATTTCTCGAGAATGGACAATGGGCATGCGCAGTCGATTTTATTCGCAAACCGAAATATACGCTCATTAAAAAATTACTCTGCAGGTAAGAAATTAGTATTTAAAAATATTAAGAATAAATTATGAGTTAATTGATGTGAAATGAAAATTTTTTTAAGCGACTTTTTGACTGACTACAAAAAAGAGGTTATCAATTCGACATGTATATAAGTGTAATTTTTTAAATGTTTGTTTAGCTATAATATCTTGAAGGGTTAACCGATTTGAAAAATTTTGAGCCATTTTGTGTAAATAGTTTTTTTTTTAATGAAATCGGTTCAGTCGTTTTCTTGAGTTACCTATATATTATGTACAAAGTGAAAATCAATAATTATTATCAAAATAATTTAAATATTTGTCCATAACTTTAAACAGTACTTATTTCTTAGAGACATTTATTTAAAATTAAACTAAGCAGTTAATTACGAAAATATAGCATACCTACACTTACAAATTTTGATTTTATTATTACTTAACTGCAAAATATATATTTAATAAAACCATTACAATCCATTTAAGATTGAAAAAGATTTTAATTCTACCCAAAGCAGTTTTAATATTTTAATTAAAAATTTGCCAATACAGTGGAATTAAACAAGCTCTAGTTATACAATTTTCGATTATTTATGTGACAAATTTAGTTGATACTTTAGGTTATCAGAGTATAAAATTTTCTCACACTTGATTCGACCCCACACTTAAAAATTATCTATAAATTAAATAAAATCACAAAATAAACATACATTTAATGCTAATCGCTTATTTAGTATTTGAACAGTTAGTTGGCTCTAAATTAAAAATGTCAAAATATTAATTAAGATGTATTAAATGCCAAACTACTAGAAATACCTGTTTATTTTTAAATTATTACGAATGAAGATTCGCAGTGACCAGAATTTGGGTTGATCAAATAATATAAATAACTGTTCACGACTATTTTAAACAAGATTGGCGGAATCATCGTACAAAAAGTTTTGTGGATATAATATACATACTTTATTCTAGTCTTCACTCACGTTAATGTTGATTTTGACAGAAACTGATATTTTGCACACAACAATCTTAAAACAAATTGACTATTATTTTAGACAATGACTGATAAGTGTCACTAATGACTTATGACTTAATCGTTTCAGTACGGAATCAGAACCTAAGGTCAAAAATATACAAATAGAGAGCTAATATTATGAAACAACCATTGTTGACGTAAGAATGCATATTTGGGAAAAATATTATTAAAAAAATGTCATTGTCGGGGCTCAAACCAGAATCTTCCCCTATCGAGGTGATTCATTATATAACAGCAAACTATGTGGAGCTATTTGTTTGTTGCGTATGTTATCGCGTTTCGTATTGAGTTAATGTCGGTTTTTGGCAGAAACATCATAGCCCGAATGTAGCAAAAACAAATTTCCTGCCTTCTATAAGTTTAGGCAAAATCATAGTTAACCAACTGTCATCAACATCAGCACCGTTTTCGAGTGACAGTACAAACAGACAATAATTCTGGCTATCATATATAAAATACTCCCTAATCTCTTCCGATACTATGTCCCTATTAGTTATTGTTTCCCGACCGCTTGTTTTTTATTGTTACCTTTCGGTATAATTATAAAATTTGACTAAATTCACATGCGCTTTTGAAGTATCGTGTTTGATTAATATTTCCTGACAAAAATAATTGCATGATAGAGTTCTCATCCCTATGTCACCGATACACCGGGTAGGTATTCTAAAATAAGAAACCAAGGGACCCCTATTAGTTCTTAGCTTGATTCGAAGAAAAACGCTTTCGAGTTGACCTGCCTGAATCGTAGAATGTGATTATTTCAGATTGCATTTATTATACCAAGATATTCAGCAGGGGTGTCAATTTTACTAAGGTCGAATTTTCCAGCTAAGATCATCCGCAATCAAAATTTTCTATAAAAACAAATGCATTTATTTACTTTAATCAAAATATCTAAGCAAAATATTTGTAGCGTTATTTTTATTGATCGAGGAATGTTTTTGGAAATTTAAATATTTTAGTTGATATTGAATATTTACAAATGTAGATTTGTAGATCTACTAATAGATTGTAATCGGCGTATAATTGACACCCCTGGGTCCTGTTATATAGTGTATTTTAAACTACACCAAAGCGTATTTTATTATGAAATTTATATGAAATTATTAAAAAATAATATTAAAATTATTTTTAAAATAACAGTCTTTACAAAAGTTTCTATAATTTATTTAAGTCATTATTTTACTAAAATTTGTTTAAAAACTTACATCTTAATTGGATCTAGTAATTTATGGACATGGCGACGACTTACCTGAAAATGAAAAAAGAAAATAATTAGATATTAAATAAAGCACACTGTAAATATTTATTTAAACAAATTGCAATAAAATTACGAAAAATGTACGAAAATAATTTCCTTAAATTTATTAATAAATGATTTACATAAACACAATTGAAAACAATATTTATGTGAAAAAGCAGAGCTCGGTTTAGTTTCCAACAATTAATAAAACACAAAAAAAAATATTTTGGGATTGATTCGGGAAGTGTCCGTTTATTTGTGGGTACGCGTTGTGATTTAGCTAATTACAATTTTCAAAAGATCTATTAAAATATTTTTCATTTTTACAATTTGTATTAGGTAAATTAAGTATCTGAAAAAGATCACCGAACGTTACAACACGCCATGTATTTAAAAAATTGGTTGTTTGTAAAGTCGGTTTACGGACGATAGTTTTACGTGATAACGTATTCCGTAATACATAACCTAAATTTATATAATAATTATAATAATTCGAATCTATGATATTGCATCTTTCGCTTCAAATTTAGGTTAATTTTATTTATTAAAATTACTCACCACCTATAATATAATTGTTTTTTTTAACTTTCTTTCTTTCGTATTTATTTGAAGTCTCAAAGATTAGCTGTCATAATATTTTGAAAACAATTGTTTCACTGTTTATATAAAATTCCAAAACCTACTTACAATATTTAAGTATTTTTATACGTCAAAAATTGATTTTTATAATGATAAAATTTGTATGAAAACGATTTTTTCGAGAGATGAGACCTAGCTAAAACGATTTTTTGCCCCCCAAAATCCCTTTTCAGTAAATTTCATCCAAATCGTTAGGGCCGTTTTCGAGAAAAGCACGCACAGGGTCAGGCGGAACGTTAGGAACGTTACACTTTTTCGTGCATGCAGCCGGTGTTTTATCAATTTACAAGATTGGTGATTCATCAATTTATAAGACGTTATCACGTCAAAAACATGTTATAAATAAAATTATTTCCAGTATTTTATGTCCTAAATTTAATCGTAAATACACACATTACCCTCAGCAAAATAGTATTGCCTAAATGCATATAGAAATCAGTAATTTTGTATAAATTGCATTTTAAATTGTTAATATCATACAATTTGTGCATATTAAGTTATGAAAAACAGTAATGAAGGAGAAATTTTGTGACTATAATAAATTTTTGATCTCATATTAAATTATACACAGTCAACATTAATTTGAAAAATAAGCTTAAAATAAAAACATTTATATGCAAATAATATAAACAAATTATAATATTGATACAATATTATACTAACCCACGCAAAACCTGGATGTTGTACAGTGCAAGACCAATAATTGAACAGTTATTATTAAAATAAGTTTAATGAAGTTCAGTATTGCTGTATGTCCTAAAATGGGCAATTAATTTATACAAACTAGCCTAGTTTGTTTAACTAGGTTGCCGCATATAATATATTTATATACGAGTAATTTTGTGCAAGTTGAATCAATTATAAAACGATTTTGTGTTGTAATAACAATATTATCGCACAAAAATAAAAAACGCACTATATATACCTATCCCATTTAATTTCTTTTGCGTATATATAGGTAGCCCTTAAAACGGGTTCTCTTTCGTCCACTTTCGGGTTGTTATTAGTGTGTTTGAAAAATGTGTGTTTAAAAAAATAGTGTGTTTGAAAAATTGAAATCTAACCCTATCGTAAAGATTAAACTGTGCTAAAAAATATTAACAAAATCGACCCGACAGGACTGGACTTATAAATTTTATGAAAACACCAGTTTGTGAATACGATTTTTTCTAAATGGTGAATTAAATTAATAAAAAATATTACAATTATGAAAAAAAATATTTTAAGCGATGCAATAAGTGCATTAAATACACTATATTGTATAGGCAGGGTTTGGCACTGCAATCCGAGTTTTTTATTTTAATTGCCAATTTAGTTAATTAAATGATGGGATTAAATACTGGGATTTGAACTGTACAAGTTGGATAGAAAGTGAACTTGAATACAAGACACCTAATATAAATATAAATCACATATACACGGTAATTTCATGAAGGCTCATTTATAATAAAACATGCATAAAGTACGTTATGGGGTAAGCAACAATGTGTAGCACACACTGGAGATCTCGCATGGTAGAGTAGGCGTCAGTTAATAACGTAACGTTTTTCAAAATCGGTTCAATCGTTTGGGCTGAACGTATTGTACAAAAAAGTGATCTGACGCATAGACTCAATTTTTAACACATTAAGAAGCAAAAAGAAACTCTATACAAAAGGTAAAATGCTCAAGTATACAATTAGTTCCTTATAAACACCTATAAATTAAGGTAGTATCTACCTGTATAAATGTTATTATTTACAAATTTCAATATAAATAAAAAATTGAAAAATATGAAAATGAGAAGAAATCCTTTTCAAAAACTTTTTTCAATTTATATATTAAGCGTTTCATATATTAGCCCATCTTCAGAATTAGTTTTTTTTTTTAAATCATTAATATGTCATTAAAAAATCATTTAATATGTCCGAAAGTGCATAAATTGAAAATTTGTCCCGCTTTCAGCGCCTTATTTCCGATTTTTTTTGCACCGTTTTTTCGTCGAATTACGTGGCAAAATTAGTCTCCCCGAAAAGCGTTTTTATTTTAACGCGATAATATATAGCCTGGGTCCATTCTAAATATTGGTGACAACAAATTTTGAAATCGGATGAGTAGTTTCGGAAATTACCTCCTACATCCAAACTTTGCCTCTTTGTAATATTAGTACCTATAGATTGATTATATTTACGGATAAAAACAAACCGCGTTTTCTTGTGACGGCTATTCCGTATCTCCAGCGCACATACAACGCACAGCTCTGCATGACAGCTTGCAATATTTCACTCATATTCTGAAGGCTGAAACACGACTTTGTTCAATTAAAAAATGCTGCTTGTGAAATACCAAACTTCTCTCGTTTTGTGTGTTGGTGCGTGTTCTTCCAGTAAAATTTATTATACTTCAAATGATTTATTTTAACTCACATTTTTTTAAAATATATCTGACATTAACAAAAAAAATATTTGCATTCTCACTGGTATACTCAGTATTCAAAATAAGTTCAAAATTAAAATTGATAATGAAATGTATTTGGAAAGAATTCCATGGCATAAGCAATACTGAACTTTTTAAACTTGCATTTAATACTGACGTTTCGATACGTTTTGTATCATCATCAGAGTTTTCAAATGCTATCACATGTTATTAGTATTTTGTTTTTGATGGATTGTGAACATAGTGTCACTCTACTTGCTAATTGTTATTGTTACTTTTTATATTTTTAATAGTAGGTACTGGTTAATGTTAGTTTTTTAAAATTGTTAGTTTCTTTTGAATGTAAAATTATTGTCACAAAAATAAAACAAATGAAGTACCTAACCTTTCTGATATTGTGCTGTGGATATTACTGTTAAATTGTTATAATATATGTTCTGGTTTTTATTATGTTATATTTTTATCCGATCGGATATGGAAATATCGCGACGAAAGTAGTGGTGATAAGGAGAAAGGAATACAACGGCGGTACTAGTATAGAGAAATTAGTTAGCTCGCTAACAGATGGCAGTAAAAAATAAACGAATAGACTTTTCCTGTGTTTCTATATGGACAAGTTTGCATTGTTTTCAATGCATGTGAAAGAGAGAGAATGCGAAAGTGGTAAAGTTTCACTTCTAACGTGTTTAATCACACACTATCTCTTTTTCTAAAACAACTTTTTCACTTGAAAATTAACAGTGTTTTAAAATACACTCAAATTTGGGTTTCTAAACGAAAATGCCTAATTGATTTTTTTATAAATAAATACATTTTATAAATCTGATATGGGCACAAATCTAATAAAAAAATGTTTTTACTTTTCTTGTAAATATTAAAAAAATATCTTTTTGAAATCGAATTCTCAGAACTTAACACGAAATCTAAAATGATAACGTAAACAACACGATATCATTCACTCAACTTGGAAAGCCGTATGAAATGAAGATCTAACAAAGATGGAATAATTACTGTGCTCATATGTTAAAATGAGATGACATAGGTATACTTGGAATGTATTGTTTGCAATAGAAAGAACTGTATGATAACGAACACGCTCAGGCATATACTGCATTTTTCTTTTTTTATAAAATATGTAGCGACTCTATTTTTTATTAAAAACTATCTAATTACTAGTACTTTCGCATAATAATTAAAAAATGCTCATTTGATTACATCAACTCTTTCTTAGATGACACGAAAGACATACAAATAAAACAATGTACCTTTTACCACTATACCGACCCCAAAATACTAAAAAAAAACAGGAAACTAAATTGATTAAATTTAGTTTGACTTTGGTTCAATAAAATGCGGTTTGAATTTGGTAATATAACCAGAATTTAAAAAAAAGAAATGCCCTTTAATGTTTGCAGAAAAATAAAAAAACAAAACTAAGCTGCTTTTCAGGTTCATAATTTCCCTAAAATATTAAAATCCAAAGTTAAGTATAGATGTTAATAGAATATTACAAAAAAATAAATAATAATTCAAATAGAAGGTATTATCGCTGCAATATAAACTGCGAGTATAAAAATCTTTTAATCTAAATTGTGAAATAAAGAAAATTCGTTGAAATCGTTAATTTTTTCATCAAAAATCAAATCCAATTATTTTTGAAGTCTTTTTTGAAACGTTTATTATTGTCATAGCAATCTGACCAATCCAATATGCGTTATACGTTCGGACTTTCTGACTGGTATGTTTAAAGGACAGACTCGAGCTTTATCCAAACCGGTTGTCGCTTCCAAACCCCGCCCGCGACGATCTTCTCGTGCGGCGTCAACGCAGCGGCCATATTGGACATGTCTACTGTGCTGCTATCTTTGTGTTGTGATTCTTTGCAGTGCTCTTTTAAACAATATTTTCTATTGTTTTTATTTATTTAATGTTGTTGCAACCAAAGTTAATTATCATAACATAATTAATTAATAACAGTACAGTGTTTAAAATCTATTTAAAATCCAGGATGTAAAGAAATACGTGTGATTGGACGAGAGAATGCGCAGTTCAGAACATGGCTACCATGTCTTACTCTGCAATGGACTTCAATGATACACTAATTTTTGTTATTTTAAAGCAGTTTTTGCAGTATTTATTTGAGTAAATTGATTTTAAAAATAACGTTAATAAATATTTTAAACTAGTAAGCTTTAAAATATCGTTTTTAAAAAAGATTAGATAGGTACAACAGAAGAACAATATAACGTTTATTAATTTTTAATTCCTAAGTTAAATTAAACTGTTTAACTGGCTAAATAAAATTGATATTTATATCAAATTTATGTAGTAAAATATTTCAGAGCATCATTGACCGCAAAAAAAATAATTAAAAGCGACAGTGGTATATATAGGTATCAGTGTAAATAATTTACATATAGGAAGCTGGGAAGCTATTTACTTAAATTAAAAAAAAAAAACAAAATTAGCTGAATTAAACAAAACTGTAAAATTAAAAATAAAATCAAGCATCATTGACCGCAAAAAAAAAATTAAAAGCAGCAGTGCTATACATATCAGTGTAAATAATTTATAGGTACTTAGTATAGGAAGCTGGAAAGCTATTTACTTAAATTAAAAAAAAAAAACAAAATCCTGAATTAAACAAAACCGTAAAATTAAAAATAAAATCAATGTTAAGTTGAAAATAGTTAAATATTTAAACGTTATTTTACCACTTAATTTCCCACAAATTTTTCAAAAACTGTATACCTTAGTTAATACCTACATCTAATATTTGTCGGAGATATTACGTGAAAATTAGTTGGTACATTTACAGCAAATATTTTCCGCAGATGATATAAAAAAATCGATAAAATAAGTCACGCACATGAAACATCTCTGTTTAAAAAGAGTGAGAAACAAACAATAAAATTTTATTGCCAATGAAAATCAAATTAAATTACGGAAAATTGTTATGTACTACCTGAAAATTAAAACTACTGTTTCTGCTCATGATATAAAAAAAATGTACTGAAATAAATTGTCAATTGAGCATTGGTAGATATTTTAAAAGTTTTCATTCTTCATCTATCTAATTCATACAGTTTTCTGACAATAATGTTTTAGTGATGACATTTTAGAGTAAACGGCTTTTAGGTTGTTTTGTTTTTTAGTCATTCGAGGCGCGAAAACGTTGCAATAGTAGGTACCTATATATGCTGAATAAAATTAATATCCAATAAAATGTTTAAACTTACGATAACACAAAATAAAAATCCCTGTAGAACTGAAAAGATCCATAAATTTCTAAATTTAGACAGCCTTATTTTTAAAATACAATGAAAGACCGAAACTGCTTCAGAACTTCGCCTATTGAATTTTTTTTAGTGACATATTATGTAGTTAAAAATTAATGAACGTTTTATAATTTCTATTTTTGGGTACAATTTAGCCTGCAGTTAATTAAAATGAAATATGTACCATGATTCACATAAATTCATAATTTGTTTTGCTATTAGGTACATACTTTGCCAACTGTAACACAAAAATATGTCCTATTTTATCCAAATATTACTCAAATTTTAACGTGAAAAATGTTTAATGTCTGAATTAAAACTCAAAATAATTTGTGAATGATTATTAAAATAAAAACGTTTAGAAAAAAAATAGTAGCATTTTTTTAAATAGGTAATTATAGCAATTGAATAATATTTTCATCTCAATATTTATAGTAGGTTGAAAGTAGGTATAGCTAATATGATAGTGTAATTAGGTCGATCAAAATTTTGAGTTAACCGCAAAGAAACAAACTAATAAATCAGGAGAGTAATAAAAAAGCAAATATTCTGAAAGTGGCCGTATCAGTCGAAATTTCCATAAAAACTTACGTTAATGAGGCTCAAAAAATTTAAAAACTATTAATAATATGACTGTTTCCTATTAGAAACCCATGCATCAGCCACAATGGCGTTTCTTTTCAATACGTTAAGTTTTTACAGAGATGCAAATTTTTATATCTACTACGTCATCAGAGTCAAAGCGCATTCGCTGCACACATTTATAATATTATACTCTATATAACCAGGCCGTCTTTATTCTTTGCACACTGATCTCGCACGGTAAGATATTAAATGTTTGGGTTACAGTTATGGGCCGTGATGTTCGGCGTTAATTACGTCACTGCTCTCTAAAGGAAATGTATTCAGTAAACTTCAAAAAATGTAATCGTGATTCCGTTCTAAATGCTAGATAAAAGAATCCAAAGACATTATTTCAATGATGTAATGAAAAATAAATTTTTGAGTATAGGCTCATTATTGCAAACTTATTTTAACATTATAAAAATTGCTCGGTTGCATGAAAGCATTGTCTGGAAATCCGATTTAATAATGACTTTAGATTGTGACGACACATATTTCTCCATAAGAAAAGCATTGTCGATCCTGCTCGAAAAATAATTGATTTATTGAAACAATTTTTTTAAAACTGTGTATATAAGTATATCTATTTAACATACTTAGTTTTTTTGTACAATTTTCACTTCAAAATAACATTTTTCTTGATCAAAATTTAGCTTAAAAAGCGATCTTTTTCAATGTAGGTTATTTTTTTTTTGCGTGAGTACAATCTAATGTTCTCAATGACAGCGAATTCGATAATAACGCTAGACTGTTCATAAATGCATAAAAACTGCAATAATATGGTTACAGTCTATAAGGTCAAGAGGTTGCAGTATTCCCGTCAATCGAAAAAAAGACTATTGTCAAACTGTACCTACAAGTGAACCATATTTTAAATTTAGGATTTCAAAAAAAAAGGATATAGGAAATTCAGGAAGGCTTGTTTTAAAGTACGGGATGTATGTGGAAATATAGAGTACATAATAATATTATACAGATATAAATATTTCAACTAAAACAACCAGAAGCAATGTTTGCACGTAGGAAATTGTAAACAAGTATCATGTAAAAATGGTGACACATTTATGATCTCGGAACGTACGCACAAACGATATTCTCAACGACACGCGTTCAACCAATATTTGGAATGGGACCACAGTCAACTACGCCAAAACAATATCTTATACATTTTTCAAATTACCTGGAACTGTCTGTACCATAATTTATTAATGATTTATAAATTTATTTAATTATATAAAATAGAACTATCTACATATCTAGTCATAATATCCATAATATCTAACAATTATTATTAAATCACATATGTTGTCTATTTGACCATTTCTGATGACAGTAAAAATTTTCAAGCGGCTATACATTTCCGATGATAATAGGAACTCTGTCGAAACGTTAGATCAGGAGTCGCCAAATTTTTTTGATTATCAACCCCTATATAATTTTTCGAAAGTGCGTAGTGTCAAATGGCCATCAGTGAGAAAACCCTCTTAAATAAAGTTGCACATGTCTCGTATCTTCACAGTATTTTTGTAGACTGCGAAGGAAAGAGATAGTTTCGTCACAAATTTAACAGACTCCTAAAACAAGTTGGTGATAAATTTATGCTATCCACTGAAAATACGATGTACATATTTTCATCAATAGCCTTTTTATAAACAAGCTATATTTTTTATACCTACACAATATTATGTACAAACGTATACGTATATACTTATACATATAGGTATAAAAAGTAAGGAATAAAAACAAGGGTAATTATTATTATTATGAAACAAAACATATACAATTAATTAATTTAAAAATTTGAACAACCGGAAAAAATAGAGGGAAGTCAAGTTAATCGTCAGAAATAATTTGCTGGCGCCGCTTCGTGGACGGTTCTATGCTCCGCTTCGGGGTGACAGGAAATAATTATTTTTAATGAAAATTTTATTAATTGTATAAAAATCTACAAGAATATTAACATTTTTATATTAAGTAAACTTAAAAAACTGAGCTAATCGAATTTTAAAAAATATATAACATGTAATAATAAGTAATTCAAGTTTATACAAATCCTTAGCTACCGGTTATAATATATTGTGGATTATAAACGATTCACAGCTAAGATCATTAGTGTGTAATTACGTCAAACTAAAATAAAATATCCATAAAATTCGAACCTAACACAATTTGCCCAAAAAAAACAGCACGCTAACCGTTACATTAAGCTGTCCTCTAATTGGAATATTGTTTGAGGATATAAGTTCTAAATAAATTTTAAATAAGCTTTAATTCATTAAAAAAACAATGCATTAATATTTACTTAAGTTTTTTTAGGATTAATAGAATACACATAAATTAACTAAGTGGTTGGTTCTAGACCAGGGGCGGGCAAATCTTTTGATCGCCGGGCCACATAGCTGATGAAAATTTTGACCGCGGGCGAAAAATTTGCAGAGCAAAACAAAAAGGTCCTCACATTCTCTTTACCCATTTGAAGAGCAAAAAAAAATAGCTCCTTAGGTTCTTTTTTTGTCTGTTCTGGCCCTTGCTATTTCTTTACTATTTTTCTAAAATTTATAAAATGCTTCGCGGGCCGGACGAATAATTGTGCTACGGGCCGCCATTTGCCCAAGCCTGTTCTAGACAATCTAAGAATTTTTGATATTTTTAGATTTTAGAATCAAAGATCTACCCTAGCATTGGATTTGGATTCTGTTCCGCCTGCTGATTATATTATTAGGGCTACATTTTTTTTAACACAAAAGAATAAATAACTTCGCGGTAAAAAGTAAAAATAGTTGGCAAAACCAAAAGTGCACATCCCGCAAGTTTTCCACTGTATGATAAAAAAATAACAATTAAAAAATATTTTTAATAAATTTAACAAGATTTAAAAATTTAAAGAAATAAATAATTAAAAATTGAAAAAATATTTTTTTTTAAGTTTGCAAAAATAAAAAAAATTAAGAACTATACATAATATAATATATAATTAATATCAAGTGGAATAAAATAAAACAAAATAAAAAGAAAAAAAAAAGAAAAAATCAATGATATCGTAAGGATTCGAACCCAGGACCTTGCCCTTGGGGATCCAACGGCATAACCATTGCGCCACGGCTGCCTAATACGTGTAGAGGTGTTATCACGGTATACAAGTGTAGCACTTGTTTTATGGATTACACTATATTTGCACAGCAATTATTATATTGTTTTTAAACTATTAGCTGTCAAAAATAATAAAAAATAAAACTGTTTAAAAAAATTAAACTACTGAACACATTTTAGTGAATTTAAATAGGGTTCTGGTCTGATAGTAAACAAAGTGAATAAAATATAACCCAAGGCAATCCGACCAAAATTGCGATCTGTAGAGTCGTGACGTACGTACATACGTACGTACATACGTACAGACCAACCGACAACTGCTGTTTGTGATTTTCAATTACAATTTTAATAGTATTTATGAACTCAAATTGATTTAAAAATGGTTCTATTTTATAGATTAGAATCTCCTCTTTTCAAAAAGCTTCAATTTGAATGGATTTCGTGTGAAATTAACTTAGATATAACTTCTTATATGAACGAAAGTCAGCTCTGACGCACAAAGCGATAATAAAGCACATACCGCTAGTTTAGCGGTATGTGCAATTAAAAATATTCAAACATCATATCCGCTCCTGATGTATCTCTAGAAATATAGCTGTCAACGGATGTCACAAAAAAAGTGCGCTTCAAAGAATATACCCCTAATTTATAACTGTACTTAAAAATAGAAAGTTTTTTAACTGTATTGTATGGTTTTAAAAGGTTTCTTTTTTTAACGTCTAACATTAGAAAGCAGAGCGACAGGATTAGAAGAATTTGCCGAATTATGGTTCATGTGAAGTTGTACCGTTATTAGAAAGTTTTTTTTTTTTATTTTTTTTAACAATAAGTGTAGTACCTTATATTTTGTTTCCTTCTATGACACACCAAAATATTTGATGAATACTAATTTTTATGTCAGCATGTACTTTCTATTTTTTAAGCATTCTCAGTTCTCAAAGCAACGGGTTTTCAGTTATAGTTAGAAATACGGTCCACGCGGCAGCGCGACGTGCACGCATTTATTAAAAGTTCTATGGAGGAATATAATTTTAAAATGTATATTTAAAGTGTTTATTAAATTGAATTATTAGTTCCATATTATAAATTTATTTTCAAATCCAAAAAATGAACGGTAAATTTTTTTAAATAGTACCTAAACAGAAGAAAAAAAATAATATTTAATTAATGTTAACAAAGTGAAAATAAAAATTACAATAATCTCAAATTTAATAATTTTACAGTAATATCAACAAACCACGGTACTGAATTATTGACTGTTTAGTTTTGTATTAATTAAAAATATATATTTTATATATAGTGTAATATTAAGACGTGACGCCTTGAATTTTCAACTTTACTGTATTTTTAAAATCATCATTGATTAAAAAGTGAACATTTTTTAATTATTTAAATTAAAAAAAGGGAACGCGTAACCTTTACGCGCGGTTATGAAGTAAAACATGTAAACAATACATATGTTGTCAGTGGCTATGAGTATATAGATTTACTTCGGTTATTTTGACTGAAAAATACTATTCGAAGCTTACACTACATTACTTAGCTTACAGGCTTGCCCTATTAGAGAAATTTACAAAACACGCCTAAAGTAGTTCAAAAAAATATTTATTAAAATAATTACGCATTATTTGCAAAGCAGTTCTTAAATTGCTATTGGCAAAAATTATTTTCTAATCTTTCTCGTAAAAAAAGAGATTGATAGTGATGGAAATTTGACGTGAACACAACACGGAGAATTATTTTCTAATATCTTGAAAACTATTTTCGAAAAAAATAAAAATTACACTCGTGACAAATTGAAAAAATAAAGTATAAGATATCAAATTCTATATATATCGCAATCATACTTTAAATATACTACGTGCCGGAGAAATATTTTTCGAGAAAAATTTTTAAGACAAATTTTATTATTGCATTTGAAGAAAATAAAATATTTTCTCTAATATCAAAAGGAGTTTAGGCCATAAATTTGTAGCGTTCACAATGTGTTATATTGGCCGTCTCCAGATACATAGTAATGGCGGTGTGTGAGTCAAGCGACGGCGCAGTACGCTCTACGATACTGGTTTAGTCGCCGGTCGTTGCTTCTCGGTTGATTCGATAGAGTTGGAGCGTACCTTGAATACAGTGCAGCACCCAACTCACGGGCTAGCTCCACCCTGCCTCTATACACCAGTCGTTGACCATTTGCATTATTCTGTTTATTTTCGAACTCATAAAATAAGCGCTAACTTTTTAATCCTTGTTTCGAAAATTCGCTTGCTGTATTATACCACTCCAACCCACAAGTGGGGAACGGTATATATACCTACTAGTTTACGTCAAAAATCACTTTTCAAAAATTTTACAGTATCTCATCGTTTTGAGGTCCCCCGAATCCAAAAAAACATATTTTTGGAAAAATTCTGTGCGTCTGTTAGTCTGTGAACACGATACAGGTCAAACGGATGACCGGATTGAAACCAAATTTTGGGAGGATGCGTGGTATGCAAATATGAAGAGTCCTATTGTTTTTGGGGGAAAATCGGCTAATGCGCAGAAGAAATATATGCTATAACGGTGTTTTGTATATAATAATGGTATACTTTTCATGACGGCTTATTATTCTATTTATTATTGACTATCAAATTGTCAAGTTAAGCCCACGTTCTTGAGAGAATTAAGAATTTTCAATTTTGATAATAAATCCGTTTAATTTTTATTCCGTTCTTAAAGAATAGTAATTTATAATTGTGAATAATAACTCTAATAATTTAGAGTGATGATGATCCTGTTTAAATGTTGGAAGATTAAAGGATGAATCCTGGTGGCATAGGATCGATGAACTAAGCAAATACTGAAGGCTTTTTTTATTGCATTTTATTGTCTGACGTTTCGGCAAACTTTATTCAATCTTCGGAGAATCAATGCTGTCTGTTTTCTCTGCAGTATTGTTGTTATGTATAAAATAAATGAAAATAAAAAATGTCATCAACGGGTATTAAAATTACTATTTTTCTTGAAAAAACGACTGATTTTTATTACAAATTGTATAAATGTGTCCAATGTAACTCAGTATAATTTTAAACAAGTTACATTGGACACATTTATACAATTTTCAGTAAAAATCAGTCGTTTTTTTAAGAAAAATAGTAATTTAGTGAACACACACGATGACGCCGTGTTTGTTTGTGAGCGTTTGTTCATGTCGCCCACGTGACAAGATAGTGTTTCCTGACTGGTTCTTGCCCAAAATAAGCACGAAAAATAGTCCCAGTTCTAATCCATCTTGTGAGCACGCAAACGAGCCCGCAGTGACGTCATTTCCGCTTTCGCAGTCAAGTCCCAGCAGTGAGTTCAGTGGCAAAACCAACCTCGTGTGCAGCGGCCTTTATATGCTGAATTACCTTTTTCGAGGTTACGAACTTGAAATACAAGTGATATTAAAATACAAAAAAGGGTAATTATCTTTAAATGCAAGAAAAAGATTTATGTACTAGAATAGAATAGAATAGAATAGATTTATTTCTAAATAGCCAAATAGGCAAGAAATTGTCACAATATGTTACAAGTTTCAATAAATTAATTAAAATATTCCTCAATAGAGTAAAAGCACTGCTGAATGAGAAATTTTTTTAATGCAATTTTAAATAAGCTAATGTTTAGATCTTTTATTTCGGCAGGTAAATTATTGAAAATGTTGATCCCAGAACAAACTGGACCTTTACTATATAAAGAAAGACATTGTTGAGGAATTATACAATGTGTTTTGTGCCTTGTATTATATTCATGTACAGACTCATTAGTGGGAAAATTATTTAAATTTAATTTAACGTACATTGATATAAAATATATATAAATACTCGGTAATGTTAGAATGTTATTTTTTATAAAGACTTCTTTGCACGATGTTCGTTTTGATAAATTGAAGATTATTCTAACTGCATATTTCTGTTTAATAAACAAGCGAGATAGATTAGTGCAATTACCCCAAGCAATTATGCCATATTTTAAATGGGGGAAAACCAAAGAATAATAAATTGTCAGTCTGATTTGTATATTTTCGCAATCGCAAGATATTTTACGAAGAGCGAAGATAGATTTTGAAATTTTCTTACACATTTTTGCAACATGATCTGAAAAAGTTAAATTGTTGTTGATATGTAACCCGAGGAAAGAAAATTGAGTTACATTATCAATTATTGAATTATTTAAACTAACGCTAACGTCATTTTTATATTTATTTTGAACAGTTTGGAAAAACATAGCTTTCGTTTTGTTCAAGTTTAAGTTTAAATTATTTTTAGAGCACCAATTATCAAACAGTTTAATTGTATCATTATTTTTTATTTGTAGACTATTTATATCGTCACTGACGTTAATCAAGCTACAATCGTCAGCGTACAGAATTATTTTGTCTACATTCGGCAAGTTATGCTGTAAGTTATTTATATAAAGGACAAATAGTATTGGACCAAGCACCGAGCCCTGTGGTACGCCTTGATGTGAATAGATTTGAGACGCAGTATTAGAGGTAAAATTTGAGTTATGAATATTCTTATATGATTCATTTGTGTGCTATGTAGGTAAATTACTTCATTAGTTCTTTAAAAGTGTACACCTACATAGATATACAGCATATAACAACGATTTATTGCTATAATAAATTAAATTAATCTGCTTAGGAAAAAAAATGGTCTATTTAGTATTTAACTTTGACACTGAACGAACCTAAGTATGTGTGGGCTTTCCTATATTATTTATAATTTTTAAAAATATGTTTTTTTTAAGAAAAGTTTGCAATATTGAAATAAACAAATTTGTTTCGCATTTTTTTATACGCAAAAGATCTTGAAGGATAACTTGTTTTGCAAAAAAAAAAATGTTTCTTTAAGACAATAATAATATTATGTAAACTATTTGGTTATATTTGTTGTTTTAATAAACAAATGAAGGTAATCAAGATAGATCAAAAAGACAAAAAATATTATTGCCATTATGAACACAATTTTCAATCAGTAGGTATAGAATTTTAAACATTTTAAGCTATAAGAAATCAGGATTTTGATGGAATTTTTTCATCGTCCCGATACTGTTGATGTAGTAGTTCATACTGGAAAAATGAACCCATAAGTCCGGGAAAGAAGTAACTAACTGTATAGTTTTTCAACTTGCGAAACAACTACCAATAAATTTAAAAGAGTAAATAATAATATTACAGTAGGTACTAGGAAAAGTATAGTGTGCAGTATTTGTATACAGATTGTTACGTAACAAACTTAAGAAGGTGATTCTATCAATTTTAAGCGAAAAAGCCTATACTGTGATTCTTAACGGGGCTAGAATGATGGCGCCTAAAAATTGTTTTATAAATAAACATTATAATAATAAACTTATTTCTCTAGAAAACCATATAGTTCTTAGATCAATGAAACAAAGCAAACCATCTTTGTATCATTTGATTGGAGTAATTCTTTGAGAACGCAATAGCAAAAAACAAAAGGGGCAGTAGCACGTGTAAAAAATTGTCCCTAACGGAGAATTGTGACAGTTCAACAATTTTAACAAAAATGCACGCTGCGTTCTATTCTCATGCGGTATAGACTATGATTTACTATGGAAATGGTAGGACGATTACGTTTGTTTTACTTTACTCTATTTTACAGCACTAGTGTTATATGTCATTTCAGGACCGCTATACAGGCATAAAGAGCAGTTATTTTATAAGAGGATTAGAAAAAAAAGTTTCTCTTAAAATTAGGTGCGTTTTCATGTGTCAAACTTTGACGGCGATGTAATAAATCAGTCTGTACAGCGGATTAAACCATAAATTTTACACGGAGTGTATTCTGTGTTTGAATGTGACAAATTTTAAAGGCGACGCCCGCATACAACCGCGAGATGAAGTGCGGAAATGCAGAGGACGCTCTGACGTCGGGGCGTCCCACTGGCCGCTTTTACAGTGTATCTGTACACTCGTAAATGCAGTACTAAGGCGAAGCGTCGCTTCTAGTCGATTCAACAGCCGTGCTTAATAAACATTCTAGAAACATATCACCACGCCATCATTGTAAAATTCCGGAAATGTATTAAAGACATAAGTTCCGTTACTATAGGGTGTTTCTTTAAGAACGCCGGATTTAATTTTCCCGGTATTTTTTTTTTGTGTGTTGGCTGACCTGTTTCTTTTATCATTGTTATCTATAAACTCTCCGCAATAAAACGCTGTAAAGGTTTTAACGATAACATTTTGTTTTATTCATTTATTTTGATTGTTTCTAACGTTCTGTGAAAACACAGTGACAGTAACCGGAGAACGTTACCGAGATATGATAACAGAGTTTTTGTGGCCAGCATTAAATGATTTTGACATAACCAATAAATGGTTCCAGCAGGACGGCGCCACTTCCCATACTGCTCGTGCGACAATCATGTTATTGCGCGAAAAATTTGAGGGCCGACTTCTTTCACGATGTGGTGATCAGAACTGGCCTCCCAGGTCGTGTGATCTAACTCCAATGGATTTTTTCCTCTGGGGTTACGTCAAAGCTCATGTCTACGAAAACAAACCACGAACAATTGAAGAACTTAAAGAAGAAATTCGTCGTGTCATTGGTGAACTAGACCCGGAGATGTGTCAGCAAGTGATAGCAAATTTCGTGATCCGAACAGAACCTTGCCAGCGAAGCCGAGGTGGACATATGCCAGATGTAATATTCCACACTTAAATCGGAGAATATGTACTATAGGTTGATATAATTTTTTTGTTCAAAATAATTTTTTTTAATAAAGTTATAACAAGATTAAATCCGGCGTTCTTAATGAAACACTCTATATTTTAGGTATATAATAATAATAAGTTTATTTTCCGAAACAAATAGAAATTGCAAGGAAATTGTCAAAAGTTAAATACATTATATGTTAAAAAATTAATTTATCGAGTAAGTACATGCATCAATCAAATATTTCTTTCATTCCCTCTTGAATGATGAACTAGTCAACTATCTTACATACTTAGGGAGATGGTTTAGCACTACTGTAGAACGGACTTTTGATATAGAGGGTTATATTTGGCTTGGGTAGTAGGTTGTCTATATTATTTCTTTACGTTGCAAAATTGGTCTCCACGAAAAGCGCTGTTATTTTAACGCGTCCATCCTAAAGATCCATTTTAAATATTGGTGAAAAAAAATTGAAATCGGATGAGTAGTTTCGGTGAAAACCTCCTACGTCCAAACTTACAAACTTTGCCTCTTTATAATATTAATATACAAGTCCTTCTGTAATTCGATTAGTAAACAGTCATTATACAGGACCTGGTATATTAACAAACTTGCGGAGATGATTCCTTTATTGATTTTAAGAAAAAAAACTTTCTATATAGACGAGCCGGGGATCCGAAAATGCTTTGTTACGGACTTACAGCCCTCTGAAAATTTAGATTTTTTTTAATGTGTATCTGATATACTCAGGTAGAACAAATTTCGCAAAATCATTGTTCAATTTTCATTATTCCTTTATTGGGTCAATTTTATTAAAATATTGTAACAATTTACTCAATACGAGTGTGCTCTTAAAAATTATACACTTTTTTAAGCAAAATGTAATTAAATTGCAATACAAATGAAAACACAAAATCAATTTTTATTCGTTTCTACTACCTATTTAATTGCAAAGGAAACACACCAAGAAAAATCCACATCTGTAATTACGTCGATTTATAGACACTTTTTTTGAAAAAACTTCTTTAGACGCATTTAGTGAATTTCGGGAAGGGACAGCTCCGTTTGTTGCCGTCACATAGTATAAGCTTAGTTTAGTATTTTCAGTCTGAGAGCCGGAAATAACTGAAGTAAGTCCTTTTGGTATGTCGATTCTGGATATATCTTGCCGCTAACAATAAGTATTGTTTACATGTATATTAGATATCGTGTCCATCGAGATAATTAATAATAAAAATCGCAGGATTTGTACTTGAAAAAGTCTAAATCTATAGACGAAACGTCGTACACTAAATAAATAACTTTTTGTCCACAATCCTGCGATTTTTATTATTAATTGTTTACATGTTTTACTTCAACCGCTCGTAAAGGTTACACGCACACTTTTTGACTTTTCTCCCGAAATTTGTCGGTATCATATTTAACACCCTGGATAGTAGTCACATTTTTTTAATATACAGTTTTTCTTATATTTAAATAATGTTGTTGTTATCGTTGATAGCTTCCCTTTCAATTTTTAAAAGACTACGCTTCGCCCTTATTTAGTAGAACAGAAATTACATAATATGTATATATTATGTAGAATGTTTATATGTGACAATGGTGTATGCTTAGTCAGGATGTTTTGTCTATAATTTAGGGTCATATGAAATGGATACGTACGTATAATATATATCTATTTGTTATTTACTTACTAAATTTACAGCATGAGTTCATGACAAATTGAGGATACTCGGAATAAATCCATTTTATAATATATCTATTAAATATTTTATCTTATTTTCGATATTATCAAAAAAAACAAAGGTATAGTCAACATTTTTTAAATTTACAGAAGTTATTAATAACAGTGTTACTACAATCAACATTGAGAGAGAGAGAATACATTATAGACGCTCGACAATTAAGGTCATTAGCGTCTATACCAACCAATATAAATAAAAATAATAACTAAAAAGTATTTAGCTCAGCAGCATGCCTATCTTTACAAAAATAAACAACGCAGTATCCGGCTTAACTTCGGTTTCAGTTTCGGCCTAGTTTCGGCACAAAACCGGTTTCGGCTTAGTTTCGATTTCGGCTGCCATTCGGTCGAAACAGAAACTACATTCGGGAGGTTTCGCGCTGATCGCGAGCGACGAAGTGTCTTTTATGCCTCCTAAAGTTAATGATTAGTTACAATATCAGAGGCTGAATGATAATATGTGATTGATTTAAAAATTTAAAAAAAAATAAAGACTGATTATGATAATGTTTACTTTATTTTTCCCACTAAAACATAAATTTTGGTTACGACCGAAACTGAGACTGAAGCCGAAATTCGGTTTCGGCTGTAAAAACCAGTGTCGGTCGGACACTAGTAAACAATCAACAATTTATTGGCTGTTAAATTTGGAACAGTAACGAAATAATATATCTCCCTAAAAATAATAGCAACAGACGGTTCACCAGATAAAAGGACGTTTAAAAAAAAAAAAAATTGAAATAAAAATCCTACGGCGATATGAACTTAGAATCGTGTTTTGCTTGATCATACGTGTTATTTAAACATAATATAGTTTGATATAGTTAATGAGGATTATGTTAATATCGTTAATAATAATAATTAAGCTACGCACTCGAATGTACACGGTCCTCTACGCACGCCTATTATAATATACGACCGATGTATATCAAATCGCTAAGCTATTTGGACGTAGACTGCATGTTCAATTTCGTTGCCACCGGAATAACCCGCTATGGGTCTATTAAAGGTAAAGGCGACGTTACATCACCGCATAGCCGTACCGTGTGTTTTATTAACGGAGATTTTCTAATAGTCCAGTGCAAATAAAGATTTCATTTTACTATAATTCGCATAGAGCTGAAAATTGGTTCAGGGCTTAGTACACTACTACAAATAAAATATCAAAAGTCCCCACCGATCCAGCATCTGCTTAAAAATTTATTCAAAGGTCAAAAGTATCGATTTTTTTCACTTATCTCGTAAACTGTAAATGTTATTTAAAAATAGATCAGACAAAAGTTGTAGATCATGCAATTATCTACAAAAACTCTTCTTATATTTTTTTTCTTACGAATCACTAATCCTGAGATATGGGACCGTCATAAAAATCGGGCCGTTATCCGTTGTCGTTAACAAGAAGCCTTACTCGTAAACTTGTCAATTTATCATATTTTTAACAATAGTGGAACTAGGAAGCAAAACAATGTGAAAAAAACACTAGAAAAACAGAGACTTAAATGATCGATCAGAGAAGGAACCGAAGCTATTATTTTAAACACTTCGACATTTTTTCAAGAGAGTTTCTTTTTAAGTAGTAGAATTTGGAGAATACAAATGACAATTTGTATTTACCTAAATTTCCTGTAAGTGACGAAAAATAATAGCTAAGTTGAAACTTTCCTTCTTGTTTACATAAAATTTTGAAAGGGCTTAATGGTGTTTCACTGTAACACAGTTAGTATCTCTATTTAAATGTCACTGTTGGGAGTATTCAACATTGCTACCGGTGTGTTTCACACAGTGAAACAGAGCTTTCCAAGCTTTTATTAATACTGAACGAACACACAGTAAACTTCTTGTTAGAGCAACTTTTGATTTGTTATTTTTATTAAGGATTGGCGTTATATGGGTTCACTAATTTTGACGTGATAACGTCTTATAAATTGATGAATCACCAATCTTATAAATTGATAAAACACCGGCTGCATGCACGAAAAAGTGTAACGTTCCGCCTGACCCTGTGTGTGCTTTTCTCGAAAACGGCCCTAACGATTTGGATGAAATTTACTGAAAAGTGATTTTGGGGGGCAAAAAATCGTTTTAGCTAGGTCTCATTTCTCGAAAAAATCGTTTTCATACAAATTTTATCATTATAAAAATCAATTTTTTGACGTATGAAAATACTTAAATATTGTAAGTAGGTTTTGGAATTTTATATAAACAATGAAACAATTGTTTTCAAAATATTATGACAGTTAATCTTTGAGACTTAAAATAAATACGAAAGAAAGAAAGTTAAAAAAAACAATTATATTATAGGTGGTGAGTAATTTTAATAAATAAAATTAACCTAAATTTGAAGCGAAAGATGCAATATCATAGATTCGAATTATTATAACTATTATATAAATTTAGGTTATGTATTACGGAATACGTTATCACGTAAAACTATCGTCCGTAAACCGACTTTACAGACAACCAATTTTTTTATTTCAGCATCTAATTATACTCATATTTTTATTAGTAATAAATTGATACTTTTATCTATTATCCGATTTGCACCTGAGACTTAGGGGCTTGTAATAGAAAAGAGGCATGGAAAGATCTCAAATACCTTTCCAAAAATGTTTGATATTTTTCCTACTATTAGGCGTTGATTTAAGGAAAGTCTACTGTTTACATCTATGACGTTTTTTTTAAATAAAATTTATCGCGGTTTGATTGCAAGTTTAAATCATCCGAAAAGTAAAAAACTAATTATTTATGTTTGTAAATAATGAAAACAGATAGACATACTATAAAGCAGGTATTATGCAGTCAGGATGTGTATATGTTATATAGAAACATTAAGTAATGCAGTTTAACATCGTAAAATGTATTTACCTTTAGCTTAAAGTGATTTAAATAAAACTAGTAGTTAACTTGATTTTATATATTTACGATCACAAAACAAAAGTGGCTTATGACGAATTTTGCGTATATTTTGTTAAAGATGCATGCTCTTCTAAAAATGAAAACCTCTCAGATTTTATGTTTTTCTTTTTGGTTTGTTTATGACACCTCACTCAAACAAGAAAAAAATAAATCTCCATAGCTTCTAAATTAAACAAAAAAATAAGAGAAGTTTTCTTTGACTTATTGAAATTAGCGTGTATTTTTGCATTTGTATGACAAACTGAAAAAAAATGTTTTTGAGATTATTTTTTTATTTATATTGACTCGAATATTAATTACTTTTAATTAGTTCAGTCATAACGTCTCGAGGGGTTAACAGATTTAAGAAATTTAGACGTCATTTTGTCCAGAATGTTTCCGGAATGTGTTCGTATCCCTATAATTGTTATTAAAATCGGATCGCACGTTTTTTTAAGCATGTCCAGCATTTGCGAACCGATATTGATGGTTCTCGTTCTATTTAATAGAGCATATTTTCAGAGTTGTCCCACATACATTTTAGATAAATCGGTTCAGTCGTTTTTTTTCTAGTTTAGTAATCAAATATTAAGGAAGAACACGGTTATTAACGTGCAAACTACGTATTGCAGTCACTAAAAAGTATAAAACTAAAATAATTACAAAAATCACTAAAAGGCGTAAAATAATAAAGTTTCGTAGAGGTCGAGGCCGACATCATTATAAGCTTTTTAGTGGCTTATTTTAAGGATGTTCAATTTTTTAAAAAGTTTTTTATATAAATTAATCATATTTTCCGAAAAAGACATACTGATTCCGAGTATTAATACTCAGAAATAAAATTTTAGGGGACGTTAGCTGAAATATGGTTACTGAATCGATTGCCCACATTTGACATACACCACATTGCCTTGTGCATATCTTACTATACACTTGCATAAACAAAGTATATATTATGTATTTTAAACACATAGAATCACCATATCACTGCAAATAGATACATCAACATGATTTGCATGGAAAGTATACTTTGCAGAACACCATACAGGTATATTATCTAATGTTACTACTCTTCTTATACGGCGTGGCACTAATATAAATAATGAAGCTATTGCACATACCGCTAAACTAGCGGTATGTGCTTTATTATCGCTTTGTGCGTCAGAGCTGACTTTCGTTCATATAAGAAGTTATATCTAAGTTAATTTCACACGAAATCCATTCAAATTGAAGCTTTTTGAAAAGAGGAGATTCTAATCTATAAAATAGAACCATTTTTAAATCAATTTGAGTTCATAAATACTATTAAAATTGTAATTGAAAATCACAAACAGCAGTTGTCGGTTGGTCTGTACGTATGTACGTACGTACGTCACGACTCTACAGATCGCAATTTTGGTCGGATTGCCTTGGGTTATATTTTATTCACTTTGTTTACTATCAGACCAGAACCCTATTTAAATTCACTAAAATGTGTTCAGTAGTTTAATTTTTATAAACAGTTTTATTTTTTATTATTTTTGACAGCTATAATAGTTTAAAAACAATATAATAATTGCTGGTAAATATAGTGTAATCCATAAAACAAGTGCTACACTTGTATACCGTGATAACACCACTACATGTATTAGGCAGCCGTGGCGTAATGGTTATGCCGTTGGATCCCCGAGGGCAAGGTCCTGGGTTCGATTCCTTACGATATCATTGAGTTTTTTTTCTTTTTTTTTTCTTTTTATTTTGTTTTATTTTATTCCACTTGATATTAATTATATATTATATTATGTATATAGTTCTTAATTTTTTTTATTTTTGCAAACTTAAAAAAAAATATTTTTTCAATTTTTAATTATTTATTTCTTAAAATTTTTAAATCTTTTTAAATTTATTAAAAGTATTTTTTAATTGTTATTTTTTATCATACAGTGGAAAACTTGCGGGATGTGCACTTTTGGTTTTGCCAACTATTACGGGATTATAAAAGATGGAAATAATTTAATATATTTAAATGATCCAAAATTGGAAAACTCATCTTTATATAAAGTAAAATCTATGAGCATTGGCCAAGTACACGTAGAATTTTTTGTGTGAACACATAACGACAGACTATAGAGATATTGTAAAATTTACGGTACACAGTAAAAATATGACAATATGGTGTTTTCGACTGTAAAAATGTTTCAGTGTACTTTCACACATAAAAAGTCATGAAGTCAATTCTTCCAACTTAATAGGTTTCAATGTTTATAAACTGGATAATTTTTAAGTATAGGAATTTTTTAAATCTTTGATTAACGTCTGAGGGGGACTCTTCAGTAAATATTTATATGGATTTTTAGCTGAACTACAGAGTAATTTAATATTATATGATATACTGATCTTAATCTGGCTGAAAAATTTAGACTTCATAATTCTTATTCAAAAAGGTATGTAGTAAGGCTTAAAATGGTGTTTTTGCTACTATTTAAAATAAATAATTATTGTGATTTAAACGAAATTTCGGAGCTTACCTCGGATAACACAAACTTGAATGAAAGTTTACACACTGAACTGGATCAGATCTTTGTTGAACTGATTCTAAACAGTCTACGATCCTTAGTTTAGTCTTATTTTCTATAACAAGATCCCCACTCAAATTCGGAATAATCGGCATTTTTACAATAGATAAAACTGTCGGGCTATGTTAGTATATATAGGATATTATGTTAGTATTTCAATACTATCATTACTACGTCAAAAAAAATGCGTATTCTATCATTAAAATTCAAAATATCAAACAAAAAGTAACGGTTCAGAAGAAGATAAAAAGAAGAAAAGTCAAAAGTTCATCACAGAGGTATTTTTTCGTCCAAAAGGGGATTTTGCGTCATCAATATAGGTAATCACAAGTAGGGCGGCATATAAGAGCGGTCTTAGGCCATCATCACAATCGAATCCGTCCCTGGCTGAACCGAGCATCATAAATTGGAGAAATACTGAATCAACATTTTCGATCGTTTTTGAAATCGAGTTTAACTTTTTATTTTTCTGGAATATTTATTTTTGAAACACCTTATGTAATGCAAAGAGCAATTGAGAAAAGTTAGAAGCAAGACAGCTCCGATATAAAAGTTTCGTTTGAAGATCTTATTTTGCAAAGAACATTATACGAAAATGGAAGTTTATAAATCAACTACAAAATATATAAAAACGAGCACAAAACAAACACACTATCTGGAAGTCGAATAAGATGATTTCTCTGTGGCTAGCGAAGTCGCAGTTGCAACTAACGACTTTTCAAACTGCCTTCACAATCTATGTCTATAGCTACGTTGCTTTTTAACTTCTTGGATTTTCTTCTTTGAATATTGTTTTACCCTCAAACATATATGCTACAGAAAACTACACAAAAGAACGGCCGAAATTGACCCCGAAATTAGAATCGATTTACATGTCAAATGATTAATTAAGACGAAACTAGAATGACGGAAAAGCTTTAATTTGAGCATATGATTTGTTGAAATACAGACGAATAGAGCTGTAAAAGTAACGAGAAATTGTGTACCCGTATGTATTCGTTACTTAAAGAACCAGTACCCGTTACTTTAGTATCGTTACGTTACTCGTTACTTTTATACGACATACAATCGTGTACTAACAGCATCAAGCATGTACCATCGCATCGAGGCGTGTCGCATACGTGATACGGTATGACTTCGTTCGTATAACGTATAACCGCATCAAACGAGTCGAACTGGCATGGATACGACAAATCCGAGTAACGAAATGAATTTGTAAGTAACGATTCGTTACTTCGAGTCAGACGATGTACCCGTTACTCAGTACCGAATATATACGGTTTGTTACAGCTCTACAGACGAACAAACTGATCATCCATTTAGCGAATATGACTTTTAGATTTTTACAGCACGCCATTTTTTATATTTTATAAAAATACTAACAACATGAACAATGTAGCGCGTTTATGGTTTCAATTTCTGTCACCGGATGTCGTATTGTTTTATGTCAAATCTCTATAAATCAATAAAGAATTACCAGTTTGCCTATTTCACCCACGAACTCCATAACCAGGACACTCAGCTCGAGCATAGCGGTGGATCGATATCTGTCGCATGAACCAATATGGCGTCAGCTACTGGGTAACGCACACACGTTCATGGCTTACATGTGTGTAGTGTCTGTGAAGTTAAACAACTTTGGTAACTATGACGAAAATAGGTGGAAAGAACCGAAGTTTTCCCAAGTAGTGATAACAGCGCTATCTCGCATGCGCCAGAGAACGGGTCAGTCTCGAAACACAGCAAGCATAGGAAGCTAGGTCTCCTAGTTACAGACTTCGTGATTTCACCATAACTAACCATGAAAACGCTTTTCTCAAGTCTTTTTTCATCGTTAAACTTTTATAAATTTGCAATAATCGGTACAGTCTATCTAAGCGTTGTTGGAGTAGTGAGACTATCCAATGCCTATTGGACCTAGTATAGCAATTGATATGTATGTATGTATGCAAAGCTGGCATTATGTATCCCGTAGAGCGTTCCAACTCTAAAACTTACGAATTCCCCCAATAAATTACCACCATTCCTCTTGGCTTGTTCTTACCTACGCTTGCATTTTCTTATGCACAAGCAATATAACTGTATATAATATAATGTAGTAGATACAATGATCCTCCAATTTATTAGGGTTGACAAAACATATACATTATACACAGTTAATTACTGTGTTGAAATTAATTGCACTTTTACGGTCATGTGTGCACAAAAATGGAAAAGTCGTATCATATCAATTAGCGCGATAAAACTGAACTCTATTACATCGTGTCAAACGAAAGTGTACAAGTCAATAATAAAGAAAAATTAAAAAAAAACACTTTAATTTAAATGGCATTAAATAAATAAAATTATTGACCATTTTTTTCAGACTGTATAATTTTTATAATTTTTTGTTAGGTACAGTCTGAAAAAATTGGTCGATAATTTTATTTATTTGAACAGTTCTATTCAGACGTTAATCTAAGATTTTAAATGACATTGCCAAATTAGGGGATCTGATTTTAAGTTATCAGAGTAAAAATTGACCTTTCGGTGAAATTATTAATACATTTGTAAGGGCAAAAGTATTTTCAAAAACTATCATCAAGATAGTACCTACAATCATGACAAATCAAATGATTCACCGGTTTAATCAAAATCGGTTGTCGTTTTCGTCTGATATCAGTATAAAAAACAATATTCAAAAAACGTGTCTCATACAGTTTACCCCAAAACCCGCAAGAAAACGGGATTAAGAATAAAATTCCCGATAAAATTTAATTAATTGGACAACCTTGAAATAACATAGAACAACATTTTTTATAATAATTTTGATATAAACATGTCAAAAATGTTGCATAAAAAATAAAATATATAAAAACTTTCAAATAATAAAGTGTAATGAACCCTGGCACTTTACTATGAACTAATAAATACAAGCATAGCTAAACTCTACATCAGTACACAACAAGCTCACTAACTGGATCATGACGCAAACTATTTATTATTTTGGCGATTTGAAGATCGCCTAAAACAATTTCTAGTTGCGGAATTATGTTTTTAATTTAGCGCTTTATTACAAGTTGCCAAGATACGTAATCCATTTCTGTTGTTTATGCATAAACGTTGTGAAAATAAGAATATACGAACATGTTTTTAAGTCAAAAAAAAAGACAAGCATTTGTTTAATAATGTAATCTATGTTCAAAATTAATTAAATCGTGCGTTGTTGCTAGTAACGACTGTCGACAGATTTTGTCTACAGTTTGCAAAAATATTGGTGAATTCGTACAAGAAGAAATCACTCTTTATTTCTTTAAGACGTTTTTGCATCTATGGGGTTCCTCACGGTTTGATCCCTAGACTCCTTTTGCAATGTTTCGTAATTCTTTTTCCGCTTCATTTTTAATCGCATGAATCAAACGTACGTAAAGAAGTTTCACTTCAAAAATTAAATCTGAGCTGTTTAAATGCAACTTGCACTTATTTTGGTCGTAATTTTTAAAGGGCCAAAAATGCGCAATTATATTGAAATTAAAATTATGAGATACGCCATGCTGTAATGAACGGACACTGCGTATATATATAAGCATTACGAGTATGTAATCTATGGTATAATCTAATGAGGTAGTAATGTGTCAAGAGCTATATTGAACCTGGCTACAGCCACCCCCATTTCTACACCACTGCGGTGGATTTTGTTAATCTGACTAAATTTACACACACTGTAATTCCGTCTGCCAGCCCAAACCTCTCTTCCCTGCTAAGCATTATGTACATAAGTGTACATACATATACATATCTGCAAGCACAAGACATAATCGCTTATTCCGTATTTTTCATAATTTTCCTTCATCTTCAATGGAGCTTGGCAAAGCACCGAGCCCAAGTGCTTGAAGCACCGAGCATCGATACTTTCATTTTCAAAAAAATTGTTTGTCTGTAAAGTCGGTTTACGGACGATAGTTTTACGTGATAACGTATTCCGCTCGAATATCATATTTAATAATCACGCACAGGGTCAGGCGGAACGTTAGGAACGTTACACTTTTTCGTGCATGCAGCCGGTGTTTCATCTTTTTATATTGACGTGATTCATCAATTTATAAGACGTTATCACGTCAAAAAGCTTAAACATCGAGAAGTTACAAAAGTGCTTAAAAAATTAAGTATTAAGCATTTTATTATATAAATTTTGAACAAGGACAATATTTTTAACTAATGGGAAAGTTTCGGGTTAAATAAACAAGAAATTGATCTCTAACAGCCATATTCACCGAACGTAAGTATAGTTATTTATTCGGTTCATTTGTTTCATTCCTCCGAATGAATAGCGATAATTCAATTCACCAAGCATAATTGTGATTACTGCAGTTATAAATCTATTCTGTCCAAATTTTTGGGTATAAATATTTATTCGCCTGAGAAAATAATAATGGCCGCCACATTCCACATAGATCATAATACCTAACCTATAAACGTGGAGTATAATATCTGCAATTTACTCTTGTGAATTTATTTATGTGCTGTCTATTAACCTTTTGTGAAGTGTATAGTTGTAAAACATTAAAGTTGTGGAAGTTTTGTGTGCAATTGGGTTAGGGTAAAACATTATCATTTTAATGAAATCTTTTCTTTGACGTTTACACTAGCGCCATCGGTCGAAATTTTTGGTGAACGTCACAATATTCAACAAAAATACCAAGGAGTATAGTGCAGTGTTTATTTATTCTTCAACTAACTATTTTACCTGATAATTTGGTTGGTGAATTGAAAGTAAATTTTATTGTAACGAATAAATTTGTTCCAAGATTAGTAATTTCTATCTTTAATAGTGTTCGATGAATATGGCCATAAGCAAAATACGTTTTATTAACGCTTATTAACCATTGAGAATGTTTTTTAAGTATTGAAAATGTTTATTCATGCTTACAAAGATGGTTGATTGCTTATTAAGCAATTTATAATGCTTACGTGCTTAATGAGTAGCAAGTATTTATGCAAGTGCTCTAAGAATCAAGCATCGGGCGTCTGTTTTACAAAGTTCTTTAAGCATTAAACTATTTCAAGCGTCATTAAAGTCTCAGGATTGCCCAGCTCTGATCTTCGAGTATACTAACTTATGCGAGGACTGTTTAATGTTACATTAAATTATAAATATTTAACATTTACGGTGTCAAATTATAACATTTAAGATATAGATTTTGCTTTCACCTCTGCACTGTGTATTGTAAACAACGTATCACTGTTTACCAGACGTGAATTTATACAGTTCCGATGTCGTCGAGTTAAATAAATTAGAAAATATTATCAAAACTTAGACATAAGCAGTTTTGCTTTGTGGTCGCAAATATATACCTACACACGCAAACCGTATTGTCTGGAAAATTTTGTGGCCTCTTTCTGCCTTTATAATTACTTTATATTAGCTGCGGTTAGATTAGGCGCCAGTGTGGTAACTTATACCTCTATATATGTACTTGAATCCCCAAACTTCTAAACTGGAAATATTGCATTATTTTATCAAACGACTTATGTAATATAGAATGTTTCTGAAAAATAACTCTAATAATTTAGAGTGATGATGATCCTGTTTAAATTTTGGAAGATTAAAGAATGAATCCTGTTGGCATAGGATCTATGAACTAAGCAAATACTGAAGGTTTTTTTATTGCATTTTATTTTAACGTCACACAATAAAATGCAATAAAAAAACCTTGAGTATTTGCTTAGTTCATCGATCCTATGCCACCAGGAGTCATCCTTTAATCTTCCAATAGAATGTTTCTGTATTTAAATATAAAGAATTTAAGCAAGTAAGTGTCAGAATTATCTTGGTCTAGTACCAATTCATAGTTTCAATTTAGGTTTTAAATAATAAATTGAAGATTCAATTAAGATTTTCACCAACTCTTGTTTTCTGATAACTTGCGGTATAATTTCTTCATAGCTTAGATTTAAAATTGTTTATTTTTTTTATTTCATCCAAACATGAAATATCCCGCCCGGTTTCACCCGGGTACAAAAGAACGAATGTGGGGGAGGGACATGAGTACGCACGGTCATGTTGTGTCCAAATTTCATGATGATCGGAGTTACCGTTTAAAAGTTTTTGTCGGATGGACAAATTTTGAGTTATATTTTACAACATTTTTCGTTGATGCTCCGCTCCTATTGGTCGTAGCGTGATACTATATAGCCTATAGCCTTCCTCGATAAATGGGCTATTCAACAAAAAAAATGCAATTAGATCCAGCAGTTCCTGAGATTAGGGCGCTCAACCAAACAAACAAAAAATTCTACAGCTTTATAATATTAGTACAGATTAAAATAATGAATCCCTGACCAACTAGAGAAGAAACAATTCTCAAATGACCACTGTGACTGTACAATACTAAATTTCTCTAAATTAATATAAAGGAAATGTTGGAATTTGATTTTTTAATATCTCTTACATTTATTTTAAAAAAATTGATGCAAAATAATAATATTTATTTAAAAAACTTCAGAATTTAAAATAACAAATAAAATGGTTCCTTCCACGTTTGTTCTTTAACATTTCCGAATAGATTAAAATGTTTAACCGTTTTTAGACTTGAGTCACTGCCACAAGATTTTGTTTGATATTGAGTTGTAGGTATATAATTTAGATTTTAGACTATTATAATGTCAAAAGTAGGTGACCTTAGTTTATACGTTTTTTTACTATAACAGTAATACATCATGGCATGATTAGATCAAAAAAAAAAGTTGAAAACCTTCCATTGAAAGTGTGAAAAATAATATATTTTAAATAGAAACCGTATATTAATCTGACACATGTATTTAAATTCCTAAAATAAGACATATCTGCAAAAAATATTATGAATACGAAAATCGCTCCAAAAGTAATTTGAAGCATAGAAGAATTATAATGTCACAGAAAGACGGACACACAAAATCATAAAACCCATTTTTGGGTCTGGGTTTCAAAAACTACAAAACTTCAATATACATCCTAACTCCTGATTCTTATTAAACATGCGATGAGATTTTTTTCAGTAAGGTTTAGTTAGTTTTTTGATACAATAAAAAAATTTTACTTTTTAAAACATCCTTTAAAATACTAATTTTTTTCTAGGTTTTAATAATTCACTGGTTAGTGTGCAAAATAACTACGGGATTTGATGGAGTTATTTTGAGGCACTCAAGGTCGGAAGTGATCTTTTATAACTTTGATCAACCATGTTTATCTTAAAAACAGATAAATTCCGAAACACAAAACTATCTTATTTTTCGCATAAGGCGTGATAAAATTTAGGCATATCGAATATCGATCTAGGAGCGGCTATGCTACCGGTTTTGACTGTAACATATGCACATAAAGTAACAAAAAAGCGTCCTCTATAAACGTCTTTGAATGTTAAAATGTCATATATGTTATTAAAATAATAATTGAGTTATCAAACGTCTCAATAAATGCTGTAAAATTGTCCTTCATTATTAAATATAATTTATTGTGAATTCATAACAGTTTAATGTCAAATGCAGCATTTTTTACTGTTATTTCTCTATTAACAATGACAAAAGTTTGAATATATAATTTATTAATATATTAATTCGCAAGTTTCAGTTTCCTTGTTTGGAAATGATTAATTAATTATGCGCAAATAAATTCTATTAAAAAATTGCAACATATTCTTGAATACTTGGAAATATACAATGATAAACATTTGCCACTGTAAAATCTGATTACAACTAATTATAAATACAATCTAGGAAACACATAAATTTACGAGCAATCTGATAATTATTCCTTGATAAATGCTAAAGAAACGAAACGATTTACGCAAATTTTATATTCCAAACAGTGATGTAATAAGTTATTTTCGACGTGTAAACATTTGTTGTGCTCACTGCCCCCTAAATACCATAGTAAAATGCTACAAAAGTGTGTGACTAGATGACAATAGGCACTCGATAAACAAATATCGTATCAGACTAGTTTGTGCTATAATAGTTTAATTAAAAAACTACTGATCCAATTTAGATCGAATTCTTATTTCCTAAAACAACAATTTTTTAATTAAAACAGAATTTTTGAATGAATCTACTAACGGCTTGAATAAACTAAATTATTAACGATGTTAGGTGACTATCGGAGTTAGTTTATTCATGATACGAGATACGACACTGCGTAAAGTGAAGACGGAGTGGAGATCTCACGTATACACTACTACTTTGACAAGACACGATTCAATTGGTTCCTCCATCTCCTTTCTTATACAGATACGTCTCGTGGCTTCTAACCGAGAAAGGGTTACAGATAATGCAATTTTTCAACATATTTTATTGGTTCTGAAGTTATTAATCATTAAGCTTTAATTAATGCTTTCATGATTAAAAGGAATGCGCATAACATTGGCGGCTGGCAATTGTGCCGGTTCTGCACATATGTATTATTTTATTTATAAGTTGAAATGTGCACTCACCACGTTATTATTTAGTATCACCTTCTTGCAACTTACTTGTGTTACACCTGCACTTAATTATAATTAAAAACACATTCATTAATTAGCAATAATTGTTTTACATCATTCTAGTTTTCAGTTCTTGTGGAAAAACTATTTTTGATCACAAATGAAATATTAATTTATTTTTTTACCTTCGGACAAACTTTTTTCTAGTTCACTTTTGTGTAAATACACAGTTGTTACGATCGCATGGGTATAGTGCAAGTCTGGCTAAAATTGATGACTAAAACGGCTTTATTAATTTTTTCGGAATTTTTTAAGTTTTGAACAAACTTTTTTGTAGCTCTATTTTGTGTCTTACAAAATATGAATTTCGTAAAGAAGCTATACTCTTAAAAAAATTACATTTTTTCCTTATTATTATCGCAAAATAAACTTAGATCGATCAAATAACTTGTCAAAGTTGCATGGAAAAATTTGAAGCCAATTTCGAGTTAAAACTTTCCTCTGGAGCAATTCAAAAAGCTTTTCGAAGTTTATTATCGTTCATGATAATAAATAAATAGTAGAATAATAAAAGCTTGGACTAAATAAAGCAAGTGCTCAATTTTACAGCTTTGCAAGGTTTCGTCCAAGTTCAAATTATCCAACTATTTATTTGCTTTTCAAAATGATTTCTTCGCCCTTCAGGTTTTCGAATTTACGCGATTATTTGTTATTTCTTTCTTAATACACCTGAGAAATGAGTCCCAAGTTCTATTCAGTTATAGTTATAAAAACAACAACATACCTCTAAAGGAGCTAGCGGATCAGCTATAATCGAAATTAGCAGGTAATTTTAGAATTCTGTTTTCATATCCAAAAATATCAGATGAACAATATTCTTCGTAGGAAATCAGCAGATCGGCTGTAATCGAAGTTATCCGACTTCTCATATCTATTTAAAATGCTTTTTAGAAAATCAAAAGATAAAGGTAATCGAAATTATCATCTTGGAAGTATTCCCTCATATCTTATCATACCGAAAGAACAAGATACCTTGACAGGAATAAATTATGAAGTAAGTAGATCGGCTGTAAGCGAAATTACCCGATCATTCTTTTCTCGCGTCTATTTTAACATCTACTACGGACGTTCATCAGCACTTAAGTTGAGAAACGAAGCATATTAGCTAAAAGGGCTTTTTGTTTAACTGAACACCTTAACGGTAAGGTTTGCGGCCATTAAAACTTAATTGCTTCAGCGGCACGTGGCTAAGGTGCAACACAGTGTGATTAAGTGGAAACATAAAAGAAAACGAGCGTTTGTATCAGATTTAAATGTACAAAACCAATTTATTAAATTACATACACCCCAGAATTACAGAATCCGTCGATGTTTTTCCTTAGTCTTTAGTAGAGACGGACGACTTTAGTGATTTCACCAATGGTTGAATCCGTTTTCTTCTAAGTCGATGTCTGATGACATTGGAGGAAAAGCAAACACCAAGATTATAATGTATAAGTGTCTATATTATAATCTCGGTGTTTGCTTTCCCTCCAATGTCGATTGCCATCAGATTGGAGGAAATAAGGATTCAGTGTAGGTGTAGTCCAAAATCTACTATTAATCAACTATTTCGTCGAAGTAGTTCATCTCTAGTCTTTATCAAAGCTCTTACTATTTGGATTTTAGTGTTAACTATAATTCAATAATATACCTTATAAAAAGAAGCGAGAAGATTCGTTCACTTTAAAGGTCATCTACTAAATGTTACCATCACAATCAAGTTATATAAGGTTTTTGTTCACACGAGTAAAGCCGCTAATCACATATTTTCTGAACAATTTTGTATTCTTTCACACCTATAGATACTGTGTATAGAAAAAATAATACACAATGGAAGCGATCTTTAACGTAAGTAGAGATGAATGTCAAAATGTACAAAACCTGTCGTCATGTCAAAGCTGGTCGGAATTGGGTTGCGAGTTTGAATTGAGTGAGCCAATTATAATTGAACTTGACGTACAGACAATACAGACAGCCACACATCCAGTTATTGCTGTAGGCATTTCAGAATCGACTTATTTCTTATATTATATGTTGGATACCCATTTTGGGGCCGCAAAGCCTCCTTTTTCCTTCAAACAGCTGCAGCACGAGGAGGATGAATAAAGTCAATCACTTTATAACACAACGGCAGGGCTCTTCAAATGTCTTGTTTTTTTCTGAATAAGACAGGAAAAAGTTGGCGCACAGCTTTCTTGATTCAAAAGACTATTGTAATACCTTTTGTATATAGTGTATTGGGATTGGATAATTGTATTTCTTCAATGTAAATACATCGATTATTTTTTTGTTCGACAATACAACTAAAATACCTGTTTGTTATTATAGCTGTTTTATGTAAACTACAGTCTGGTTTTGTTTTCTTTAAATTCTTTCATCAACCTATTTTTTTCTTTCATAACTTAATCATTTGTACAGTGAATTCTGCCTCGAAGGAATATGATCATTGAAGACAATGTAGATAAGTCATGTTTTCAGCTACAGAAGACTTTCATCAATGTTTAATAGACACCCGGTCTACAATTTTACTACTTTTTATTGACTCGAACGATTGTGATCTTGGTCGATGTACAAGGAAAATGGGTTTTATGGCAACTGCCGATCCCATGAAACTTTTGGTCATTGTTCAGGAATGATCGAATTATGAAAGAGTGATCAATATTTCATGATCTGCTGTATAAACCCCGGTTTCTAGTTACAAAATACTGTACTTGAATTTATTATTCCGTGTAAACCCGAGTTACATATAATATATTTGTTTATAACTAAATACAAAATAAGCAAATAGCTTCATCAATATTCAAATCACAAAAGATTTTATAAAAAATATACCGATTGATTATATTCACCTTAACAGGTAGCGAGTAATTGGCTAGATAGTAACGATACTTATCTGATGCTGCATGTCCGACTGTGGGAATGAGATGAATCAGTAATCAATCAATGACTTTTGTCGACAAAAGATTTTAATCTGCATATGCATATAATTCTAGTTCCCATCATGTTTCACCAATAATTAAGATTGTGGGTTATAGACGATCGATAACTCAGATAATTGGCGTGTATATAGAAATTAATTCGCATTTTCATCGTGAACATTTTTATACTATACAATAACATTTTGACACTACAACATTTTGATACTACAATAATAGCAATTGATTGAGGCACATAATAATATAAGCACGATTGATTGACCGCGTCCTTGTGGAACCTGTCACCTCACGGTTACAAGAGGTAAACCGCACCAACGTCTGTCAACTGTCACACACCACTCCCATTTCATTCCGGTCTACTAACAATAAATTATTACACTGAACCATGTGGGCAATTTTGTGTAGAATTAAATTGCGAACGCTATAAGGAATTCTTGGTCACAAAAAGTGGTATCTTTCTTAACTGAAATAGTGATATTAAACGATACTTGTTCCGACGAGAAAAGACCAAAGTATAAAATAAATAAAATTGAAGTTTCTGTTTGTAATATATAAATATATAAAAGGAAACCGTGACTGATTGACTGACTGACTTATCTATCAACGCATAGCTCAAACCACTGGACGGATTTGGCTGAAATTTGTCACACAGATAGCTATTATGACGTAGGCATCCGCTAAGAACAGATTTTTGAAAATTCAACCCCTAAAAGGGAGTAACGGGGGTTCAAAATTTGCATAGAGAATCAACGCACAGCTCAAACCACAGGACGAATTGGGCTGACATTTGGCACACATATAGTTATTATGACGTAGGCATCCGCTAAGAACAGATTTTTGAAAATTCAACCCCTAAAAAGGTGTAATGGGGGTTCAAAATTTGCATGGAGAAATCATATACGATAAATGTATCAATTCGAAAATACGCAGGATTATTCCTGTCAACAAATAAACACGTGTTTCGTGCTTTTTTAAAAACAACCCCTTCAGAGGATGAAATAGTCTAAAATTTCAACACATGGTTGTCATTTTCAAAGTTTGTCGGGACGTTAATCACGTGAATATCATCAATTTTGAAATTTATTACACTTGAACAACAAAAAAAAGTCTACAAATACATAATCTGCATATATAAAAGGAAACCGTGACTGACTGACTAACTGATTTTTCAATATCAAAGTTGGTGCGAGCGACTAAAGATTTTTCCGCAACGAGAGCGCTATCCGTTGAGCGTAACAGCAACACACGCAAACCAAACTGAGCCGGGTTCAGCTATTTAATAACATTTACCAACCGAAAATTACAACGTTTTTGTAGCAAGTGGAGTTTTTTTCAATTGCAAGTTGATTAGAACAAGGAAGGGAAATTAAAACTAAACAACTTTTACTGGGTGTCATGCAGTCAGCTTTTATATGCGTGTGGTTACTAACCTTTTATCGCGTTTACAGATAAGAGGCTACTTGATACCGAAAGAAAGAAAAATAATGTACCGTGGTTGGGTAATCTTTCATCGTACGCTGCAGGCAGGCCAGGCCAGGCTAACCCAGCCACAGAACAGTTTAACCTTTCTTTCCTGTTATGCTTTCGTACAAGTATACAGGGATAATTCAAATAAACGGTATTGCTTCAATGTTGTTAATTTTTCAGGCAACTGCATCTGAATTTTTCCGAAGCATATTGTACGGTCATTGAAGCCTACATCTATTTATGATTTATAGAGAAAATCGATTTCACTTTATTAGTAAACTATCGTTTCTAGATTTTTGAAGTAAAACTTCTTTAGGCACGCTTAACTTGAGGAGTAAGCTGGTAAATGCCTGACGAAAGCGTTTACGGAAGTGCATCATCGAACGAGGCGTGATCGTTCGAGGCGAACGGTAGTTGAGAGGGAGATATAAGTAAGTGAAGATAGTAAGAGAGAGAGTTACGTTTCGTATATTGGAAGTTGAGAGTGCGACAATTAATCGAAATGCTTTTTTTTTGGACAACTATTTGGCGTTTAAAATGAAAACAATTGTTTTTGTATCAAAAATACATTTCGTCGAATTTTGCTGCATTTTGTAACGGTAAATAATGTACGTCAGTTAATAAATCCTTTTAAAATGTAAAATCCTTTTAAATGTATTAAAAAACAATTTGACTGATTTCGACGAAACTTGGACCCGACCATTAGATATTTGACGTTTGTATTCCAGTTAAAATTAATCTGTTCCGACTGCTATTTTTGAATCAGTCTGTATATTATAGCATTATACAGACGTCCTGCATGTCCCTTGTCAGACGATTTGAAGAAGAAATATTGCTAGCTCGCATGTTAGTTACTTCATTTCTTATGAACACGGTTCTTGCATTTCGTTGTTTTCTCAGAAATGCTCACGCACATTCAAGTACCGCCATCATGTGAATATTATACAGTAGGCCACGATTACGAAAAACAATGTCAGGTTGTCTTAAAATTTTGATCTTGGTTGCTGTTCCTGGATTTCTATCGAAACCAACAGTATTACAAAAATAAACAAAGCGAAAAAGAAAATAAACCACGGCGAATCGTTGGGAAAAAATTTGAAAAGAAGTTTGACCCTGCAGGCCATCCCTGTAACTTCCCGCTATTTTCGAATTCAAAGCGCTCAAAAATATATAAAATATAGCAAGAAGTTTATTTTTTAGCTCTTCGAGCTCAAAAAAAAAACACTTTGTTACGAAATTTTCGTTCACTATATCTCATGAACAAATAAACCGATTTTGATGCGATTTGCGGCAGTCGACGCAATTTTTTATCCTAAAAAAGTAATTTATTACAGAAAAATCGATCTCATAGGAATTTTACGAGCAATTTAAAAGAAACACTTTTTTATAAATTTTTCGTTCACGATATCTCGTGAACAAATGAGCCGATTTTGATGCGGTTTGCGTCGATCGACGCAGTTTTTTTAACCTGAGAAAGTAAATTATTACAAAAAAATCGATTTGATAAGAATTTTACGAGTAATTATAAAAAATTACTTTTTTCCTAATTTTTCGTTCACGTTATCTCATGAACAAATGAACCAATTTTGATCTGGTTTGCGGCGATCGACGCATTTTTTTTAGCCTAAGAAAGTAATTTATTACAAAAAAATCGATCTGATAACAATTTTAAGAATCATTTTAAAAAAACACTTTTTTACGATCTTTTCGTTCACGGTATCTCGTGAACAAAAGAACCGATTTTGATGCGGTTTGCGGAAATCGACGCAGTTTGTTAAGGAGAAGAGCTGATTAGATTTTGGAATTATTCGGTTTAGTAGTTTAGAAAATATTTTACAAAAACAAATTTTAAAAAATTTTTGAAACTTGTTTTTTTAAGATTTCTCAAAATTTTTTGGGCCGAATCGTTTCAAATTTTCAGGAAGTCTAAGTTCACCAAGATCACGTCAGATGCCGCAAACCGCGTTTCAGTCGGACACTCCGGTCAAAAGATATAAAAGGTTTACATACATACATACACACACACACACACATATACATACAGCCCTACGGACATCATCGCCAAAATAGTTTTAATAGCTTCCTAGGACCTCAAAACGTCGAGATCTGGCGAAAACTCGATTTTCGAAAATCGGCGTGAAACCAATAACTTCCCGATTTTTGAAAAAAAAAAATTTTTTTTTTTTTTAAAGCGGGAAGTTAAAAAAATACTTTTATGCAATCGTGAGTCTGAATTTGGGCACATTTTCTTATAACGTCAGTGGTACCACGCGGCGATAAATTATAAGCGGCTATAAAACAGAACAAATGTCAAGTATTTACTTACATGAAGTGAAAATTAGTAATAATTTATGATGACAAAGTGCAAAATAAATTACCTACTTAATTCAAGTAACAGAAAAACACATAAACCTTATAGAAATGAATATGATTGCCATGCTTTTACATAATCCTGATGAAATATGGAAGGATAAAATGCATAATGATTTATTAAGAAAGTGTCGCTATATTTTTATACTAAGAAGTCCTATAAAATAAATAGACACATTTTGTAAATTTTGCTTCGGTATCTCCGAAAGAACTCCGTACAAACCTTATGTGATTTGGTTTTCGGTTAAATTGATCGAAAATGGTTTTATTTAAGAAAAACTATCCATGGGCGCATAGCCTAAAAACCAATAAATCTTTAGCTACATATAGGTATGTTAAGCGAGATTTTAGATATAGGGATTAGGTCGAGCTCTAAAAATATGTTCCGAATATGACATTAAGTTATTTTATACAGGGTCATCTTCCAAAATTATCTAGTTTTCGACTATTTTTCTATTTCTATAAAAAAAGTACAAAAGTTGGAAGTGGTATATATCCCTATATTTAAAATCTCGCTAAACATAGGTATCTGAAACTAAAAATCTATTGGCTTTTAGGCTATGCACTTATGGACAATATTTCTTAGTGACCTTTAAACTATAAAATAAAATCATTTTAGATCAATTTAACCGAGACCCAAATCCCATAAGGTTTGTGCAGAGTTCTTTCGAAACAAATTGAATTAGACCTATTAATTTTACAAAAAAAAATAAAATTTTCATCTATCAATGCATTTATTGGATGGATGAATAGGTACAATTTCTTTTCATGGAAGCAACGTTTTAGAAATTTGACTTGGTGGAGCGATATTGTACGTAGATATATGTGTGTGTGTGTGAGAGAGAGTATACCTCTAGGGCTTCGAAGGGAAGAAAAACAACAAAGAAATTCAAGAATAAAACATATATCTTCCGTTAAAGCATGCTGGCTGTCGTAATCCATCTTCACTTATCTCTTAGCTGGCACAATAGTATACGTATATACTGTACCTTATATCTATAACAGCCGCGGCAGCAGAGAAGAACGCTAAACAAAAACTACAAATGCTGAAGACGGGGAAGACTAAAACAAAAGACAAAAGGATGTGACACTCCAATTTCCATTTTAGATCGAAATTCTAGAAACAGTTCAACCCCTCTTTTAACTTATATATTATGTACACGCGTTCCTATTGCACTGAATCCATACATTATACTACGTCCTCGTATTTCGTTTACATATTCCAGTAAAAAATTATACGGAAATAAATATCATTCTAGTTTAGACGAAAAAAAACACCACTTTCTTTTAATATTTCCGAAACTGATTTCAAAGCGTTTTATATCTGTACGTATCTCTATATATACAGTCGATTCTATCGAAGAACGAATGTTTACCAACCTCTTAATAAGTACGGAATGATTCTAAATTATACTGCCGTCAAAAATGGCGACACTTAAAAGTAAACAATTTTGGAATATTAAACTTTTCATTGAATGATTATTAATTATGAATTTCACGAGTTAAAAAATAAACTATTTATTTTGAGCTAAAAAAATGAGATATGCTTCATTTTTCCTGGGAACAGAGATAACGCCAGAATATATCTAAATTAATTTACAACTTTTCGGTAAGACATTCTACTAGGCTAGTGAGCAAGCGTATGTAACAATAAATGGGTACCAAGAGAAATGAAGTAGCTGAGACTTTGCGAGAAGTATTTCGATTAATTGCAAAGACGACATTATGTGAGTAAAATGCGTGGATAGTGTAAAGCAAGTTAAACACATAGAAGAAGGGAATACATCGTGGAGAACGTCAAGGAGGAGGTTGTGCCATGCCGGCAGCATCCTGGGGTCGCAGAAGAGAGCAGTAGAAAATTATGTACGATGCATTGGGAGCAATATATCACAGTGCTAGGACGTGCCAGACAACGGAGACGGGGCATTATGGAAGTTGTGTGTTGTATATAGGTACAGACTCGCGAGGAGGGTGTATAGAGGTGCTTCGGCTCAGCACACCTCCACAGGGTAGTCGTACCTCGTCTCTCATGTACCAACACAATCTAACAGCCCTATACTACTATATTACTTTACCACCCCATATCTAACCAAATATAACTCATACCACTTGCCTGTGAACGCACCGATTTTAGATACAGGTCATACGCCGTGCATTTATTTTCCATAAAATATAATTCACGTCTGTATTTGGAACACCACTTTTTATCTCTGTGCCAAATTTCAAATTTGTACGCCAAATAGTTTCAGAGAAAATCGCCGGTGACAAACACCGAGTTCCGTTTTGCACGAAAGACTAAAAACTAATCTAAAAACCATTACTTTTAAAATATTAATTTACAATAACATAAAAACTCAAATCTAAATGACACCTTTTGATGAAATGTTAATCACAAAAAACATCAAAATCAGCAAAAGAAACTTTTCAGAGATATGGAGGTCAAAGCGTCCTTTTGCTAAGTAAACATGATGATCAAGGAGTTAAATGATTCATACAGATCAATATTAACATCATTATTGATCCTGACCTAAGAACTAATATTTTGGTGACTCCGATAGCCTCAATGGTTCTAGACACTGCACCCAAAGGTCGACTGTGTTTTTCATAATTCATAGGTAAACGTTTTGAAGGAAAAATAATCCTATAAACAACAAAATACCATCTCTTTCATTTCAAGATGTGTTAATTGCCGCGTCATACATACTAATAAAAAACAGATTGGATTGAGTCTTGCCAGTTGATTTCATTATTTTTGGTTTCAAATTTGTCGCCAAAAATAAATGTGTGAACTATATACCACATTCTCATCTCTTCCTCAACTTGCCTACTACAATGTAAGATCCCAAGACGATCGTATAGTTGAATGAGACACTTTTTCTTCTTCGTCTCGAATAGAAGAAAGAAAGTTCATTACCGATTCTCATGTCTGCTGTATGTCACCCAAAATGGACCGCGCCCACTCTCTTTAATGATACAAACTAGCTCTTAGACAGAAAAATGCTTCGTTAGCTCGTTTTGTATAAGATATATACATAGTTAAACATAGTAGATACATTAAATTTTACTGTGGGCGTTTTTATCTCTTTATTGAATTGACTTAAGCTATTATAACGGCTTCTATATGTAAGCTAATCATATCGTGTTTATGTAAATTCAATACAGAAGTGTGCTTTCCAGTTACTAATAATACTGACACTGAAAAGATTCTCTAAATTACACTATTCAACCATCAGAGGCGAAGTTATACGGTTATTAACACATTTGTATTTTACAACATGAAAAATATGCAATTACTTATTCTCATTTATGATTTGTTAATTCAGTAAAATCCTCTCCCATAGATTCATATAATGCTTATAAATATGAAGATTGTGTTTATATCATTTCAATTAATATCATGTTTGCAGTAGTTCCGTACTTGCAGTTGTTATATTATAACAAAATCTGGGCGCTTTTCTCAGAAAACATGGAATTGTATTTTGATCAAACTCTGTGACAGACAAACAGATCGGTTTTGATACGGAACCCTAATCAAATATAAATACGGGAAGAAAAAAAGTTGTGGGTCTCTTCGTTTTAATGAGGTGAAGTGCACAATACATGTTTCATCACGATTCGTACGAATTAACGCAGGTAAAATCAATTCAGGAAAAATTCATATAACGACAAAAGAACATTTATAACGTTGAAACTTAATAATTTAATTAATTACGGTCGAATTTCTAACACTTATTTCTAACCAATTATTTAAAGTTCTAATTATCTGATCAATAAAAAGAGTTTCATTAATAATAATTACAAAACCACATTAAAATCGGTGTTCGCTCAAAAGAGGTACACAAAAAATGTGATGATTTACTTTAACGATATTTTACTCGAAGAATTACTGTACATAAAACAAGTTCTGTACAATCGCCGTTTTTTCCACCCTGCAGTTTGTTCGTTGTACTTTTAATAAGCGTATAAAACTTTTTCACCACAACGAAAATATTTATCTTTTCGAGACTTCTTCTACACATATATGTATACAATAACTAACGGTATAATAAATAAGAATTATCTTAAAGGTAAAGAATATTACTAAAGTTATTGAACGTGTCGCGAAAAGTTTACTTATGCTCCGCCATGCTCTTTCTCAATCTTTACTGCAAGGATGGACCGACATTTTAATGGCGCATTTCACATCTAATGCCAATATATAAATAAGAAAAGTTTTTTTTTGCTTGCTGTGTTTTCACAAAAATATCGTTTATTCGATCTGACAAATTCTTTTACTGAAGCTTTCTTTCCGAATAACACTGCAGGCTCTATGTTATTACCCGAAGACAAAATAGGAATGAGCAGTGAGCACTTCCACAGAATGAGTATATGCAGTAAGCGAAAATTGCAAAGTCGAGCAGCTAATCTCATGTTCGCTTTTTTCCGGAAAGGAAATAAACTGTAGATTTCACTTTTAACTTTGAACTTAGAACTGTCAATAAACCGGCTTTTATTAGTGTTTAAAGAGTGATAACTCCATAGTACATGAACAAATTATTGTGAGATAGCGCTCTTTTCAATTTAGAGAACATTTGATTTTTGAAATATCCTATTAAAAAAATATATATAGTTTACAGACATGTAACTCGTTATTTTTCTAAAATGAAAAATGTTTTCTGTACAGTACCTACTTTGCAAGAAGGTATGAGTGAATTTTGCAAATAAAAATATATAAACGTTTTTTCAAATAAAAACAATTTTACGAAATACGCAAATAGTTTTTCAATAAATTTTGAAAAAGTGATATTGAAAATATACATTCTGAAAAATTTTAAATAAAAAATTCAGAAAAGAAGCCTGATAAAACTCAATTTTAGTTCAATATTACCTATTGTTACAAGTTTTTCTTACAAAAAATTCAGCCCTATTCCTGAACTGTACATTGAAGATTTTCTATAGATAATAAAGTGAGACGGGAAGAGTAGCTCGCTAGCTGCGCTATTTTATGACGTCTGAAATTCTACGATAAGCTTAAATGTTTTATTAGGGAAAATTATGTTTTTATTTACGAATGCGTTATGATGCATGTTTAGGAAACAATACAGGTTATTCCTGAAATAACTCATCAAATTTTATAGTTTACTAGCTGTAACCCGCGACTTCGTCCGCGTGGAATTTATTTTTTTGCATGAAACCCTAATTTTTTTTCTAAAATAAAAGTAGGCTAAATAACTCCTTATAACATCAGCTATCTGCCAGTGAAACTCCCGTCAAAATCGGTCGTATCGTTTCGGAGATTAACCGGAACAGACAGACATTTTATTTATATTTATTACCTATAGATGCTATCTAGATATATAGGGACAAAAACATGAACAGAAAAAAGTAAAGAAAACTAAAAATTCGCTCTAGGAATCTTTAAAATTGTTCAATTATAGAGTCTCAGTTACAATTTTAACTCGTTTGTCCGTCCGACAAAAACTTTTGAACGGTAACTCCGATCATTATGAGATTTGGACACAACATTCATCTCGGTAAACTAACATGAATGTGCGTACTCATGTGCCCCCCTCCCCATTCGTTCTTTAGCACCCGGGTGAAACCGGGCGGGACCGCTAGTAAGATATAAAGCTATAATAGCTTCGTGCTTCTACTAAAGAAGCCTTACTGCAGAGTTATAGCCATAAAAAAAACTTACATACCCATTAATTTGTTGAATACAATGTCCTTTGAACATAACGCAATCAAAGTCGCGGGTAAAGGCTAGTATGGTACGTACATTTTGTACGGTATTTTAGGGATAAAATGTAGGTTCATTATGCAATAAATAGACACACCTTGTTAGAATGAGTGGATTACGAAGATAATGGCAAAATAAACGGTCCCAAAATATAATTAACATTTACCTGAATCATCTAAATGCACCTTGTTGATTACGTTGATTTTTACTATGTATCTGATTACAAAAAGTTAATTATACCAAAAATAATTCCTCATTGTTAAAATATTTATGTATTCTATGTTTTATACACTAGGTAGGTATAATAATATTGAAATGATACAAACGAAAGAAAAGTAGAAAATAGACTACATTTTTACATAAATTTGGTGTGGTTTTTAATTTTTATGAGAACAATAACGTCTAGTAGTTTATTTTTAAAACAACAAACAGCGAGATTAATATTCATTATCTATAGCTTATACGATGTAACACAAAGAATTCCAGATTTCTTTTTAAAATTTAAGGAGATTAAATGTTCATGTTTTCCGCGAGAAACAGAAAATACTGATAAATATTATGCTTATACGTTCTCGTATAGTTTTGCATTACGCACATGAAGAAAATTGCATCAATAATTAAATAATATTGCTGATTATTCTAAGTTTACACCCGACTGCCCCAAAAAAGGAGAATGTTTTTACTTACGTATTTTCTATGTTCTATGAAAAGTAGATGATCAAGATAACTCACCTAGAAAAAAAGAAAAAATATATTAGTTGTAATAAAAATTATATAAGTATATGCATAAAGAATTTATTCACAAAAATATATAGGCAACAGTTTTCAAAAAAATAATTATTTAGTCACAAAAAAATACTAACTGGCAAACAGATAGATTGGAAAATTCAGATTTTAGTTGGTTATCAGTAGGTATAGATTCATAAATAAATAAATTGATCATGCTCTTTAGATTAAAAATATATAATTTGTTGAGAAAATCTTTAGTTTTGTGTTTACTGAGTAGAAAATATGGCTCATCAGTTATTTAAAGAATCACACGTCAAATTCCTTGTAATTAGAACATTAAATTTTTCTACTACTTGTTATTCGAAAGTTCAAAAATTGAGGTTATATTATAAAACAACAATATTTTTCCAGAACTGCAAGTTTCACGTCATTAAAATGTCAGAAAATGACATTAGCAAGCGCTGATATCATACAATCCATACTTCCCTAAAAATGATAAGGCTTTCTGTAGACGAGCAAACGATGTACGTCAGCGGGGAGAAACAGGTGCTATGGGACTGGTGGAATGGGACCGTATACACACTGAGGTGATATGCGTATTAACAGTATGGCGTCCGTGTATAGTGTCACTTTTTTAAAGTGGAGATGATAAGAAATTTCAATTACTACACAGTAAGAGTTGAGTCATTCCAGGGAATATTTCCTCGCTCGGTGACGTTTCCTATATCCATACTCCAGATTATAGTCCGATTTCAGCATATTCAAAAACACAACGGTCAGTATTCGTTCGCTTCAGAATGAGAGTGATTATGTATTTTTTCAATATTTTGATATTAATAACTTTGAACGAATTTTATAAAAACACTAATTAGAAACTCAATATTAATTATTTTTTATATTATTTAGATCAGTTCTGAAGAAAGTCCAAATCCGGATCGAAACGTTAATGTATTAATTATATATTTTTTTGTTAATATATTGTCTAAAAAATTGGTCGATAATTTTATTTATGTATTATATCGAGCACATGAAAATCTCAGGTAGGATCGGCGTTTTATACTCTACGGAGTATATTTTTCGGTTAAAATTAGGAAGTTCCCATTTGACACTGTCACACCGATTACTTTAAAAATGCTGAAAAAAACATTTCGATATCTTTAAACTCAACGAGAATGTTCAATTTTTTGTCCGTATAGTTGCCGGGTCGGCCATTATGACGCTCTGTGGCACGATGTGTGTTATGGCAACTAAGTAATAAGTAAAAATATAGAAAGGTATTCATTTAAGATATAGTCAGATATGTTACAAGCTTCAAAATTGACATTACAATAATTTTTACATCTATCCAATTGCTAATTGTTCATGACTTGAACATGAATTGAACGAGTTTTTATAATTAATTGTTTTTGTGTTGACGCTATTTATGTACATTAATTGTACCAACAAAATAAAGATCTCTATCTATCTATCTATCTAATTGTTCATGACTTGCTATATTCTTGGTTACTACAAATATGACACTTGTGCCGCGTAACTTCTCCCGTACTGAGAACGCCATAGTGTGGATAATTATAGAATTTAAACTTTGAAATAGCGTAACTTTGTTATTTTCAAAGCTATTATAAACATTCTTATACGCCATCAATTTTGTAATTTTTAAAATTATATTTAAGAGTAAAAAAATGTAGAAAAATTTCTACTTAGAACTAAAGAAAGTTGAATAAAATTCACAAAATATCGATAATGAAATTTCTCAAATAAAGCATACCATATGAGGTTGGGCTACAGGCGACAAAGACAAAAATAATACTGTGTATATGCGCCGGTTATATCATAAAAAAGACAAAAAACACTATTTACACGATCATAACTTAATTTTTGGTCTCAAAATACAGATAAACTACCATGCATTTTTTAAAAACATTGAATGTTTTTCACTAGAGTTGACGTAAGGTTATTATGTAGTCCGAAATCTTTAACTGTAGCGCCGTAAAAGAGGACTGTTAGCTTTAACGTCATACGAAAGAAACTATCGTCAAATCAAAAATACGATCGCGGAAGCGTGAAATAAAGTTTTAGGCAAGTCGGGTAAATTCATTTCAATTTGAATATTTTGCAGTTGGAAGCTTCTCTTCAGATAAAAATTACTATATAATAACTATGTATAATATTCACACCCTGGCGTTGCTGAAATATTTACTCATCACATAACATGACGCGTACAAAAGCTATTATTTTATACCAGTAGTATCTGAAATTTTCATCAACAACACTTCACAGTGTATAATGAATATCAAAATGTTGCATTGTGTTAAAGTTATCTACAAAATTCTTATATTCACCTGACGGCTGTTCATTTTATTAATTTTAATTCCTTTGCCAATAAATTTTTACAACCGCAATATTAAGAGTTTTGATGCACAAAATAAATATCATTTTTCCTAGAACACGAACTCAATACATTGAAACTTGTCGAACATTAAAGTTTTAGGCAAGTCGGGTAAATTCATTTCAATTTGAATATTTTGCAGTTGGAAGCTTCTCTTCAGATAAAAATTACTATATAATAACTATGTATAATATTCACACCCTGGCGTTGCTGAAATATTTACTCATCACATAACATGACGCGTACAAAAGCTATTATTTTATACCAGTAGTATCTGAAATTTTCATCAACAACACTTCACAGTGTATAATGAATATCAAAATGTTGCATTGTGTTAAAGTTATCTACAAAATTCTTATATTCACCTGACGGCTGTTCATTTTATTAATTTTAATTCCTTTGCCAATAAATTTTTACAACCGCAATATTAAGAGTTTTGATGCACAAAATAAATATCATTTTTCCTAGAACACGAACTCAATACATTGAAACTTGTCGAACATTCCATTATTATTATGGTTAGCGAAACGCATGTCATCAAGTATTTTGTTACTATTTGGAGATACTGTTGAAAAAAAAACCATATCGTTGACTCCGGTATGATTTTTTTTAATGGTGCTCCCCATACAAAAATTTTTGCATACCGCTATATTTTTTACGGTTATCAAACAGCTAGAGCTACATGACTTGGCATCAAAATAAATTTTCAATTTATAATATACTAGCGACCGAATTATTAAACTGCCACCGTTTTTGGTCGACTTAGATTGCAAAATTGGTCTCCATGAAAAGAGCCTTTATTTTAAAGCAATAATATATAATCTACAAATCTTTGATTAACGTCTGATTAATTTTGATAATAATTTAAAAACTTGAAGCGAATTTTTTCAAATACAAATTAGAAACTCATTATTAATTATTTTTATATTTTTTAGATCAGTTCTGAAGAAGAGGTCCAAATCCGGACCGCAACGTCAATGTATTAATTATTATTATTTTTTGTTAATATGTTAGTCTGAAAAATTGGTCGATTATTTTATTTATTGAATATATAATCTATGTCCATCCTAAATATTGATGAAAACATTTTTGAAATCGGATAAGTAGGTTTGGAGATTACCTCCTACATCCAAACTTACACACTTTACCTCTAAAATATTAGTATAGACATTAGACAGTATAGATTATAATAGAATTGTCACTTTTACCAGTTCTCAAACTAGAAACTAACTGGGGGCTTGTAACAGAAAATTAATGGAAACACGACTATTTTCAAGCGCTGACTCTTTTGTATGCAAGAGAACGACATTTTTGAGAGAAATTGGAGCGCACCAAACGTTTCCTGCTGAAGTTCTTAACTCAAATGTTACACCTGAGCGTGTGGCACATTTGTGTAGTTGTGTTTCATGTACAAGTGTGAGAAGGGTGTTTGGAAGAGACAGAGATACCTGCAGATACTGGGAGCGAACTGCAGGTTTATTTAACCTCCCAAAACCAATTCCCAACAGTGTGTTGGATCACACGTCCAGCCAAAACTTCCCCGAGCTCTCTGCGTGTCGCTCGTACCCCGTACCTCTGCGCTTCCCAACCTGCTGGAGTTTGATAATTATAAGCATTTTCAAAGCATTGTTTCAGCTTGCTTACTGACAGCAACAATAGTTAACAATAAATAAATTCCTAACAGCCTGACTGGCAACATTGTTGAAGTAAAAGTTCTTTAGGCGCGGTTTGTGAATTTCACGAAGAGGTTACTCGGTTACGAACGAATGTGACGTTTTTGTGAGATCCACGAATTCAATTTATGCAGTATAGCGTATCTTGACACAACGCAACAAAACATTTTTTATTAGTCGAGGTCAAGAGTCAGGATTTTTTGGGGTTTTTGCTTTCTTTTGCCAGAGCGCCTATATAGAATAGAGACCCCCCTCCGTTTTCAAAGTCGCTGAACACGATGGTGAGGTTCCCACCTTTTTTTTCTTATTTTCACCCATTGGAAAAAAATTATAAAAAATTTGTAGGAAAATTAATTCTCTACAAAAAATCTTTCTTGTCTTTTTTTCTGTAAATGTGATACTTTGAGAATTACAGGCCTTCAAAGATGATCATTTACAAAATCCACATACTGCGAGAGTTGTTGTTTTCAATGAATTATGCACGAGTTAGTTGAACGAATACAAATAAACAAAAATGCAACTTAGTTTATAATTGTACAATTTTAAATTTTACTAGAGCGAATTTTGTTTTCGTTATTTTCTGCCTGTTTATTTATCCGCAACATATAAAAAACTGTATAGACCTAGCAATATATGTATTGTTTACATGTTTTACTTTAATCGCGCGTAAAGGCTAAATGCACACTATTTCATAAGTAACAAATTAATATTGTTCTTGAAGAGTATGGATTTCATCAATATGGATTATTTCTAGCCTATACATGATGAACATAGATTATGATAAATGAGAACTAAATTTTTTTAATGTTTATAAAATTCACCATCTTAGACGAAATTTGCTGATATAGGTAATGTAAACAGTCAAGCTTTAGAAATACATTTTGATATAGTCTCTACAGTTATGATTAACCTGTAACTAAAACGAAAGATGATAAGATTTCTTAAATTTCTTATTCACATTAATTAAAAAATGAATGCAAATAAAAACCTACACATTTATTACTGTGTAAAGCATTATTGATCTGAACCAAGATGTCATTTATGGCAAAACAAATCAACAATACTAGTTTAGTGTTTGCTGAAGATGAAAGCATAGCTCCCGAAATGTACATCCGCTAATAAAACTGTTGTGGTAAGAAGTAACTATTCTATATTTTTCATTTTTGTTTCAACCACAGTGCTCTTAATATTTGTATATATAATACTGACACCGAATTGAAGCAAGAAATCTCTAAATCTGGTAATACTGCGCAGCATACAAAAATATGACACATTTTAACAAAGACTTCCAAAACAGTACATAATGAAAATTATAGGTACGAAATATTATGGTATTCAAAAATAAGTGTAGTTTTAAAACATTTTCGCAGCGATTTTCTGGGTCTAAATCAACTGTATACCCATTCCCGTAGACCAGTTGTCTCTGGTAAAACACTATATCGATAAATGGTAATAGTTATTATTTAATAACTGGCGGCCCGGTCCGGCTTCGCTACCGTTTTTTCGTCCACTTACGTTGCAATATTGGTCTCCGCGAAAAGTGCTTTTATTTTAACGCGATAATATGTAGCCTGCGTCTATCCTGAAGGTTCATTCTAAATAGCGGTGAAAGAATTATTCAAATAGGTGCAGTGGTTCCGGAGATTATCCTCCAAATACACACCAACTCACAAAATTCGCACCCTCTCTTTATAACAATAGTATAAATTATTAAAGCAGCAGTAGTTTTCAAAACACTTCCGCAGCGATATTTCGAGTCGAATTCGACCACGTCCGTGATGAATCGGCTTACAGGTTAAATTTCCCCTCATTCCTGCAGGACTGGCGGAGTCCGTGTTGAGGGAACCATTGTTTTAATGCTGCATCGATAGTTTCCGCTTTTTTTTTGATAATGAAACTTTTTTTGCTGTCCGAAGAGAGGTACATCGTTTACATAATTTATTTTGGACGAATTGTATCAATGTAAAGGTTGATTGTTGGCCACGGGTTGGGGGCGGCAAACACACAGTACATGCATACAATAGTGTTGGCGGCGGCAGAAGCAGCGGCAGCAGCACCGCATTGTGTACCGACAGCGGCCACTGGTGGTGGCTTATGTGCAAGGGATGGCGGCGGCGATGGAGAGATTAAACATCGAGAGCGCAAATGAACGAGTCGTAAATATCAGCACGTATTTGTGAAGGTATGTGTGAGCGTCACTGATATATAAATGGTTGGATAATGCCGTGCTTCGGTGCTAATATATATAAAAAAAAACGGCCAAGTGCGAATCGGACTCGCGCAACGAGGGTTCCGTACAAACTTGATTGTAGTTGGTCCATCACGGGAATCGAGTGACAAGTCTCGAAGATTTTTCCCGCTTAGCCGTTGGAAAATTGTTGGCCCCACACATCGACGAAGGTCGCGGCCAGTTTGCCAACAAAGCGTGTATTATTGCAATGAGTTCAGATGGACTACTGAAGTGTATTGTATATCTAATAGCCTAAATGTCGTACCGTGTTGTATGCGCGAGTTCTCATATTTAAATTATAGTCAATGACATAGGATCATAACTAACAATGCATTAAGGTTATGTTTTTTTGACGCGAATTCTCTAATTCTTTATTTTGTATTCAATTTTTAATCGACTTGTAAAAATATAAAAGTTAATAAATAAATCTGGAATCAAAAAATTTTTAATTTAAGATGACATTTAATGGTCACTTATGACCTATATAATTAGTGAATTTTTATATTCACTAATTCATATTGTAGTATTCACTAATTCTGCGTGGTACGATTCTAGCATTGACAAATAGTGAATATGTACTTGTAATTCGTGAAAAAACGCTAATTCATGTTCAGAGACTAATTAGTTCCCGAACAACGTCGTGTTTTTTGAGAAGGCATTAGCTCAATTCGTAATGGACTAATGAATCTTTGTGCTATCAAATATTTGATCGCATCCAGTTATATTGATATATCAATGGTGTGTACATATTAATGCCATGCCCGTTCGTCCTCCGACACAAACCAACCAATCTGTGTATGGGTGTGTGTGTGTCCTTATATATATGTATAACATTGCGGTTGCCTCCGATGTTGCGCAACAATCGGTACCGCGAGCGAGATACGTTCCTGGATCCTATCGGGCAAAGATAATATTTAACAATACTCCATACATATTTAACCGGCTTTAATGTAATATACATGACGTAGCGTAATCAACTATGCAGATATCGTATATTATTGAAGTATGATGAGTATTTGGAAGGAATTCCGTGGCATAAGGATCGAAAATGAAGCAATACTGAGATTTTTTTTAAACTTGCATTTAATACTAACGTTTCGATACGTTTTGTATCATCTTCAGAGTGTTCAAATGCTGTCACATGTTATCAGTATATTGTTGTTGATGGATATACTGATAACATATATATACTGATAACATGTGACAGCATTTGAACACTCTGAAGATGATACAAAACGTATCGAAACGTTAGTATTAAATGCAAGTTTAAAAAAAATCTCAGTATTGCTTCATTTTCGATCCTTATGCTACGAAATTCCTTCCAAATACTCATCATTAACTTCAACGGATCACAGTTACTCGCTATTTATTGAATAGAGTCAATCTTCATATTATTGAAGTATCTTATGGTGCTATAGACACTGATGACCTCAGCTGTTGAGCGTCTATAATTCACAATCTCTCTCTCTGTCTCTTATGGTGCTACTTTTTTCCCGCGGATTAATCTGATTTCAGAAATCGATTGTATATAATTGCTAGCGATTTTAAAAAGCGCCAATAGTTATTGTTCGCGAGCAGTTCTCGAACTCAACGTCCGTCGTCGATACTTAAGTTCGGATGGTTCGCTAGTTGTTCGTCATTTGTAGATTCTTAACAAAAACTGCCTGCCTACACAATAGAGAAGATAGTAGCGTCATTTCTGCGTAGAAAACGGGTTTTGGGTCTGTTTTCTTACAAAGGATGGTCCAATGAACTTAAGTGTTCATCGGTAGTCAAGACGCACCATTGACAGTAATACTATTACCCTTGCCCTTGAAATTACATATCACGCGACTACTGATCGCTTCTCCCACTCTTCTTACTACTCAGATTTCTCACCTTGCTACTAAATTCTGTAAACAATACTACTTTGCATCGAGTTCGTCAGCCGTCAAACAGCTCCAGAACTTGGTCTGTAAGCACCTAAAGAGATTTAACGTGATTTCATGAAGCCTAAAGCTGCACACGAAGCTGGTTTTGACGCTAGAATCACGTTGTTGGGACTTATGCTGGCCGGAGGACTGGCTACGAGGATGGAAATGAATCACACAACACGGGCTCGCGTGCGTGGTCACGGGATTGGTTTAAACAATAAGAACCGGGGCTATTTTTCGTGATAGTTTGTCTTCTTGTTTTGAGCAATAACTGATTAGGAAACATTATCTTGTCACGTGGGCGACCAACTAACAAACACGGCGTCATAGTGTGTGTTCTGTTGTGAGACAATAAATGCTCACTTTGTTAACATTCTATCACTGCGCGCGCACGGAACCCATCAACAAAGCAAGCTTCAATACATGAATCGTGTGAAGCTATCACCAAAACCAGCACCACAGAATGCTTGAAATATAGCAGCCAAATCTAGTAAGGAATCTAGTGGCAAAACTAGCATTGTGTGCAGTGGCCTTTAGAAACTATTGACGACTATATCCAATTTCGGCTGATTTCTTACGATTTTCAAAGTAATTTTTGTGGGATTTTTAAAAAGTAGAGACCATTAAAAATTTTGTATGAGAATTGTTTTGGGATTCATTCAATTGAGACTTTTTCGAAAATCAGCCTATATACATTAAATCAAAGAATAGTAATTCTCGAAGGAATACTGATTTATAAATTTAGATAAAATAACTACAACTAATATAACACACAAATACAATGTAGAATCGAAGCAGAGCAATGGATATCCGATTTGTTTTGTGTGGGAAATATAAAAATCGTACGACATGCCTTTATGAATTGTACAATTCACATTGCCGCATGACTTTATTGTATTAAAAGTTGCTGTATAACGTGCTCGGTTTAGAATGCTAAGTTAAATCACATTATTTTTAAACCGCATAATTAATAAAAAACGACATTTTTTATTTAACAAATTCATACTTCTTGTAATAACAGATTCGAGGCAAAAATTAATAATAATTTATGGCATTATTTATCCTGTTATATAGTTAGTGGGTGTAATTTTTTTTCGGTAGTGAAGTGGAAGACTTTACAATTAATTATTATTATATGAATGCGAGCAATAGTTCATATTTGACTGTCAACGTGCTAAAAAAGGATGCATTAAAACGTGAATTTACAAATTACGTGTACCCAGTTTTCGATTGTGGAGAAGTATAATTGGATACCAAACTAACAACAAATGGAGAGTACTGAAAACAGGGGCGGTCGACTAATCGAAGCAGCAAAATCGACTGACAAAATGAAATAATATAAAAATAGTCGATAATTATGTTCAGGGATTCAAAAATGAAGTGTCCACACAACACATATTATCTAAAACCGGACCTGGCTAAAAAACTGCATAATCAAAAAAAGTAATAGTGGGCTCATTCGGAAGTCAGCCACTGCACACGAGACTGCAAATACTGCTGGGACTTCTGCTGGCCGGCAGGCTGGCGACGAGACTGGAAATGGTATCACTGCGGGCTCACCTGCTAATTACTCACAAGATGGATTTTAAAATTAGAACAGGGGCTATTTTCCTTGCTGGGTCCGCTGCGTGCCCTGAGCAAGAACAAATCAGGAAATAGTATCTTGTCACGTGGGCGACTTGAACAAACGCCCAAAACAAACACTATGGCATAGTGTGTTTTCTGTTCACTTTTGTTACCGTTCTATCACTGAGTGCGCACCGAACCTACCTACAAACCAAGCTTGAAAAGATGTCTTGTGTGAACCGAGCACATAAAAGCAATCAAATAAACCAGCGCTAAAAAACTAGTAGTGAAATCTAGCAAGGAATCTAGCGCAAATCCATTCTCATGTGCAGTGGTCTTTAGATCTAGCTATTAGTTTCCGTCAGAAATGTTTTCTATATCGTTCCTTGAAGAACGCATTATAACATGTCCGATTTTATTACAAGATCAGGTCGCCACGACCAATAATATCATATCATCTCTTTCCTTTAACGCAAAATTACCAGTGGAACAGTGGAATGAGATCGTTCCTCGAACATGTTATAATAATATTGATGAGACTGGCAAATATAATATGTAGACTTAGTATGAAGAAACTTGTAAATTGAAAGAGCGTTTGTTTGAAAATTTTTACTTAAACCGGACCTGACTACAGAAGGCATATGGACAGTAAAACAATGAGCGTTCCGAGCATTTTTTTCGACAGCAGAATGCAAAAAAGAACAATATAATGTTTATATGCAAACTGTACATTATTTTCCATCTCTAACATCTGTATTATTACACATACGAATGTAGGTAGGTAGTACTAGGTGAATATTGTCTGTCGTAACTCTAAATAATGTTGGTGCAGGTGTGTAACGAAGCTTTTTAATTAAGTGCTTACAACTGCACATCTGATTTGCGAATTAAAAAAATGTGTGCTGAATTAAATTGTCACAGAATATTATGCTTTACAGTGAATTCGGGTTTAAAAACCTCTCCGGCTTTGCATACACATAGTGTAACCTATAAAATTTAAATCTGTTTTTGAATTAAATATCTAAAATCGACTTTCTGTTTCTCAGTTATAGAGGTTTTATGCTCTCATTTAGAGAGTTTGCTCGTTTATTCAGTTCTCACTCTTACAGGTTTGACTATATATAATTTTGAAATATTCTAACCTTCGTTTAATAATATACACGGATATTGTTGATAAATAGACAGCTCCGATAATAAATATTGCAACAAGAATATAACTTGTTATCAATTAATTAGTAATAAGTATTATTTATTTACTAACGCATTGATACATTGTTAGATTGTTTGTTTAGCTCCCGTTGTCAACGTATTTATAATTACTTCAAGGTTGAAATAATGCTTGTAAGGTAATGGTTTTGAAATAAAGCTTGACGTCCACTAAAAGCGAAACTATAATCTACTATCAGGCTTGACGAGCATGAATGATAAATCGAACTATTGAGGGGAAAAAAAGTGAAAAGCGCCCATGAAACCACACAAAATCGGTCAAACCACCTAATCGCTTAATTTTAGTGGGCATTGGACTTAACAATTATTTTAAATTTATTTGATTATGCAAGTCACTTTGAAGGAATTTCGATATATGCAGATGCATCGTAAGAAATGCAATGATGCGTTCTGTGTTATGTTGTCCTAGTCGTTCAATTCAGCGGTAATAAAGTGATTTAAACGCAACGAATGCTACGACATTCTGGTATGAAATTGCACTGCATCCGTTGAACATGTTCTATCTATAATATGAATGCCAATAAAAGTTATATATCACCAATTTACTAGATCAGGTCGTATGACGTAGATATTCCATGGAATACGTTCTGATGCCTTTTTCTTTGTGTCTAATCGTCTCTGGAATTCTCGTAAGATGTTAATGTTAAAAATTCTTAGACGCTCAATAACTTAGGTCATTGGCGTCTTAATTGAATCAAATAAAATCATCAATTAAAATTGAACGATACTGCAAAACATTCATGAGCGAGGTGAAATTCTAACACAACAGTTTTATCCAAAGTGGCTGACCAATACACCAAACAATATATAATATGGATGGCTAGTTCTTATTATGAAGGAATAAAATTGATACACATGAAAGTGATAATTTTTGAGGTTATTAATTAATAACACAAAAACGCTGTATTTGAATGTAATGTTAATGCTTTATATTATATTTACACAATGTACCTATATTAATCAAAACAGTTACAAATCTTTAATAAACCCAAATATTGTTTACGTATAAATACTATAAGTGAAAAGTTGTCTGACACGAACGCGTCTGCGGTGGACGAGATTTTCATTACAACTGTCTGATTGGCTGATTGGCGGGAGTTTAAGCGGCAATGAGCTCATTTCACTACGTGCTTTGTATCGGAAATTTGGCAACAGTGCTCATTATTTAATTTGCTCTTAAAATATTTTTAGCTGACAGGAAAAAGATAAATAATTCGTGTCGCTCCTATTCTATGATGGAAATTCGAATAAAAATAAGGAGACACGTAACTTCTTTTTAGATTTTAACAAAGTTGTATTGATAATTGTTACTATATGCGATTAGATACAACCACTTTGATTTATCTACAGCCCACTATTATTACAATCGAAAAATGATTTCAAAGATAACGATTACAACGTGCTCTTTATTCTGCAAATCTTCAACTAAGACTCGGTGGTATCTCCGAGTAGATATAGCAGCCAGGAAAAGCTCCAACAGCACGCAATAAGTTCATAAAGTGCCCTCCAGTTACGTTAAGAGCCACAGAAGAACGCAACTAATTAGAAATTGCTCTTGTTTTATTCTCTAATTATAATTCCATCGAGAGAAAAGAACCCCAACTGTGCAGCTATTATATATACCAATGTAATTAAAATTATATAAAAGATTGCAAACATGTTATGAAAAATTTATTTCTACATTTTTTACTTCAAATTAAATATTTGTAAAATATAATAACGCTACGTAGGCGTTTTATATTATGATTTTGATTGTAAGATATCTGGTTTAACCATGATTCTAAAATTTTACAAAATTTACATGCAACTTGTAAGTTATATAATTAATTTAATTAAATAATTATTCGATACTCATTTTGTATAATCTAAGGGCAGATATACAACAGTAGGTTTGTTTTATTAACCCTTCAATGGATAAATGGTTCATTACGTAATCCATTTTCACGATGTAACCAACGATAATCTACCGCTTTAGAAAAAAACTAAAGGGTTAAGAAAATTGTTTAAAATTAAAAATAGCACCAAAAGGTGTTCTAAAAACTGGCACTAAATAAATAAAAGCAAATGATGTAAATTATAGACGATCGACAGCTGAGATCTTTAACGCGCAGTAGAGCTTAGATTGCCTCGTTTCGTTGGATAGTAGTGGGGAGACGACGTCATACGGCGGATTTGTTAAATGATTGCGAAGCAATGGCGGTATCGATATTCTGTTTTTTGTTTTCTTTGATATTTGCTAAATACTGCCATTAAAGTTTAAAAACAACAGCCGTTGCCTAGCATTCATTTGACAAGTCAACCAGATGATGTCATCCCCCCAACAACTCTAAAATGGAACGAGCCAACCTCTGCTCTACTAACCTTGATTAGCATATAGTATAATAACATTGTATAGCAAGACTTTAGTAACAAGAGCTTATAATACCAAAATAAATGTTCCCTCTGTTATACTAGTGTTAAAATCACTAAGTCAAGAATATTTGAATCTACAACCTCTTTTTTAGACACAGTTTTTAATATATAAGTAACAAAAACTCAAAACTACAAATTTGTAATTTTCTTTTTCAGAAATGGATTTAATAAATTAATTTTTATATAAGCAACTGATAAATTATCAGTTAAGAAAATCTTAATTCAACAAAAAAATATCCAGGTTGAAAATGAATTTCTAAAATGCCCCGTAAATTATAAAAAATATAAAATTATTTAAAAAAGTATATGATTTATTAAACATTTAGAATTAAATTTAAATATTAAACTTTTAAAATGGAGCAAATATTTTTCCAACAAACCAAGTAAATTATAAATTGTTCGCAAAGCAGAAGAATTTACTATAATAACCATACATCAAGCGTATCCCATTTACGCACTTTTGGCTTTAGTGGAGCTTTCGAACGAGGTTATTTATGCCTGCGAGCGCATCTGGTCTCATTCAAGCTCATACGTAAAGCTGCAGTGGCAGGGCAGGGCAAGGAAGACTTGAAGACGGTGGAGGGATGGTGGGTGATGCAAGAGTCTTTACAAAAAGCACCCACTTCACCCGCACCCAACACACAACCAACTTATTACTTTCATTTACGATGTAGACAGCTAATTTCCATAAAAAGAACCCAGAGAAACTGTGCAAGAAATAGATGAAAATGTGCTGGAAAACAGAATTTAAGATGACCGCGTAAATTGTTTCGATACAACGCAATATGTATCTGACTCTTCCAGAAGTTAGCGCCTAACTAACTTAAAATAATTATTTACACTACATTTAATATACAGTTAATTAAGTGACGCATTGACATTTAATGACGTAAATAATTTTTTTTTTTCAAAACAGTTCATAAGAAAAAAGACAGTGATTGAAGTGAAACTCTCTTACTCATATTCATCGATATACTTTCACGTGCTCTTTCACTCACATCCACTTAACTTTATGTCTAAGACAGGGGTTCCCAAACTTTTAATAATTGGGACCCACTTTTTAAAAACTCAATTTACAGCGACCCAGTTCTTTCCCGGCACACTGAATTTCTCAGAATTACTTGACTAGCCGGAAAAGATATCTCTACGAAAATATACTTTTTATCTTTTCATTTCATTTACTTTACATTTATTTTAACGGCACCGCTACGGGCAGCACACGTTTTTTCAAAATTTTCAAAAATATACATTCAAGATATTGTCGCGACCCACCAGTGGGTCACGACCCAAAGTTTGGGAAACATTGGTCTAAGAACTAACTCTTATGCTCGGTTGCAGAAAGCATTGTCAGAAAATCTAATGATGACCTTAGATAGTGACTATACATCATTCTCCAGATATTTAAATCGATTCAGCTCAAAAAATAAACGATTGACTGAAACGATATTTTTGCTAAACTGTCTGTCCACGTATTTAACATTGCTTGTACAATTTCTAATTCAAAAAAACTTTTTTCTACGCATTTTGATCAAAATTTAGCTTGAAAAGATATCTCTTTCTATGTAGATCAATCAAATTTCACAACAATAGTAGACTGCTCCTGAAAACTGTAATTTACGATCACAATCAAAGATCATCGTCAAATCAAATTTATTAATAACAATGCTTTCTTCAACCCGGCAATAGAATGACAGCAAAGCTCTTTGGCATAGGCTAAAAAAATCTGATCACTATTTTAACGTAATTCATGAATACAACAATCTTCCACAAGAGACTAAAAAACTGGACCTAGCTGCTTTCTCGAAAAAAATTTAAAAAAATTGGTTGTCTGTAAAGTCGGTTTACGGACGATAGTTTTACGTGATAACGTCATGAAGAAACATTGAAATGCGTACAAGCCGACGCTTGGGCCGATCGTGCCTCTCTATCGCTTATACCGCGCTCTCGCTTGCACGCTCAGGCTCAGGCGGAACGTGACACTTTTTCGTGCGTGCAGCCGGTGTTTCATCAATTTATAAGACGTTATCACGCCAAAACGTTATTTTTAAAATGTATTTACTCATTAGACGAGACTGTTGAATGGAGTTCATGAAACAATTTTAAACCAATTTTTGTAATTTGTAACTTTTACGTCAATGGCACTGTAATTTTTTATTACGTTTAGCTGAATAAAATTATAATTATTATCAAGTATAATCAAATTCGGTCCAGCCGTTTTTGAGTGGTGCTGATATAAACAGACAGACAAAAATTCTAGAAACAAGCTCTTATGCAAGTATCATACAAAATATACGAAACAAAATTAATATAGATAGGGATTTCGTTACTATTTCATATTTAGATATTAATTAGTGTTGATAATTTATATAAAAACTATTTTGGTCAAAGACATGCTCTCTTGTTAAAATAGAATATTAATTGAATTTTCGCGGTCACACGTTGTTTTAATTTGGCATCAAGTTAATTAAAATACACAGAATGATCAACAATGTCACATTGTCACAGTCAAACACATAATTCAGTTCTACGTAACTTAGTATTAAATAAAGATTTGATATTTTTATTGTAAATCAATTTATAACTTATACAGTGTACAGTCTGTCTGTCTGTCTGGCTGAAGAGTGCATTATTCAGGTTTTACTCTTATAGTCTTATCTTAATACTTATCTCCAGCCTGACATGCAACTATGCTAAGTCACAATTTAATCTAACAGAAAGCATGTATAAAGACATTGAAAAGGGGTTTTGTAAAAAATTAGTGCGTGTAACCTTTACCGCGCGTTATTTATATTGATTAATTAAAGAAGTTTTACTTCAACCGCGCGTTGAAGTAAAACTTCTTTAATTAATTAATATTTATTTTTATTTTTGTTAGTTACTTGTTTATTATTTCTGATTTAATTATAATTTTTTCTTCATACCTCGATCGAAAGGACATACTTCCGGTATCAATTGTAAGGCAGAAAGTCTAACATTAATTACGCATTAGTGGGAAGTACGTACTTTGGAGCGGCAATAAAGAAACATCACCTATCAACTGTTTAGATGTAATTTCCATAGCAACCCTATTACATTGTAGCTAATAGTCGCGAACAGCTGTCATTTGTGTTTTTACGTATAACCTCAAAGCTGCTTGCTTGGAATTTATCTGTTTTTTTTTATGTAATTAATTAATGTATTTAATAAACGTACTTACGACCAAGGTATGAAGAATAATAACATACAAATCTTTGATTAACGTCTGAATAGAACTCTTCAAGTAAATAAAATTGTCGACCAATTTTTATGTTATATTGATTTGTATTTTTATCATTTTTGTCAATATATCGTATGGTCTGAGAAAAATTGGTCGACAATTTTATTTACTTGAATAATAACATACACCACAAGGGCTGAAAGTTTAGCTGTTTCACTGTTAAAATGAAGTTTTGCCACATAGTTTTGTGACTGATCGAGATTATAATTCGTGATCGAAATACTTGGCAAGTAAAAACAATAAGGCTTATGCACTTTCTCTGTTATTTGACATCTATTTTTATACATCGCTCGCACTCTAGAGTTTCAGAGCCGTGCTATCAAGTCTAAACAAATTCCATTTAGATTTATTAGCGAAGGCTGCACTTTTCTTTCCAAATGCAAATGTCTACTGCAGCGTTTTTGTTTAAAAGAAATTCGTTTATTTTTAACAATGTATCTATATTTTGAATAGTTTTATTTTAAATGGAGAAAAAATTATATATTATATGGAGAAGTTCATGACCTACTACTACGCCTTGTTGCACATTTTTTGTATGTTTTTTCCAAATTATATATTACTAGCAGTCTGGTCCTGCTTCGCCCGGATTTGTGGATTACCTATTAAACATTAACATTATTATGAGGCATCGGACTTTCTTATAGAATTATAGCAGACTCGATAAAACAAACTAAACGCATGCGTTGTTTTTACGTCGTATTGTTTGTCTATGAAACACATGTGACGTGGAATTAATTGTAGCTATCCGATTTGTTTTTGAACTAATAGCTTTAAGCAAATTTCTAACAGATATCGCTATTTGGTACTAAATCAGGAACTCTTTAATCAGTAGACCTAGCTCCTATGCCTGCTGTGTTTCGAAATGGACCGTTTTCTGGTGCACGCGAAATGGCGCTGCTATCACTACCTGGGAAATCGTCGGTTCTTTCCACCTGTGTGCATTACCCAGTAGCTGACGCGATATTGTTTCATGCGACAGATATCGGTCCACCGCTACGCTCGAGTGGTTCTCTTATTATGACTTCGTGGTTGTCAGAGAAGAGAGACTGTGTCAGAGATACATATTATATATAAAAAAATGCAGTTAAAAATAAAGCTAAAAAATTGTATACTTTGAAATCAAGATACCTATAAGAATTTCTCAATCGTATTTATCTGTAATCGTATGTTTTATTTTTTATAATGTTAAGATTTTCTTATTTTTAATATAATGCCGGTGTTGAACTATAAAACTATATTTATTATTTAACGAATTGAACGGTATTAATACAAGGATAATTTTAAAAAAATTGTTAACGGCAGGAAAGTTCTGCATATGAACTTAAAAAACACGCTGTATATATTCCACAAACGTGTGTGCATTTGGCACACGTGTCGTTGTTGAAGAAACGCAACTACCGACGCCGCGTGCACTCGTGACTCGGCGTCGTGAATTATGCTTCTCAGGGGCGGAGATAAGATTCAACTAGAAAATTGAATAGATTGGTTGTAACGCCATATAATGGGTATTGATTCGCAACTGTATATTTTGTACACAGCGTGACACGAAAATTAAAACATGCATCTATATATATACCTACGTATATAAAATAAAGTCCCTCCGCCGCGTCTGTCTGTCTGTCTGAACGCGATTTAACTCAAAAACTACCGAACGGATTTTCACTAACAGAGTGATAAACAAAGAAGATTTTGTATATAATTTGTACAAAATAACGGCATTTTATCAAGAAAAACTGAATCCTTATCATGTAGCGACATCAAGTAGGCGGGCGCAAGCTCCTGCAATTGGCTGCGTGAAATGACGCGTCACTGTAGCCCACCAGGCGGAAACTAGCTATATGATCTAGCGGGCACTGCCACCAAGAGACATCAGCTCAAAGCTACTAGTTCGCGCATTTTGGCACTGTAGTTGTTTCTTAATGAAATAAATTTCGCGGAATTTTCCAATAACATAAAATATATCTATCGCACCCGGGTGAAATCGGGGGGCTGCTATAGTAAATTATAAATTGACTTGTCTGGAGATTCGTTTGCTTTAAAGTCGATTTTTACGAAAAGCTCGTTTTAAAAATTGTCAAAAGTACGTTAAATTTTGATAATGATATCATGCATAAAGTTTCATTAATATTGGTTCAGGAGTTTTTTAATAATGCTTGTACAGGCAAAAAACAACAGTGACTTCCTTCTTATCTCAAGAGATAGCGGGAGAATGTTTTAAAAGCTTACCAAGGAGGGTCGAATAAAGCTGACCGAGTTTTGTTTAACAGAGTCAGTTAAAAAGCGAGATGCAGTAAAGAGATGCTAAGTCATAAAAAATATAGTAATCGGTTTCCACGTCTGCGACACGTAAGAAACCAAAAATACAAACAGAAGTTCGTTTTTGGTAAATTAAACACAAAAAAACATGTTTTTGTGAACGGTTACTTCCAATCTATTCAATATAAAAAGTCAGTTTAATCCGTGTTCAATAAATTTTGGCGAGTAAATTAACACATAAATTGGAAATTAACAATCGTATGAAATTCAATACAATCTATAGGAAATATAAATATCATTTTTAAATGCAACTTTCTGAATGTTTTTATATGATAGTAATTATTTTGGCAAATATACTTACAAGATGTTGCAAAAAGTCAACCATTAGTAGTACCTACAAGCTTATTAGAATATAGGAAACGACAAATAACTAGAAAAACGGAGGTTTTAATTCTTCATTGTCTTTATATGTTTTTTGCATTAAATAATATTTGCTAGTATCAACATTTCCATTAATCTATTTAAAACACAAAGCTATTTTGTACGAGTAACGAGAACTTTCAGCGGCTTGCACTTGCCCGATTTATCGTAAAACTCTGTGGAGAACTTAGTTTTAACATTTTTAAAAGCTGAATTCATCATTAAACTTTACCCCGTCATTTAAGTTGTCGATCATAAAAAAATGTAATAGTGCTAACACACGGTCGAACTTGGTCCGGTCCGACAACGGACATGGTACGGCGGATCTTGCAACAGACGACCGAATCTGTTCCCATCGAACCGGGCGGACACGCAGACTACTGTACAGACGAACAGATTTGGTACGGAGCGGACCAGATCCGCTGTCCGCTTCGAACCAAGTTCGACCGTCTGTTAGTACCATTAGTTCAGTGTGATTTCATTTAGAGCAGTGATGTCAAAGATACGGCCCTCAAGCCATCTCAGTACGGCCTGCAACCGAACCTATCCTGGGAGGATTTTAGAAACCTGACATCAATGAGCTTATCAAAAACAAGAGACCTCAGGTGTCTGGATTCTGAAGCTCAATATAATTTACCCTTTTTATTATCTTTATATGAAAATTGATTTAAACTACATAGATAAAGATTTTAATTTAGTATGTGTTTTAGTTTTTGATTTAGAGCAGAGGTTCCCAAATTTTTTTTTCTCGTAGACCACTTGCCATGTTTTTCGGTTTTGTGTAGACCCCCTGCTTATCTGATATTGATTTTTTGCAAATTCATTAATGTCAAATGTATTTTTGACAACTGGTATAGTGCTACTCACTTTGAATGATTTTTTATAACGGTAGTGAAATGTTTAGTTTTATACATTTATTAATTAGATTCAAATTAAACGAATCAAATTAAAATTTACTTTCTGTTACATAAAATAACTAAGCAACAAATAAATGCTTTTAATGTGAGGGATGCACCTGGTGCTTTAATAATAAATTTTTAACATTTGGCATCAATTTAGTTAGATTTAATCTTAAATCTCTGCGGTTAACGATGTCCAGTTTGTTTCTTTTTTTGTTAGGAGATTCACTATCGTTGACCCCCATTTTCATTTCATGGACCCCCAATTTTTTTCCCGCTGACATGGACCCCTTGCAAGTTGTCGTCGACCCCTGGGGGTCGATATAGACCACTTTGGGAATCACTGATTTAGAGTCTGGCCCGCTAACACCCTAAATCTTATAAATGGCGCTTTAGAAAAATCAATCTGACACCCTGATCTAGGGTGTTTATTGTTCAAAAATACCAACGGCAAAGTTTGTGGGGAATTGGAGGACATCAATACATAATAGTCTAACAAATATTTAAAAAAATGAGATAAAACACCTTGGTATTATGTTATGATGAAAAACGGGATATAAAAACAATTTTTATTCACTAGAACTTCATTTAATAGTCAACGTTTCGGCCTTCTTCTTCACGACCTTAAAAATGTCTAGTTTTAAGGTCCTGAAGAAGCAATAATTTCTGCCGAAACGTTGACTATTAAATGAAGTTCTAGTGAATAAAAATTGTTTTTATATTTAGCCTTGTATCCCGTTATTTTCATCATAAAAAAATGGAGTACGCCCTATATACCGAAACGGTGCGTCGGTAAACGCATGTTTATACACCCCAGTTAGTTATCTCGATTCTCTCTAAAATTTCACGATGTTATTTTTAGACATCCTGTACACTACAGCTATTTCTAAATCAATTAACTGTATTATTTATGTGACAAGCACTTCTTTAATGTGATGTGGTCCAAAATTGAAATATCAATATGTAGTAATTTATTATACATAATGCGAAAGATATCGATGTAAAATGCTACGAGTTAAATAGTTTTAGTTTTTTCAAAGCACACCTTTCATACTTGAATATAACATAATTAAAAATATAATAACTGTTTCTATTTTAATATTGGTCTTAATCCGCGAAATATTTTATAAAAATTATAAGGCTTTTAACAACGACCTTAAGCTCAGCTATTGAGCATCTATATAATCTACAAGATCCTTAAGACCGAGCAGAGCCGAATAAAAAGTATCCTACCCTGTAAATAGTCAATCCTATAGAAATTAGTGCTGGTAAAGATTTGTCACTTATAAAGTACCGTCTGTCTGTCTGTTTGTCTGAGCGCGATAAACTCAAAAAGTACCGAACGGCTTTTCATACGGTATTCAATAATAGAAAGAGCTATAAACGAGGAAGGTTTCTGTATATAATTTGAATATATTTTGTACAAAATAACGGCGTTTTGTCAAGAAAAACTGTATCCGTATCATGTAGCGACATCAAGTGAACGCGCGCAACTGGTTACGTTCAAATGGCGCGTCACTGTAGCACACCAAGCGGCAACTAGCAGTATGAGCTAGCGGGCACTGCCACATAGCGACATCAGCTCAAAGCTATTAGTTTAGACATTGCGGCGCTGTAGTCGTTTCTTAATGAAATACATTTCGGAGAATTTTCCGACAGCACAAAATATATCTATCGCACCCGGGTAAAAACGGAACGGATATTTTAAAGTGCTGGAAGTTTTAACATTAATGGCACTACTAGTTTGGGTATCAATTCAGAGTATATCAAGTCCAATCGTTCTTCAGCCATGAAATTAACAGAAGGATATTCTAGAAATGCACGCTTCCTTGTTTAGGCATCACATAAAATAATAAACTTGCAAGAAAACGATATTACTGTTATATTTCACAAATCGGTACAAATATTAGTTCAGCTTTGTTAAATTAAATGATTTTTCACTGTTCATTGAATGTACAGATAATACTGCTACTGAAAGTCCTGCTGCAGCAGGAAATATTTCTGCACTCCTGCTACACCCAATGTGTATAAAGAAGAGAGATGAAAACAGAGTTTGTAAAGATAATTAATGGTTTTCATAATAAGAATAAATGATATCATGCATTTTCCTTCGTAATACATAAATTATTCCACTCGCATATTTAGTGTATTTATCTTATAATCCTTAATGCGCTTATTAACCGACGAAGTTCTTACATTTAAAGTTCTTTTCACACAATACACGCGTATTTGAAGTTCGCATAAAGTAAGTTTCAAAATGTTATCAAATTCGTTATATTTTTTATCGAAATGTACAGGATCCCGGCGGGGGAAGATGTGCCTGGGACTTTTTCCTGCCGCCTCTCGCCGAGAAACGATAATTCCTGTACCAGCCATCTTGTTGAGGTTTTACATGGTTTCCTTCAATAATCTATCTATACTAATATATATAAATATAAAACTGAAGAGTTTGTTTGTTTGTTTGGTTGAACGCACTAATCTCAGGAACTATTGGTTTGAATTGAATTTTTTTTATTGGATAGCCCATTTATCGATGAAGGCTATAGGCCATATAATATAACGATACGACCAATAGGAGCGGAGCATCAATGAAAAATGTTGCAAAATTTAACTCAAAACTTTGTCCGTCCGACAAAAACTTTTGAACCGTTACTCCGATTATCATAAAATTTGGACACAACATTTATCTCGGTAAACTAAAGGGTCTTTCAACAAGGACGGGTCGATGTTGAAATTGAATAAAACAAGCTGTGTGTGAGATATTAACGAAATTATTTTTTTGTTTGAAAGGCCCACTTATGCCATTATGTATGGAATATGACATCGTTCAAATGTCCGCCGCGGCTTCGAACGGTGGCACGGATCCGAGAGGTCCAATTTTCAATGACTCTACTGCATAGATCCGGCTGAATCTGACGAAAATCCGCACCAAACAGTAACTTTCTGTGGATGCATTGCCACCTGGTGAACCTCATGTGGATTGTGGTCGTCCCATATACGGCAATTTTGCTTATTAACAAAACCATTCATCCAAAAATGCGCCTCGTCGCTAAACATTATTTTTCGGCCAAAATCGGGGTCCTCTTCCAAACGTTCCGAAGCCCAGTCAGCGAACAAACGGCGTTGTCTGTGATCATTAACTTTGGGCTCCTGGGTCAGTTGGATGTTGTACGGGTGCAGGCCCAAGTCCCGACGCAAAATTCTCCAAGTTGAAGTCTGCGAAAGGCCGAGTTCTTGTGCACGGCGAGAAATCGACTGCCTCGGATCCTTTGCCGTAAGGGTGTTGGTTGGTTGTTTACTGAACCGGTCGTCTCGAATTTAGTCACCAAACGTTGGAGAGTCGACTTTGAAGGGCCACCGCGTCTGCCGTAAAATTGACGCAATGCGCGCAACGTTTGCACTAACGAATTTTCATAATAAAGTTTTATCATTTGGACATGCTGCTCAGTCGTGTAACTTGCGATGGTGATTTGGCATCAATGACTGAAAAAGAAAAAACAGATTTGACAGATGCCGCCAAAACAGCATGGCCGCCACAAACTGTCAACATCGACCCGTCCTTGTTGAAAGATCCTTTAAGATTAATGCGCGTGAAACCGGGCGGGACGGCTAGTTCCAGATAAATAACGAGACGGTTCCTTATTCAAGGCTATGGCGGTTACCTATCAAATTCCTATTCTCAAAATTTGCCTACCTTATTCTAATATTCTAAAATTCCTTCATTCACCCATAGCTATTAATTAAGTGGAAGTTTAAAAATGTAGAAAATAACGGGAAGTGTGATAGATGGAAAATAGTAATGGTGTAAATAGCGTCTGTTATGACATAAAGTCGAGAAATGGACGTTAAACGCATTATTATTATTATTCGAAATGTACAAATGCAAAAAAACAATCCTGTCATTTCTAAACATTTAATTAGTTGATTGTAAAAACAAGTATTGGCATTCGATAATCGAGATTAAAAAACACTAACATTCTCACGTTTTGCATGTAAATACAAATGCAATTGCAATTATTGCATACGTATAGGATGCATTCGAAACCGACATGCGTGTCATAGGCCCGTGACAATTGCAATCACCTTGAATGTTAATTAGAGGCCACCCATGTGGAGGAGAGGAAGACTTTGAAAGCTCCCACAAGACAACAAGCCGACACAAAACTTATACAGAGTACCCGATAATCAATAGCCGCATGGTTATTTTAATGTTACATTTAAAAGTGTTCTAATCTTTTTTTTGGATAATCATAAATGTTTTTAAAAATAAACCCCTGATTTTTCTTTAGTACAATTTTATATGCCCCTATTCTTCAGTTAACAGTTAACTATAGCTGCACTTAGGAATCAAACAAATATTCATTTTGATATGTTGTGTTATATGTCCGTTAAATAATATACTTGAATTTTAAAGGGTAATCTAGGACTAATTAGTGCAGTTAATTATATATTCCACCAGCGTTTCGGTCGATATTCGATCAATTGCTGCACAAATTTGATGGCAAAGTGCAATTGACTTTTTAGAACCTTGAAAAAGATCGAATAAATAATCTGCACTAATTGGTCCTAGATTACCCTTTAAAATTCAATTATTAATTTTGATATTTTTCGATGCCACGACTTACCCAACCTCAAATAGTATTTTGTGTATCTAGATTATTAGGGGCCATTCATTAATTACGTAAGGGTCCCGAGGGAGAGGAGGGGTTCTCAAAATATTTACTGCGCAGTGAAAACATCATCGCATCAACAGCACTCTGTAATCGTAAATGTTATTTTCTTAAAATTGTTCCGGTCGCAAATGGAACGACCGCAAGTGGGAAGACACCGAATCAAAAGCCAGCACGCTAACCATTTCACCAAGTTGTGTCCCAGACCTTATATCGAAGTACATACTGTATATAATCATAAGCAGAGAGGTATGCATTCAATGTATTGAGGCAGTTGTCACTTCTTAGCGTACTATGTACTACGTTTTACTGATTGATGCCTAACAACGATAAGAGAGTTTCCTGCTTTAGTGTACTTGATGTAATCAGTTCAAGACGTGTAAGTATTTCCACGGGTACCGATTAGATATCAGAAAGCGATTAAAAAGTACACAATCATATTTTCTTATGTAATTAACACTGGATAGTTCCCATTTTTAGTTTTATCCATTCTAATAATAATTATAAAAAAAATGTTTGTATATAATATGTTACCTCGAGAATCACAACCGATTTGAAAAATTCTTCTGCACTAATATTTCTCCCGATTCGATGTCGGCCCACGTCGGACGAAAAGCGAACACCAAGATTATATAATATATGGTGCCTACCATTGGAGAAAGAAGTCCGATATCCTTTCCAATGTACCTACATTATAATCTTGGCAGTTGCTTTTCTTCCAATGTCGTTCGGTTTTGACCGACATTGGGTCGGAAGAAATACAGTGAAGCCTAACCTAGTTTGTTTCGACAAAAGAGGGATGAACTGTATGTGAAAACAATGCATTGAACCCGGACAAAGTGGGACTGGGCATTTAGCACAATCTCTTCATAAAATTGTCAAATCTTTTATAAAGTATAAGGGTTTTATAAAAGATGCTATCGTAATTAGGGATTGCTCCCGGGAATTACCCGTATTGAATTACCCGGGAATTCCTGGAAAATTTCATCGCCTTCAGTACCGGGAAATGAAACCCATTTCCCGGGAAATCCGGTACTACAAAAAATATACTAATATAAATGCTACTGCAATCCCTAATCGTAATAAGTATATTGTAATATTTTATAAAAATTCCTTCGAATATATTTTTGATACTGTAACTGTAACTGTAACTGAACTCAGTAACAAATAAATATGAAAACAAGATCAGCAAAATAGATAGAAGTGACTCGTTTTAATTTATCAATGAAATAATAAAATTTCAGGGTGTTTGGGGCAAACACCCTGAAAGTTGTGATACGAATGTGTAACATTTTTTCTTCCAAAATATATCTAAAGTTTTTGGTTTTTACATACACAAAAATTCGACGTTTATCTTAATATTTCGTGTCAGAATATTTAAAATAAATAATGAAAACAAATTACCGTTTCAAACTGCCATCTTTTAAAAAAAAACTCCGGGTCGCAGTGCGAAACCCTGCCGACATATAGTGTATTTGCTTTTATAAGCAGTGTGGCTCTATTATATGAACTTAACTTTGTTTTTGGACAAAATAAAAAAAATTTCCCCTTAATACAACCCTTAAAACATTTTTTTACTTAATTTCAATACTACATATCAATTCAACATCTGTACCAAATTATATACACTCTTCAGTATGTAAAATCCATATCAGAAACTTGTGTTTTCATAAAATTTGTAAGTCCGGTCCTGTCGGGCCGATTTTATTAAAATTTTAGCAGCACATTTTAATAATTACTGAAGGGTTAAATTTCAAATTTGAAACGGTTCCTAAAATTTTTTCGGTATTTTTGGGCCCGAAAACTTTTTTCAACCCCTAAATACCACCCTTAACATGGCCCGATTGGGCCCATTTTAAATAGGCTTCGTGCGGTGATGGATTTCAACATGTGGTCCAAATTTCGTTAAAATCAATTAACTCCTTCGAAAGTTATAGCCCGCACATATATATATATATAAATATATATATATATATATATATATATATATATATATATACATATATATATAAACATTTCCAAAAATGGTGCCAAACTTCTTAGAAAGTTATGAAACGTCGAGAAATTTTGGTCCGACCCCTAGGTCCCGCCATCCGACCGACGCCAATAGTGTAAGTGCCTTATGGCAAATACACTAGCGCTAGTTCAGACACGGCGGGAACCGCGCGATTATAGAATCGCATGGAAATCGCGCGGGTCTTATTTATATGAGTTAGTTAGTAATCGTTCAGACATAACCGCGCGGTTAATCAAGCCGCGCGGTTACCGCAACCCAACCGCCAGAAAATAGAATCGCGCTGCTCCCGCGCGTTTCTATTACTATGGAGTCTTTACTTCGCGTTCAGTTGCGTTACGGATACCGCGCGGTGAGCACGTCACTGTTCGTGAGTTCGCCATGGATCGTTTCGACACTGAACTATTTATTGATGAGGTGGAGAAGAGACCTGCAATATGGGACATTCAGTGTGATGATTACTCAAATAAAATTATCAAGAACCGAGCTTGGCAAGAGTTGGTGGAGATATTTGGAAATTGCGAAGACACGGTGGAAAAAAAGAATATTTTAAGTAAGTAGGTTTATTCACCAAAAAATAATTGACAGAATTATGTTATAATTATTGTTATGAAGCGTATATTATACTCTCCGTATACTTTAGGTACTTAAATAAATATAAACAAACTTTTTCTTTTCTTTTTTTTAAGGAGCAACCACAGTAAACACACTTCTTCGTCGACCTCCATTTTGAAACTGAGACGCTATTAACCCGCACGAAATCGCATACTAACCGCGCGTGTCTGAATAGCATCACAATTTTGCGGTTTGAAACCGCGCGATTCGTAAACGCACGATTCCCGCATGTCTGAACGCAGGCTAATAATGGTCCAGCAAAAAGAAAGCGGAACGTTAAAGTTTTTATTATTTAAATTGCACTTCACAAAACCACGCATAAATTATTGTCAATTATAATTAGTATCACATTTATTACCAAAAATAAAATCACTTTAATTAGTAACCAGTTCTTAAAAGAGTGTTCTAAATTAATTCAAAATTAAACAGGATATATCTATATAAGTAATTTTAGAACGATGTATTAATCCGCGATAAACCAGAATACATAAAAAAAATCACACAAAACCGAACCGACTGGCTCACGCCGATCAAGTCAACTGATCGACAAAATTCTTTGCGAAGAAAAAATTGACCTTTACTTGTCCAAAATGTAAACGCGTAACATTTCTATTGTGTTTCACAGCATACAATCACAATGGCTATATAAATTATGTCATCAGACATTTTATATTAATTTGTTTTTACTTTTTTATGTAATCTTACTATACAGACTATTTTTAAATTTATATTCTATACATCGATAATAATTATTAAATTATTCAGTTGAATTTTGCTGTCAGAAAATTAATTTCAATAAATTACAATTACTTATGGTTCAGACTTTTGTCTCTAATTGGGTGTTTAAGAATTTATTTTTGATTTTCAATTTTTTGATAAACGCAAAAAAAGTTATAAAATTATTTTAATTTACATGTTTATATTTATTTATTGCAATTGCAGGGTATTAAACACCAATTACAATTGAAAGATATTATGCACATAAAAATTAAAAGCATAAAAATGTTAGTTGACGTTTCAATCAGAATTGAACATGTTCCAACAGCGGCACTGCTAAAAGTTGATATATTTTTGTAATAAAATACAATACTTATGTATTATATCATATACCTTTTAAGTTCCATTTGCGGACTATACAGAGGGATAGTCTTATAACCTATCAAAAATTCGATATTGACTTTTGGTTCTCAAATCCAAAAAATTAGTTTGCAACGTTTTTTGAAGTACCTTTAAGTTTCATTGGAAGCGTGGTATGAACTTCAATTATTGCAAAAATTCAAATCTTTGATTAACGTCTGAATAGAACTCTTCAAATAAATAAAATTGTCGACAATTTTATTTATTGTAAAAATTTTTTGATTTTTATCAAATGAAAGTTAGTTTTCAAATTTAAAAATAATTTATTTTTTAATAACAATATTTTACTTTATCCATGTTGTGTTCACGTCCAATATTTTAATATCAATCTTTTTTTTTGGGGGAATATGGAGAAAATTAGACAAGTTAAAATATTCTGCAACTGCGGTTTTTCGTACATATAAGTATTTTTTTATACTTTTTCAGGCAACTGGATTCTGGAACAACAGTTTTTGTCCACATTCCCGTAAAAAAAGATTTATATTTTATACTTTAATTTGATATCGTGTCAATAGTGATAATAATATTAAGAAAAATCGCAGGATTGTGGACAAAAACATTAGATTTATTTAACGTACGACGTCTCATTTATAAATTTAGACTTTTTCAAGTACATACCAAAAATTAAATAAATGTATAATTATTTTTCTCCACAATCCTGCGATTTTTCTTTCAATGTCGATCGACATCGGATCGAGATAATTACGGATCCGATGTAGCTGCAGAGATAGACGGTTAATTAGCAACTTAGTGTCAATGAAATGTGATTAGTGACACCAATTGTATGTTTCCAATAAAAAAAATATGTAAAAAGGGGTATATTATAATATAATGCTACTAAAAACATTCATTTATAAACCGTATATTATTCAAAATTCTGTAGAGGTATTTTTTAAGCAGTTTCTCAAAAAAAGCCATTATTAACTCCAATTACAAAAGAATCAATGACTTACCCCATACCAGCGTTTGGACATTTAACACAACATTAGGTTTATTGGAGTTATACACATTTGTTTCGTTAAAAAAATGTGTATCTCAACCCCACAGTAAGGAAAAAAAAGAATAAGATACGGAGCTGAATATAAAACCTGAATACAGAACAGGTACTGATAAATACAAAAGTAACTATGTAGAGATGAATCGAAAATACGTTATAGGTTTTAAATAAATATCAACAAATAGTCAAAGAACACGATTATTATTTTACATTAACGTCAAATTATATAGCTTTTTAAAATAGTTACTCAACATTTATGAGTGCATGCATAACAAGTGACTCCTTACGCACTAGTGCTGTAAAGTAAAATTTTATAGCAATAGACTATTAGAAACTAGTCATCTAGTGCGTTTGTGTCTTTAAGTTTGCTGCACAAATGAAATGTACAAATTTAAAAAAATACATTTACTGAAAATGAAGACAAAAGTAAATATTTTATAGGATGTAGAACAAAAAATATACCATATATATCTTACGCAATGATATTGCGACTTGTATGACTGTTAAAACGAGCGCTAGCGAATTTTAGCATAATGTCACTACTCGTCAGAAATATACCCAATTACGCTACTAGATATACAATAATATATTTAATAGTTAATAAAGCAGCAAGCCAATATTGATTTGACTATTATTTCTCAGTGGATTTTTACTTTTTCAATGAACATTTATTGGTTGAATTTTTATGTCAGGGAAGAAGAAGAAATTTTTAGTACTATAGGTAAGTATGAAGTGTTTTAATGAAAATAGTAGGGACAAAACAAAAACTGATCAAAAAACAATTTGCAGAAATAAATAAATTTTCTCTTTCGTCTATTATACAGTCCAGCGAATTTGTTATCTTCACTTGTCTATAAAATAAATTGAATATAAAGATACCACCGCCTTATTTGTGGCCCATCTATATCAAAAAGCAAAACTATAAATCGTTCGATAAGTGAAAGAGGTATGGCGGTCAAGAGGGCCATGTTTTACCACCCACTTGGCGGGCCACAGTAGGGTGTCATAGAGTGACATATTGCTGTGTGGTTATATACACTTTTCTTCTCTGTCTTTCTTGTCCAGGTGATTTACCTGCTCATAATGGTGCCCACGCGTATACAAACACACACACACACAGACCAGGCGATAGGCATGAGGCGATCCTCCCATATGAACTGTCCAAGTACAGAGGTGGCATTAGCACCAAGGGTGGGTGGTACTGTGTTAATCTGGCCCCCATTAATAAATATTTGAGTTGTGTGAGATAAATTGGCTTAAAAGAATCTTTTGATCGTCGGGCCACATTGCTGATGAAAATTTGACCGTGGGCCAAAAATTTGGAGAGCAAAAAAAAGGTCCTTTCATTTCTGCAACAAAAATGTCTTTTTTCGTCTGTTGTGGCCCTTGCTATTATATTGGCAAACTATTTTCGCCCTTAATAATCATTTATAAAATGCTTCGCGGGCCGGATAAAATTCTATTGCGGGCCGCCATATGCCCAGGCCTGATCTAGACTATTGGGGGACTAGGTGACAAAGGGGAGCACAAAAATTATTTTAGGATGACGTGCATTAACGAGTTATGAAGCCATAACTCCTAACTTGTTCATTCATCCATACGATAATCTTTAAATCAAATTCAAAGACATTTGTGACAAAACGTAATGGAACACTTGCTTCATTTGATGACTAGATGGTGCCCTGTAATAACCGACACAAATTCCACCTAAGGGTTCCGTTTATGCTTGTAATTAATGAAGGGGTTAAAACCCTTTCAGCTACATACACGTGTTATACACACACGCTAAGTGTCTGTTTTAGATTCATTATATAGATTTTTTTTAAACAACTTCTCTCCGAGTACCTATACATTTAATTTGACAGTATTATACATCTTAGAGTGAACAAATTTAGTGGGATTTTTTTTAGAAAAGAAGAAGGCAATAGGCATATCTTTCTGGTCATATAAATGCAAGTTATTTGTGTATATTTTCTTCCTTCTCTCTGGGCCAGTGTCTCTCATAGTCTTTATCAAAAATCAAGTCATATTTATCCTTCTTATAATAATTCATATTTAAATATTGAAAGATTTCGACAAAAAAGTTAGTGTTCTTTTTGATATGTTTAAAGTTATTATAAAATAGTCCGGTCCTGATTGGTATAAGACCAACCAATAAATGTAGTGTTCAGGATTATTCACCTGTCTTACAAAGTTCACTAATGAGTTAAATAACAAAGTATAGATCTTACAACAAACTTCGATTTGAGAATTGTCTACAGATACTACATAATATATCTATGGTATAATAATATATTATAATAACAGAATTAGTTGTTGCAGAAATCATGGTCATGAAATATAGAATGAAATATAACTTATTCTTAAATTTGAATGTGAAATAATTTTCATGTTATTCTTAGAAGGGCCTCCAAACAAATTTTTATACTACGGGGCCCCGCCAAGGGACGCTACGCTTCTGGTATAAATTGTAAAATAAATAAGAATAAAGTAAAAATGTGTAATAATAAAGACTTCAGCGCCGTAGCTAAGGCCTGGGAAGCGGGGCCCGCGTTAGGGGTGCAAACCCAAAAGGCCACAATCAGCAACGCAAGTATTGTTTTAATTTAAAATTTAAATATATCAATCATCAATAAGAGGGCGCGAAATCAGAATCTTGGCACGGGCGCTGATGAATCTAGCTACGGCACTGCAAGACTTAATAACTAATTAACAATGAAAATATATAAAAAAAATCTTTTATCTCAAAACTCCGGAAACCTATCAATTTGAACGAAATGTGAGGTGTATTGTAGTTATAATATTCAGTTGATACACGTGTAGAAAGAGCATGTGAATGGATTGTTGTGTGTATTCCTCCGCGTTGAAAAGCATGCTTTTACCACTCAATCCCCACTCTCGAAGCTTCCTTTTATGGTGTTATTCGTAGCGCTTTCCTACCTTCAAATGGTTAGTGTATCGGCTGAGCTACCGGCGCGGCTCGTTTAGTTTCGAATTGCGTTAATAGAGCGCGCGCGACACATTACGACGCAATAAATAAGTTCTAAAGCTTCCCGGCACGAGCGCTGGCAGTTCTTTAGGAAATTGATTTATTAACCGGTAGTGGTAAATTTTATGGGACTATAATTGACACGGAGTAACTGTTATTAATTTTAACACCGTATCGGGCTTCGTTTGTCGATTTTTATTGATATCAACCACATGAAAAATAATAATTAAAAAAATATATATCCAACTTTAGAAAAAAAATTGTATATAGCTACTGCTACAATTGAAATCGATGTATCCTATATTCAGGTTGCCAACTTCTCAGGGATGTCTTGTTCTAGTGCCACTGCCAAATCATATTTTCGATTTGTTATAACTTTTATTATTAAATTGGTCGATCACAAGTTTTCAGATTAAAAGCTGAGGACTGGAGACATATAATATTGTTGAAGGGCCATGACATCGTCACAATTTTGGTTATTCTCAACTCCCATCGCTATTTAAAAAAAAATACTGTTTTCAAGTAAAGTAGGTAATGATGATTTCATAACAAAACTTATTTTATTATAAAATTAATGAAGGAAATTTGTTATCAAAAAGCTGATAAAAAACAGATTATGTCTGCCTTGGTTACGCCGGTGCCTCGCTTCTGACAATAAACCACGAGGTGTACTTATAGTGATGTAATTCGTGAGTTAGATCAGTGAGTTTTTATGGGCCAATTTAATCTCACAAATAAAAACCGCAAATTTTGCGAAGTAATTTTTCAGTTTGTCCGTGCAAATCAAGAAGTCACAAACAGACCTTAAATGTTGATACATTGTATCGGTAAACGAAAATAAGAAATACATCACGTTTTAGTTTTGCATCAACAACATGTTTAACACGCGTGCAGAAATTCATACAGGTACCTTTATAAAGAGTCAGATAGAAACTATACAACAAATAAACGAAGACGTCAAAAGTGAATTTATGATGATTTCTCGTTGTGATAATAAACAACTTGCGATCAGGGATGTAGTCCAGCATACAATCAGTACTGCTCGATTGAATTAGAACGGCTTCGGGCACCTTCGGTTGAAAATTGCTCCTTCGGAATAATAATCTACAAACCGAAAGTTTTGCTGAATCTCACTTATTAAGTTCGTTCCGAGCAGCCGCGAACGGTAATAAAACCGTACACAGTCTTGTTACTGCGCAAGACTGTCTTGCGTAGTATCGATTTTTGAGCTAGTGCGCAAATTAGTCTTGCGCAGTGACAAGACTGTGTACGGTTTTATTACCGTTCACGGCTGCTTGGAACGAACCTTATGTCTACGCGCTCGCTGCGTCTTGAAGTCTAGAAACTCGGTCACGTGATAGAATTTTGACATGGAACAACATCTTGAAAAAATGTAGCGTCAAATTTTAACGTCAGCAGGATTAGTTGTAAAGAGTGTTAAAAAAGACATCCACATCGAAAGTCAATGTCTGGAGAATATGATTATCAAAAGTGAATTTATGGGTGCTAAAAAATAATTCGGAAAGCTCAAATGATTTAGACAAAGTACGGTTATAGCTCTTCTTGTGCTTAATAAAATTGTTATACAGAATCAAGCGTAAAAACTAAACAATATTTAGCTTTGACGCTATACTTTGTTTCGAGAAACTCTATCACGTGACCGCAATTGACTCTAGAAACCAGTCGAGCGTCAGCATGAAAAAGCATCTTTATACAGCATGTTGAAAATTTTAGAAGTTAGCGGCTTAGATGATGAGACTTCTTAAAAAAAATTAATTGTGATATCTAAAAAAATAAACACATTATCTAAAAGTGCCTTTTCCCATTTTTTGCTAAAGTTCCTCTGGCTTCGATCGAAGTTGAAAAAAATTTGCAGTTCGGCTTCGGCTACAAAAATCCATTTTAGAGGGGTGGTGTGAAGATACTGAATACTAAAAAAGTTTCCTTCGGGAGATACATGGTTAGCGAACGAGAAAAAATCGCTCGTGTTTTGTAGAATTTTTTTGGTAATCACTGATTAAACATTCTGACCGAATCAGTGTTTTTTTTTACACTACAACTCTGGGTGCAGAAGGTAAACCTTTTAAGTTATAAGGCTGTGGCTTTATTCCATACTCCACGCTCTAAAGTAATCAACTCATCCATAGTATTTAACTGTATTCATTGCGTGAAAGCATATCATACATAAACTGTATAAACATGCGAAATTTATGTAAATACAGATACATTAAAATGCTCATCAACATAATGAAATTATTGTCGCGCCGTAATCAATTTATTAAAATACGAAGACGGCTATGAAAATAAAATTTCAAATCAGTAAAAGTATAAGTGAATGATTTTACTAAATTGATGTGAAGGCTACCACGGACTAGAACAGTTTTGTTACAATATTATATAATATATTGTTGAACTCGTGCTTCAATAAGCTTTCATATGACAACTTGAATTTTTTTTAATTTTCCAATTTACTCCCTGAAATTAACGCCCAGAATCAAAATTCAACTTTTTATATTTCACGTCTGTATTTGTATATCACACTTTATCTCTGAGCGAAATAGTTTTAGAGAATATCGCCTGTGACAGACGGACGAACACTGGTATGATTCCATGTCTTATGTTTTGTACTAAACACTAAAAAAGACTAAACAATTTTAGAGGAACTAATATCGATTTGTCGGTAAAATATTGAACGACCAAAAAACCTGCGGACAAAAAGGTCAATATTATACAAATGCGTGCATGGAAATATGCATATCTTGTCCACAAGGATTAGCGTGAATGGAAAATATCACATGCGATGTGACCATCACAGCAAAAACAGTACAATTTCTACCACGATACTGTTCCGGGTGTTGTGTCTGGTCGTGACGTAACGAATGTACGACTGTTCTGAAATTTGGTCTGCACGTCATCGACTCATTTGTACCACCAAATTTAAATAAATTTAATATTAGCCTCGATTTGCACTGGGCTGAATATAAAAACGTTGAATTTTAATCAGTCAGATTTTTATAAGAAATTAAATAACTAAAAAAATATTTCTATTTTTATGATTTTTAGGAAGATTTGTTTTTTTTTATATTAACGTAAATAATATACAGGCTGGTTAGAAATTAGACTACTATTGTATAATATAAATAAAATGTACATTTTTTCGAAATTTATTAAAAACGGGATTCAGGTTAACGTTAAATTTTATAGATATACATATTTACTTTATAAAATTTTAATGAATATTTTTTTTGTGAACGTTTTATAATATCAAGGTTTTCCTGTAACATTAAGTGAGATAAAATTGTAATAAATAGGTGTAAATAATTATTATTATCCCGAACGAATTGCCAACATAGATAATTACTGATAAAACTTTATGAAAATTTATTTGGAAATGTTGAAAATATTTCACACTGCATTTTTAGTGTTTGGAAACAAGTGAAAACTACTATGGAGGAAAACTTTACGGTAAAATTAGTGGCAAAATTTTTACTTCTTTTTCTAAAACGATTTTCACATGTCTCTTTGCTTTAGACTCAACTGATCTTTTTTATTCATTCTCTTCTTAAATTTTCCAGTGATCACATAAATCACAATAATTGTTCAGTTATCCCTTCGGGTAAAAAGACAGCACTGACAATTAGAGCTGTAACAAACCGTAAGTATTCGTTACTGAGTAACGGGTACATCGTCTGACTCGAAGTAACGAATCGTTACTTTCAAATTCATTTCGTTACTCGCATTTGTCGTATCCATTGTCAGTTCGACTCGTTTGATGCGATTATGCGTTATACGAACGAAGTCATACCGTATCACGTATGCGACGCGCCTCGATGCGATTGTACATGCTTGATGCTGTTAGTACACGATTGTATGTCGTATGAAAAGTAACGAGTAACGTAACGATACGAAAGTAACGGGTACTGGCTCTTTAAGTAACGAATACATACGGGTACACAATTTCTTGTTACTTTTACAGCTCTACTGACGATCACATCTTCTTCTTGAAAATGTAGCAAAAAGTGCATAACTTATAGCTGCCGTGCCGTATCATTCCGTTGCAACAAATTTCAAATGATTCGCTGCGCTACGAACATGCCACGGCAAATCTGTCGAGCGTCTATTATCTGTTTATTGCACACTTTTGCAACAAAACATGTTACCTTATAGAATCTAAATCAGAGGTCCCCAAACTTTTTTGTGTCATAGACCACTTGCCATGTTTTTCGGTTTTGGGTAGACCCCCTGCTTATCTGATATTGATTTTTTGCAAATGCATTAGTTTCAAATGTATTTTTGACAACCGGTATAGTGCTACTCACTTTGAACGATTTAAATTTATAACGGTGGTGAAATGTAGTGAGAAATGTTTAGTTTTATACAGTTATTAATTAGATTCAAATTAAACGAATCAAATTATAATTTACTTTCTGTTACATAAAATAACTAAGCAAAAAATAAATGCTTTTAGTGTGAACCTGATACTTTAATAATAATAAATTTTCAACATTTGGCATCAATTTAGTTAGATTTAATCTTAAATCTCTTCGGTTAACGATGTCCAGTTTGTTTTTTTTTTTGTTAGGAGATTGACTATCGTGGAATCCCATTTTCATTTCATGGACCCCCAATTTTTTTCCTGCTGACATGGACCCCTTGCAAGTTGTCGTCGACCCCTGAGGGTCGATATAGACCACTTTGGGTATCACTGATCTAAATGATTCGCGTGCCCACTGAAGGATTATTTTAGCAATCGATTTTGAAACGAAGTAAATTTAAACTGCAATAAACTGATAGAATCTTCCACTATTTCACTTGCATCACTGCGAATGCTTAATAAAAGCGTATATAAAAATTAGCTCTGATTTAAATCACGATTGTTGATCAAACGCCGCAATCGTAAATTTATGCATCTTATATTGTGTGTACAGGTACGATGCGCCCTCGCTAATGAAAGACGAAGACAGATATGCATAAAGAAGAGTGAAAACAATGCAACGGGCGATGATTGACCGCATATATAAACAATCGGCCGCACGACGTCCTGCAGAAAGAAATAGAAAGAGATGGAATGAACGGAGACTTGGCTTTTGACCGCAGGGAGTCCCCACCGGTGAGTAGTGCACAGAACAACTGACAGTCAGCCCTTAGTTGCAGCCGCAAGCCCATAACTTAGCCAATGAATGATGTACGTTGCATTTACTTGATCTACATGCCATAAATTAAATACCTGAGGAAACCTACGTGCAGTCACGTTGATGTTACGTTTATTAATGTTCAACTACGTAATCTAACCTACACTAAATAGATTAAGCACAGACGTCGTCATAAATGGTGTAAGTATTTTGTTAATTTAAAAATGTATACCAGTTGACTTGTTAATTTGTAATTAGGTTTGTCACGAAATTGTCCTTCACAAGTTTCTCACTTATGGATGCGATAAATATGACAAATTAGAAACGGGTATCAAACTTGTCTGTTGGAACACTTGACGCGGTATTCGCTTAAACGTAAGCCAAAAAACAAAACAGGTAACCTCAAAAACTTCACGCTTTTACAGGTTCGGCTTCAACAGTTTGACACAATCTCAGGAACGATAACCAGTCTGGAAAGCTCGATGTAGATGACGAAAGTGAGGTTGGCAATCCTGCTAGCTGTTTACGAAAGCTCATTAATAATTGTATTGAAGGAGATGTATTTGGTTGAGGAACAATAGAAATAAGCTTTAGCAAAGTATCGCTTGTGGCCAACGTTCCGAAGCCACAAGCGATACTTTGGTCAAGCTTATTCCTATTGTTCCTCAACCAAATAAATCTCCTTCAATACATATTTTGGAACAAAACTTCTACTAATATAATTGTAATTAAAATTCTTCTACGGTGTATTGTGCTTGTGTGCGTGGCGAGAACGTTTGATTAGAAGTATTTTAATAGGAAACGATCTGAAATAAGTTGAGGTTATAAGCAACTTACCGTCCTATTAAATATTTCTTTTATCAATTACCTACTCTTGCATTTCTATTTCTTAATTCATTTTCAGAACTCCTTGACAGTCCAACCACCATATTTATCATTAAATAAGTTTCTTTTAAATCGTATTACATCACTGCCATGTCATGAAAATGACCCCCAACCACACTAGCTTCATTGCGCGGGGGCAATATCGGACAACCCTGCCATTGTCTAATGTGCATGTCTAATTTAAAGTTCGCGAACAATCCGTCAACTTTTCTGATTGTCAACAAACGGATTGCAAATCCGTTGAAACAACTTATTAGTAATCTGGAATTTGGTGAGCTGCGGCTTTTGGGATAATTAAAAACTCAGTACACAGACGCTTGACGTCCACGGATGACTCTGGATTCACACAATGATCTGTTCTGTCATATTGTGAATAGAATAGTTTGGAAGTTAGATTAGAATTATATTTATATGGGGTGATGAGACACTCAATATCTCACAAACACTGCGACCTAAAGGTTTTTTGTGAATCCTCTAATAGTTCTGAAGTTTATAGAATAAGGGAATTACATTTGTAGATACTATCGAGGAGCCAAAGGAAATATGCTTTTCAGTGCCTGGATTAATCTAAAGAAATTGATGAGAAGGTAATTTAATCGGTTTTAAGTTATATCATTTCCAAACAGGTACAGTCAAATAACACAGTTGTGTGTCCACCTATCAAAATGTAGCTGACTGTGATAAATTAAACATACGGGGAATTATGACGCGCCGTAGTACAGCAATATGTACATGGATACCTGGGTGGTCCCTCTCATTAGCCATATACATACAGAAAACATCATTGGTTTCACCATACTTTTTTGTTTTATTTATAATAAACTTCCATGTTAAAAATTTTCTACAACTCGAATGATTAGAAAAATAAATCTTCTTTTTTATATTATTAATATAATTACCCACTGGTTCCATTTTTGCCAAAATGTTATTTGGAGAACACTTCTTGAAACAAAAGCCATAACGAGCTAGTTTCCGAATAGTTTCTTTAATATTATTTCTAAAATCGATTGGGAATCAGACCCTCAATGAGAGCTTAACGTTCGTTTGTTTTTGATTGAAATGGAGCACTAAATAATTTTGCATTATCTTGACACAGTGGCGTAGCAGAAACTGAAATATTGAGGGATACTTATCTTGTCGTGACTCAAACTTCAATCTTAGTAGATTTTAGAATTCTGCTTAATAACAAATAAGTCAACTGAATAATTAAGATTCCTTATAAAAACACTTCTATAAAGTCATTAGGTAGTAGATAAGGAAACTGCAATTTCCATGTGAAGTTACTAATGATGTAACGAATATTCGCATATTTTTTGACATTCATATTCGCAAAACTCATGCGACTATTAATATCAGAAAAAATCATTTTTTAATGTAAAAATAATATTAAATAAAACAAAAAACATTAATTTTTTTAGCATTTTTATTAGAAAAGTTTTGTTCTTACTCCTTTTTTTAAAAAATAACTTATAGTCTTTTTTGCCAAAGGAACCTTGCAATTATATCATATCATCACTCTTTACTTTAACATTAAGTAATAAAGCTTTAGACTTACCTACTATTAATAATAATCAACCTAGTACCCGGAACTATTGCAAATGTATGCGTGCGACTTGCGCAGCCAATCAACTATCAAATTTTAACCTTGGACAAATAACGCCAGGCTTTAAAACTGAATGTCCGCATTCGCGAACGTTTAAAAATTTACATTCGTTACATCACTAAAAATTACTAAACATCTTATATAATACTGGATGAAGCTATATACATTAAAACAAGTATCAGGTAATTTAAATAAAGTTGTATTTTGTTTCACCTGTCAAGGTTGTGGCAGTGCCGTGATGAACCCGCGTGGGCCAACAGTAGACAAGCACACAAAATAATCGATCACAATTTAGATAATGATACGGTTTATGCTCATGCATCTCTATACATATATTATCATATAACAAATCAGATTACATGATAAACTTATTTTACTAAAGGTAAACTTCTGCTAACATTAAATACATCTGAAATTTTTGGTAGAACATAGTTCACGATATTTTTCCAGTGGATGTGCCAATTACAGTAATGATTCAGTTGTGCATCTCTCTTACTGCAATAGAAAGAGAAAACATCATGACATGCCTTATAGGTGCAGTACATCTTAATATGTCCATATTCACTAAACACTATTAAAGATAGAAGCTACTAATCTTGGAACAAATTTATTCGTTAGAATAAAATTTACTTTCAATTCACCATCAAGCAAATTATCAAGTAGAAAAGTTAGTTAAAGAATAAATATATACTGCACTATACTCCTTGCTCTTTTTGTTGAAAGTTTTGACGTTCACTCAAAAATCCGACCGATGGCGTTAGTGCAAACGTTTTATCCTAGTAATTTCCATCCTATGTCTTGAGGCAGTTTCGCGAAAAAAAAAGTTGACTCCTAAACTTTTCCGAAAAATTTCTGTGATTATTCTAGATTTTATAATAGTAATAGATGCAGATGACTTCACCGTCTGGGCGTCTATAATCTATAATTTTAAATAGTAACGAGACATCAGAATCAGTCTAGAACAGCTGGACGATTATTTTTTAGGAGTATTTAACAGAACACATTTGTAGGTACAAAGTAATTTGTATTTAATTGGAATATTTTTATAAAATTGAAAATAATTGCAAACTATAATATAATCCAGTAATGAATGCACTGATCTAAAACACTGGGAACCAACACCCATGTAATAATTCATTATTTATCCACACAGCGGGTTGCAATAAATTAATTACTTTTAGAGCAGCAGAACACAGTATAGTATATCGTGTATGCATAATATTTCACCATCCGGGACAGACTTCTACAACGGTTTTAACAATATATCATATTCTGTTATTTTTTATTTCAATGTACATATTTATATTTTCATTACAGATACTAGACAAATTATCAGGGATGCATTTTGAGAAGGAGATAAGGAAAGTGCCCCCTCCCTCCTAAATTTATGTATTGTACGTGCAACAAATTTTACAGAATGTAACTCGAAAGTAATGATATTAAGACTCATGTGACTGTCAAACATTCTACATAAAACAATATCAACATAATAAACTGCATTACGTACTAGATAATATATTAACCACTAATTATAGTATTTAATTTATCTTTATTTTATTTTTATATAATGTCTCATATTACTTACATCAATCATTAAAATAATAAATAAAATAATGCAAAATTATAATCAACATTTGTATGTTTAAATTATAATCATTACCTATATATTCCTATCGAAAACAAAAGTACAAATATCTCTGAACATATTTACAATCAGTCTATTATTTCTTATTTGTCACATCTTTTACAAAACACCATAAAATAAGTAAAGGTACAAAAAATCACATAAAATAAATAAGGTGTATGGTCGAAAATATCTTATATCATGTTCTCCAGTAGTATATTTAGTACAAGTGAAAAAAAAAATAGTGAATCAAATAAAATAGTTATAATTTTGAACAATATGACAGAACAAAAACAGACTCATTCACATGAACATATTTATATAGAAACATACTCGTAAATGTTACTAACTGACATATCAAAATATAATAATGTTAGGGGCAAATGAACTTATTTTGTAAGCAATTTTATAAAAGCTAAAACTTTGTAAAATGGTGTATCTACCTTCCCTGATGAAAGTATCGAAGATCTGCAAGACGCTAGTGATTATTTTAAAACTGTTCAAAGGTTTGAAAGCTGTTACTTGACGGCTACAGTTGATGATAATTTATCGCTAATAAGAAAATATCTATGACCTACATTTTTTGACAAATATCAGTAAAATGACAACGTCTGAATCCTTGGGGATGTGCGTAAGATATGGTAGCCGCTTATTAGACTGCAGCCTTTTAAATGTAAAATAAGAGGGGCAAAATTGGTTGCGCAAATTTTGTGCATTTAAGGGAGATGTCAGTGAAGCTTCCACGTTCATTCGCATGATACAAGACATAAAGGGCCCCCCTATATTTACCATTGCGCAAATACAGTGCTAATAAAAAATTAAAATTTTTCTCATTTTATAAAAGTGCAACCTCTAAAAAGTGCAAACAATTAGTCAAAACGCTTCTAATTGGCCACAACTTTTATCACACAAAATTTGAATTTTTAAATTGTACCTTGTGACGGGACTGTATATATTTTGTGCAATAAAATTATTAATATTAGTATACCTCGTGCGTAATGATTTTAAACATAATGCTATATTTCGACTAATATAACCCCTTTCGACACTCGGTATACGAGTACATCATAAATAAAATAAATGGACCTGGCATTTCAATGTAGTTATAACAACACCCAATATGAGAGAGAATAGATTTGTTTTCACCGAGTTAGTTTAGTATGTGATCAGTTGAGGGCTGCAAAAAATGTGAGCAGAGCTTCAATTATTTATCTGAGTAGTACCTGCTTGAAAAATGCAAGCACAATTCATCGCGCAGAGATAAAGTGAATTCTATAATGCTTCTTCGCACGCTAGAGCGCAGTTTTAGTGAATTAATCCAACATACACTTTACTACTGTGTGCAAAGTGTGTACCATCAGATGTTATATATATACGCACTCCGAAATAATCTGTGTACGTATTGAATTTTTCTCCGAATTTATGAGATTTATGTGCGAATAATACATTATTTATACCTCTATTGTCCATACGTTGATATAGTGTATTATTTCCTAGTTTTATACGATTTTTGTAATTTATCTATCTATTCCTGATGAAAATTCACTTATGTCTATATTTTTATTATTTATACTTACACATTGTGTGACAGTTTATTATTTCGATTTCCGACAAGCGGGAAAAACAGGTTGACCGCGGTAAACGTGCAACTAGGAATGAGAAAACGAATGAACATCGCTGAAATCAAGGTGGATTTGGAAAGATTAATCTTGGCCGGCCACAAATTGTAAAGCAAGAAAATCGATGTTGGTAAGGGTTTCTAAAAGTTTTACGTGTAACGTTCTACCTGTAGCACACTCGAACTTGATCCGCCGTACCATGTCCGTTGTCGGCTCGTACCAAGTTCGATCGTCTATTAATACTTTTACTGGATGGTTGCTTGATTCTATGAACGAATAATCGGCAACGTGGTATTATTTAGTGTCAGTTTTTTTATTCTGTTTAGTTCTATACCTCTTGCAAAAAAAAATATTTAAATCACGCGGTTATCCAACTTCAGTGTCTCTATTGTCAGAATAAGAAATTTTGTTTTCCTCACTTTTCAGACGACGAATTCATGGAGATGCGCAGCATCAGAATGACACGAGTAATGATTTGGTGGGTTCTAGCTATATCTAATACAAGTCAGAATGATTTTGGAGTGATTTTTTCTATAATATTATTCTCAATATCAAATCTGAGAAATTTTAATTATGAAGAACTGCGCAATTTTGTCTGTAAGGGTTCCCTTTTATAAAAAAAACATGTCAATATCTTCATAAATAATATCATCGTCAAAAATTAGTGCTCTTTAGTTGAAAATGTATACCTACTTGATATTAAAATGCAAATAATATTCAGATTACCGCAGAAAAATATTCGTGTAGTAAAATAAATCCCAAAAATATATTATTTAAATTATTTATTATTTCAAGTGTTATCAACTAGGTACCTTATTATAATACAAGAAATGATAATGATAAAATTGCAATTAAACTGTTTTATTGTATTTTATTTCGATAAATAAATATTTGTAGACCACCAAAATACAAAATTCATGTCACGATTAATGGTTTATACCTAAACGCGATCAGACCTTAAGAAAATGAAGCTTAATTACACCAATTCGGTGTTGTAAGGATTAGCCCATTAACATATTCCGTTGATAGTTGAGAGATAATTATACAAAATGAATCACTCAAGGGACGGTACAGTGAATTCCTTACAGCCCGATGAAAAAGGAAACCGGAGATATTCAACTGCGATAATCAAGACTGTTTTGTACATATCTATAGCCACAAGACATAATCACGTATGTCGAATTGTTGGTTACTTTTTTCCTACATTAATATAGGTATCTCATATAGTTTTATTCTATACTGAGCATAGGAATAAAATCGCAGCTAGGGTTGCCAGATGTCCGTATTTAACCGGACATGTCCGGCTTTTTACAGTCGTTTCCGGCCAAATATTTATGTGTCCGACTTTCGTTAGGCTTTTGGGCTGTGTACTTTTATTTAGTATAGACTTTTTGATATTTTTCAAGAGTTTGAAATTGTTATTTTTTAATAAAGATCCATTTGTTTTTATGCAAAAGAAAGAATATATTTTTGTTTTGTTAACGAAAACTTTTAGTTTTAGGTATTTTGTTAAAAGAGAGCCATTTTGTTTTTTTTTTATTATAAATGTGATGTCCGGCTTTCAAAAGGTATGTTTACTTTTAAAAAAGATATGTCTGGCTTCTCTTAGGATAAAATATGTAATACAGCGCCGAGTCTGGATTTTGTATTTTGAGCCTAGCAACCCTAGTCGCAGCCCAAAAATTAAATTAGCCAACGACTACTTCGGTGGTTAAATGTCGGCATTCAAATAACATTTAACGTTTGGCCTGACCGAAGGCCAGCCCTTTAGATACGGCTGAATCAAAAGCCGCAAAAACTTACAAATTACAATGACTTATTGAAAGAAAATAGCGCTTTACATTGATATAAATTAAATTGAAAACTGTTAATGAAGCATAATAAAATATAATAACCGATAAAAAATATAAAATATGTAAATCCTGTTTCAAGAATTAACTTACAAAGCGTCGACGGGCATAGCATAATGCAATACATATTACAACAATCCCGTACATTTGTTAAATATACGCTGTGTTTCTTAATATTTGGGACATATTAAACATTTGTAGATATTCGTTCTCCTGTCCATTTTACTGCAAAACGATAAAGATCAATTTAATTTTCAAATTTCATAACCGTTTTCCTTCAAAATGATAAAAAAGCGTTAGGAAGCTAGTTAAAGTTCCTTATTTATTCGAAGGTATTTATTTATTTACAATTCACGGAAAATTACTAAGAAAAAATATTCGTGAAATAAATTTTTTACGTGCAATTTTCTATGTGCTTTGAAAAAATCCTTGGTTGTGACTTGCTTTTATGACTTGAAATAAATTTATGATTTTAATTAATTTACTAATTTTGACTGTCACATACATGTGTCAACTGTGATAAATATCTATCCATCTATGAAAGATAAACTTTGAAATCACGGCTAGCTATGAATTAATGTGTCGATTTTTCTACCGTTTTTATTATTTTGAGAGAAGAGTTATTAAATTGGAAAATATAAATTTGTTGTTGAATGCATTTTAAAATCCTTTTTTCTCTTAAGTGTACAGGAGAGTCGATATTTTCAAATGTTCAATTTTACATGTTAATTTCTTATGGGCCAAATATTAAGCATCACATTGTATATCATGTATTATACGAACACATTCATAAACAGTTGCTGGCTAAAGAATAATTGCGCACTCATAAATATGTTCAACTGTCATTGTCAACACTGTATTCAAATGTTATTTATCAAAACAAAATATTGCGTAGGTTAAACCATGCAAAAAGCAACCATACAACCACTTCCTTGACGATTGTTTCCAGGATTAAAACTCAACCAGAATCAATAAATTTCTAAATAGCTGTATTCGCTTCAATAAGTATTTTTTAATTACCTATTCGCTATGCGCAACATCAAAGTCGCGACATCTAAAAACGCCATTTACCGGCCACTTTGACACATTATGTCAAATTGGACAACTATTAAAAAGTGAATTAAAATTAAAACTAACAAACAAACAATCTCTCAGGCTAAACGCATATACCTTCGTCGTTCCGTCGTGGGTAAAAATTAATGTGCAACATTAAAGTTCCAAACCAAATGTGAAAAAAGAAAAGTTAAAGTTTATAAAAACTGTGATTAAATAGTTCAATAATATTACTATTCAGTATGTATAATTTGTATATCTATATACTAATATATAAAGCTGAAGAGTTTATTTGTTCGGCTGAACGCGCTAATCTCAGGAACTACTGGTTTGAATTGAAAAAAAAAATTTTGTTGGATAGTCCATTTATCGAGGAAGGCTATTAAAAATATAACTCAAAATTTGTCCGTCCGACAAAAACTTCTGAACGGTAACTCCGATCATCATAAAATTTGGACACGACATTCATCTCGGTAAACTCAGATGAACATACGTATTCATGTCCCTTCCCCTCATTCCTATATTACTATATATGTATATTAAATTATTTTATTCTATTTTTATTTTATTCTATTTTTATTTTATTCTATTTTCACATTTGATTTCATATCAGTACATGTAGGTGCCGTAAAAATGCCAGATTTCGCCGCTAAGCGCGCATGGTCGTTCAGCGCCTCCCTCCCAAGCAGCTGCACATAGCGATTATCGATGGATCTTCAATAAGCAATTTCTGTTATAATTATTTTTTATTAATTATTATAATATTATGTAGTGTATTCTTTACAAAAAAATGTAAAGCGTATCTAGGTACTGAAGGTATTAAAAAAAGAGATAAAATCGGTCGGAGTACTTTTTAATGTCTTAAAATAATCATTTACATTTAATTTTAATGTACGTGTATATAAATTATTTATGCATGGGGTGAAATTGTGGTTTAACGAAAAGGATGTGCCGCACATTCAGATACGGGTACGGAAATACACAACTTATGGAGTTGTATATTCAAAGTACTATACATCTATCTTCGTCGCCTATGTGAGGCTGTCTTTTACATGTGTTTATAAAGCAGTTACCCCAGGCATGTACAGAATTTTAAAACGTGTTTTATATCAGTAAACAATTATTGTTTTTTTGATTCTGAAACATGACTTCAAAATATTAACAATAACATTATGATTAAATCTATAACGTACAGTTTAGTTCAATTTATTAGCTACAAGTCGTGTTAACCAGGAGTTGCCCGGAAATGATAACCCCGTGTATAATAGCCTCAAACCTTCCGAGATATTTTCGTAAAACCTTTTAGTGAAAACGGGCTATTTTGAAAGTTGAAAATGAATAAATAATTTTAGTCATCTGTATTTTAGATAACAAATGGAAAATATTTATTTTTTTATTTAATTAAAAGCACATTTTATTTAAATGTAATTAAAAATGAATTACCTGAACATATACAGACGTCTTCAAATAATTTATACGCAATATGAAACAGTCGGATACCCAAAAAGTATGAATGGATGTGAATAAGTATATATATATAATATAGAAAAGGAATGGTACAAAGACAATATGTTGAGAATAGAATTAATTTGTAAATATTAGTGAATGGCTTCCTCTTTATAAGAGACAAACAAATATTGTACAATGAAATTCATAAACAAAAATATAATTGAAACAGACATTTTATTTGTTTTTTTTTTTTTACTTGTCAGTCATCAATCATCATTCATCATATTAATATGAGAAATAAAATTCTTGAAAAATGACATTCAGTTTAGATATATGTATTTTATACGGCATTTTTTTTTCCAACTTACTCTTTGTGTCACCCGCTCTTCTTCCGTTGATATGTGTCTAAGATGCCGCCGCGAGGCTACGTTTTTCGAGATCCCGAATCATTATTTCAAGTTGGACTTCTTCCACCAGAGATACGGAGGCTCAAAACTCGGAGTTTCGGTATTTTTAATAGAAAATGTTCCGTAGGGACCTCAAAAGGCTGTAGGATCTTAGTACTACATCATGGGAGAGCAGGAACAAGTTCACACACTGTTACAAGTGCAGTTCCGTGTAAAAATGCTTCTTGCAAACAATAATTACTTTTACAAATTGATACGAGAGGAGTGAATGAACCGCCTTCTGATGTTTGGTTAGTTTAATTCATATTTAAACTAGATGTTAAGTTCAAAGTGGCCTGATATTTCAAAACTTACTTATAGCCTAAAACAAGCCCGAGATAATGCTCTATACAGTCACGAAAACCAAATTAAATTCGGTTCAGAGGTTCTCAAGTTTATTACAGACATACAAACGCGAGTTTATAAGTAATAGAGATTGACAATTTTTTGTAACAATATTTTTTAACTGACGAATTTTTTTAGTAAATTTGGATATAAAGTATAATATGGAAAAATTAAATGCATAGTAAAACTTTTGAACTTGTAAAATAGGTTGTCTACTTCCGCAATTATTATAGCAATGTCCGCGATTATTTTAGAATACTTACCATAAGCAGTTTGAGGTTTTATGTTTATAGAAAAGGTGGTTGAAAATGAAAATGTTTCCATTAAACGATCCTTTGACATGCAATCTAAACCGTCATCCTTTTCATACAATGTTTTAGTACACGTGTCGTTTTATTTTGAATATAGTTGCATAATATTACGTATTTTTGATAGGACACTGTTATTAACTTATTATTAATGATTATGTGATCACAAAACAATTTATTTATTATTTATCGTGGAATCAAGTCACTGTTACTTTCCCATATTGTCAGTGACAATAACTTTAGACTCTTTGGTTAACTTTCTTTATTTCATGAACATTTTATTTTAATTGCAATGGGACAGAGGTTATAATTTACGGTCTAAAAAATGAAATTGAATTGTGTGTAAATGGCTTACTTTTTGCAACATTAAACTAGTTCTATATTAGCATTATCACCTCGGCTGTTATCACATTAAGGCTGTGTTAAAAATATACGTTCTACTTACATTTAGTTCCAAATTGAACTCTGCTTTAACAAGCAATTAACCACTTGGATTTTCAAATTACCAATTAATGTTCTGATGCAACCACGCATAGTTCATCGATGTCAATGTTTAAATTCTTCCTCAAGACTAATTTATTGTGTGAATGAATATTTAGAAATGATTAGGTAGTTTTAAGGCTTAAAAGTATTTTATAATTATTTTTTTTTAAATCGGCAATTTTTCCTAGACGAAAATATTGAGTCTGCAACCACTAATAACAATGCGTTCAATTGCTCTAAAATTGTTACTTAACAGTAACTTGCAGGAACTTTAGCATTGCGGGAAGAACGGAACATATAATAATTCACCATAGTTCCGTGATGGAATAGTTTTGAACATATTTTGATTAACGAAGGGACTGATACTGCAAATTAGGTTCTTACAAAAAAAATTGCCTTGTCATTGGAGTTACGTTTGTGTCCCAAATTTTAAGTCATATTCGAAATCTCCTTAGTTTTCGGGCTTGTAGACCGTGATTCATTGGTAAAACCAATAGACCACGACCTACAAGCCCGAAAACCAAGAAGATTTAGAACACCGATCTTGATTGAAATACAAAATTTGACTCTAACTAAACAAGCGAAGTTAAAAAAAATTGCAAAATATATTCTTGACTGAAATTACAAGGATTATTTAAAATTGTATACCATTTGTAAATACAAATTGCAAATAAAATAAGGTCTTAAATGTCTTAGCTTTGTCTAATTATATATTATTTTAATCATTATAAATTGAACATCTTTTTCAAGTAAAACAACAAAATAATGTAAAATTAGATGAAATTTTAATGTAAGTAGCATGTATTTTTTAAACGAGACTTTTGGGACACATCTATATGAATTCATTTTCTCTCTCACAACATAATATTTCTTTGTCGCGCTAATGTTTCTGAAGGCTATAACTCATTTAATACATAGAATATAACACATATACACAGAGAGAGAGAGAGCCAGAGAGGTACAGTGGTCCATATAAATTTATGTGTTGACTTTCTTCCTTAATTCAGAAACAAACATCAACTCTCTTTAATTGGTTTACTATGTCTGAAGAAAGGGTATGTACACATGTTATATAGTTAGTAAAATGGCTGTAATACGACAAAACCGTGACCTCTCTTATAAGTTTATAACCAAACCAAAGTAATCAGCACTCCGTTTTACCTACTATTAAATAATCAATGTGTGCCGCGTACCTATCATAATTGTAAATACAGAGTGGTCGATAAATTATGCAATTACAGTTTAACAGTAAACTAAGCTCGTGGTTAAACATTTTTACATTTGCTGTTTAAATAAGCGATTTTTAAACTTGGGTCTTTCGCAGATCTTAGATCCTTAATTCTAAAATGCGGTGAATCCCCAGGTTTTTAATCTCTTAAATTGAAAACACGAATCAATAATTAGGTCACTGAACTTGACTTTAAGAACTGCTAGTTGAAATAATGAAAACTGTGTTTTAATCTATCAGAAAACTTTACGGAGTTGTTTTGACTGCGCTCGAACCTGACTCTGACAGTGACGTAAAAATATATTCGTAAAGTTTCAATGAAACAGTGAAATAAAAAAAATTAAAGTGTAGAGAAACGTTTTTAATTTTTCAAAATTTGGAAGATAAATCCCTGAAATAAAAAAATTTAAAAAAAAATGAAACATACCTACCGCCAAGTTTATATGTTTGGAGTAAATAGTGGTCTTAACGTAAGCAATTAAAGATTTTCAAACACAAAATTTAGTTTAGTGCCTTCTGTTCGAAGTTATTAATTAATGCATCAAAAGTGTTTGCTTCTGGTAACCGTATAAAAAAAAGGCAAACAAAAGCAAAAACTCATAACACAAACTAAAAAAACGAAAATTATGTCCATCCAAATTTTACATTTGACCAAAAAGTTTGTCAACAAAATTTTCCTGCAAAAAACAAAAAATCGTATTTAAAATAATAATTTACGACACCAAAGTAAGCGAGTCTTAAAAATTCTATACCTAGTCTTGTTTTTTGTATAGGTACCTTCTAAGCACGCACTACGCTGCTCGAAACGAAATGTCAAGTAATCATGCATAATTACGTATAATTACTATGCTTTTAAAAAAGTCATTATATAAAAAGTCCTTTAAACCAGGGACGCACATTTGAGATATCACTTCTATACACAGGCGTTTCACTTATTTCACACCTTTCAAAATTTAGTTTACTTCTTAAACTTTTTCACTTGTAAAATCAATGCAAACTTATGTTTTTCAAGCTTTTTTACACCAACCAGCTGATTTTTTTTATATTGAAAATTATTGTGTTCACATCTTGCATGGCTGTACCGAACTATTTTTTATGTATATTTTCTAAAGAGCAGTTTTAGTTTATTTTTGTATTGTATGCTATATGCTTATAACCACAGTTCTTGATCGTCTATAATACAATAGATGACTGGTTGTAAAACTTCGTCCAAAAAGCTCTTGACTTTTAAGAATTCCGAAGGCAGTAAACTGTTTGCCTAGCGAGTCGTTTTTGAATAACAAATACAATAGAACTTATGTATTTTCAAGTTCTCATTCATATTAACTTCATGGCAGTCATAGACCAATTAAAAAAAAAAATTTCTTACATTTGAGGTTAGGTATACGTTGTCAAACGCATTATTCCATTGGCTGGGCAGCGTAGAAGTAAGGACTAAAAACTTGAAAATACGTGAATAAAATCAGTTTGAAAATTTTGAATTATCACGCCTACGATAAAATATGAAAATCGGCTTAGCTTCAAACATAAATGACAAAATATTAAAACCTTCGTTTGCATAAAATGAATGAATTTTGATAAAAATCATTAATCCGATTCATAACCATCCCGGTATTGCACTAGCTTCTTAAATTGTAAGTTATGTTTACATTTTAATATTGTTAAATTTACATCAAACAGCTAATAAACTATATAAGCGGGTACCTACTTTTGTTTATATTATTACATTAAACTCCTATACACGTATACTGTACTGAAGATTATATTGTTTACTTATGCTAAGGATGGGGGAATAAATATGTTTCATCAAAAAAATTATGATGTTACAAACATCAGTAGAATTTTACTAAATCGGTGCCTCTGATTGTTTCGAAGGAGCGCTCACTTACCAAAAATGCCGGATGGAAAAATACAGAAAAATAACATTCGGATTACCGATGCCAGAGTAGCGTATTATAAAGAACTTTAGTTACTCTTCTAAAGAAAACATCGGATTACTGGCAAGTGTCAAACTAGATTGCCGAATTAGTGAAATTCTTTAGTACTTTTTTATTTCCGATGTGCGACAATGAAACATATTTATCAACAAAATGACATTTTCAAAATAAAAATATCAATTTTGCCAAGATGCGATATTATTTAAAATGTACCTACTTACTTATTGAATATGTAGAAAATTGATTAATAATCTTCTTAAAAAATATAAAGAGCTTTCCAAGATTCTGTAGCGTATTTTGTCCTTTTATTAAATGCACGGTTCTGTATTTGTTTAGATTTTTTTTTAATCTGAAAAATAATATTACAAAAGATTTAATTATAAAACAGCATTTTTTTCAAAAGATTAATCATTATTATTATCTCAGTAATTTATTTAATAAGGGTGAAATCATATGCCAGTAATAATTTAAAAAATACCGGTTTAGTAAGTCCTTATAACCAGTTAAAAAAACAAATTTTTAAAATGTGTCAAATTATGTATGTACCTAATTATTCAAATGTAACCACTATTCTATAACAAGACACTGAAGTAAACATTGAGCTCTTTTTCCATCCAAAATATTGTATTGTGTATATATAGAGTAAAACCAGAGATATTTAATATCTCTGAGTAAAACCCAGGTTTTGTGTAATTAAAATGCGTAAATTATCCGAGTGGAACCGAGAATCTACGACAGAATATTTAAATAGTGATCGTCTTTCACTATCTTGTTCGGGCGTCGCGTGTTGTATACCTGATTTATTATGGAAGTAAAACTTTTTTTGGAGCGTTTTATGAACTTCGTGAAAGAGTAACTCGGTAGTTTGCCGTTATGAACAAATCACTTTTTTGCGCGGCTTTGACATATAAAAAAAATAAAATAGCAACGAATTACAAAGTCCACATACCGCGAGAGTTGTTTTTTTAATGATTTATATATAAGTTAGATCAATTAAAACAAATATATATTCTAAACTTATAAAAAAACGGTATGCATGTTTATTTATTAAATGTATATTTTGCAAAAAATTAATTGGGGGGTTGAAGAAAAGTGATAGAAAGCATTAAGACAATTTTTGTCTGTTGAAACAAATCTTTCTTAGGTGCGTTTAGTTAGTTTCGCAAACGGGAAACTCCGTGAACTTCCGTTACATTTTCAAAGACTAAGAGCTGTAAATAACCGCTTTCAATATCTTGGCTGTGGATATTCCTTGCCGCTAACTAATTGTTTTACTTTAATGTAATACGCACATTTTTTTTACATTAAATCTTACATGATTGTATTGTAAAGCCCTCGCATAGTACTATAGTAGTAATAGTATACGTATAGTAAGGCAATAGGCATACGTCGATGGGCAGATATGATTATAGGCTGCCAGAATAACGGCTCATAAAAAGCAAATAACTGTCACGTCCAGTAAATAAAATAACTTTACCGTGTGCGTGTCTCGTAGAGATATAAGCCCAATGATCGCTTGTATAGGCTGCTATACCTATGTAAGCATTTGTGCATAATAATCTGTGTGTACAAAACGTTGAGTGCTTCACTCACTTGTGAGGTGCTACTTATTGGAACATTTCGCGGACAATCATCCCCCCATGAATTACAGGGGTTTCGTTGCTAGAAGTTATCGACTACAGTATCAGTCCATGTATTTTCAACTTTTCCTTCATTCTCCCTTCGTGGCAGTCATAGACGAATTGAAAAAAAACTTTATTAATTTGAGGTTAAATTTTCTCAAACGTATTTTTCAATTGGTTGAACCAGGATCGGAGTGGGCCCGGGTGGCCCCCACAAGCCCGGAGTTCGAGACTAGATAATGGTAGATGGGATACTATCGGAAAATAATGAAATATACTATAATTATTAATTATCAACGATATATATTATTAGATATAAGTACAGTTTCAATTATTCATCCTTGATTAGATACGATTCTATAATTGTATATTTACATTTAGGTCGCAAGAGCTGGGACCGCAAGCTAGGCTCGTGGGGGGTCGCGAAGGCTGGGGCCCGGCTGGCCAACGCCACCCCGACTGTATGGTCAGTCCGATGCTGGGCTGAGGAGTCTAGGAGGAAACATTTTGGGTGAGAAGTAGGGACTAAAAACTTGAAAATACGTGAGTAACATCAGAAATAAGTCGTTGTTTTTATACGAAACCATAAATTAATTAAATAGTGCACACAAAAATAATTTATATATTAATTTAGTGATAGGGCCTCTTCTTTAATTAGTTTAACAAGATATCGTAACTATAATAATTAACATAAGTGTTTATAATATTACCGTCTAAATGAGTTCACAGCAAACTTTGGAATAATATCGGCAATTTAAAAACAAACTGTTACGCTAAAATAAACTGACATGACGTTAAGATTCATAAATCTAACACAGCTGTGAAAAAAACGATTGTAAATTTCATTTTGGGACAATTTAAATTAGAATACAAATACTCGTAAAATGTTTTATGAAAACCGTTTTTCTTACACATATAAGTAGCTTGTGTGATACAATCTTATCATTTTAAATAACTTCAGCAAAGAGTGGAAAAAATATGAAATATCTAACAGCTGTACTATTTCCCACAGGTGCTAAAACACCTAGTAAATCAAGAAGAGGATAGCTGGAGCATTTATGTTCAGAGACAGCAGTATAACATTCCTGTTGTATGCTATCATAGCATTGCTGGCGTAAATACGTTAAGAAAATAGGTATTAAACACATATAGGGTTTGTTCTTTTTACTTTCTTAAACACGGAATATAAAGTACATTAACAGCTAGCCTTATTTGGGCCTGGAGGAAAATTGACATTTTCAATTAGCAAGTTTTTACTCTTAATCATAGTTATAAAAATTACAAAATTAATAACGAAAGAATTTCTGTAATATCTTTAAAAATAACGAAGGTATTCAAAATTCAAGTTTGACAACTCTCATTGCTGTCGTTCTCAGTGTGGATGACGGTAAGCAACACAAGTGTCGTATTTAATAGTAACTAATAATAAAGCAAGTCATGAAAGCAACAAATAATTGACAGTAAATTATTCATGTTATGGCATATTATATACCTTAATTCATGACTTACTATATTGCATACATATTATGTGATGATGTAAAAATCCGATCCTTTCAAGTTTCCTAAACCTCAAAAAGTGGGTTTTCACACCACCAATACCTATTTAAAATAGTTGCATACCCAAGCGAAATCGCAAAACTGTTCCCAGCTCAAAGAACCAAGTTAATAAAAAAAAAACTGAAAAGTATTTTTTCTCGAAACAGGTTGAAACGATTATGATTAATTTTTACGAAACAAAAGAACAAACCTTCTAGCGCGAAGTATGTATCAGAACAAGAATATAAACGGAAAGATGTAGGTATAAAAAACGTAACTGAAATATATATATTATTCTGAACTGTTTTATCCATTGTTAATGTTTTCAAAGTACTCATCAGCGGAAGAACATGTTTTATAGAATAAATCTAAAACAAAAAATACCTTATTGAAATACTGACTTCAAAACAACGAATCAATTCGTATCGATTACAAATATCTATGTTCGAAATTCGAGGATACATTTTAATTTCCGATAATGTTGATCGACTACATTTTGATGTTAAGAGTAAACCTTCCATATGTTCGGATCTTGCTTCTAAAAAAATTACGACAGACGTAATTAAGACAATTACGACGTAAGTAAAGGGTCAAGTTTCAAACAACACGGAATAAAAATTTGTTATAGAGTAAATAGTGAAATATAATTATTTTTTTAATCGATCGTAGAATAATACTTAGCCGAGGTTGAATGTTTGGATCAACACCGCCTCGGGGAATTCGTGAAATCGCCTTCCCAAAAAAGTAACGTGATATTATTTGCGATGTTCCGCGTTTAAATCTATTTGTATGATCAAAAAATAGCGTGGTTTCACAAACACGAGTAAAGTTATTTTAAAACTATCAGATTGTTAGTAAATTGGAAATAAATTAAAAAGAAATCGCTAGTCTGGTTTTAGAGGAATTTTATAATCAAATTTGTGAGCAAATGTAGTATCAAAATTCTATATGACTGCGTTATCTTTATTTTTCTTTATTGATTGCTATTTTTTATGTGCATCCAGAGTTAAAAGAAAGAAATAGGACATTTTGGCATGAATGTATGTGTGGGATCACATTTTTATTCTCGTATAAAACAAAACAAAAAAAAATTGCGTATTTAATACAACACACAGCAGAAGTAAAATCAGTGTAATTGTAAAAAAATAACTATGGCACTGACAGCCGGAATCGAATCCACAAACTTTAGGTTACGAGGCAAGTGCTCTATCTCGCCGCCAACTTAGTTTAATGTTTATAGTATACGTACTTTGTGACACGTTGGTTAAAATTTCAAATCTCAAGAGTCAATTTTTCCCTACCGTACCAAAAAAGTTTTACTTCAAAACGTAAAAGTACGGTATGTTCATTATTACATAATACGATTGCACTTTGCAAGTGAAAAAATTAAACGCTTGTTATGTATTTAGTTGTATAAAATGTTGAGTACCTCTGATTCATATGTGACCACTTTACAATATAAGTAGACAAATGTTGTGATTCCCACAGTTAATAAAGTTATTTTTTGTAATCGAATCTCGGATAAATTTTACTAGAGCTTTATTTTCTCTCTATAAATAAGATTTGAGCGTGATAACAATCTATATAAAATACCCATGAATATGCTAATTTCGAAACTATATGGAGAAATTATACAGTTAAATAGTCATTATTCTTTATAATAATAATTACTTATACAACTGTAAATCTTGAATTATTTACACAATAACAAATTTGTACGAACAATATTCCCTACATTTTTTTCTACAACTTAGTTGAATTATCGCTAGACGAATCGTTTTCTTCCGAATCGGCTGTCGTTTCGAGAATGTTGCCTGATGGCTGATACCACGCGGCAATACGAAGCTTTAGCTACATTATTCATCATATTCCCAGCATAGGATGTTGCACCGAGTCGACAGAAAACGCTTTTGAAAAATGTCATCAAAGAAACTGTTTTTTTCTCTACTGAGTTATTATTTCATTAAATAGAATCTTTTTATTTGGTTGACTAAAAAAAAACAAAATAAAAGATTTATGTACACTTACACAATTATAAAACGAAAGCATGGGTCCTAAGATACCATAATTGAGTTTGCAGCCCACACTTTTATAATAATTATAATTATTAATCTAAATTATGAATTAACATTTTCCTTTGTTGGTTCATTTTATTACGATCAACAAATTAAGTGAAAATAGAGTTTATATTACAATTATTAAGAACTCCATCTTACTTCTTTCCAAAACTGAAGGTCACTATTAACGGAAGGTTCATAAAATACACTAAAAACAAAATGTTAATTTAGATGTTTTAACCAGATATCGGTTTTAATAACATAATTACTATATACCTATGCGTATTATTAAAAATACACGCAGAGACGCCAAAACACGAAAAAAGAATATTCCTTCTAAATGCATATTTTTAACAGTAAAGAACAAAATACTTAACATACAAAGTGGTTCATTTCATTTATAGTCACTAATCACTACATCATCATTCAGGCAAATAATCTAACAAAATAACTATTATATTATATAGGTATTTTTAAATTAAAAAGTAATTATTATATTGTGTTTATATGGACTATAAAAATTACTAAAATCAAGTCATATTTTGTTTTAGGTTCTTTGAAAAATGAAGGATAAACAATTAGATCTGAAAAAATGATTTGTCACTTTCAGAAACAATAAGCCCATGCACCGGATAAAATTTTGTTTTATTTATTTATTTTGATAACGGTTTTTGATTGATTTTTTAAAATATGAATTTTATATTTTAAAACGAATCTACTATTAAATAAATGCTACTCGACTTTTTGCTCAAACTGAGATACAATATTTAAAATTTTTGTAACATATTTTCCAAGTATGTAGTAATTTATTCGAATTCTATATTTTGTGACACTCTGTATGCGTTTGTAAATTATACGAGTGTACCTCAGCAGGCCGCCTCCACTGTAAGTCGATTGTTCCCACACTATGTAAGGATTTCAACACAGGACATTCATTATCGAAGGATTAATGTGCGCGACGCGCGGGATTCAAATGTTGAAACCAGTGCTGGCAACACCTACCAATGAAAATACCTACACCAAAAAGTCCAGTGCAATGCTTATCATACGGAAGCAGAAAGGATTATATGAAAAATAAATACGCTTTTATTAATGAATTATTTCAGAATGAAAAAAAAAATACAGCGAGGATTTTGATTTATATATAAAGTGGGCTTTGGTAGACTAAAACAAAAAAACGCAACAGCATTTTAGCGGTCACCAAAACTATACGCATTTAAAAAAACGTATTTACTTCATACAAATTATCGCAGCAGAATCATCTTTGACTTATAAGTTTTTGATTAAAAACCTTTTTTCGCAGATATGCAAATATATACTGTATTTCGCATAATGGGATAGTAAGTTGTATTGTTATATCAGCGTTATGTGGCACGTATAGAGGCACGGCAAAGGTTGCCAAGTGAAGTTAAAAAAGATTTGAACAAATACTATACGAACTATAGTAGCATAGAAAACCTTTCGCGCTTATTCAGAAGGTATATATTATGATGATCTCTTAAATGTCCTTTCTTTTTGGAGAGTGCATATAATGTTAACTGAACTCAAATTGTTAGTTTTAAATTGGACTAGAAATATAACACAAGCTCTGTTCCAACCTTTTCTATCAGGGTCGATCTGGGTCCTGGGACGGGGACCCAAAAAGTTGTCGAGAAAATTGTCAAACGCCTCTACGTGACCGTGTAACTAAGAAGAAAAAGATCCGAACCCGATAGGACCGGCCCATGGAAGACCGGCGGCCCACCGGGAAAAGTTCCGGTATTCTCTGAGGCCAGACCGACGCTGTCTTCTGTGAACGGTAATATTATAGTTACAGTCTTGCGCAGTACTGTATCGGTTTTTGAGCCGTTGTGCAAGACTGCAGTGAGCTACTGCGTAAGACTGTGACGATAATATTATCGTTCGCAGAGAGGTTGGAACAAAGCTACAATACATTAAATTCTATTAAACCTAAGAATTACATTCAAACAATGAATTAATTATATTTCACTTACTGGACATTTCAGAGTGGCGCAAAAATCACTTGACATTTCTCATACTCTATCAAAAAGGTCTGTTCATCGAAAAATCTTACATAATATACGACATTTTCAGAAATATTTAGATTATGTAGGTATGTTAAGGGATAAGATAATCTGAACATTAAGAATTATGCTGGGTTTCAGAAAACATTGTCAGAAAATCTAATTTCATAATGTCTGAATTGTGACCACACACCTTTCTCCTTAAAAATTTTGAATCGACCGTACTCGAAAAATATCGGATCGATCGAAACGACAATTTTTTTTAAACTGTGTATAATTGTACTTAACAGTTTTTTGCACAATTTCCACTTCTGAACAACAAATTTCTACGCAATTTGATCACAATTTAGCTTAATATAAGATCTTTTACTATCTAGTAAAATAATTTGTTTTTGTGTTAGTACCATCTAATATTCTACATTAGACTGCTCCTACACGTATAAAAAACTGTAGTTATATGATCACAATCTAAGGTCAAATCAAACTTTTTGACAATACTTTCTGCAACCCAGCATTTTTAGTTTTCACAAAACATCATACGATTAACGCGGGATCAATAAGTTTAATTATAAATAAAAAAGTGTCAAGTAACTTTAGCGTCACTTGTATAATATACCTATCATTTATAAGTCACTACGTTTATGACTGAATAAAACAAACAAAACTACAACATATTTTAAAGTTCGACGAGCTTTTAAATATATTATAATTTTGTCTCTTTTATTCGGTCATCAATTTATTGAATTATAATTTCAACACAGTAGACGTTAAAGCTATTAATATTTACCTATCGCTTTTGAGTTATATGCAGGCCGAACCAGCATTGACAATAAATAAAAATCATTATCACCCATTTGAAATAACGAACACGCCACTGCCTTATTACATAGACCAGAATTGCAGACAAGAACCGTATAGAATAGACGCCGGCATAATCTGTACTCAACTACAGATATACCACTAATATAACAGTCTTTGTAGTCCTGCAAAGCCAGGGCCTGTTCGAAGAAGACCGGACACACTGACCGACCAATACACAAGCACATATTTTAGCCACGGCCAATAAAGGTGTAAAAGATTTCAATGCCGTAGTATAACACTCGTGTACCTGTCCAACGGCTTGTTCTATTTATAATCTATAGACGAATCATGGAGGTCTACGTTCATCATCTTACAGGTAAGTTATTTTCTCTTCCATAGCGTGATTTGTTGAATGACTGCATTTTGTTAACGTGTAATATAAAAAAAATAAAATATAAGTAAACAAGCTTTTATTAAAATGTACTAAAACAAAAAAATAACAAAATATCAAACAAATAAAATAATTTTATTATCATTAACAAGCTTTTCGCGAAAAGCTTAAATTATGATTTTTTTATGAATATATCTCACGACACGCTTTAAGGTCAAGTCAACAATGATAAAATGATTTTGTTCTTTTGATTGTTTGTTATTTTCTTTGTTTTAGTACATTTTAATAAGAGCTTGTTTTTAAGAGGGTTTTTTTTTAAGTTATATTTTATTATTTCCGTTTTAGTCATCTACTCTATATTATCATCATAAACGTCTGCCGACCAACGATCCCAAACACCATAATCTGTTAAAAAGTTGCATGGTGAGTTGATTAACCTGACTTCATGATCAAATCATGATTATTAAATTATTGTATATTGTCATCGATATTTCAAACAGTTCAAGTAGAATTGGTTAAAAAACGATTTGCAAATTTTGACCCAAACTGACTGAATGTTGAATAAAAGTTTGTAATCAACAATTCTGTTTAATTTTTGTCACTTATGAATTATGACAACGCAAATATTGTATTAGCTAATATCGTAGTCAACGATTTGAAAATGTGTTTTAAATTTTGGAAGTAAAAGCAGAAGACTTATCAGAATAATTTTTAGTTGGTACCCGTAAATTGCATTGCTGAGTGTCCTTGCAGTAAATTTTATTATATGCAAACAAAGCATAGCCTCCGCCCGGGAATTTAATCCACTCTCTTCAGTCGGTTTGTTTAGCGTACGAAGAAAATTGACCCAGACTTTAGGGGTCCGACGCGGCTCAAATTGAGTTGATATAAATTATTTTTTTCTAATTCTGCGGATTAACAAATATTATTAAACATTTACCTAATATAATTACTTTAATGAATGTTTTCTTAAAAATGTGGTTAATGTATGCAAATATATTTATTAAAATTTGAATAAAATTAAAGTTATATTTCATGTCAGCTAATTGCTGTTAAATATTATTTTAATACAACACTAATAATAATTATTCATAAAAATTTAGTGTTAAGTACATGCATCTAGATTTTAATACAATTACTAAAACACTCATCAGGTAAAATTATATTTATAGAAAGATGCTTCTAATTTAAATTTTAGTACAATTACATATTATAATAAAATGTGGTGATAAACAACACATTTTTTAAATGAAAAAATGTAAATTTTAAATTGTTTCGTATAATAAAAATTATAGTGCGTATCAAAAACCTATCATAATGATTTGATAATGCAGACAAAAACGTGTTCATAGAAAAATTATTTAAAATTGTTTTACGTCACATTTCCTTCACCGTAATCTATTTTATTGTTATCAAGACGAAATGCTTGTCTTTGTCGTGGATATAAACTTAAGAATTAACTACTAAACTCACTTAAATTTAAGTTAACGCACGAAATTAACGCTTTGCGAAAAGCGTTATGCATAACGCTTTATACTGTTTAACATGTTTACTGTCAATTAGTTGGTTACAGCGTCGTGAACGGTGCTGGTTCGATCCCTCATGCGCCATGAACTATACAATATTTTTGTTTTTTACGATCTTTTTTACACGTTTTTTGCATTTCCCCGATTTTAGAGGTTTTTCTAACATTACATTTATTTTTGTTTTGCATATTGTAGACGCTCAATGTGTTTAGTTTATATTAAATATTTTATTAATTGAACTGAAATACGAAGAATCAAAACAAAAGAAGGTAAATACAAAAAGAACGGCTGTAAAACACAGAACTGTACGAGTTAAACAAAACGGAAGACAATTCAACTAACGCGAGATTTATAACAAACAAGGTCTATAATATAATACGATTTATTTCTACATATATATAACAATTGCTACTGGTTAATGCTCTATATTCCCTTCTCATTTAGTATTTTCCCACATCCGACGTATAAGAAAATGTCTCTTATTTAGTTTCTGTACACAGGTTTTGTTTGCTAAATAAATTGCAATCGAAGACAATACGATTTTATATGCAAATTGAGTTGTGCGGAACTGTTTTTATTTAATATTCGATGTGGTTATTTTAAGTCTTCAGACAATTGACTGTGCTTACATCATTGATCTCTAATTATATGGATTGTGGATAGCCTCCACACTTACCCTAAATTGAGGAGTTTTCGATCGACTAGGCACGGCATCCTATGTAAAGCAATCTTTTTTAAATTTCGACGGCGACGAGAAGCAATTTACACGCGGCAGAGCACCGATTAAATGGAAGTGATGTAAATAAATGCCAAGCAATAAAGAGCCATCCCGAAAGATTAATGAAGAACTACTACAAATTAATAGCAACAATCTTTGTCTTGCGGTAGGCCTCCTGACAGAACACTGTGCCCTGAAAGGACATCTCCAAAGAATCGGACTGTTTAACTTAAAGTGCAGACAGTGCAATAAGGAGACGGAAACAGCGTAATGTGTGAATGTGAGGCAGACAGATAATCTATGGGCAATGTAGAATGAGTTCAGAAGATTTATATCAATCACTCAGTCCACGGACTACACAAACTAGTGCAAAAAACGAGGATACTGGATCGAGTGATACAAGAGAATGGGAGATAGCACAATAAGCCCTAGAGGCTGCGGTGTTCCCGGTGATAAGCCGACTCCCGTTAATTAAAATATTCCAGCCAATTGGGCGACGGGACCATTCCAACTTCAAAAATGTTGACATTTGATTATGATAAAGAAAATAAAATTTCTGATATCGTGTGAGGTGACGCGGGTAATTGCTAGTATTCAATATATTTGCTATTCGTTGCCACGGTTACCTACATAATATGTTCCACGTCATGTGAACATTAATCAAAGCATGCCAAACTGTTTATTTCTGACAGACCCATAAAACAAAAGAGCGACTGATTTTTTTTTATTTTCAAAATATTTCTGAAACTATAAAGTTTAGAAAAACTTTCTTGAAAAAATAAATAAAATAATAAGCCGTTATGAAAAGTATACCATTATTATATAAAAAACACCTTTTTAGCATGCGCCGATTTACCCCAAAAACAATAGAGCTCTTCATATTTGCATACCAAACATCCTCCTAAAATTTGGTTTCAATCCGTTCATCTGTTTGACCTGTACCGTGTTCACAGACTAACAGACGCACAGAGATTTATCAAAAAATGTTTTTTTGGATTCGGGGGACCTCAAAACGGAAAGATATTGTAAAATTTTTGAAAAGTGATTTTTGACCTAAACTATAGTAGGTACCATTCCCCACTTGTGGGTTGGATAATGGTAAAAATGGAAGTGAATATGGAATCAGTTTGAAATGAGCGGCCTTGACGCGTGGCAAGTTTTGAAAGGCTACCTGAGATGCAGTGAATTGTCGCGGCGACATTTCACGAGACGACGCGACGGAACTAAGCATTCGCCGCAACAACTAATTGCATCTCATAATGTAGGATGACGTGCCGAATCGTGGCAGGGTGTATTGAGAAACAACTTTGAATTATCGGTTCGCCCATTTCTAAAATGCCGCAGTAATACGGAGTTGCTAAAGTTGGTTTCAAACAATGGTGGCCATTCTGAATCCATACCTATATATTAAAGATCAGTGGTTTATACAGAATGCACCTAAATATAAAGATCGATTTAAAGTAGCCCTACGGATTATATATGGTTTCCGGCACTGCACCGACACACAATTTTTTTAACAATACAAGTCTTTTAACTATACGAATCAATGTTATGCTTGCTTTTATAAAAGTGGTATGTAATTTCTATTTTTTTTTAAATTATAGTTTCAACGTTTTTACTTGAGAGTATTATATTTTAAAAAGCCGGAAGCTTGAAACAATTATGTATATTTACAAGTTTGTGCGGCAAATAAAAAGCTAGTGTTACAAAAATCAATCATTCTATAATTTGAGATAAATATAATAGCGCATAACTTAACAGAAAGTTGTCAAACAGGTGTGATTTTATTATCCTAAAATTGCTAATATGATAATAAAATCGGTTTGACTCTATAATAAGCTTAAATCTAAATACATTATATGAATAAAAATCACGCATTTTATCGGATCTGTTCCACACGGAACCAATCCAATGCAGTTTATTCCCGTGTCAATCGTTTCGTGCCGTGTTGGGCCAAATCAATTCGTTGGGCGTTCAGCCAGGGCTGCCAGATGAACGGATTTTTCCGTTCCAAACGGATTTTTCGAGTAGAAATAAATTTGAACGGATAATGGAACGGATTTCATGATCTGAACGGATTTAACGGATTTTCTAACTTTTCCGAATTTTTTACCTTTTTTACTACATATAAATTCAAACTTCACTCGATAATCGATAATTTGGGGACATTCGGGTATTTTTAGCACATTCGAGCATATCTGAGCACGTTTCTTTCACTACCTCTGTCCTACTCCTCTCTCTATTTGGGTAGAAAAAGATAAGAGAGTTTATGAAACAATGTGTTCGCGAAACACACACCTATATCGATGAATATCGACTCGCTATCTTTGTCTGATGCGTTTTTTTCACACAACTGGAGTCAAGTGTTTCGAGTTACACGGATTTACGGAAACACATTGAGGATTTAACTGATTGTACTGCCGCGTTTGTTACTATCGCAACATTCTAACAGTCAATATATTTTTATTTCATAAAAATGTGAAAAATCTACGAAATAATCGATTCATTGGATGTGAAAAATGAATCATTTCTATTCAATTTAAAGTCTGTTTGTAAGTAAAAGTAAATTCAACGTCTTATACGAAATTCATTTAATAATGTTAATAATAAAGCCATATGTAATGAAGGTGGAAACACGTCGATGTGTCGTTTATGGTACCGCATACTTCACTTTACTCTCTATCTCTCTCACACTCATTGCATTAATGGGTGAACCGGGCGAACGGATGGAAACGGATTTTTCAGACCACTTCCCCCACCACTTTTCGCCTTACCGACGGATTTCTGAGGAGAGAAATCTGGCAGCCCTGCGTTCAGCATGGATTTTATTTACAAAAGCACCACTCGCAGTTCATAACATTGGACCATAGAAGTTCAATTCCGTTCTTATTAAAACAAAACTTACTAAAATATTTTACTAACGTCTGATTACTCTTCAATAAAAAAAATTTTCAACCAATTTTTCAGACAATATATTTTAACAAAAATTATATAATTTATAATTCAAATAACTGACGTTTCCGTCCAGATTTGGGTCTTCTATTAGAACCTAATTACTAATTAATTTTTAAATATTTTTAGCTCAATTCTGAAGAAGTCCCAATTCCGTACCCCAACCTCAATTGGAATTATAATTATATAATTTTTGTTCATATGTATATTGTCTTAAAACTTACTAAAATAAGACAGCATAGTTACACTTGAATACAGAAACATTAAATACGACCCTAAACCAGTACAAAAATAATTGATACATCATGTTTTTCTATGAAAAAAATTGGTTGTCTGTAAAGTCGGTTTACGGACGATAGTTTTACGTGATAACGTATTCTGTAATACATAACCTAAATTTATATAATAATTATAATAACTCGAATCTATGATATTGCATCTTTCGCTTCAAATTTAGGTAAATTTTATTAAGTAGAATAATAAAACACTATAAAAAGTACACTATTATTATATAAAAAACAACTATGGCATGTATCTCTTTTGCGCATGCGCCGATTTTCCCCAAAAAATTTACAAAAATTTCTAGTAAAAATAGATAGAGTAAAAACCGTTTTAAAAACTATATTATTATTATATAAAACATCATTATAAGAGATATATTCTTTTACGCATGCGCCGATGTTCCCCAAAAACAATAGGCCACTTCATATTTGCATATCAAACATCCTCCCAAAATTTGGTTTCAATCCGCTTATCCTTGGTGTCGGAATGATAAGAAATGTCAAAAGTGACGTTTGCAACTGTCAAAGTATTATGTTCTAATAATAATTAGTTATTCCAATACTTAACTTAGAAGGCGTTGCATTTCACAAAATACTAATGTCAAAAAATTGAATTAAACATTAGAAATGCAGCCGTTTTCATGTTAAGACAAGACCTACGTTATTTTCTAATTTCCATGTACGGCAAACAAAGACGACCGACCGCGTCGCGTCATGCATTAGACAACATTGCATTTATACAGCTATTTTTCTATATAAATTTGTATAAAAAAACTGTTTAGGCAAATTCTGTTATACGAAATCTATGTAAAATGTTCTCCTCTTTCGTTTAAGACTGGTTTCAAACCGATCTGATTTAAATTGAGCGAGAAATTAGCAAAAAGCACGCACAGGGTCAGGCGGAACGTTACGCGTTAGGAACGTTACGCGTTAGGAACGTTACGTTACACTTTTTCGTGCATGCAGTCGGTGTTTTATCAATTTATAAGATTGGTGATTCATCAATTTATAAGACGTTATCACGTCAAAAAAAATGATGACTGATTAGTTCCATAAATACGAAGCAGATAAACTTTCTTACCTCTAACCATTACTTTTACGGTTATTAAACTAAGATAAAATTATATTGATTTTGATACGGTTCTATGGAACACGAAATTACTAAAATGCACCTGTAATCTTCTTAATTAATTTCGTAACCGCATCTTGTATAAAGTTGATGCATCAGACAGTGTTTTTCAACGTTTTAAATCGGAATTCATCAATTAACATTATTTTATTAGTTCACTGCACCGTACATAAGTTCACAGACCAGACAATATTGGACATTCATCTTCAAAATGGTGAGGAAAAATAGTGATTATTTTCTTCATTATATTATTAATCGATTATTTAATATCCTGTTGAATCAATTGCAGGGTCGCTTAAAAAATAAGCTGAACTGTATGATTAGTGAGTTTAACTATCTACGTATTTTCATTTATGACGTTTTTTGTTTCAAAAACTTGCAAAGATTTTATCCTCGCACCGATAAACACTATTCACCGTATTTTGTTCAGTAGCGTAAAAAAGGGATGAGTAGTGACTGAAAATAGCGATGAAATCGACCTGATCAATTATTACATAAGTAATTACAGAAGCAAATAAAGTTATCGACCAATTTTTCAGACATTACATTGACAAAAATTATAAAATTACAATTCAATAGATTTACGTGGCAGTCCGGATTTGGGACTTCTTCAGAATCGATTTTGAAGAAGGCACAAATCCGGACCGAAACGTAAATCTATTGAATTACAATTTTATAATTTTTGCTAAAATATTGTCTAAAAAATTGGTCGATAATTTTATTTATTGAAGATTATCAGACGTTAATCAAAGATTTTAATTACAGAAGTGATCGCAAAAATAATTCCAATAAACTGAACACGCAGATAGGTTTATAGATAATATCGGATGATGACCGCCAGCTGAGAACTTCTGGATTAAATTAAATTAAACTCTTTATATTATAATAAAATACAAGTGAACAAAAAAAAAAAAAACTACTGACAGGTGTCCTGTAAAACTAATAAGAGCTATTTAAATGTATAATGTTAATAACGGTACATAATTTATAGAAAAATATGTTTCTTAAAAGTAAAATGTGGAAATCGCATGAAATTATCAAGTCGGGTATAAATTTAAAACATAAATTTTACTAATTTACGTTAAACTCGATAAAAATCAACAGCAAAGCTGCGACCGATGATAAATTTTGTTTTATATATTTGCGCATAGCGCTGATAGCTATTATTTAAAAATTTAATAACTCATAACTCAAAAGGTTTGAAAGAAGAAACGATACTCCTTCTCTATATCACCGTTCGCGTTAAAAATTTCTTAGATTATTTGTGCAGCCCTCTTTAGTAGCCACAAATTGAAAAACTGATGTCAGTTTAGTCGTTTTTGAGTTAATCCGAAATAAAATGACAAATGAAAAATGCTAATTCGGTTTAGGTATCGCGTAAACTGTCCAATTACAAAATTATAAATAGTACACTTTTGTATAATAACTATTAAAATATATAATATGCAGACAGGCATGTAAAGTGGCCTATTATGGACTACTGCGGTAAAGTAAAAGAGTGATCACGCTATACCAATTCCATAGTACCTAAATCACTGATCTGTTGATTGCTTTTAACCTACTATAAGAAGTGACGTTTGTTCAAAAGTGAATTGTCAAAAATTTTGAAAATGAAGTACAAACTAGCTATTTTATAGGAGGTATGTGCAAAAAAATACCATATATACGCCGTTCGTAAGGGAATTATAACTCGCGTGATCGTTAAAAATTGCCACCGCTCGGTTTAACAGAATGTCACATTTCTTTGTAATATAAATTTTTACGATAGGTACTATAGTTAATAATAGTCGTTAATAATATTATTCCATAAATTTTAGTTAAGACACAGGTGTTTTCGTAAAAATAATATAATACTGAACGACATTTTACAGCGGAGAGAAATTGTTTATATATTATGTTGAATAACAACAAATAAGCAGATTTGAAATATGTATAAACAGAAATAATTTGTCTATAAAATTAATTAATAGAACGTTGCCACACAAGAAGATTTATCAGCCCTTAGGGTTACCACACTATGGATATTTCAATTTATAATTAAAGCAGAGCACTTGATATAAGCGTACTGATTTTTCATTTACAAGCAAGTTGCTTATCTAACTTGAAATTTAGGACAAACATAAAAAATGCTGTTTGAATTTATAGAGATTTAGTTACTTTAAATTTTGTTTTTTTATTTAAGTACTAAATTTTGTTTTATAAAAAAAAACTTTTTATCAATATAAATCAACACACTTTTGTTAATAAGAAACTATTTTCTACAGCTTTTTTCGGGGTCAGAAAAATAGTATGGTGAGAAAAACGAAATATTAATAATGTTTCTAGTTTCTACCATAAACATCCCGTTTTGACGAAAGAAGCGAAGTTGCGAGCAAAAACTAGCATTTAATTAAAATGTTGATAATATAACATAATACTATTGTAGGGTGTAAAATCATGAATTGTCATTTTAAAATCTAGTTTGTGTAATGAAAAATCTTTGGCAAAATTGACAATGGCCCATAGTTATGTCGACTACGGATCGAAAATATTTGGGTTACTACTTTAAATGTTTAGAAACTTCAAAGAATTTAATATAAAATCTTATAAGAAATGCTAATAGATTTCAAGCTGTGCAAATCCGTCAAATATGAATAAATAATATTAGTAGTATTTTTAGCATGTGAACAAATATTGTAGATTATAGACGCCCGATAACAGAGACCAATTAAAATATAATAAATAAAGTAAGACAGAAATAAAACAAAAACAAAATATAATAATAAATGAACATACAAATAAAAAAATACAACAAAAGATAAAATATATTGTCCTGTCTAGTTGCATTAATCCGGCAGTTGACGGCGTTCATTTATTAAGCAATTGAAATTGTTTTTCAGCGCCCTAGATGCGCCTTTAAAAAGCAGCAATACTGATCTATAAAAAGATACTGCCATTATTAATAAGATTCGTTCAATTCTTCATGAGAAAGAGACGCGATACTGATCCAAATTTGGTGGATAACAATATCCCATATAATACTGTGAACTATTTTTATACTATGCCATTTTTTTCTACAAGTTTTTAAGATTTTGAAAGAACAGTGTCTTTAAAGGGCACGTCAATGTTTTGGTATGCATTTTCATTAGTTATATATGCAGCAGTTCCGAAGCGAAGCTACGTACAAGAGAGGTACCCACGCGAGGCGACGCGAGCCCCAATTGTTCAGTATAGAATGAGCGTTAGCTGCAGGAGACTGGATGGAGGAGGCCTTCGCGGCGCGCTCCGCCGTTACACACTCCTCACATTTGAATGGCCTGGCGACCTCGAGGAGGCTCGGTCACAACATTTGCTAGAGAGATAACTCTTGGCTTTATTGATTAGGGTCGTCCGTTAGCTGTTAGCAGTACCACATTCACTAAGTCTGTATTACATACTATGATACTACACCTTTAACAAGAATCGACTACACTGTGATATTTTCTCATCCGTTAATTTGTGACTATATCTGTGTGCAGACATTTTCGAAATTATACTTCTTTTGGCGCGATGTGAAAAAAATATGATAGTGGATTTTTACGATGTGTGCATACACTGTCACCTCAAAGTTAACAGGATGAAGTTGCTCGCAGAAGCGTGCGCACACTGAAACATCAAAATTAATAGAATGAAGTTGGTCGCAGAAAAAGGCTATCAACAGAATAGAGGACTTGAGTATGTAGTTGTTTTTTAGTTCAATGATTGGGGAGGATAGAGTATGGTAGCGTTTAACAGCTAATCTCACTCCAGTTCTTTTATTTCAATAAAGTTAAAAATTAGTTTTTAATCACTCCAAAGAAGTGCAAATTCTAACGCGCGTATATTATTGCACTCACCCATTTTTTTAAAATTTAATTAGGTGTTTAGATCTGAACTCGTTCAGCAGGTATTTTTTACAAACAGAAGGTAAGCTTGCACAGTGTATAGGAGATAAGGAAATACCTAAATTTTATTTGACACTAATTCTGTCTCAACTGCAACCGGTTTTGACAAAGCATTGTTGGGTTTTATGCAATTATAGGTAAATTTGAAGGACGCATTTTTAAATTTAAATATCTTCATATTATTTTAACGTACGATAATATTACCTATATGAAATTATCTAAAAAAATTACATAATATAAGGATGAATAATCTACAATCACCTAAGCCGCAGGGGTGTTAGACTGATTTTTCTAAAGGGCCATTTAGAAGATTTAGGGTGTGTTCGCGGGTCAGACTCTAAATTAAAAACTAAAGCACATACTAAATTAAAATCTTTATTTAGTTTAAATTTATTAACATATAAAGGTAATAAAAAGAGTAAATTATCTCGAGCTTGAGGATCCACACACCTGAGGTTTCTTGTTTTTGATAAACTCATTAATGTCAGGTGTCATATTAGAGGTAGTTATTTTCAGAATAGATTCTGGTCGCGGGCCGTATTGTTATGGCTTGAGGCCCGTATCTTTGACATCACTAAACTAAGGCATCAAATAATAATTTAAAAAAGTCAATAAAATTGTTGTGTTTATTAGAATTTTGTCAACTGAAAAAATATCAGTTTCCTATTTAAAAAAAATGTTTCAGTATCTACCATTTTAATTTTGGCAAATAATTTTAAAATACATTAACACTATCTTTTATTTATTTAAAAAACAGCGTTTATTATTTCGTAACCGGATATAGGTTGTGAAGATTTATTACTTTTAATAATTAGGCGCACAATGAATCTAGATTAAAATAACATCGACATCGTTAATACAAATTTTTGATTTATGAATTTGATTTATGTAGGTTCGAAATATTTTTAGTAACATAAAAAGTAGATTCATTACAACGTGGCACATAATTTAATTCTTTCAGTTAAAAAAAATCAACGCACAAAACAAAAGAGCCTATACTAAGGAACTATAGTCATGAGATTTAAGCATTAAAAAATATTAATTTCGAATCGACAACATAATATAGGTACCCGCAAAATCTGATTATTCACGTTATTACAACAATAATAATAACAATGAATGAATTATTTTATACACACGCCATGACAGCTTGCCCGTCTCTTTCAATAAAACAGTTTACTGTCGAATGCCGTTTTTTCCACTTAAGTCGCTTCGGCACGGTAGTCTTTATTGAAATTATCATTCTTTTTTCATAAAATATGTTTTCGATATTTAACATTACCACACGCCAATACCTACACTCATAACCTACAAATAGAGTGCATCTACACGGAACTTAACTCGAGCGAAGCCGGGTCCAAAGCTGGTTTTGTATTAAAACTTTTATTTACACTTCCTAAGTCTATTCCTACAGTGCACTTTAAAAACTTACTTTTGATCTTCATTGAAAAAAAAAACAAAAAAGAAAACAGTCGAAACACGGCGAAAATAAAGCAGTGCATTTCGTTGTAAGTTGTAAGACGTTGTCGGAATGGAATTACATCGTTAACGGTGTAGTGTTGAAAGTGAGCGTTCAATATAGATGTGAGTTTGTTTATGTGTGCGTTCACCTATAGATGTACTCGGTAAGTAGACTTGTAGCGCTACCGTTTTACAAGGCTTTAGATTCATGTGCTAAGCGTTGCCTGCTCCTCCAGCCTCCCCCTGTAGGAGCATTCCCTCTCTTTCGTCTCACTCAAAACCACCCACACTTAAAATCGTTAAATGACACGGATTACGTAATTGAAACTCGCAGTTGCAATTTAAGAATCGTCTCAATATTATAGTTACTCGGCAGTTATCGCTATTTTTATTTTAACTAATTTTTAAAATCATTAAAAATAGTACCTGCTTGTGCTGCCGCTGAGATGAGACCATGAAAACTCGACGCGAGATTAACAATTTCTCGTATTTCGAGACGAGATCGAGATTAATTTGTTGAGATTTCGAGACGGGTTTGAGACTTTAAGCTTTAGAGGAATTGCCGAAACTAGAGATGTACTTATTTCTCAGACATTTTATTCACGGTTTTATACTGGACGAAGTTTTATCAAAACCGTACTGGTTGTTTTTGAGTATAAAAAGGCAAATACAAATTCAAAAGTTGCATTTTTTTAACTGGGTATCGTAACATATATTTAGGTATCTGATAACTTTAAAAAACTCAAAAAAACGAAATGATAGGAGAATGTTCCGTTACTATTGCATTGTTTCTAAAATTACGGCATAAGGAACTATTAGAAATTGTTGAACCATTTATTTCTACACATTTTCTAAGCCAGAAAGTTTCAGGATTTATATAAATTATAAATAAACAGTCAGGGAGATAAATTGTTTAGACCAATTTCGAAATATCTCCTTAACGTTCTTATTTTAAGTTCGAATATGTATATATAAAATTCTCGTGTCATAATTTTGGCCGCGCCTATCTCCAAAACCACTGAACCGATTTTAATGAAATTTTGTAAATGTGTCTTGCTTGGTGCAAATTACGCTATAGGATAGTTTGTGTACAGAACTACGGTGTTTACTCAAAAAAACTGTTTTAGTAACACGTAACGACATCTGATAAAATTTACACGTCTATTAGTTGAGAAGCAAACAAAAACATTGTTTTAGTACCAAGTAGTGACATCTGTTAGAATTCGCTCAAAGCTATTAGTTCAGAAGGAAATCTGGCAGAATTTGCTCAAAGCTATTAGTTTAGACGCCGGGCCGCAAACAAGATACATTTTGCAGAATTATGTCTATCGCGCCTGGGCGATATAATTAAAAGTTGTTGAAATTTCTGATTCCTTAGTAATAATAATAATCGTGTATATTTAAAATTACGTACGTAAAAAATTGCATCAAAAAAAAATTTTAATTTAAATAGAAAGAAGTCGCAGTTACAAGTTAATTAGTAAATTAATAATTCAGACGTTAATTATAGAGCAATATATTATAGAAAACATTTGTCTATTGAAATGTCTTCATTCCGAAAGTATTTTATGCAATTCATTAATATTTTTACATTGACAAAATTTATGATAGTCGAAAATTAATTAATTATAATTAATTATAATTGTTTTAATAAAAAAAAAAACTAACAAAGGCGTAATGCTTCACTCACTTATTTTTCATTGACATCGATTTTTAGGTACAATATAAAGAAAAATTCACAATGTTTACTTAATTAACTGTGTAAAAGAATACGGTCACTGAATAAACACATTTATTTCTAATAAACCTGTGCATATTTTAACCAACAAATTGTTTTTTTGAAATATTATCACTTTTATTCAAATGGTTAATATAATTTTTCAATTAAAATTCCATTTAAATACGCAAAAACATTATCACTTTAGCGAAGAAACACACGAATAATAAAAAATATTGAAAATCCGGAAACTAAAGAATTGAAAATATTTATGTTTATTTAGAATGAAAGTAAAACAGTGACTACATTATAAAACATCGTAACTGCGATAATATAGTTAGTCTATACACAGTAAATATATACAGCCTGAAACAAGTAATAAAACACACGTAAAGTAGAAGGAAGGTCAGTAACGCAGTTAAATTTTATTGGGACCTCTTCACGAGCACATTTTGTTTATACTGTACTACTAAGGATGGGACAAAACGAACAGTTTTTATTTTTACGCAAGTATACAGTCCAATCTTAACATTTGTTCATTTTGTACTCGCAGAGATTGACGGACCGCGGCGCGCGGCAGACAAAAAAAAAATGACTTCAAACGAGAAAGTTTAGATTTCAAGTGTAAAACACAAATTCGTTAAAACATTTTTTTTGTTTATTGAAAATGACTGTCTATAATTTACAATAACTAATTAGCGAATGGTTGAATGTTTTTACGTAGAAAGGGTTTTTTAAGAGTGAATACGAGATCTAAATATAACCATAAATTTTATAAGATTTTTTTTATAGCAATAATGTTACTACACGACTAATATGATGGTTTGAATCAGCTGTGCATGCTAAGAACATGACGATCGAGTGCGCAGCATGTATGCGCGAAGTAACGTTCACACTTCTTTGTTTAGCTGGCTGAACTGTGGCGAGCTAATGCCTATGCTTGATTGCGTTTTACATTATTTTTAATTATTATTTAACGATTTTAGCTCAGCCCTAAATTAAAGACGATTGAAACAGAACAAGGTGTAACTTAGAGCATAAAATATTTTTTACTACCGGTCATCGGCACTACAGGTAAGTAAAAACAGTTACATAAGTTTTTTTTTATTTTTTTAACAAGGTCAAACATTGCATTCAAAAAGATTGAATTTTGCAAAAAAATTATTTTAAAATGCATTCATGCATATTCTTTTGTACGTTATTTTGTTGACCTTCTAACGGTTCATTGTACAAAATATTTTTACGGATGTAAAAAAACTGATAATTCTAACAAATATTTGAAAAATCACGAAATACAAAAAACACTAAAAAAATGTAAAAAATTATTAAAAAGTCGTTTTAATATTTTACGCCAATTATTTTTTACTTTTAGGTATATGATTTAATTACACTTCTATATTTTTACTGTTTAATAATCTATCTGCAGATGGACTATTTACATTATCAACAACGTATAATAACTAACAATATATTATTCTCGAAAAAGAAGCGTTTTGCATTGAACTGTTATCCTTTCAGTGAGTAGAAATTATTCCTGAAATCGCTAATCATTTTTATATAAGTAATACTATATTACACAAATATTATATAAACCAAATTTTCAAATATTAAAAAAAGCATATGATAAACAAAACACAAAAAGGACGCTATCACTTAAATCTTAATTAAAAATCAATAAGCGACAGAAGAAAAACAACTGTATCTATAAAAACATTCGATAAGCATAAAAGCACGCTGATTGTGAGCAGTGTGTGCGTGTGTTTTCGTACAATTGTCTACACTCCTGGCCTATCTGTGGTCACAAGACACAGTGGCTTATGTTATGACACAAATTGTGCCTTTCTAACGTGCTGAAGAAGGCACAATAATATAGGCTATAGCAGTTGTATGAATCTAATAAACATGGATTTAAATCAATCGGTGAATTAAAAATTTGAATTATATCACTTCAAAATTTTTTGCACCACTATTATGTCGAAACTGAGGTTAAAAAGTACCTGGCTTTATGAAAAAAGAGTTCTTGTGCTTAAGAATACATGGTAGCAGTAAAACTCTCTCACTCACGCTTACTTATTAAACATAAAAATTGGCAGCTACTGTGCTCTTGTTATTTTTCCCCCGTTCCATTTCCATCACTATAGAAACGGCTACTTACGTTTTATGAAATCACTGCGGCTAAACAATTTTTAGTTAATTTTTTTCGAAAACATTACGTGAGCCGTTTTGCTTGAAGACCTCGGATATAGAGCGGAGTTTAAGAGTTACGCGAAGAGAGAGTAAATAAGCAAGGCTATAAATACTATTTGCACCAAATAAATTTCCAATGCCATAGAAACAATTGTAGCACGAGTTTTATGGTTCATTCAATTGGCACTTTCTTAAGGTTTTCGCTGAACGCGACCGGGCGACGATGTGGGCGCGAAACAATAAAACCTGATGCATTGTGATTGTATACGACAGTCAGATGTTAGACCGATTCACGGGCTCAGAGGTGACTCTAAATTGAGATATATACTAACTTATATACCGCGCCATAAGAAGACAATACGCACTTGCGATATTTACATACATTGCAAATGTACGCAATACGTTTAATAAAACCACCAAAACCAGACGTGGCCGATCTAATTGAGTTGGAAACATTAAAGCATCGTCGTAGATTTTGCGGAAGAACCACTATTTCTTCATGAACATTATTAACTGTCTTCAACAATATTTTATTTAAATAATAAATAACCAATTTCAGACTATGATAATTTCATTTATTTGAAGAGTTCTATTCAGACGTTAATCAAAGATTTGAATATTTTATTTACTTCGATTACATGGAAATTTTTACGGTAAAAGATTTATGTTAACGATTTCGGCACGTACAATAGCTGTTATTACAATTATTTGGTCAAATTGGCTTCAGTTATTAAAATAAAACATACTAATCAAGGAAATATGATAATTTATTTCGAAATCAGTTACATACAGTTACTCAAAAAATGGGATCTAAGTCCTCAAGTACATCACTGTTCCCAAGTAGTTACAATAATAATAAAATTATTGAAACCATGTACTATAGCTAATCAAACTGGACAAATTACGTAATTTGTTGGTGGGCAGTGTTAAAGATTGAATAATTAATAATTAATCGTTGAAATGCCCCAATTATTTGAATGTTTAATTTATGGTGAAACAATTTAATTGGTTGTTATGGGACACAATTACAAGATTCGACTGAAGAAGATTGAAAAATTAACCTTCATCGTAGATCTTGGTAAAGAACAATAATTTAATATTTTGAGATTCCTTAATATTAAAGTTTTAACTAATTATTTATGACATGCAACAATTTTATTTACTTCGCGTTGAACGAAGAAGAAAGGTTGTACAGCAGACGTGTGCAGAATAATTTAGAGCATTTATCAAAAACCCAATCGGAGACCATGAATCCAAAACAGATTTAGTGAACATTCATATTAAGTAACGAATCTAATATAGGTACTGTTACCGTAGTTTATGCTTTGATGCAATAACCGAATTTTGTCTTTCGAACGGTACAAAAAAAATTTCATTATTTAATTAATATTATTCATAAAGCAATTTTAGCTTTTTCTGGCTCAATATCGCTTTAGATTATATCGACATGTTGAAATATCTTTTGAAGAAGTAATCATGCTTGATTTTTGCGGGAATTTAATGGTAGTATCCGAGGGTTAAAAACGCGTTTAAGATTTTATTTTTACTTAATCCGTTTGGCAAACACGTAACAAATCAATAGGTGAATATAAAAATACGAGAACTTCACATCTGTGCAAGCATTATGTAGATATGCAACCATAATTCAAAAAGATGTTTCATTTGGTTGAGCAGTCAGACGCCGATTCGTTTCCCCCTCGGTCAGTGCACCGGGTTATGGAAACATCGTGCACGAGGGTATAAAGTCGGACCGACCACCGAGCCGAACCAACCCCGTATCCAAACGCGGAGAGAACGTACAGAGGTATACCTTTTTACCTTAACCGCCATCATCCAACCATGCACATCCCTTTGCCCCGTCTGTCGTTCTCTGCTATACAACTGCTACCTATTTAGGTTTGTGGTATCTTCATTAGGAATGTATTTACTAATATATCACTGGAGATTTTAAATCTGACATATAATATTTCATTTATTTCTTTAGAAATTTAAAACTGCCGTTAAATTTTGTTTTAAAAAACTGGTGAAATTGTACCGGTTAAAACTTAATTAACAGGTAAATTTTGTTGTTAGATTTTTGTTATATCCTGTCATTCATTTATTTTTTGAAAAATATAAGAAATACGTAGGTATTCATAAAATATGAAATTACTACCGTATTTTTCGGACTATAAGACGGTGCTGACAATAAGACGCACCTCTTTATAAGATGATTTTTAGAAAATATATTTTAATGCTACTTTCGGATCATAATTTTTATTTATTGTTAACATAAATTTAGAAACGATTTATTGAAAAAAATATTTTTATGTTACCTTCGGACTATAAGACGCACTTAAAATTTGAGTCAATTTTTCTATGTATAAAAAGGTGCGTCTTATAGTCCGAAAAATACGGTTATTGAATTTCTTTACGATTTCGTTTTCCATCCGTTTTTTCGATGTTATTGGATACGAAAAAACGAGTTTCTTGAATTTTTGTCAGTTTGCACCAACTACATCCAAGAACGACTAGGCCGATTTTTGATGAAATGCTCTGCCCTGATTAGTGACACAGCGAATTGAAACTGAGTGAATAATATTTCTCACAACTAATCGCTGAGTGAACTAGAAGTACTATATTATTACTTCTATCAGTGGCTCCTAGATGTCAAGGAACAATGTATAATTACAATATTTATTACTTTAAAGGTCGTCTGCTAGATTTATCGCTGCTACAATCACGTAAGACTAGGTTTCTGATAACGTCAATGAATAGAATAGAATATAATAGAATGCAATCGAAGCTGCCATAAAATGACCAGCCACATTAAACAGTTATTATAACTGAAGTAATAATATAGTTCTTCAGTCAGCGGCTGCTAGATGTCAAAGAAAAATGTAAACGACTTTAAATAGTGCAATTAGGTAAGATAAAGTTTCTGATAAAATTGATGAACAATGCGTATATAAAATCGTTTTGACTTTGTACATTCGCACTTGAATAAATATTACGAACTATTCTAAAATGAACGATCTTTATATTTCGTCAGGTAACATTCTCACATATATTTTGCGTCATCCCACGTATTACGTATACATATATACAAGGTTTCCGCAAAAAATGCTGCTGTTTTAAAATTCAAATTTCGACATACAACGCGAAATATCAATTGTTTCCTCATGTCTGGTCTGAGACTATGAATTTATGAGTAATGGCACGTCAGTCTTTAGTATCTGTAGAGTCGTGCTGGTCATGCCTCAATGGGTTGCTGATTAATTGACGGAATACTCAATAAATATTATTTTTGATAAAAAATCATAAAAAAAAGGTTTTGTAGCTGATGCAAGTAATTAAAGATTGCTTATATAGAAAACGTGAAGAAACATATCACAAGTATTAAAACGAAATTTATGTCATGCAACTGAAATCATAAGGTATGTTCCAAGCAGGCACCAAACGGTAACGAAGCTGTTTGAGACGATTTTGGAAAACGTTTTGGGTACTGCGCATGGAGGTGACGGTTTCGTTAACGTATGCTGGCTACTTGGAACATGCCTTATGGTTTAAAAAACACTACTAATTTCGTCTATGTATTATGGCATTTTCAGGTGCTATTGACAATGATTTTTATAAAATGAAAAACACATTTTTTATTTTCCATTTTTTTTTTTGTAAAAATCACCTGAAGATGTCGTAATATATAAACGAAATAAATGATATTTTACATAAAATAAAAATTTAATTGACTCCAATATTCAAATCTTTGATTAACGTCTGATTAGAACTCTTCAATAAATAAAATTATCGACCAATTTTTCAGACAAATATATTAACAAAAAAAATAAAAATTAATACATTGACGTGTCGGTCCGGATTTGGATCATCTTCAGAAATATGTAATCTAAAAATATAAAAATGAATTAGTATCTACTTATTTTACAATAGAATTAAGACTGAATTTTTTAAATAATATATTTGTCTGAAAAATTGGTCGATAATTTTATTTAGTGACTTAAATATTATTTACAGTCAAAAATAACTTTCTTACAGTTTTTATGTACTGAGCCTACTATTTGATATAATTGGCATTCAATATAAATCATATGGATAAATTTAACATGTAATATTGATTGAAATCAAACACTTTGTATATTATTATACTACTTGTAATGGAAAATCGCTAAATGTTAAAGGCTGCCGGTGATCAGATCTTATACAGAAAACAGAAGAAATCTGCACTACGGCTGTTGGAAATATGTGAAGAGAATGTAATACATACATACAAACAATTATTTATATAACAATACATACACACAAACATGTACATGTCTACTGTAGCCGCGATCCATCATTACGTGCAACTTACAGGTTATGTAAACACCGTGTTCAGTAAAAAGTAATAATATACGTTTTAGAAGCACGTAATGGCGGCTAAATTAAATTTTATTTTTTGTACAAAATTTTCGGTACAAAAAACATGGAGCGGCTAACCGCAAAATCAGAACACGATTAAAAATGAAGTTCTACATGCAACCAGTTTAACTCGCAATTGAAAGTTTCGTATAGCTCTTTGTAAAAAAGCGCGCATAAGCTTCCAAAAGGAGATCTATTTTAACTGTCTGATCAATAAATAAAATTATCAACCAATTTTTCACGCAATTATATTAACAAAAATATATAATTATTTTTCAATAAATTTTACTGAATTACAATTACCTATATATTTTTGTCAATATAATAATTTGAAAAAGTGGTCGTTAATTCTATTTATCGAAAAGTGCTAATCAGACGTTAATCAAAGATTTTAACTGTCTGATATTTATAACTGAACATCCATAATAATTAATTGACGTAAAATATTATTCACAAACTGATGATAATATTCATATTATTTCTAAAGTTATACCTAAACATTTAAGAAAAATTATTGACAAAACTAGCCGCTACCCACGGTTCCGCACGCGATTGAGATGCAACAATTATGCTTTTGGTTCCATCGTAATATAGCCTTGCGACAACTGTTCCGAATAAAAACATTTTTATATACCCGTACTTCCACCATAAAATTACTTTACTCTCACCATGTACTCAAATTTAGCGAGTTTATTTGGAATTTTAATTTTTTAACACAATAAAATAAAGCTTATATTTCTCAGGGATAGCGTAACTTTTAATTAGTGAAAGAGTTCTTTGAATCGGTTCAGTAGTTCCATAGATTACCCTTTACAAACAAAGATACCTCTTTATTATAGTATATGTATAGTACTTACTGATAATTAGATTAAAAAAGTAGTTTTTTATCATTCAAATAAAATATAAAATTTTCATTTAAAACCCCAACACTGAAATGTGTTTAAGAAATTACATTTGCATAGAAACATAGCGTAGCAACGCTTGGCGATCGATCTCAAATTTTATTTAGGCAAAACGTTATTTTTTTCTTTCGAAAAATCAGAAAAGTGAATACTTGAAACAATTTTGAGACTGATATTGTATCTTATAGTCTAGACGATTAGTTTTATATTCAGCCATGCGGCGACATTTTAATACCGCCGATTCTAATTATAAGGAAATAACTGATAACTAATTATTTTTTTATTTAAATAATTAAATAAGTATCTAATTAATAATTAGCTAATAAGCGTTTTCATTGTACAACCGACCGTTCATGAACTTTAAACGCGATTTTAATAAGATCAATTACAGAAAGCAATTCTCAAGCTGTAATTATGTTTTGTGTGTATGCAAGATAATGGGCGGCAGCCTTGGATATAAAATCACAACATGTAATATACGTACACATTCAAGAGCATTGTGCTCATATTATACAGATGCAAACGTTCCAGGTAGATCATGAAGTATGACTATAGAATCTAGATGCAGTGTACAATATTTGTAAAACGTTTGATGACTGCACGCATCGTATAATAATCATGTCACTACTCCAAAATAGATTTGGATAGGTTGGGACCTGTGTAGGTCCAGAAACTATGTTCTTTGTTGGGACGTATCAAAATTTTCCCTAGAACGCACCTCGACGTTATTATTTCATCGCGAGAAATAACTGTCACCAGCCGATAAAGTACTAATATTACAGCTGTGAGTTCAAACATCAAAATTGGATAAATGAAGACGTTAGTTTAGTGTCCGACCGAGCATCGGCTTCGGCCACCTTCGGCCAAAAAACCCACCTTCGGCGAGACCTTCGGCTTCGGCGAAAATGAGCCGAAGTTTTGGCCGAAATTGAACGAACTATGTTACGAATGAGTGAGAGCGCGATGGACGTGGCGACTTCTAGAGATGATTAAAATTACCTTATCATATTATATAGTCAATGTAAACCTTCAATTTAAAAGTTTTAAAATCATTTATATCATTAATTGTAGCTTGTAGCAATTGTAGCCAATTTAAATTGAATTTCTTATGGGTTTTTAAATTTTCGACTTCAGGCGAAGGTTGTGGCGATAGCCGATTAGTCGGGCTTCGGCTAGAAATCGACCTTCGGTCGGACACTAGTTTAGTTTATTCTAATCATTTTTCAAATTTACTTAAGTAACAAAACCCATAACTTACCGGTTTTATTCAAATCTTTGATTAACGTCTGATTAGAACTCTTCAAAAAACTCGGGTCGCAGTGCGAAACCCTGCCGACAATATAGTGTATTTGCTTTTATAAGCAGTGTGGCTCTATTGTATGAACTTAACTTTGTTTTTGGACAAAATAAAAAAAATTACCCTCTAATACACCCCTTAAAACAACATTTTTTTACTTAATTTCAATACTACATACCAATTCAACATCTGTACCAAATTATACAGATTGTATCAAATCAAAACAGTCCATAGAACTTCTGTGTGTAAGACAGAGACGATATTATATAAAGCACTAAAGCAGTAAGTAAGAATGAGATAAATGATCGCTAATAGCTAGTTACTGTGGTTATACAATCTGATAGTATCGCCCTTGTTTTCTATACAGTAAAAATCACAATTTTATCAAATGTCAGTATTCACTAGTGAAATTATTGATAAAATGGCTATTTATACTGTTCGGGAAAAAATCCAAATAATTAAATGGTTTTAAGGTGGTAATTCAACCGCCAACATAATAAATTTATTTGTAGTTGTTTTAATTGATAAATTGGTAAAAAGATTTACAGTGTACGTAATTATTTATTTACGTAACCACAGTAACTATATTAGCGATCATTTATCTCGCTCTTACTTACTGCTTTTATAGATCTTTATATATCGTCTCTGTCTTACACACAGAATGTCCTATGGACCGTTTTGATTTGATACAATCTGTATACACCCTTCAGTATGTAAATCCATATCAGTAAACTTGCGTTTTCATAAAACTGGTAAGTCCGGTCCTGTCGGGCCGATTTTATTTAAATTTTAGCAGCACATTTCAATAATTACTAAAGGGTTAAATTTCAAATTTGAAGTGATTCTGAGAATTTTTTCCGTATTTTTGGGCCCAAAAACATTTTTCAACCCCTAAATACCCCCCTTAAAATGGCCCGATCGGGCCCATTTTAAATAGGCTTCTTGCGATGATGGATTCCAACATGTGGACCAAATTTCGTTTAAATCGATTAAGTCTGTCGAGAGTTATCGTGGTCACACATATATATATATATATATAAATATATAAATATATATATATATACACATATATATATAAACATTTCCAAAAATGGTGCCAAACTTCTAAGAAACTTATGAAACGTCGAGAAATTTTGGTCCGACCCCTAGGTCCCGCCATCCGACCGACGCCAATAGTGTAAGTGCCTTATGGCAAATACACTAATAAATACAATTATCGACCAATTTTTCAGACAATATATTAACAAAAAAAATTAATAATTTTGAAAGAATTTTATAAAAAGCTAATTAGAAATTAAATATTAATTATTTTTTATATTTTTTAGATCAGTTCTGAAGAAGATCCAAATCCGGATCGAAACGTTAATGTATTAATTTTATATTTTTTTGTCAATCTATTGTCTGAAAAATTGGTCGATAATTTTATTTATTTAACGGTTTTATATCTGATTAAAGTTTTAAACACTTTTACAAAAAAATGAACAGTGAACTTGAACATTAAAAAACAAAAGATTTCAATATGTTCTTTCCTTTAATGCAAATCTGCCAGTGTAACAGTAAAACCAGATTGTGCCGTGGACAGGCTTCAGCGATTTTTACCATTTCTCATATTTTAAACGGAGGAGTAAAAAAATAATTTTAATTCAATCAATTTTGCCGGTTAATCGGCAGGCGAAATATCGAAAATATTTCGAGTTTAGCATGTAATTTATTTGCATGGATGAGGAATTAAATCTTGCACAACGTATATTATGAATAACTGTGAGAGAATATATTTTATCTTTTTCTATCCAAATTACTTTGCTCCGAGTGGAACAAGAACAACAATATTAACGTCGATGACAGGCGCGCGATGATTGTGTTTGAACACCATTGACATCGAGAATGGAACATTCTAGAAAACGTATTATTCAATAGAAAGAGATAGGCAGTGCTGGCTGCCTTTTCATGAAAATGCCTTGGAACTTATTCAGATTCTGACAAATTGGTATCCAGTTGTCATATAGCGTCAAAAATTATATTCCCGTAAGGAAGCGTTACCTATATATAATAATCACATGTTGATATACTTTGATGTAATAATGTTAAATTCTCAAAGATTTCATAGAAATTCAGATTAAAATTAATCACTTCCATAAAGATTTAGACTCGGGCTAGTATAGCCGCTATAGGGATTCAGATTCGGGCCAATATCTTCTAAGAAATTTAGATTCGGACCAACAGCGTTCGAAGACATTGGCAGTAACTCCGCATGGTGGTAAGTAAAGGATTGCGCTGTCCACTTTCTATGTCAATTCTGAATGCACACACAGTATGAATGTAACAAATGAATGTAAAATAAAAACGAACAAAGCATGTTAAACGATTTTAAGTAATTATAAATTGATTTATTGATCTATCAATAACACAAACCTTGCACTGGCCGTGTCAACCAGGGAACATGGTAAATGAATTATGGGCTAGGTACTGTTCTAACATCACGCATACAGGCTGACTCAAGCAATAATATTAATAAAGCCTCTCTTTGCAAAACTAAAGTTGTAGTTACAAACTTGGCGAACTTAACCTACGATTCGATTGATACCAAAATCAATAGACTTTTCTGTGACAAAGACATTATTTGGGAAACACAGGTTTCAAATAATGGTCCGTGAAGTCCCAGGGGTCCGCGGCATATTTTTTGGAGTCCGCGAATCTGCGGCATAAAAAGAAAAAATAGGCGAAGGATGCCGACTAAAGAACGCGTCTCTGCTCGAATAGAAATCGATTTGCTACAGTAAGAATTTTGTAGCAGTTCTAAAAAAAGACATTTTTAACAACCACGACATTTTTAATTTTTGTTACAACGAGTTCTCCGAAAAGACTATGACACATTTGATTATGTTTTGCACGACGTATTGATGTGAAGAGACTTTCTCTGCATATACGTTCTGATAAAATCAAAACAAGGAAAATTATTGTTTTAGATATGAAGCTAAAAATTTCAAGTATTAGACTTGATTTACAAAAAAATATGGATGAAAAAGCAGTATTCCATTCTTCAAAATCTAAAATTGATGAAAATTTACGTTTTATATTGTATGCACCGTATTTTTGTTATTTTTTTTCCTTATTCATAAGTTTATTTAAGAACAGCGAACTTCCAAGGAGTGATAAGGAAAACATTAATTATTATAATAACATATTTTAAAAAAAACTTAAGAAATGTTTTATTTGTCTCCATTATAACTAGTGGCTGATTTTGGGTGTCGGCGATTTTGGAAAATTTGTGAAACACTGCAATAGACTGGTACAAATTATTACTTGTAAGTTTGTATGATGTGTTCGATCTGGGACACATTGTATATACAAACAGGTATTATATACAGCATATTGTGGACAGGTAAATGTTATACGGTATAATGCACAGAGTTGTTCTCCATATTTTAATACCACGATCGATATTATGATCTGACTGTGAAGTAACCTTTATAAAAGAACAAAACTATGTTAGCCTGCGTTTACTAGTGATGTAACGAATGTCAATTTTTAGACAATGGCGAACGCGAATGCAAATATTCAATTTTCAAATCTGCCGTCATATTATGTTCAAGGTTAAATTATGACAGTTGATTGGCCGCGCAAGTCGCATTGGTAATAATTGATTAATTATATATTTTAAAGTAGGTGTAAGAAAAAACTTTTCTCTTAAAAATGCTAAGAAATGAATATTTTTTGTCTTATTTAATATTATTTTCACATTAAAAAAATGATATTTTCTGATGTTAATATTAGCATGGAATTTGCGAGTGCGAATAAAAAAAAATATGGGAATATGTGCAAATGCGAATATTCGTTACATCACTAGTGTTTACATTAAAAGGCTAACAGATTCAAAGTGCAATAATAAAGATTTAAGGCTTGAAGATTCTCAGTGCAGAAGTTACCTGAAGACATGTTATTAGATTAATAGTTGGTCTACGTTAATCTCACAAACCTCTAAGTCGTTAATTGCTTAAATATATCATTTTTCGCTAGTAACAATTTATATATTATTACTCTACGAGGAGGTAAAGCAGGTCGGGAATTCTGCATGCAATTTTGAATTAAATTGCTACCAAACCAAAATTTACTCGGTCGAATGCGGGGCAAAGCATAATATGAGAAAAGATTAGTATTTTTGTTTGTAATGAATAAAGTCAAAAACTACTGAATCGATTTTAAAAATTATTTCACTAATAGAATATGCTACATTAACACTGAGTAACATAGGCTATATTGTTAATCGAGTTAAATTAGTGATCCCTACGAAAAGAACAATGTAACCCAAGGTGTAAAAAAATTACACATAAAACTCCTTACAGCGCATGCGCTGCGAAAATATATAAAGAGGTAAAGTTTGTATGTAGGAGATAATTTCCGAAACTACTCAACCGATTTCAAAAAATCGAATCTTTGATTAACGTCTGAATAGAACTCTTCAAGTAAATAAAATTGTCGACCAATTTTTCTCAGAAAAATTGGTCGACAATTTTATTTACTTGAAGATTTCAAAAAATGTTTCACCAATATTTAGAATGGACCTTGAGGATAAACATAGGCTATACATCATCGCGCTAAAATAAAAGCGCTTTTCTAATGCAAGTCGACGAAAAAAGGTGAAAATCTACAAATTCGGGCGAAGCCGAACCGGGCCGCTTGTATTTTATAAAAAAATCTACTCCGTAACAATAGTAGGTACACTATCTAATATGGAGTTTGATACTCCTTTCAAATTCAATCAAAACTAAGTGAGATTTTAAGTCTCGACGAAAACGGCTGAAATACATTTATTTCATTTTCAACAATACAGTAACAACCAAGCTGTTATTAATATAAAAGTGGTATTAAAAATCATAAAAAAAACAACATCCTGGACCAGTCGGTTTGTGTATGTTGGCTAGCACATTCTAAAGATCTTAGCTGTTGAGCATCTATAATTAATCTGCAATCTATCTAAATATCCTTGAGAAAAGTAACGATTTTTAACAAAAATATTCGATATAATATTTAGTTGATTTTCGATAGTTACCATCTGTATAGATATTAATTTCGACAATAAATATCAGTTTAATATGTAAAGAAGTGTACAAATTATAATTTCGACCGTTATGGAAACCTAGATATTAAAAAAAATCTACATTAACATGTGAATTCGTTTCAAATTAATAAATTTACCTCCAACGGCGGACATTCGTAAACCAATTGGAATGTTGTCGCGATGGAATATAAATTATTGCCGCGTTTGCTTTCTAAATAAATTAGTGTTACATGTTTTTCAAATATATTCGAACTATTCGTAGAGATTAAGGATAGAACGGTGGAAAAATTAAATATTAACTGTATGCGAAAACATTAGTCATGTAAAGAAATTCACAAAGAAAATATATATGCAGTGAAACCTGTATATATGTTAGGCAACTACGATTCCACAGAAATGTGGTACTGTTATATAGAATTTATATAATTTCTAAACATATCACATTATAATAGACACAAGCAGCCCCGTCCGGCTTAACCCGAATCTGTAGATTGCTACCGTTTTAATTCGTCGACTTACGTTGCAAATTTGATCTCCACGAAAAGCGCTTTTTTTAACGCGATAACATATAGCCTATGTCCAGGGTCGGTCTAGGACTTGAAACATTACCGGGAAAATTGCCAAATGTCTCTACGGGACCGTGTAACTAAAAAGAAAAAAATCCGGACCGGACTGGAGCGGCCCACGAAGGACCGACGGCTAATCGGGAAAAGTCCCGGTATTTTCAGAGGTCAGACCGACGCTGCCTACGTCCATCGTGAAGGTCCATTTTAAACATTGGTGTAAACATTTTGAAATCGGATGAGTAGTTTCGGAGATTACTTCCTATATTCAAACTTACAAACTCTACATTTCTATAATATTATAGTATATACCTATATATCATAAGTAATTCTATAGAGATTGGAAATAACAGCAACTGTATTTTAATTTTTTTTAAACACCAACAGGATCTAGCTCCAATTTATATTTTTAATTTTTTTGAATAAACCGAAAAATTAATTGATATTTTTACTAATCCTGGATTAGAGCCTGGAACTAGACTTTTTAATTTTAAATATTTTGCCGCTTGGCTATTCTTAAAACTTATTTTAAAATTGAACATTGGATGTTAAATAATATTATGTGTACCTAATTAATTGGGTATCTAACACAATTTTGTCCGAAAATTGGACAGCCTAATGCAAAGTATCGAAGAGAAAATAATACTTTTATTACAATAACGACAGTTATGATTAACGAATTAAATTACGTTTTAAAAGTGAATATGTTTACAAATAATGAAAATAATATTGGATAGCGATTTATAGTCGATAAAATCATTAGCAATTGGATAGTGAAAGATGCATTTAAAATTACATTATGTTAATTAATTGCGACTATTACAAATCATTTAAAATCGTTTTTATTTGTTTTTAATACGATAAGATCTGCATAATTATTATCATTAGAATATTTTCTAATATACGCGATTTCGACGTCAACACTTCATCTACGCGCCACTCACGATCCAACGCTGCAGTACGATTTTGTCGACTGCGATTGCCTTACAATTTTGTTAGAATTCAAAGGGAGACTACGAGTTTTTCTTTCACGCGGTAATGTCGAACGAAAATTTACTTTTAGAGATTCTTTCGTCCTGTATAACCATAAACTAAAAATATTGATAATACAGCTAAGTTCAAAAGGATTCTAAAAAGATTTCTGTACGATGGGCTGTTTTTGTTCACAGAATGAATTTTAATTATTTAATAATGTTTGTAGCTAATTTTTTAAATGTAATTTGTTCTCGATAGAATAAATATATATTATTATATTATTATAAAATAAATAAAAAACAATAATTTATGTTGTTTTTTTTTTTTTTTTGGTCACAATAAACGAAAGCTGTACGCACTCATTTTTTTTCAATTAAATAAAATAGAACAATTTGAATTAAAAAAGAGAAATCCAAAAATATTATCTAGCTAAGATGATATTTTTTTTGTTAATAAATTTCAAGCTGACAATATAATAAAGCATTTTTTAAGGTCGAGGGGTCAATAACGGTGTCACAGATTTATACAATATAGAAAATGTCAACGTACCAACTGCACAATACGCGATTCAAATCAATGAATGAACTTCTCGTTCAAGAGTAAACACAAAATGTACCGTATGTATAAAATAAAGTAAAATGCACCGATCTGTAGATAGTTAACAGTTATAAAATAAAACCATTTTCGAACAGTTTAACCGAGAACTAAATCCCATAAGGTTTGTGCGGGGTCCTCTCATCAAGCCATATTCGAGATACAGACAACAAAAAATGATAAAAAAGAAATTGAATTAGCCTGCCCCCGAAATCAATAATTACATTTTAGTAGTGTGGTGTAAGGTCCTATAATGTACGATTTTCTTTATAAATATGGTTGTTGCGTTTTACTGGTTTCACGTCTTTTGTCTGGACTGTCAGTATAAATAAAATTAATTGATTCAAGCAATTTTTTTAGTATCCAACGAATTACAGCTAGTAGTTATCAAATAACTGATTTGTAGCAAATAAACAATACTTTCACCATATTACTGATTTGACCCACACATTTTTTCTGGCCATAAACTGTCTACACAAATCCAGTTGTATTATGCCAATCGGTTTATTGTATTTCTTGGGTGTAACATGACAAGTTAAGCAATGGGCATATTTTAAAATTTAAAATAATATTATGACCACATATTATTAATTGAATTCCCATTGTTTAAACTTGAACGAACTATAATGTGTACTCGCGTTCATGTATGTAGATTGTAGATACACACACATGAATGTAGTAAGAATACATAGATAGATATAAACAGATGTGTGGTACAGCCACATGTAGATTTGTACATTACCACAAAATTACTTAATACACGAAACATGTAACGCAGTCATTGCATACAGAACGTGCGTGTATAATATACAGTGTGTTCAAAACCAGATTTAGTATACTAGCGGTCCCGTCCGGTTTCACCCGGGTGCAAAAGAACATGAGTACACACATTCATCTTACTTTACCAAGATAAATGTTGTGTCCAAATTTCATGAGTTACCGTTCAAAAGTTTTTGTCGGACTGACAAATTTTCATTGATGCTCCGCTCCTATTGGTTGAAGCCTGATATTATATAGCCTATAGCCATCCTCGTTAATGGGCTAACCAACAACAAAAAAAAATTTCCATTCGAACCAGTAGTTTCTGAGATTAGCGCGTTTAACCAAACAAACAAACTCTTCAGCTTTATATATTAGTATAGATTACACCACAAGGGCCGAAAGTTTGATAACCTAGCACTGCGCGTCATGATGCCCTAGGTGAGCCGTGTATACTATTTTGCTTCTATATAATATATGCCTCGGTTGTAAGTAAGCTTATTAAATAGATTAAATAATCAATTACTCATTAATTACATAAAAACACAGATACATTCCAAGCAAGTAACTTTGAGGTTATACGTATAAAAACACGAATGACAGCTGTTCGCGACTAATAGCTAAAATGTAATAAGCTTGCCATGGAAACGACATCTAAACAACAGTTGATAGGTTATTTTTCTTTCCTGTCGCCCGAACGTATGTTCCCGGCCCCGCATCAATGCGTGTAATCCCACCAATGCGTAAATGTTAGACTTTCTGCCTTAAAATGGATACCGGAAGTACGTATATTTTGACCGATGTATGAAGGAAAAATATATTGTTTGTTTGTATTTGAGCGAAAAGTAGCCCCGGAACTAGGATCTGGCAACCGGAGTCGCGACGAAGACCCAATCAGCGATGTGACTATGAATGTTTTATTTGAATATATCAAGCAAAATTTTTTTTTGATGACGCGAAATCAAAACTTTGCCCAGGGCGCGGATGTCCCTAGCTACGACATTGGCGTAAAGAAACGTCTAATTAAGTTTGTGCAAATCTAGAATAATCATAAATATATTAATTTCGGTTGGTACGCATACATAATTTATTTTATTTATTTTTCATTTGAGCGAAAAGTAGCGTTTAATCATTCAAGGTTGCACAAACCGAGAAACTTGTATGATAACCATAAATGTATATTTAAGTTAATACGCAATGTGCTTCCGACATGACTAAAGTGTTTTCATCTGAGGAAAAAGTAGCCTTAAATCATTAAAGTTTGCACAAACAGAGTGTGCATGATAGTCATAAATGTAAATTTAAGTTAGAACGCAATGTGTTCAAACATGACTAACGTGTTGTCATCTGAGGAAAAGGCAGCGTCTAATCATTCAAGATTGCGCAAACTAGAAATTATTACGGTAGTCATAAATGTATATTTAAGTTGACTAGGATGACGTGCATAACGGGCTATTAAACCATAACCCCTAATTTATTCATTCATTCATTCAAGTTGATGTGCACAGTGTAACGTGGTAAACGTGCGTTTTCATTTGAGTGAAAAATAGCGCAAATCTAAAAATTAGTACGTCTATAGACAAAACGTTAAAAATGCTTCTGAGATCTGATGAATTAAATTTGGGAGTTTAACAAAAAAAATAGTTCAATAATAAAATGTAAAGTGCAAAAATAAGAAAGTTTGCGTGAAATCAATACACAATCTATATGAATGAATTTTATTGATATTTGCATGCAATACACAATGCACTCTGCATCAGCTGTGAGATGGCGCTATTTAGGGTAGATATAGGTCATTTCCACGATTGCAAGTTCTCGAGCCGTGTACACCGTAACGAACTTTTCGAGTGGACTGTACTTGTATGAATGTATTGTGTGTATAAAGCGTACAAAACACGACCGTCCATGCCCAGTGCCCCGGCCCTAGCCAGGCTTGTCGCGACCAAAAACACCGGCCGAATGAGTAAGCATGAAGTGCACACGACTGTGCCACTGTGGCCCTAACAGCAATCCATTATTGCTCCGCCAGTCGACTTGCCGCCATGTTTTCACTTCACCGCTTCATTTTCAGTTCTCTGTTTTTTTTTCTGTACGTTAGTTGTTGTTATTTTTCTTTTTCTATACTCACACTTACGCAACTATTGAAAAAGAGTTTGAAAAACTTTTTAATCCGAATAAATTGCTTTGATACAAACGATGTTTACAATCGTATTTTGTTCAAATTTTGATCAGAAACTTTTGAGTTTTTACTTTTTACTAATATTAACAACGAAACTTTCAGTGCGATTATAAAATATGTCGCCCTCCCCGTCTTCAATTTCAGATAGAACGACTCCGTGAAGTGTCACGGAAGTAGCGTCGTGGAAGTGACGCACGGTTGCATTGTCAGCAGGCTGTCCAATATTTTTGAAGTTACAATCATCGTATTTAAATTTACGTGTTTACACATTTCTTGAAAATTATTATTTTTTTTAATTGATTTCAATAAAATACCAATGAAAAAATGTTCAATGAAAGTATTTATTTGAAGCACATAAATATTACCCCATCTTAAAAAAATATTTTTTTATTTTTTCTCAATTAACAAAACATTAAAAAATTGTTTTTGCTTTTAATGTTTTTAAGAGCGTACACTTCTTGCGCCTGAGCGGTCATCTATTATTAGCAGAAGGGCAAATATTCTAACCAGAAGTATTATGAAACCATTTTTTGCTTCTTGAAATAGGCTTCATAAGTTTCAGTGCAAATTGTTGTCAAATAGCGATAAAACTAATCCAATAAAAAAATATATTAACTTACAATTTCGTACCATAGACTTCAGTGTATTGGTTGGGATTTAAATTGTATACATGATTTTCACATACCTGAAACCAAAAAAGGAATGGCAGTTACAATTGTTACAAATTAAATATAAAACTAAAAATAATATATGAATGTGGGGTCATGGGTTAATTTTGGGTCCAAATTAATAGATTCATTCGCCTTCTATTAAACATTGCCACTATGCAAAAAAAAAATACTATAATATATCCATTTTTATACGATCATGGATTAATTTTGGGTCCATTTTGAAAGACTCACCAACCTTCTGTTTAAAGTTGTCAATATTATATGGACATAAACTCGATCACGTTAATTATGCATCTTAAAACAGTTCGATAAATTAAAAAAAGCAATAATAATTTAGTCACTTCTTTACCACAATTTAGCAACTACTAAACAATTCAATAAAATAATACTCAAGCACGTTTGATATCACTGGTTCAGTTTTAAACATGTACTGACAGTGTCGATAATGATACAAGGAATAAAAGAATGAATTACGTAAAAGTCTCAAAGTTAGCGATGTGAACTGGTCAGTTTTGTAATCGCATTTTTAAAGTGTTTATAGACATTCAGGCATTAACAATCATTTTGACTCTAAATCTAAAAATTGCACAGATGTTTGACGAATATCGGAACCATGTTTGATGTTTTATCATCAAGTACGATATGCTTCCGGAAGCTCGCTTCAAGTATGTAATACTCTTTTCAGAAAGGGTGAGCACATCAGAAACTACAATTTTGCCATGATTATATTTCATGAACAACTTTTTTTTTAATTTATTCTCTTGTTATTCCTTTCAGATGTTAAGAATCAGCCAAGAGGATAACTTTCCGTGAATTTTGTGAGCATTTTTGTTGATAATCTTCGACAATTTTTTCTGAAAAATACACTGTTTTTCTTTCATTTTTTCTGCAATATGGTAACAGGAAGGTACAGTGCATTCTGCAGAATTTAAGAAATGATAATTCTTGTGTCCATTATTTTTCTTGGGTAATTACCTCTTCTGAATAACCAATGTACAAGCAGTTTCAGTTATATTACCACACCGGACTACATAGATAAATTTTACGCAAAATACTTGCGGAATCCGTCAAACATGCATGTGCATTGTGCAATATTATAATTTTTGTGGAGTACCTACGTTTTATTTTTACGTGATATGGAAATTAAGCAGTTTTTCCTGTCTTTTATTTTCGAGTTAAAAATAATTACTAAATAAAATGAACTTGGACAAAATTCCGCGACTGAACAAGTCGTCCGCAGTGTTTATTACCAGTGAAATTAAAATAAAATGCAAAAAGAATCATTGGAGACTTCTCCGTGAGTTTCTCTCTTTCTTCTAAATAAATAAATAAATTGCTACTTGGGTAACAGAAGATGAAAGTCATAGACTTTAGATCACTTATGAAAGCTTACATTGTAAAGAGTATGAAACTTGCTAGTTTTGGGAGGGTTTAGCCATCAATGGCCACAGTGTGAGAAAGATAAAGGAGCTTTCTCCTTAAATTATGTTGCGGGATGTACACTAAATTGCGGATGTATATAGAACTTACATAAATTATTGTTCTGATTCTTAATTAATCAAACAGCACATGCATAGATCCATATATTATAATAGACAAGTTTTTATAAAGTTCAAAAATACAATTTATAAAATGTCAGCTATTTTAATTAATAGCAACATATTTAAATAAAACAGGTTATATTGTATACCTATAAACGGTTCTATCACATTATTTTCTACAACGGTTGAGTCGTATATGGAATACGATGATTAGAGATATGATCATATGAACAATCTATCATTTTTCTTACTGATAAAAACTGTTCTTAGAGTATATAAATTTAAATTACTCAATGTGTTTCAAATACATTTTTAAAGCAAATTTTTATTTTAAACTAAATTTTAGTTTTATTATTACCGAAGTACTATATTTTATATAATAATAATAAATTAGAAAATTCCAGAATGGTTGAAAATATCGATTGAACTCATAATTAGCTATAGTTATTACTAGATTAACATAACATTGACATTTAATTTCTAAACACAAAACATTTAATCATTTATAAAAAATATAGTTTAAAAAAAACTAAAAAACACGCTTTATATCGAACTAAAAAGTAAAAAATATTTTTTTTAAAATAAGCTTAAAAAGCGTGGGGCGCTTTGTTCCACATTTTCGTACATCGAGCGCCCAACGCTTTTTAAGCTTATTTTAAAAAAAATATTTTTTACTTTTTAGTTCGATATAAAGCGTGTTTTTTAGTTTTTTTTAAACTATATTTATTTTTCACTTTTTAGTTTGAGGATCTATAAAAGAATTTATTAATCCTGGGGGTCCTAATAAGGATAATGGGAAACTGTTATCAAATTATTGCATTGTCATCGGTCCTTGATACGTATGCAAAGTTTCAAATTAATCAGACTTCGGGAAATTGGTGAAAATTATGCTCAAAGATTCCGTTACATGCATACATACATACATAGTTAGTTACAACCCAAACTAATATAAAGCGTTTAAAAATAGACTAAACATTAGGTACAAATTTCTAGAGTTCCACTGTATAAAATTATCGTACAATAATATTATATCAGCATACCAAGCTAGGTATTGAATTTTCAGTAATAAATGATTTATTATATAACAAAATTTAATATTTAAATTTAATTAAAAATACAAACAACTTGCCTCGCTGAACCAATATTATAGATAATTAATTTAAAAGCACGGCTAGAATTCTTTTTTCAACAAAACAAATAGGTGATAAAAACCCAATGCAAACGAAGCGAATTTTCAATGTTAAATTAGAGAGGTATATACATTTTGTTGCACAACAAATTTAGGCGGTAAATTAGGTAACATACCAAAGCTGCCAGGATATCAATTCCATCAGAAATAGTTATTTAAAGCATTTAACCCGAATGGCGCATACCACTTAAACAGTTGAATGTAGTATAATACACTGCAGTGGCGTACTTACGACCATTAATAATTAATATAATTAACATTTATAACATTGTATGCAAAATAAAATTATTAATAAATTATGCAAGGACTGTTGGAAATTTACTAAAACGTAGGTAAAGTAGACACCTCTTGCAATTTCAGCCTGTTGGGATTAATCGACTCATTGACCAATCAGAACACTGTTTTACATTTTTGACACCTTATTATTTTTACCCAATTGGCTGAGCAGGGTAAGAAGAGATACTTTGCGTAAGAAGTAAGGACTGAAAACTTGAAAATACATGAACACAAGGGCCAAAAGTGTGATATTCTTGCACAGCGCGCCATGATGCCCCCGGCTTCGTCTCGGACATCATGACGCGCAGTGCAAGGACATCAAACTTTCGGTCAGTGAGGTGTATACTATTTTTCTTCATACCTCGGTCGTAAGCACGCTTATTAAATACATTAATGAATTAATTATTGATTACATAAAAAACAGATAAATTCCAAGCAAGCAGCTTTGAGGTTATAAGTAAAAACACGAATGACAGCTGTTCGCGACTATTAGCTAAAATAGGGTTGCTATGTAAACGAAATTTAAAGAAAAGTTGATTGGTTGTTTTTGCTTTACTAGCGCCCGAACGTACGAACTTCTCGCATTGGTGCGTGTAATTCCACCACGGAGTAAATGTTAGAATTTCTGCCTTACAATTGATGCCAAAAGTATGCACTTCAGATCCAGGTATGAAGAAAAATCAGTTGATAACAAATCGCGTTGAACATTCAACGAGTCGAAAATGCATATGGGCCCGACTGTAACTGCATTGGAAACAACCCGAGTACGGCTCTGTGTAAACCCAGTGGCGCGTATTCATTCGTATGGAGTGGGTCATTCAGATACACGGATGTAAAAGATCTGCGGCCACGAACTGACAGAGCCGGTGATGCATTGCCGGCGGCACGGACGCCCCAGTAATGGATGTTGGTCTCCTGACCAGCGCCGCGACGTACCGCGCCGCGCGTCCAACGCACACACAGAAAAATCAGTGGCAAAAAACTAAAGTGACTTACGTCAGGTTATTTAGTGATACTTGTTTACCTCAGATTAACTTGAAAAGTCTGATCACTTTCTATAAACGCACAGGACTGGTAAGGAACTAAAAAAATATTTAGGAAGCGCCATTTTTACTACTCCATACCAACAGTATTGCAAGAGCGACGTACTTATAATGGGAGCGGCGACCGTAAAAAAATATTCCAGTTTTAAAGAAGTTGAAAGATAGTACCTACTAGTGTTCGACCGAAACTAGTTTTTACGAATCGTATTTCGGCCGAAACCGAAATTTCATGTTTTCGGGGGAAAAATAATCAGTCTTTATTTTTTTTTTATTTTTAAATCAATCACATATTCAAATCTTTGATTAACATCTGACTAGTACTCTTCAATAAATAACATTATCGACCAATTTTTCAGACAAGTATATTGACAAAAGTATAAAAATTATGGAATGACGTTTCGGTCCGGATTTCTGAAGAAGGTTCAAATTCGGACCGTAGCGTCATTGTATTAATTTTTATATTTTTTGTCAATGTATTTGTCTGAAAAATTGGACGATAATTTTATTTATTCAATCACATATTAATCATTCAGTGTTTGATATTTTAACTAATCATTAACTTATCATATCATATTATTACCCCCCTTATTTCAAATAGCCCAAATAAGTATACTTTTTTTTAATATTATGAAATAAAATAAAAACTACAAAATATAAAGTTACTTTTTAGTAAAAAGTATTTACCTAATAAATATGTTTAGGTAAATACACAAAACAAAAAAAAACACGCTTCCATCTTAATAACAAAATTATTTCTTCTAAACTTTGGTCATTTTGTACGGTACTCATTGTTAACGAACTACAATAAATTAAAAATTTTTAAGTAGGTACCTACCAAATACAACTAGATAAATATTTTTAATCCAAATAATAGGTACTTCAATCGAAAGTATCAAAACAAAAAGATCTCAAACTAAAAAAAAAAAAAAACGCGGAACACGAAGGCATAAAAGACACTTCGTCGCTCGCAGCTGCACCGAACATATTTGATTTTAGCGCAAAACCTCCGGAATGTAGTTTCGGTTTCGGCCGGATGACATCCGAAACCGAAACTAAGCCGAAACCAGTTTTTTGCCGAAACTAGGCCGAAACCGATATTTCGGTCGGACACTAAACACAGGTAAATAAAAGCTTGTAAAAATTGAATATACGACCCTTTGCCATTTTGTTACAGATATCGTCTCGTACACCATCATCGAAAGCGTACACCTACACAATTGTACCATGCCTGAGCTTTGAGGTCGGTGAATCTCTTTCTCTCTCTACACTGTTCACACACAAACACACAATCTACGTGTCACTCTATATCCCGAACATGTAAACAAAACGTGTAATAATGTATGGGATACTATTATTATGACTATTGTACATTACAATGCCATTTACAAATTTAGGAAAAATAATAATTATTGTTTGTGTTCTTGTAAAAAAATAAGCTCAAAAACTAAAACCCGGCTACTGAAAAGTATGAAACAAGAAAATATTCTCATCTGAGGATAGCCGTAGTCATGTACCACCTACCTTAACAAAACATTACATTTTAACGGTATAGTAAGCGATCATAAGCTCTAGGGCAAAGGGCATCACGCTATTACGTCATCTAGAGGGATCTCATATATTATATGAGATGGCATACGACCACGTCTATCCTCAGACGAGAATATTTTCTTGTTTCACACTTTTCAGTAGCCGGGTTTTAGTTTTTGAACATTTTTTTATTTAAATTATTTTTTTTGAACTTATCTTTTATTTGTTTTCAATTTGCTCCCCTCTGGGACCAAAATTCAAAAATAAATGTAGTCTATGTTACCCTGGCCATAATAATGAATCGATTGACAACTTATTTATCAAAATCGGATGAATAGTTTAGGCGCTACGGTGAAACATCCGTTAATACAAACATACATACATATAGACTGCTAAACTCATAACCCTTCATTTTGGCTTCGCCGTAGTTGGGTAAAAATACGTAACGAGCAGTTTTATCAATTGCAACGAAATCTTGCATTCTTGCAGATTTCTCAGGTATTTTGTGTTGCAGGTAAATAAAAACACGTCTTCCTATACGAATCTCTAAAGAGGAAAACTTCATGATCAACCATTTTGGATGTAATGACTACGTTATAAATGATAAAATTTTTGATAGATGGACAACTTAAAATTGTTGACATGAAAAAGCTGTACATTTTTTGCTCACTTACGAACATTTAGAGTCATTATCAGACAAAAACGCAATATTTCAAAAAGTTTTATGTTGGGTTGCAAAGTTTGTCAAAAAATCTGATTTCACAATGACTTTAGATTGTGAACATACATATTTTTTCATATGAAAAACATTCTTCTTAAACTGTGTATACTTACATGTATTTAGCATCGTTTTTTTGTAACAGTTTCCACTTCGAAACAACGTTTTTCTACGCATTTTGATATAATTTAGCTTCAAAAGCGGTCTTTTTCTTTCATTTGTCTTGGTATGTGTATAATCTAAAATGTTCTAGATGACAGGCAGTTTGAATACTACTCCTGATGTATGGAAACTGTAATTATATGATCACAATCTAAGATTATTGCCAAATTAAATTTTTGACAACCCTTTTATTATCAACGTCTGTATTATTCAAAGGCGGAATCATTACACTTAATTAAATTTTATTAAAGCCTGGTTAAAGTTGATTGTCTACTTATATTTTCATTTTTTTGCAGCATATTGAATAACAATTCAACATTTTGTATCATCATGGAAAGCCGTCATTTGCATAAATGCATGCAAAACAAATAGCCACACGGTTTAAAATAATTTCAAAAACAGAAACTGTTAATGCAATTATATCGTCTTTAAGAAAACTATAATTAATTTTAAACTTACACAAAGAAAACAAAATATCTAATGCATTCATACAAAATAATTGTCCATGTAAGCAACACGCATCAATGCATTAACACGATGCAGTACAACCATTAATTATTATTTTTGTTCATTTTTGCACACATACGATATAAATCATAATACAACAAACAAGTTGCTTAAGAGGGGTCTAGACTCCTCAAATCTGCCTAATCTAGCATTACACACGCTTCGATGACCGAATTTTTTCCGCTATTTTTTTTAAATTTTTAATTTTGGATATTAAATGATATTGCGTCAACCCTGTCTAGAAGCTTCTCAGAAATTATTTGTCTTTAATTCGAGATCAAAACGAACATTTTAAGGTCAAAAACACGATCGGGAGGGTGTGCATTGCATACATCTTTTTTTCATTTTTATCACAAGATACATAGTGCTATTTTTCGTCCCTTCCCTCTGCATTCAAACATTGTTTTATTAGACATTTTAGTATCGGAATTGTGATGTGTATAGTGTTAAGCGGAAAAGTATTCAGTGAGAGAATCCTCTTAAGGTCGCTGGAGCCCAGCTGATCAACTTAGATTTCAGTTCTACATGCATTTTTACACAATTTCTACATGCCCCTCTGCACCCGCAGGCACCCGCAAAAGTCTATGTTACGAGCATATAAATGCAAAATGCACTATGGAAGAAGATTGATTCGTACATTATCGGATAATTTGATTTCACTAATTTTATTGATACGAATATCTGCGAAGAATTTATATCTTTTGTGTTACTATTTCGTTTGCAAACACATTATTGCAGCGGCGTAGGTATAATAATATAATAAATATAACTATTTGAGCGTTCATCTAAGCATATCAAGAGATAAAAAACATGCGAAATAAAAAGTGTCTCATACATTTTATTACATTTATCTAAATATATAAAAGGAAACCGTGACTGACTGATCTATCAACATCAAACTTGGCGCGAGCGAAGTCGCGGGCAAAAGCTAGTATAATATATATCGAAAAATGGTATTAAAAAAGTTGTTTATAATATGATTTTAAGAGAAAATTTAAAGAAATATTCGGTTTCTAAATTAACACAAAATTCGAAAAATATCGAAAAAGCTGGTCACAATTACTTTCTGGATCGATAATATGCTAATTTAATGTTAAAATATCTAAGTCAATACATGTTCCAAATATATCTACAGACTTTTTTTTATTACTTTTTCTTTTAAGAGTTCCGGACCCGAAGGGTGCCAATGGAACACTATTACTAAGCCTCCGCTGTCCGTCCGTCCGTTTGTCAGCAAGCTGTATCTCATAAACCGTAGTAGGATAGTTGAAATTTTCACAGTGTGTATTTCTATTGGCGCTCTAACAACAAATAAATCAAGATGGCAAATTTCGAAATGGCCGCCATAAGCATTAAAAAAACCTCCTATAGTGTCTTTGTGCGTAATCGTTTTTGTGCTATCTCCTTGCATTCGTATTACTTCCCTGCACCACGACGGCGAATTTCGAATAGATGTAATTAAATTATACAATTACTTTCCAAATTTTTACATATTGTTATAGCACTTCTCTTGTTTCTTTTACAAAAGTGTTTTAAAAGTATGTGGAAATATTGGGTTCAAATATCCCTCTTAAGATATCTTATTTTAAAAGTGAAAGTTTTCTTTTCGGATAACATTTGGTAAACGAATTATCAATCCTGTAAAAGGATTTATTTTCTTTCTTAGAAGTAAAGGTAATTAGTACTCGAATTACGAGTCATAAAACCTAGGTATAATTTCACCGTAGAATAGACCCAAAATATTACAAGAGGAAAAAGGACAACCATTATAAGACAGTTGTTAATAGTTAGTTCTCTCTGATCCGTGACACTATCAAGGAATACTTCCAATACTCTATTTTGATTAAAAGACAATCTTCTAATAATTAAACTCTTCAATTATTTAATAAATACACCGTCACCGAATCCATAATCCCAACAAAGTACATAGTGTTTTATCTTGTACGATGGTAGGGAGCCCTTCGTGTGCGAGTTCGACTGGCACTTGACCGGTTTAATTTTAATTGCAAAGGTAAAAATTGGTTGTCTGTAAAGTCGGTTTACGGACGATAGTTTTACGTGATAACGTATTCCGCTCGAATATCATATTTAATAATACATTACTGCACTATCGCTTGCACGCACAAGGTCAGGCGGAACTTTACGGAACGTTACACATTTTCGTGCGTGCAGCTGATGTTTCATCAATTTATAAGACGTTATCACGTCAAAAACTTAGTCCGCCATCTTTAGAAGTCCGCCATATTCGATTTAGAGTGATGTCACTTTATTTTTCGAGTTATTCTCAGCAAGCCCTTTCATTTGATACCCATATTGTAGGAAAGCATAATAAAATTTGTCCGCCATCTTTAGAAGTCCGCCATATTGGATTTAGAGTGACGTCACTTTATTTTTCGAGTTATTTTCAGCAAGCCCTTTCATTTGATACCCATATTGTAGGAAAACATAAAAAACTTAGTCCGCCATATTGGTTTTAGACTGACGTCACTTTATTTTTCGAGTTATTCTCAGCAAGTCCTTTTATTTGATACTCATATTGTAGGAAACCATAATAAAATTAGTCCGCCATCTTAAGAAGTCCGCCATATTGGATTTAGAGTGACGTCACACAGCTAACCATGCATTGTCATTCAAACTAAACGTGTATACAAATTTTCATCTCAATCGGTTGATGATATCTGCTTCAAAATCACCGAAGGCATTCTAGTCGCTCACTTAGTAACGTTAGGAACGTTACACTTTTTCGTGCATGCAGCCGGTGTTTCATCTTTTTATTTTGACGTGATTCATCAATTTATAAGACTTTATCACGTCAAAAATATTAAAAATATTACATGTTACCTTCTAATATAAAAGCTATTCAAGCCATACCTGCTTTCAAAAATAGATTAAAAAAATTGTTGATGGACATGTGTCCATATGATTCTCATATACGATTTTAGTTATATAATTTTAATCACGCACGTTTTTCGAATTTGTAAATTGAAATTATTATATGACGTTATTATATACCTCTTGGATGTCAATAAAGATTATATTTTATTCTATTCTATAATATAATGTTTTTGATCAAAAATGATACGAGCCGCTACTGCACATCACGCATTTTACGACAAACTTTTACTTCCACTGTAAAAGTTTGTGTTGGTGGTTCTATCTATGAATCATTTTTAGTAAACATAACTCAAAAAACATCAGTTTAGAAAATCTAGAATTTCTATGGAAAATCTTTTTCAATCTTTGGTGTTAATGCTTCAAAATAAATTAGAAACATGCACCATTCTTCCCACATGACTTTTAACGAAGTTTTTACAGTTTATTTGACCTAAATAAGCGAATAAAAATCGGGTAAAAACGAGAATTTAGCATAACTTTTACACAAATTTTTGTACAGAAAAAAATTAATTTGTTAAAAATTATTGAGCAAGCCAAATTTGTCAGTATTTTTGACACCAATTTGCGAAGAAAAAACTGTAAAATTTTAATTTGCCTTCCCGTAATTTGAAATCTCGTGACATACTGTAAAGAAATATTGACGAATATGGCGTTTTTTGATTAAATTTTTAGTGCAAAAAAATGTGTTTTCTTAAATTTTTAAGCAGCAAGCCAAATTTTATGAACTTTAATGCTCTATCACAGCTAATAAAAACACTAGTAAAATGAATTTTGCGGCCACAATTTGAAATTTCCCGAGTGCGTATTTTACAATCTGCGTACACAGTCACCTTAAATAACACTGCATTAGTAAGCAATTCCAGATATAAATTCGCTTATTTTTTGATAAAATGGAGGTCAAATGAACACGATTTAATTATTCTCTTAATTGAGGAACTGTATAGCTTCCATGAAGCGCATCAATGTGCATAGTTTAATAAATTCCCGTAAAAATGCGCAAGTCTGAAGTTCAACTGAATTTAATAAGGAAATGTTGATTTTTTTTAATGTTTATAGAAAAATATTACAAAAAGTACAACCTTTACGCGTGGTTGAAGTAAAACATGTAAACAATACAAATATTATTAGAGGCAAGGAGTACAACCACAGCCGAAATATCGAAAAGATTTACTTCGGTTATTTCCGGCTCTCAGACTGAAAATACTATACTAAGCTGTAAGCACATACTGAGCTTATACTATACAGTGAATTTCATTTAAGATGCAACATAATACATGCGTTTTGTTGATATGGTAGCTACGGAAATCAATGGTGCATTACTGAAAATCTTTACACATAAAATGCAACATAGACCGGGCGTCTAAGAGATTAATGATTTCCATAGCTACCAAATACACCAGAGAAGAGAGACTGTATAGAAGTTAAACCCCAAAGCGCAATTCCCACACCAATTGTCCAGATAGTGATGCGACGCACTCAAGCTTCGGAACCGCAACGCTAGGTGGCGATAATTAATAATTGCAGCTTCACACCTTAATCATTGTATTTATCATATTTTTTTATTATTAAAAAAATCGACAGAAATTGATGAATTTCTTATACTTATTTTATACGGTGTTTAGATAAACGCTCAAATTTACTTCTGAAAATGAGAGATGCAAATATACGTTCCCCACCTCTGTACACCGACATTAAACCTCGATCGTTGTGTCATCTAACAGAAACAAGACAAAGTAAAATTTCCGGCCACACCGTTCCATTAGAAATAAACTTCTATACAGTATGTCTTCTCTGGTATAACTACGCGATGGCAAGTTCTAAGATTGATAACATCTGTTATCTGGGACGTCAGACAGGTCCACAGCATTGTCCAACTATAAGATTTCATAAGCAAAGATATCAGGAAATCGTCTACGTGTAATTCTTGTCTCCGTCTGTGTAGATATTATGAACAGTCCTCCTCTTTTTCTCTCTCCTAACTTATCTCGCTCAGTTTTGTGTGTTTAAATGAAATGGGCCCATAGTTCACGCGGAATGACTATTAGCACATACAAGTGAAACGCTCGCGAGTCGCCCTTCTTCTTCCCCCCTTTACCCTACTTAATGCATGTTTGAGCACGAACTCGTTATGATCAAAGATATAGCGCCGGTTATTATATAAGGTAAGTTTATTTATAGGTAAGTGCGCTTATGATTTATATTTTCAATGTACCAAATGAAAATATTTGTTTGGTGTTATTTAAAATAGTGTGGAGATAGCATATTAACTTTATGTTTGCGAGAAGTAATGTATACAGGGGGCGGAAATAACCTCCTCTTTGTAGTATAACCACCACCACCTCAGTGCTGCTACTAACTTAAAAGTATACAGGGTGTATGCGGAAACAAACAGTCCAAAAGCTTGAGGTCAAAAATTGTAAGTGCTAGTATTCAGAGTATAAACAAATACTGTGAATTTTATTTAAAACGCAATATATACATGAATTTTGTTGATATTGTAGCTATAGAAATCATAAATGCATTTAGTTTTTTAATTAAAAAAATCGATTAAATTAGTAAGTACCATTCCCCAATTGTGTAGTTGGACTGCTAAAAAAAATAGGGACGGTGTCTTTAAAACCAACTGTGGGGGTCTGCAGAGGAAACCACAAAGTGCAGCTTTTAAATACATTTGGAATAAATTCTCAACATGTCAAAACGCGAACATGCAGTTCTATTGTTGCACATATTGCCATTAATTTATTGCAATAATTAACGCACACATTTAACGCCCCTACCTCCCAGGTAAATATATATAAGATGCAGTAGACATGTGCAATACGCAGTAATCGTGTTACTATAAATTTATAAAAGAGATAATATGCGAATATAATTTAATATCTGTTTATAAACAATTTATAATTTATTTATGTGCGGCTGGGCGTATCTTATCCGCACTATCAGTATCTAAAGAAATTCAATTAACAAAATGTTCACTATTACTTAAATGCAAGTACTCCAAGCATACTATACTTCAGTCGCGAAGACGACAGCAACATTTCTTCACACACGATTACCAATCTATATACTAATATATAAAGCTGAAGAGTTTGTTTGTTTGTTTGGTTGGTTGAACGCGCTAATCTCAGGAACTACTGGTTCGAATTGAAATTTTTATGTGTTGGATAATCCATTTATCGAGTTCGAGGAAGGCTATAGACTATATAATATCACGCTACGACCGATGGAACATCAATGAAAAATGTAAAATATAACTTAAAATTTGTTCGTCCTATAAAAACTTTTGAACGGTAACTCCGATCATTATGAAATTTAGACACAACATTCATATCGGTAAACTAAGATGCAATGTACCTCCCTTCCCCCTCACTATATTAAATCATCTAAAATATTGTCTATTTGAAGAGCTAAAAATCATTTCAAACAATCCTGGAGACTTTAAAAAGAACTTATTGATTATAAATTTATTGAAGAATACCTTTTTTCAAGCTAATAATTACAGAAATAGTAGAGTGTAAAAAAAAATCGATTTTGTCGAATCATTGACATTCGCGAAAGTGGATATAAAAAAAAATAATGTGTTGGAACTTCATTCTGTAATTGCTTTAAGGTATTATTCAATGGCATTTAAAGAATCCAGTTCATTCTTAGAATAAATACAGACACACAGTTATAAATCATAGAGATCAAAATAATTAAAGCTAAAAAATCATTGATCTATTGCAATGAACTGCACGAATTCAAGAAACAATGATTAAGTAGTATACAATGAATAATATCTTTCTTTGTGATCTGTTTAAAATGAAATCGCCCACGCGCATGCGAGTTGGACGTGTGTAAAGTTGTTCTTTATTTTCATAGTAGTAACCAATACAGAGTTAAGTTGCCGTTCGATGCAATGGAGGGAGGGCGATGTGGAGTTACCTGCGTCGTATGATTGATTTACTTTAAAAGCAAAAGTCTGTGTGTGCCGACAAGACAATACCTAACCTAGGTGGAGAGTCGAATTTTACATATATTATTTCACTTATCAAGGATGAACCGATCAGAAAAATTCGACTGCCTAAAACAGTGATTCCCAAAGTGGTCTATATCGACCCCCAGCGGTCGACGACAACTTGCAAGGGGTCTATTTCAGCAGGAAAAAAAATTGGGTCCATGAAATGAAAATGGGGGTCAACGATAGTGAATCTCCTAACAAAAAAAAAGAAACAAACTGGACATCGTTAACCGAAGAGACTTAAGATTTAAATCTAACTAAATTGATGCCAAATGTTGAAAATTTATTATTAAAGCATCAGGTTCATCCCTCACACTAAAAGCATTTATTTTTTGCTTAGTTATTTTATGTCACAGAAATTAAATTTTAATTTGGTTCGTTTTAATGTGAATCTAATTAATAAATGTATAAAACTAAACATTTCACACTACATTTCACTACCGTTATAAATTTAAATCGTTCAAAGTGAGTAGCACTATACCGGTTGTCAAAAATACATTTGAAATTAATGAATTTGCAAAAAATTAATATCAAATAAGCAGGGGGTCTACCCAAAACCGAAAAACATGGCAAGTGGTCTACGAGACAAAAAAGTTTGGGAGCCTCTGGCCTAAAACAAAAAAAAACTTTTTAAAAACCGAACTCCCTTAAAAAAATACACTACCACTTTTGGATGAATTCATGTAGCAAGAACAATTTGCGATCTTTAATATGTTACTATTGCAGTCAATCTAGAAATATAAATTTATCAACGTATGTTGTAAAACCACTAAGTCGTTATGATCCGTTTTTTGAAGTATGTGGTTTGGTATTTCTCGCGGCTTCTAGATCAATAAAAGCAGTACTGTTTTGATATTTATCTAACGTTTGTACTTTTTAGTGTCAATTTTTCATTTAATAATAATATTGTCAAACAGGAAGGCAGGAACGCTGACGAAACGTTAGATATTAAAGCAAAATATCAAAACAGTACCACTTTTATTGATCTATAAGCCGCGAGAAATTCCAAACCACACATTTATCAACACTAAGCAACCGTAATTTTCAATTTATAAAGAACCTTAAAATTACTCCAATAATATAATTAATTAGGTATACAAAATATTATAAATAATTGATAATATATTTATCTGTCACGTTTTTTCATAAACGCACTCAGTGACAAAAGATATGTAAGTTAAGATACCAATTACCAGCGACTTGGCAATTGTTATGACGCAATCTGATTCGAGCAGTCTTGTCATCGTTCCAATAACGTCATGTTTAATGCGTTCTAACTACACTAATATATTGTTGACGACTTTGGTATTGCAAAGCGCTTTTATTTTAACGCAATAATATATAACCTATATGTCCATCCTAAACGTCCATTCTAAATATTGTTGATTTTTTTTTAATCGGATGAGTAGTTTTGGAGATTACCTCACACATACAAACTTCATCTCTTTCTAATATTAAAGTATAGAAGAGTAACTACATGTATAATTTTTTTCCCCAACCCTATTATTCATGAACGTGCTGTAAAACAAGATCTACATTTTATCAAGCTCTATTCCGTTTCATTCTGCAATTTAAATTAACGATTATATTAAAGATCCATTCACACAAGGCAAATAAGGGCGTCAATGCGAACGTAAAAAAATAGTACCACTATATTCTGAGGAGTCGCTATTACAAATCCGCGCTTTTATACTACAGATAAACTAGGTTTCACAAATATCATTAACACAGTAATACTAGACGCTATAATAATTAGAGCTGTAACAAACCGTATGTATTCGTTACGGAGTAACGGGTACATCGTCTGACTGGAAGTAACGAATCGATACTTAAAAATTCATTTCGTTACTCGCATCTATCGTATCCTTATCAGTTCGACTCGTTTGATGCGGTTATACGTTATACGAACGAAGTCATACCGTATCACGTATGCAACGCGCCTCGATGGGATGGTACATGCTTGATGCTGTTAGTACACGATTGTATGTCGTATGAAAAGTAACGAGTAACGTAACGATACGAAAGTAACGGGTTCTTTAAGTAACGAATAGTAACGAAAAGTAACGAATACATACGGGTGCACAATTTCTCGTTACTTATACAGCTCTAATAATAATAGCGTGATCCCTGTCTGTAATGTCGTTTTTAGAGGCTTTTAGATATTTTATACGGCACCCCGACGAGAGAATGCTTTCCTAGAATTTTTGTCTGAATCAATATGTATATTGTCAACATTGATACATTGTTTTTCCTCTTTATGATGCTGTACCGTATTTTCAATATAAGAGTTTAGTGCTGTTGATTTTTTGTCACTATCTAACAAAAACATCATATAAGTATAATATACATAAGATTAAGCTAGGCAGATATTTAACAGCGCTGTTAATTTTAACATAACCATACAGAATAACGTCATTACAGTTTTCACTTTTCATATAGCGCTTGAGTTAAGACGGGATAATTGCTACCAAAAACGACTTAAAAGTCAGTGAAGTAATTGGTAAAAAAAATTGAATAGAAGTTGAACTCTGCAGGCCATCTCTGAAACTTCCCGCTATTTTCGAGTTCAAAACGCTCAAAAATATATACAATATTATAGCAAGAAGTTTATTTTGTAGCTCTTCGAGCTCAAAAAAAATACACTTTCTTACGAATTTATCGTTCACGATATCTCGTGAACAAATGAACCGATTTTGATGCGGTTTGCGGTAACCGACGCAGTTTTTTATCGTGAGAAAGTAATTTATTAAAAAAAGAAATCTGATAAGAAATTTACGAGTAATTTAAAAAAAAAAACACTTCGATTGATTTTTTTTATACCGGGAAATTAACAAGCTGTTCGGTATAGTACAAGCTAAGACAGCAAGCAATATTTAAATTAGCTTTAAGTCTTACTAGCTTTTAAAAGCTCACTTTAGACGCATGCGTACACTCGTTATTTAATTACACCTTAGATTTCAAGACCGCTCTGCCATACTGATTTATACACTACAGATAAATGTTGCTGATAAGAAGAAAGTAACCCCTGTTTACAGTTAATTAAAGATTTTTATACTAAGATGTTTTATGGATTCTAACATTTTTAATTTGAATAGACATTTTGAAAATATCTATGATAATAATTTCTGAGAGAAAATTAATCTTATTGTTACACACATATTATTATTATAATATAATAGCTGGACCGATTTTAATGAAATTTGGTTCACCACGATCTGACGCCGATGAGTAGTCTAGACACGAGATTAGCAATTGTTCTCGTATCGCATTTCGAGACAAAATCGAAAAAAGTTGTCCCGACGAGAAAGATTTCCGCAAGAAAGCACAGCTACAAAAGTTGAAAAATTTACGAGACGAGGCTACGGCATCACTACTTATACACAAAAAACTTACGTAAGTATAGGATGCGCTTGAGATAAAGCTCTTGTCAAAAGTTGATGATAAAAGTGAGTGTAGGTGTTGTTAATAAGCAATAAGGCTGAGAAATCCAGTCTCTATAATTCACAAAAAAGCAATTACTCATATACTACTTAAATAGCATAATAATAAAAATATGCAATTTTGTATAGAGAAGGCGAAGAAAAATACAGTTAATTTACACTTATATGCATAGAAAATGTCCGCACAATGGACTAGCTCTAAAGTGATTCAGATAATTTATGTTTAGAGGTATATTAACAACAAATAAATTCCGTTTTTTATTTGAACATGCAAAACAACTTCAACTCTATTAGCTATATGCAATAGATTATTATTCATTTATGCATAACACTGTCTTCATATAGTTTGCGAAACTATTATATTTCCAGTTCAAAAATAGAAAGAAAAAAACTTAAAGCAGCATTTTTATTTTGAACAGGCAACATTAATTACTATCAAATAAATTTGTGAATTTATTGTGTTTGATATAGTCAAATATCTATTTCAATTTGTATAACATTATTATTCAATTGAATTTGTAACGCTAATGTAATTTATATTGATCAAACAATAAATTATATGTTAATGAATTCAACTTATGTAATATCCTGTGCATACAAAATTTAAAATAATAATACAATATCTATATTATGTGGAACACTGTGAACGGGATCAGCTATAAATTATGTATTTTAATTATAAAAATCAAATTTATACTTTTTCTAACTTTTATCTGTGGTTTACATTAGGTTTAAAAATTACTCTAAATTTTTACATTGTACCAGGTTAATCAAAATTGATCCACCCGTTCTAGAGAACAGACTGAAAACATTTTAAAAATGCGTTCTTGCGTCTAGGTAGAAACGCACGCGACTTTTTTCGAGTAAATTTTATTTTTAACGGGAACCTATTAAAAAAGTTGATATCTTATAGTCTAAAAGTTATCAACAATGTTCTTCAATGTCCAGTCGCTCATGATAGAAAAAAAATTGAAAAAAAAAAACAATGCCTTAAAATTCGCACGAAAACAAAATAACAGACAGGCGTCTCGTAACTATTTCATATATTTAGTATTGATTAATTTTTTGGTACGTGCATTTTCAGTGTATTTATGTAAATACTTTGAAAATTGCACAAATCAGAGACAACGGAAATTATTTCAATAAAAAGTATTGTTAAATCCCGGATATATCCGAAACAACCACGAAGTGAGGGCATTTGAAAATTTATAAACAAAGTTGGTGAAAAACAACCGTGTAGCTGATACGAACGTAAATCTGTATAGCGAATGGGGAAGCAGTTTAGAAATAAAGGTTGTGTCACACTTACAATGCTCATTTAATGAAGCTTAAAATATCTACACATTTTCAGCAAAAACTTAAAAAAAATGTTTTTATATCTTCAGCAAACACTAAATATGTCTAGTGTTTGCTGAAGATGAGAGCATAGCTCCCGAAATGTACATCCGTTAATAAAACTGTTGTGGTAAGAAGTAACTATTCTTTAATTTTATATAGAGATAGAGATTATAAGGAGAGAGTGCAAATTTTGTGTTTGCGTATATGCGGAGGGTAATCTCCAAAACTACCAGTTCGATTCCAAAATTTCATTCACCACTTATAGAATGGATCTTCAGGATGGATATAAAATCGTTTTCGTGGAGACCAATTTTGAACGTAGGTAAGTCGACGAAAAAACGGTGGCAATCTACAATTTCGAATTTGTTTGGTTATTTATTATTTTCTTCTTCTTAGTACATTTTAATAAATTAATTTAATTTCACAATTAATAACTCATAGTGTCAAATTTCCTATTCACAGTGAGATAAAAATAGAATTGGCATGATCGGTTAAAAATAAAAACGCATCGGTGGTGTGTAGTGTGCATCGGGGGAACATACAACGCCAATGTGGCGAGTAGCAACGACTACAGAAACAACTGAACGGTGTGTGACGCGAGCAGCTAGTGGGATCGCAGGGGCCTTTGATATATGACACGCGGATAGAAAATATGCGTTGTAAAACGCGACACACTGATTTATGGTCACAGAAACAGAGATGTAATATTACGAACGAAAGAGTAATCCCGAGAAACAGAATTTTTATAATATGTCTGTATTATTATTGGTGTAGGCTGAATGCATATTATACACGAATATATTATTTACTGGGCCCTGGATCTAGCCTTCGACTATACATACAATAGTGTATACATTAGACACACGATGTTCATCTGTCAACAAAAGAATGGTATATAAAAAAAGCTGAATGTCATAATTCACACTGAACATTAATAAATAAATAATTTTTGAAACCTATCACAGCTAAGAAAGCTGTTGAAACTCGGCGTGCACCGAACTTAAACACTGCTCTACCAAATCGAAATAGAAAAAATACACTATACCTATTTTCGGCAGAGTTTGGCACTGCGACCAGGAGTTTTATTAATTTGGATTTTGAACCCTAGACCCTGGCATTAAGAGTCTTACGCTCTACTGACTGAGCTATCCGGGCTTGTAAACTTGGCGTGCTAATATTGCAATATTTAGTTAAGGCATTTCACCTAATAATATTTGTCGGACGGACTAATTTTAAGATACATCTTGCATCTTCCTTTGATGTTCCGCTCCAATTGGTCGTAGCGCAATATTATATAGTCTATTTTATTCCCCGATAAATGGGCTATCCAACAACTAGTTATTTCTGAGATTAGCGCGTTCAACCAAACAAACAAACAAACTCTTCAGCTTTATATATTAGTATAGATTAATACAAACGACAATATTTAGTAAGATATAATCTTAATTTTGCTAAGTCCAGGTAGACTTTGTACCAGAAACCCAGAACGAAAGTAAAACCCGGGAGATATATCATAAGGAATTTATTCTAATATATTCTTTTCTAATATTTTGTCTTTAAAAAATATAGAACTTTTTAAAGGATATTTGCTATAAATTATGGAAGTTATTTGAAAAGTATATAGGTAGGTACTTTAATAATTGGTTAATTTGTTTTTGGTGTAAGTCTTTAAAAAAATAAATTCAATTAATGAATTCTACATATGTATTTTTGGAACAAACATTATCTTAATGTAAGTTTAAAAAAAATGGCTGCTCCTACATTACGGTTTTTAACACTGAATAAGCATCAATTTTCATTATCTTTAAGATTGTGTTTTCGCAAACAAACTACAAAAATAAGTTATATAACGCGTTATATCATATTAGAATCAATAGTAACAAAAAACAGAACTTTATGCTTGGGTGAAAAAAAAGTAAACAGTAAAAAATCAGAGATGAAATAATAAAGACATTAAAAAGTTTTAGCACGTAGATAAGCTAAAAAATTAAAATAAAAAAAGACCACAAAACACCAGACCATAAAATCGGTCTGTATGGTCAGTGCGTCTGCAGACGCCATGATGTCATACTTATCCGTCTCTATAATTACAACTTGGATCGATAATTACTCTGCCTTTATTTATAACATTATACATATTCAAATAAGACATATATTTTATCACCAACACTTCTCAACACTGTTTTTACTCAATTAACACAATATTTACTCATATAATTGCAAGAACTGTTAAAAATTAATGCAAGCGTTACAACGCTGAAAAGTAGACTAAAAGCCAACGGAAATATGGCAAACTATATCTCCCTGTAGGTACCACCAAACATTTAACAAAAAGCATTCCTTCCCTCTGCCCCTCTTAATAATAATCATAGACGTGTCCTGTATTATAGATACATGTATAATATAGAGCTGCCAGGCTAAAAGTAAATGCAACATAGCAGGGTCGCCATAGTTATAAAAAGGTGAAGGGCCTTCCATACATGAATGGAAACCTATTATTATACTCCTCATGCGGTTTTTTGAGACCACTTTTTATAATATTATTAAATACAGGCTGATACAGAGGAGAATTGACTATAGGCTGGTAAAAATTAAACTAATACATCAGATATTATTAATACGCCTCGTGCGTTTTTTTTTAAATAAATAAATAACTAGCCGTTTCCCGCGGCCTTGCACGCGATTGAGACGAAACAAGGATGTATTCCCATTACTTGGTATAATTACTCCTTTCTCGACGTAGACCCCCCTAAAAAATTTCAAAATTGATGATATTAACGAGACCAACGTCCTGACAAACCTTGAAAATGACACCCATGTTGATTTTTAGACTATTTACCTCTTTTCAACCTCTTGGGTTGCTTTTGAAATACGTGTTTATTTATTTGTTGACAGGAGTAATCCTGCGCATTTTCGAATTGATACATCTATCTTATATGATTTCTCCATGCAAATGAACCCACCTTACACCCTTTTAGGGGTTGAATTTTCAAAAATCTGTTCTTAGCGGATGCCTACGTCATAATAACTATCTGTGTGTCAAATTTCAGCCCAATCCGTCCAGTGGATTCAACTGTACGTTGATAGATCAGTCAGTCACTGTTTCCTTTTATTTATTTTGAAGAATAAACATTTATTTCCCAACAGATATTGGCCCAATAACATGAAAGTACAAATATTTGGAAATGAATACTTACATGTTATACAATAAAAACTTAAATATAAACATACCCAGTAAGTGAAAAAAACGCGTTATAAAAATAGTCCCACTAAAATGTCCAATGTCCATAGCAATAATTTCATGATCATATTGTTTTGCACAATATCTTCAAACTGTCCTGGATAGAGTCTACAAAAGGTTTGTTAGCTTGCAGAGAATTGACCAATGTCACCATCCTACACAATGGTGAATTAACAAAATGTTAAGTCAAAACTTGAGGACGTGCTAAAAGTTGATATTTTAGTGCACTGGAAATTTTAAAACTAACTAGTAGCACTCATTTATTTTCAACCTGTCAGAACTAATCGACCTTTGTATTTTCAACTTCTCCTTCATCCCCACTTCATGACAGTCAGAAGTCAATCACAAAAAAAATCTTAAGTAATTTGAGGTTAAACGTCGTTAAACATATTTTCCTGCTGGCTGAGACGTGTAGACACTTTGCATGAGAAAACTTGAAAATACATGAGTACAATCAGTCGAAAATAGATGGTGTTGAAAATACAACAGTTCGATTGCTATACAATTATTATTTAAACTGTAGCAACTACCTTACTTTTCCGGAGCATTTTGAAATATCTACTGGCACGTTTGAATGGGAGTAAAACGTGCAAATGTCATGACGTGCGACGCTTTTCATGGGACGTGTTACGTTTAATTTAGTTACTACATTTTCATCAGATGACATCGCGAAAATGTTTTTAGCGCTTGCTGTGTGTATGCGTTGGATTATAACATGACTTTTGCGTATGACGACATCTAACTTACATTTATTACTTGCTGACGCTGCTTGTAATTTAAAGTTGCATTTGGCAAACTTAAATTTATGTTTCACTCAAGAGTACAACGACGGCTTCTCTTTTTTTTAAGCTACGTTACTTTAGAATCATTTATATCAATGCTTTTATAGACTCCTATAGGTATACATAGACACTATACCTGTAAGTGTTAATAATTTCGAGGCCATCAGTAAAAAAAAAAACAACGAGTGAACATTATTCTACGACAACCGTACAAAATTTGTTAGAAATTATAGCTTACTGAAATACGTTTAATAATTTTATCACCATTTGTCCGACGTGTCTTTACAACAAAAATGTTAATTTACAAATTATCGTAGATTCCCTCTGTAAGTCTGGATGTATTAAGTAATAGTTCAACAAATTTTAATTTTTATCTTTCACGTGCATCAAGTCTTGCGCATGTGTTCTGGGCATGTGAATCGTATCGCAAAGAGACGTTTTCGTCAAATAGCGAACTTCGCTTTTGTGCAAGCATACACTAAAATACCAGTTGGAAAGATTTAATAGAGGTGCAGAAGTCCTAGCCTGCATTAACCATATTCAAAAATTTAGTCTGTCAGTTAATAATATAATCGCCTTTTTAATAAAACAAAACGACATTAACGCGAGCGAAGCCGCTGGTAAAGCATTGCTAAATATGGCTGTATCATACAATTCTTTTTAATATACAATACTCGGTTCTTTATAATATGGAATTATAAATAAAAAACTTCTAGTCTTATTACATTTTTTCATACAGATGGCTTTTGGTTCTCCCAGGAAGTTATTAGTGTTTTCTGAAAAGTTAAAAAACGAACAAAACCAAAAACGATTTAAGCGTTGTCCTTGTAAAAATAAAGCACAAAAGAAAACCGATTTTATTGAAACTTTTTACAGGTAGTTGGTATCATTCACAACCTTGTAAAACACAATGATAAATATTTTTATGGCCGGTTTTGTTGATTTTTTTAAAGTAAAAAAACTAACGGTACATCAATATATCACAAGATGTCACAGATTTTTATGTCTTAATACTTATTGCCTACTGTTTCTTAGTGATTTATTTTTTGTAAAGCTATTGAGCAGAGCAGTCAAGACGAAGATACTGAATCATTTTAAGGATTATTTATTTGAAATGTATTAATTAATAATATGAAAAATTGATCTATTCCTGGCTAAAAGAAATTTCGAAATCTTTTCGTCCAGCTATTTTACTGTTTTAACTCCTTTATTGTAAAAGTTAAGTTTTCGAAAAAAAAAAACTTTCAATTATTTTAGATTTCACTATCGTTATTAGCAGGAGTGAAATATAGCGGCATCTCTGGATCATTCAAAATCTGTGAAAATTGTGACTTCTAACAACTTCGACCCAGCCTTAGTTTGTAGCCGAAAAAATTAATCAAAAATTTAATACGGATGTATAATTTATCACATATCAAAAAAATTGTTTAAAATATTATATTAAACTTAAAACCTTAATCTCAGGTGATTTGAAATAAATTAAATTTGTAATTGAATTCTAAAAGAGTTATTTATTAAAAACTTGCCGCTAATAAAAAAAAAACTGCGTAGATATAAGCAGAGCATTTTAAAGCAATCAGATTCAATAAAGCGATTAGAATATTTATCGAGAATAATATCAAAATTTTCGCACAAAAATTATCTTGATGTAAGATGATTATGTTTAATATATTGCATAAATTTACCTCACAAGAAGGTACACTGCGAAAAAACTATTAATATTCTGTATACATAAGTTTACAAAATGTATCTGTCAGTTGCCAGAATAATTACATTTCTCACTGCTTTCTCTGGAGTAAATATAAATCGTTCACAACACAAAAATTCATACGAATTTGCCGGACATTTAAAATATTTTTACGTTTAATCTGTGTGTATATGTGATATTAGAAAAAAATAATGTAATTCAGGGAAATACTATAATCACTTTTTGCGTTATCTATTTTTCACTAACGTTTCCCGGTAAAAAACTAATAAGATATTTCAATTTTGACGTGATAACATCTTATAAATTGATGAAACACCGGCTGCACGCACGAAAAAGTGTCACGTTCCGCCTGAGCCTGAGCGTGCAAGCGAGAGCGCGGTATAAGCGATAGAGAGGCACGATCGGCCCAAGCGTCGGCTTGTACGCATTTCTCTCTCTTCTCGCGTGACGTCAGAGAGTTCATCAATGTTTCTTTATGACGTTATCACGTAAAACTATCTTTACAGATAACCAGTTTTTTTAACACTCTTATTAATTTCACTTATATGTATGTATTTATGTATGTATTAATTGAATCTTTTAATTTAATTTTCATCCACTTTCGGACGTCTAAATAATTTGAAATTTTGCTAACGTAATAAGAACCCATGACAACACTATAATTTATATAAATATTTATAAACATATAAATAATTTATATGAACATAGTCATTTGAGTGTTGGTTTTTAGGGTTATAGGTAATTAAAATTAGACTAAAAAGTAAAAAATAATTTTTCGGACACATTTTCTAGTTTCTAATTACCGATTTTTGTCGATTTTGTTGAACCATTAAGAAACAAAGTAAATATAGAAACAATTACGTCATGGAAATATTAAAATTAGAAGGAGAAGATAATATGTAACAAGACAGAAATCTGTATAATTATGTATAGCTACCAATTAATATAAGAAATCCTTGAGCCTATGAATACTTAAAATTTCTTACAAGATGTCCACTTAAAAATGGCACACGACATCTGACTAATTTATTTTTTTCGGATTTTTTCGGTATTTTTATGATTTTTATGATGAGAGCAAATGTAATAACATTTTTATTTGTTTGAATCGATAATTTAGATTACTGATACTCAACAGCACCGGTCATAAGCGTCTTAGAAGTGTAAGAATGGACAACTGGATTGGTATCTGACATAATTTATATCAAGATCAAGTAAATTTCATCAATCGTCACCATTCGTATAAAGACATAAAGTTCGAAACTTAAAAATTTAATGAATTACGGTCGAATTTCGACCACTTGGCGAGCACTAGTAACTATAATTATAGAATTATTACTCCCAATTCGCTGACTTTATTCTACATTATTTCGTAGTCCTTTAGTGAACGAATATACGTACACAAATTTATTTATTGAAGTAGTTTTTAACACAGCAAGTTTAACAAACACGTTATAAACAACTTAAGATAATTTTAATTATCTAAAAGTACCGAAAAGAGACTACTAATTGTTATTAATTATTATAACTGTAAAATTGGTTTTGTACAGTATTCAAAAAAAATACAGATTATATTTTAAATACAAACTTAGATCCATAATATCTACTAATACATTAAAAAATGACAAGCATGATCATTAGTCATGGACCAATTTTTAACTGTCAATATTGTTCAGTTCAAAATGTGTCAACTATATAAAACTGAAAAAATGCGTCTAATGAAACAAATTAAATCCTATTTTATATAATTCTGTTTATATTAATTAATTTTTTTACGAGATGTTCAATAATCATTTTTATTTTCCGTTTTCCATGCTTATAGTGCTAACACACGGTCGAACTTGGTCCGGTCCGACAACGGACATGGTACGGCGGATCTTGCAACAGACGACCGAATCTGTTCCCATCGAACCGGGCGGACACGCAGACTACTGTACAGACGAACAGATTTGGTACGGAGCGGACCAGATCCGCTGTCTGCTTCGAACCAAGTTCGACCGTCTGTTAGTACTATTACACTATAAATGAAGTGAAGTTATACAAGGTTCAACACTTGATTTGAGTTCATAAAAAAATTAATGCAAATTATAATCTCTCGTTTTAACACAAAACCACAATCCGTACAGTAAATAATGCATTACAATCTAGATACAAAAACTATTATTTTAAAATATTTCAGGTACATTTTTCCACGTTGGTAATAATGGAAGATATTTTTACAATTCATAAGAAATTTCCGTTTCAACTATACACAATTATCTGGACTTGTGTATAATTTGATGTCCACAGACTGTAGACTGTGAACTATATTTCTAGAAGTAGAGAGAGCTTAAAGCTGTAGCTGGTAAACACTACAGGGCTTTATACAGTTTCCCCGTGGGAAGTGGGCGTGTGTCAAGTAACCCGGAGTAGTAATACATCATCACTCATCCGGAGTACATTGCCTGCAAAGCTGAATTCCACATTTCCACTATAACCTCGGTACTTTCTATTGCATACGATGTGTAACTCAGTTCTTACCAAATATATAGCGGATCCTCGTTTATACGAGTTTTGATTTACAGTGAGTAATTTTATCCTAAAAATGCGCTTTTATCCGAACTTTGTTTTTTTTGTCTACGACAGGGGTCGGCAACCTTTTAAGATGGAAGAGCCAAAAGTTACAATTTACTAAATTTCCCAGTTTTTAAAGAGCCACTAAACATTTTCGTTTCAGTATTATAGTATTTGCTTAGAGGTGCGGGTGAGACGCGAGTGGAAATAGCTGAGAGATAGTCATGGTACTCAATCATGGATCGATTGGACGATTTTAAAGGGTTTATATAATAAAATAATTATTCTTTGCGAATAGAACTGCAGGAGAGCCGCAACTTTAAATCAAAAGAGCCGCAAGCGGCTCGCGAGCCACTGGTTGCCGACCCCTGCTGTACACTCCGAATACAGTGGACGCCTGTTTATATGCACCGTGACGCTTTTTATGCTGGTCTATTTTATAAATATGTTGTCATAAATGAAAAATCCAGCCAATTGAGCGACAGGACCATTCCAACTTCAAAAAAATAATGACACTTGACATAATAAATAAAATAAAAAAAATTGTGCTAACGTGCGTAATGGCTATAGTAACAAATATGATGTTTACTTTTCGTTTTGCATGCGGTTTTAAGGTATTTTAAAGAATTCAAATCGAGTGTGTCATTAAAATTGTCATAAAAACAAAATAGTAAAGATTAAAATAATTTCGAATCACCAATATTCGATGCATTATTTTATATTTATTGCCATTAAAATATGCAAATCCGCATTTTTCACTGTGTAAACAATTACAGGCTGCAAATCAATGATTAGATGAATATGCAAATCCCAGCAGGTATAAAAAAAAACATTAAAACGCTGGAAGGGTTCGTATTTTATACTATACATTTATTTTCACAAAAATCGGAAATCAAAGCAAATAAAAACGTCCTTGTCACACTAGAAATAAAATTTCAAAATTGTTTTTTGATAAGCATGATTTCACATTATATACGCTAAATAACTGAGGTTATTGTAGCCTATACACTTCTTTTTTGGGTCTCTAGCTGCCGGACTTTTATCTATTACCAATTTACATTTTCAATTTTAATGATCAATCGAAAGTTTAATTGATACTTTCACCCTGGCCGTAACTAGCTTTTTTGGGGCCCTGGGCCTCATCATTGCCCCTCCCCCCACAAAATTTTAAGAATTAAATAAAGCTATACTCATTTCCCCAAAATATAGTTTTAATCAGAGTAGCACAACCAGAAAAACAAATTTTGCAGACAGGTTCCCAAAAAGTACAGTTTTTTTAATATAGTGCGATTTTTTTCGATCTTTCTGGGATCATATAAAAACAGCATCGCTACACGCTCGGCTGTTCTCAAGCCCATGATCAACTTTTTCTAATAAATAATGATATAAATAACTATATTATTTATTAATTAGATGCATATTTCTTAGCATTGTGTCTTTCAATAATTTACAACGCAGGAATTTTACACATATTAAATTTTTATATATTGGCACGTAAATAAATCAGTACTTGACTACTGACATAAAATTATTACATGATTTGCACGATAGCTATAAATAAGGTGTGATAATAAAATAGTATTGAAACATGAGCAGTAGCAGCACATTGGCCATAGACACATTGCACACGCTGTACAAAAGTAACAGAGAGACCTACGCTCTGCTACGATATTGATTAATACATTTATCATACTGAATTGACCCACTTTCACTATATATTTGCTTAGGTCAAGATGTATTCTGCCTATATCTATATCATGTTTTTTACTCACTATATAGTAGTAGAAATGCATAACGATTGAACCAAAAATTTAGGGTCATAAACTTTGATCAAATACACTACACACACAGCAAGTAAGTATCTCGCCTAACAAAAACACATAGCAGTCGGTGATAATTGAAAGAACCCAACTTCTCGTTCTGCTATCCGGAACTCGGAAGTAACCACAAGTTACAAGTTCTTCAAACTCAACTTGTAGCTTGTAAGTACAACATATCCAGCCTTGCATAGTTTGACAGTTTTTGTTGTGGGCACGTGCATTGACATATTGGCTACGCGACACGGCTAGGCGTGAGCTGTCCGTAACGAAGGAAGTATCTCTCAGAATATCGAAATGAATATCACCACACTAATAGACTGCAGTACCTACTGTCAAGTCTTCCGAAAAATCACGTTTAGTTTCTCACAAATATAAACCGTTTTCTGGTACAAAAATTATTTGGTCTGACTACCTTACATATCAATAGCAAAACTACTACATTATTCACTCGTCCACTAAGTGCGATAAACAACGAGAAATAATAATATTAGACCGGTTGTACTTCCCCGAATGCCTGTCACTCTTTTTTGAACCACGTTGCATTGTGGAAAAGTCAGAATGGGAGAAGTTGGTCCTGAAAAATATATTATATACCTATGATCTCGCGCATAAGAGAACAGAATGTTAGAAAATATGTGGATAACGTGTTTTATTTTAAAGTTGGCTACTGGAAAATTGTATGGTTAGTCAAACTGGCTCATAGAATATGAATATTAGCCATACCTGTAGTAGATATAATAAACGTTTTGAACCAACTTGTAAAATTATGAATTTAATTGACAGCTAACAAATAAATGCAAACATTAATAATTCCGTTTAAGTAATTTCTCTTTTTATCATTTAACTCGAAAACAAAACATCTTAGTAATTTAATAAATTGGTGTTGAAAAGCAATCGTCAAAAAAATCGCATTTCAAATTAATATATAAGTAAATTATAAAATTATTTGATTGATAATACCAGAGATAAATTGTGTCGAAAATTGGCCCTGAGAAGTTTTGAGATGTAACATCAAAAATTAAAAATCCGTTAATTAATTTGAATAATATTTAGCCTACGTGCAAATCAAAATGAGAAACTAATTTATTTGCTGTATAAGTTAATAGGTAATAAATTATTCAAATCTTAATAAGGCAACATGTCAAAAAACTAAGATTTTAAAAATTGATTTTCAAAATTATTGTATGAAAGAATTGTAAATAATAAATCATATAAAAAGCCGTAAATCAAAAGAATCCCTACCTCTTATTTAAATTTAATACTAGGGCAAATTTACATATAGGTAACCCATCCACAAATATTACAATCAATTCTTTTCTAAGCCCCTTGCTAAAAGATAGCGTAATGAGACAAAGCCTTAAATCTTTCCAAATATTTTCCCTACGTGCTCGTGAAAACCGCATGAAAATCGGTTGACTGGTTTCCGAGTTATATCTCGTTCAGAATGACATTGAGAACACATTACCTTTTCTCTTTTTTAATATTCTTTGTACATTAAAATTCAAATACACCAGCTGCGTATATTAAAAACACTTCTTTCTATTTTTTTAACAACACCTACTTCAAACTTTAAATGGCTGTTTTTAACCGATTTAAAAAAAGAGGTTATCATTTTGACAAATATTATTTTTATTTTTGATGTTTGTTTACAAATGACTTTTCGAAGAGTTAACCAATTTAAAAAAAAACGTGGCGCCATTGTTTACAGACTTATAGTTTCATGTTTTTTTTTTTAATCGGTTCAGTCGTTTTGAAAGACGTGACTTCAAAAAAGAGTTTCTTTTATTTGTATATAGGTATTACCTCAAATCTCCAGCATTCGCGGACCGATTTTAGTGAACAATGATTTTATTTAGTAACAACTTTTCACTGAAATATTTGTAAGTATATTTCTATTGCTCCGCTTCTGACGCTCCTATATTATATTAGTAATCAGTGTAATGTGAAAGGTTTTACTACATGTATAAATGATTATCCTTATATCTGATAGCGATGTATTTACTTAATTTGTTCTTACAATTCTTGTGGATTAATCTCATGTCTTGCAAATTTTAAAGTAAAAGCTCCACCGAACATGTTAAGACTGTTATACTTAATATTTATAATTGTTAATTTATTAATTTTAATTGTAACAAGTAAAATATATATTCCAGTAAACTTCGCAATACGTTTTCTAAAATAATATTTCTCTTTTAGTTAGTAATTATAATGGAAATAGATATGATTATACTAATATATTGTTGAAATACTCATTTTTTACCGACGGTAAATTATATATTATAACTTAACCAAACGATCAACTTCAAGATTTAATTAGAAAAAATATTTTTGCTTAACATAGTATTAATTATATTTATAATCAATTAGAAATTAATACCTACCTAAAAAAATTAAAGTATTCTATAAAAGTTTCAACAGAATAGGCTGAAAAATCTTTCATGCTTCATAATTTATTTTTAGCAATCTTCAAACAACGAATGTATTAAAATAATCTTAAAATGACAATTATTTATGAAATCGACATAAATCACATTTAGTTATATCAATTTAAATTGTCAATAACACAATTATTCATGAAACGTAAATTATTATAACAGATTATTCTGAATACAAGAGGTACATATTTAAAAAAAAGTTAATTGGCAGGATTAATTCAACTATTCAATTTTCAACTAAATTTTTATATTTCATATAAACGAACCTTACCTTAATATCTTATAATAATTAAGACAACATTTTTAAATTATTGTTAGCCAATATTTTATCATTATCAAATATAAATAATGACACAGTCGGCACGGAAACAATTAGTTCGAATAAAATACAAATTAATTTTACCCGCGTTTAATAAAACTGCCCATTCAAGTAATATCACAACTACATTCAAAGCGCCTAAATTAACCTAATTTAGAACTACTTTAGTGCTCCAATAATACAGAACAGCTGATTGCATGAATACGCTTAATCTAAAATCAACACAGTTCAACGATGGCCAGAAAAAGATAGTATTATTGAACCAACAGTAAACGAGAGTGAGATGAAAATGGACGATTATATATATTGTGAATGTTGTATAACAGTGACGGAGATATAGACAGTTGTGCTGGCTGGAAAAAGAGAACAACAAAAAGGTTGATTTTACACGCACTTGAGTTCCAGTATACGGTTTTATGACGAGAGAGGACCCTCAAATAGCATTTACATAACTTGTGACAATGATACGGTTTCATAATGACATCACTATAGTATCCACTGCACTTGTTGTATCTATGTGCGTCCCTCTATAATAATACTTTATACACTATTAGTATAGTACAGCCGTTTAGTAGTGACAATCAAATATTATAATATTATAACTAGCGGTCCGACCCGGTTTCAACCGGGTGCGATAGATACAATTCTGCAAAATGTATTTCGTTTGCGGCCCGGCGTTTGAACTAATAGCTTTGAGCAAATTCTACCAGATTTGCTTCTGAACTAATTCTATCAGATGTCGCTGCGTGTTACTAAAACAGTTTTTTTAAGAAAACACTGTAATATTGTATAAAATATTTAATAAAAACTATCCTATAGCGTAAGTTGGACCAAGCAAGACACATTTACAAAAATTAATTAAAATAGGTCCAGTAGTTTTGGAGATTAGCGGGAACGAACATCGTGACACGAGATTTTTATATATATAAACATTAAACAGTAACAGCGAGCTTTAACAGTCAAACAAGCATGTGTGTTAAATATTTCATTTCTGTAGTAAAACCATCAGTGATCTTGCTAAAATTGCACTGTCAAAAATTTTGATAAAAAGTGAAATAAGCTATGTTATAGGCGGTAGGTACATGCAAAAAAACTATAATTAAATACGAAAAAACCGAAAAAAAATATAAAAAAATTTCAACGGTACGTACCGCAGCAAACCCGGTCTAAATATGACTATTTTTTATACATTAATTTTCAAAGCACTTTTTGAAAGAAATTTAATAAAAGTAAATATAATATAGACATAACGTCGTTGATTCAAGTCCATCGCCTAACCAACAAGAATGCAGGTACCTAGCAGATAAATTAACTGAAAATTTACTCTATTGTGATTAGGTAATATGTACCTATGTGAGGTAATATCTATGTGATGAACAAAATTTAAAATTTTTACCACTCACCGACATCTATCGAGTTTTATGCACACCATAGTTTAACGCCCTAAAAAAAACGCCACCTATTTACGGTTGAACTATACCTCTCTTTTTTATAAGTTTGGTACATTTTACCTTGAGCGCATATTGCACCTTGAACTTTTAATAGCCGATGTAAATTTTTAATTTACTATTTTAATTCCACATTTTATTTTATCAATATATTTTTGCATAAAATCATCAAATACTAAATACGTGATAATAAAAATTGAGGGCGTGATAAATTGCAGCACTTCACGTTGTAAGCTGTAATTAATTAAGATGATTCATTGACATCTATCAAACCCCGATATTTCCGATTGTTACAAATAATAAAATAGCTCTATTTATTCTTTATTGTTATCCCCACCTTATTTTTGAACTTAAAGGATCCGATTGAGTCTTAGATTTAAAATGAAGTTATTCATACTGGCGCACTACCGAGCATTTTTTAAAAATATTGAAAAGTTTTTTCATTAGAGTTGACGCAAAATCATCTAATTTTCTGGTATAGTCGTGTGGTCAAAACTAATTTTTTTATATTTGACTTTCAGCTTATAAGGATACTAACAGCTTTAATTTGACGCAAAAAATATATCGGGGACATGTAAAAAAAATGTTTAGTTAGAAATCTCTTAATTTAATTAATATATAATTTTAAACAAAATAAGTAGCTAGTACCTATCATCTATTGCGCCAGTTAATACTAACAATTGGGATAGTTATTTCTGCCGTTTTTTTAAATTAAGAAAATATTTCTTTATAATAGGTACTTCATTTTCATTAGCTATATAATAAAAATTATTTGGAAAATCGCGCAAATCGATACTCAAAAGCTTTGTTTGCTTTCTTATAAAAGCTTATGGAATAAACTAAGTAGAAATAGTCGCAATCATCATCTACAGTTGTCGATCTAATTTAACAAAATTTTGTCTTTTACTTAATGTATATAAAGTCTAGCTTTAAGATAGTTATAAAAATTCGTTTAGAAAAATTATGCGTTTTTGTTGTTATGAGTAAGTATTTTATATGTTATGCATTTCATTTTTAATAACAAAAATATTTTGTTAGATGTATCCAGATATAGCATTTACAAGTATGGATATTAATTTTAGGATTTTTAATTACAGTGATATAAACAATAATATAAACATAAAAATATCACATAATTGCCTATTATCATAGATTATATATAATTAAATTATATCTTAATTACCTATCTCAATAGATATATTGAATTCAAATTGATTTACCTACACATACAATACTTATATGTCATATAGGTACTCCCGTAATATATAATTGCGTTTTAAGCTTGCATTTTGCAAGAACTTTGCGTTAACAGTTGAGACGCGTCGACTAAAAAACTGATAATAATTATTTTCTTTCAATTATGCCGTCTAAACTTTTTTCAGTGTTCATAAAAAAATATATTTTGTTACGTAAAAAGTAACTATATGTACTTTAACAAGTTACAGTTAATAATGACTAATATTACATTTTTTTTTACTTCGCGCTTGTATAAGCAAAAAAATAGACTAAAAAATTTATAAAAATATGATGTATATTTTTTTACTTTTTCAGATATAATTAATGCATAATTTAAAGAGCGAAAAAAATATGCAACGTTGAATGGTACAAAAATAAGTACAATTTATATTGTTTAAACAAAATAATTCTCATTAATAATATTAATATTATCAACCGTGTCTTTTATTCTTTTTATGTGATAACAAATATTAAAGTAGCATGTGTTATAAAATGAATGATTTTCTATAAATATTTTCAGTTTAGACAAACATGCACAGTTCACATTTATTTTAAAATTTAGCAAAAACTTTTAAAAACAGTTTCCTGTAAAATTAAAACTTGCAAATAAATGCTAATTGTGGACACGCTTTAAGAAAAATAAACTTCAAGGTAGAATAAACAGTCTTGAAGTCAATAATGAAACATTTTATTGTTATTTGACACTTTATTAAGGTAATAAACTTTCATGGCGCTAAAGAAAACTTAAATACGAAAGGTACTAATCACTTAACTACCTGCTACTTAAACAGGTGCTATTTTATTGGTGCTAAAAGGTTACCTTCCTTAATGCTATTGTAAAGTTATTTGTGATGGGATTTGTGGGCGTTTTTATTAGCTCTCTATAATGCATACCGATGGAAGAAAAGTGTTTCCATAATATCGATTGAATATTTATGACCAATAAGTTCACTTTTTTTAACAAGTTGCATATCAAATAGTTGTACTTTTTTTACTGCATTTCATTTCATCAGGCGGCCTTTAAACTAATTCTGGGAGCTTTTCAGTCAAATTTTGTTGGTATGCTGTTATAAGTATAATTTTGCATTCTACTTTACGAACACAACATTTGTATCCGCGGGGGAGTCAATTAATAAAATAAGTTAGTAAAAAAAAATACTTGGCTAATTTAGAAAAAAAGAATAAAAAAGAAGCATATGTACCGGAAAACTGACCTGCAATGGCCATCCACGGATAGAAGGTGTGATTTGCAGTTTGCTGATGAATTTGTGTTCCGACAGGTTGCGATGCAGACGTGTTCAAAGAGCAGGGATTGTTCCACGACGCTAACGAGTTGGACGTTCTTCCGCTTCCAGCAGCTCCGGGACTCGACGCGGGTTCTCCGCCTACAAGTCCTACCGAGGAACCATAACCTCCGACGCGCGAATCCGGCGTACACGCCGCGGGTCTAACGGGCGCTACAAGACTGTTGCTGGCACCGACTGCTCCCCCGCCTCCGGCGGCGCTCTGCCACACGTCTTTCACGGCGGCTGCCGCCACGACGGCCGCATATCCGTTCTGATCTGCTGTTCCTTTCGAACAATCCGGTTTGGCGTTCGAACTGTAATTAGTAACGGAATTCTGTTGAGACGCGTCCGCCGAAGATGAGTACAGTTTACAGGCCGCCGCCACCGACGCATCGTACGGCGAATCCTGGGGCGGTCGCGCCTGGTGTAACGAATGATGATGATGATGCTGACTCGAGGCATACGGTGACACTGACATGCCAAGACTCAACGGGAACGAACGATATGCCGCCGCCGTCTGATCATGATGGGAGGCAGCACCAGCCGATCCCGCGCTCTGGTGATGATGACTTCCGTAAAAACCACTTTGTTCGAAATATGAATTCATCTTGAATTAATTGTAGGTACGTCGAAAAATTCAAGATGTATTGCGACAGCACCGAAACGATTTGTCTATTTCACACCGAATTAAACTGCAATCCAGCTGTCACACCTGTCACTTCAAATACAACCAATGTCACTGCACTTCTCTGTTTCCTTATCACTGTTTATCGAGTTTCAACAGGCTCATACAAACAAACAAATCACCAACTCACTCCACAACACATTAACTGCCATTGATTCATGTCTATAATAATAATTATTAAATAATGTCATATGTAATCGAGAAGCCGCGTCCAAAATATTCATAGAAAACGATAATTAATTAAGAGTTTTAAATTCATTAATTAAATTTATTTGCATGTTTGTTAAAAAATATATATAAAAATGTCAACCGGCAATAATAATCGGTGTAGAGCACGCGCCTGTATACAATTAATACAACCGTAAAATGTTGTATAGTATATTTAACTGTTTAATAAAAATGATTATTGTTACGACGTCATAAAAGTGGGTAATAAAAACAAATACGATGTAATGATTGCACGACTAGCGAGCATCAACTGAATGAGGTGTCGCAGTAGTCAGTGGAGCACCACGCGATCAAAGTGGGCTAGGCTTGTTTGTCTCTCTACACGTACGCGTGTCTGTGTGTGTTTGTGAGCACGGCGTGGCGCGTTGTGTCAGCACAGTATCAGTGTATAGTAAGTATTCAGTATATTATAGCGAACGCGATACTAAGCGACGAACTTCGAGCGAGTGCAGGGGAATCGGGCATTTAATGTTACCAGATCCGCGCGCATCGACGCACTACTATTTCAACCTCTACGTCGGGCTCTGTTAACAATCCACAAACATAGCTATACAGGACTATAACAGTCCGTAGGGGCTCAGATCGCAGGCTCGCCACGCACTCTAGCTCTGCTTCTATTGTTTTCTTCTCACTTCAAGTGCCACTGCGTTCGTCTCACTCCCTCTCACATGACCCAACACATCGTTCTATCCCCCACCAGAGTAATGAAAAGAGACGGATGCTGATAGCAGTTTGATATCAATATTTTATAATAGCACACACCTGTATTAAAAATAGGTGCATTAAAAATTATCATCACTTTTTTGACAATTTTTTTTAATTGTGTTGAAATTGCCTTTTTATTGAAAAAATAAAAAAATGTTTTCAGTTTGCGGAAACAAAAAAAAAATGTTGAAGGAACCGATGTAAGTTTCGGTAAAAGTAATGAAACTGCAGTAAAAAGGAATAAAAATACCTCATTAAAGGTTATTCAATAAAGTGAGAAGGAGTCATAAAAGGATAACATTAAAGGGGTATTGAATAGACCAATGAGAGTCGAATTCGTCACGGCTTTTGTATAACCTACGCAGCGAGAATATAGTCCCAGTTTACAGTGGCTGGTAGTGATCGTTCTCCCCCCCTATATAATGTAATCTATCTTCTGTTAGTACCCGCCTCTTTGCGAAGTCTGTACTCACACACATGCATGGGAAACACACACATGCGGCCGAATGTAAGCAAGCAGAGCAGTCTAGGAGACAAACGTGGAACTAAACGGCATTTCAATATAAATTATACCTATATTGTTCTATCTCTATAAGTATTGTGAATTTTACTTACTTTTTACGCAAAAAAATTAAGTCGATTCAAACGTGTGTGATTTTTGTAAATCTTGGAACTTATTTAAAATCGATATCATAATATTTATACAAAAAATTAACAGAGAAAACTTGTACAAATAACGAATACTATTATTTGTTCAGTTGAATAGAATGTGGCGATAAAAAAGAATTATTATAAAACTAGAAAAATGTTGGACGAAAAGTTAGTATTTTGTAATGTAAAGTTCACTAACAAAATTTGTGTAACAATTTATGAGAAACTTCAATGGTTGTAAGAGAAGGAAAAATATCACATTTTAGGTAACTCTCAGCTGATTTAGAATCTGTGAAAAGTGTTTTATTAAATTTTTTGGTCGACTTAATTTTTGCATAAAATGTACTCTAATTTTTTTAAAAGTCTATTGACAAGTTTAAGTTCAGATTCGTCAACGTGCATATAAAATTTCACTCTAAAAAATTGAAAACAGCTAGGCCGTAACTATAAAAAATCCACACGAAAAAGAAGCAATTAATCATAAAAAAATGTGTAATATTAACGAACAACAACTCGAATTATAGCTCCTTATAGAATATCATATAACAATTTGATTTTTTATGTAGACAAAAGAATTTTCTGATGTCTTTTAATATAAATTAAGATTCAAATTCATTAATTAGATATGTTTTTTTAGACTTGTAAAAAGTATTATTTCAAATACAAATTCTCTTGCTTCATTGAGTATTTAAGAAAAATTGAAATACTTTTGCTGCATAGAATGATAGAGTATTTTAAATACAAAGACAAATACTCCTGAAGTATTTGAAATTTAAATACAAATACTTTTGGGTCATATTTATAAAAATATTCTCAAGCCATTGCTTGATCTATCCGCAAGTACACAAGCTCAACTAAATAAAAAAATATTTTGAAGCAAATATATACCTACTTGTAAAAAATACTCATTTTTAAGTATTTAAATACAAATAATAAATACTTTCATTAAATAGTATTTGAAATACAAATTCTAGAAAAGTATTTGTATGTTGAAATACTTTTACTCAAGTCTGGTTTTTTGTAAAAAATATTCGATAAGATTGCTGCAGCGATTTTTTGTGACAAATTTTTACATTTTCACTTTTTTTATTCAAAATCGCATTCCTATTTGTGTTTATTTTATTTTTTATAAAGATACTCGATAGGTAACCGTCGTTTTCTAGAAGTATATTTTTATGAGCTAACTGCGTGAAATATATTTGTTAAAGAGCATCGAAACGCTATAATTGACTGAAATTTTATACAAAATACTTCGCAAAAAATTTGTTTTTGCCTTCGTTTTGGAAATAAACGGAGCTGCTAAAAATAGTGAAATGTTCTCGGCAAGTTAAAATATGGAATAATACAAATTTGATTATGAAAGGCAATACACAGATTGACAAAATTTTCATTATCCTACCTAAATTTAAAACAAGGCAAGATACAAACACAGAGATTTTTAAAAGCGGATGAAAAAGAAAACGCAAGAATTGAAATCTGTAAATTTAATTTAAAAATAGTCTCCACAAATCTTTAACTTCAAAGATGTAGGCAGACGTATTAGTATTTATAACTCTGTCTTGCATTTAATGCAGTCGAAATTTTTTATAAACATAAAAATAAAAATTCACGAGTCACTGAACAATTTATCTTGACTCTGGTATATTTATTAATTCAACATTTTATAAAAGAATCATATTATTGCAAAAGTTTGCGGTAAAATAAAATTCTGATTTTTGGCACGTGGTTTGGATGTCAGTGACGTCATTTACGCGACTCTTCAAAACTCCACCTGGGTATATATAAACGTCAAAGTTTACACAGTCACTGAATACATAGATTCACATCAGGGATGTGAAAATTTAAAACAAATAGTAATTTTTCAATTCTGTTTAATCAGTTTTAGTTTTGTTAAAATTTTAATCTAACACTGAATTTCTAAGTACAGTGTATACTCTATATAGCGACACTCAAGGGACTGTGCACTTTGTGGCGCTATTGAGAGTTGTCGTTAAGAGAAAGAAATAATCCATTAATATTTTTTTACTATATCTTATATATGTAAATTTATAAGTATATACAGGGTGTTTGGCACATGAACCGACACCATTTTTTGGGGGGTTCTCGTGGTCATTGTGATCATTTTAACCCCAATGACTTTTGCCCTAAGTGTTATGGTTATCGAGATACGATTTTTTTTAGTTATTTTCGAAAATTGGCCTAAAAATTGCCTTGTTTTTGGTACTAGAGACACGAAAATACATTTATTGAGTTCTCGAATGACTCCTTGTTCTAAATGAATCATAATTTTATGCAAATAGTATCAGGAAAAAGACCCTAAGGACTTTTAAAGTGCCTGTATTAATAAAAACCAGTACAAAAAAAAATAATTTAAAAATCATTGTAAAAAAAATTAACGGGTATTTAGAAATTAGTTTAAATTAGGTTAAAATGATCACAATGACCACGAGAACCCCCCAAAAAATTGTGTCGGTTCGTGTGCCAAACACCCTGTATATTTAATTGGATTACTTTTGTTTTACATTACACACTATAGCGAAAAAAGGGTCATTTTACAACCGCTATACAGACAAGAAAAGCTGATTTTTTATAGGGGGTCGTGCAAAAAAATATTTTAGTATAAGGTATAGGATTTTATATATGAATTTTCTTTTTTCTGTTTTACATACAATCTTCTAGAAATTCTATACATAACCGTAAAAATTTTACGTTTAGTCAAAGTTTGATAGACTTCATCTCTGTTAGGTCTGAATTTATTTCGTCTCTAGTGATAAACAATTTTTTAGCAAATAAAAAGTTTATTTTTTATTTTCTCTTACAAAGTTCTCTATAGATATACTTTATAATAAATAGGTGTATATTATTGTATTATTTTAAATTTAAGATTAATCAAAAAATAAAACAATATATAAGTTCATATTAGTACTTTAGGCATAGTGATAATCCATCCAACAGATCATTCCATTTCTTCCAAAAAGAAAAATCATGAGCAGAATTCAGCAAGGAACAATCACGAATATCCTTCAATATTTTGTGTATTTTAAACGTTTCCCGCTCCTGTGTAATAATAGTGTGTGTAGTTTATTACTAATTTAAACATTATCTAAGCATTTTATATTTTTAGTACCTACCTTATAGCTACCACGTTTGCTGCAAGTCAATTTTGGATATGAAACATAAATATGCTGAGAAACTCGATGTCTACTCTGAGTTCGTGAACTTCTGCCACAATCCTGAAAAACAAAAGAAAAAATTGATTGTCAATTATGTGCATTTCTTTATATATTTACAATTTTTATGATTTTTTAATGTGTCTGCCTTTGGACACCCTCTAGATTTCTGGAAACTCCCTGTTAACCCATGCACACTTTTGGTGTTATAGACATGGAACAGTCTGACAGAAACATATCTTTCTTCTCGGGAGCAGAAATGGAAGTTCTCGAAAAATATTATTTCACATCATGTTTTGAAGACAGGATTGTTCTTTAATCAATTAAATTACGTAAAAATTACTCTACGATATTATAGTTTCAGTTCGTAGTTGATAAGGTTTATAAATTTTTTAGGTCTTGAAGATGACCATTTTATATTGATTAAAATGAAATAACGAAAATGTAACAAAGTTGCAAGACTATATATTCCCTATAAATAATTTTTGAATTTTAAATTATTATAAATTGTACTATTTCTACACTGAATGAAAATTCGCGATCTGTGCAGTTGAACGAGAAAGTTACGGCGGTATACTACCTACCAATTTATTTTTATAAAGTTTGCCGATATTTCTGAAATATTTAAGACCACCAAGAAAAAAATAATTGTAGTGATACATGTTTCAGCAAAATTATAGGTCTATGAAGCAATCACAAATTTTCTCTACACCAGACATTATGCTCTGTCCTAAGCTGTTTGAGAACTGTTTGACGTGATTCATCAATTTATAAGACGTTATCACCTTAAAAAAAATGATATTTTTGCCTGTAAAAAATTCGAAGTTCTAAAAAATCTACACAATATGCTTATATCACGTACCTACTAAAAAGTAGAAAGCAAATTTATTTCTTTTTTGTAAAGTTTAAAAGTGCGGGGAAATGAATTAAATGAAATATAGGTAGAGTGAGTGTCCTATGCTTTTAGACGTTATAGAATAGAAAGAAGTTTATTTTCTACTTTTAGTGCGTTGACATTAATGTTTTCTAGATTTATCTAAAACCATAAATATTATTTTCAAATTTTTAGTCACTATATACTATATAAAATTCTCGTGTCACAATTTTGACCGCGCTAATCCCCGAAACCACTGAACCGATTTTAATGAAATTTTGTAAATGTGTCTTGCTTAGTGCAACTTACGCTATAGGATAGTTTTTATAAAATATTAAGTAAAAACTTACGGTGTTTTGTGAAAATAAACTGTTTTAGTAACATGTAACGACGTCTGATAGAATTTACTCAAAACTATAAGTTCAGAAGCAAACAAAAAAAAACGTTTTAGTACCAAGTAGCGACATCTGATAGAATTTGCTCAAAGCTATTAGTTCAGAAGTAAATCTAGTAGAATTTGCTTAGTTCAGACGCCGGACCGCAAACTATTATACATTTTGCAGATTTATATCTATCGCACTCGGGTGAGACCGGGACGGACCGCTAGTATAATATATTATTTTTAAGTTTAATCGGCCGGACACATGTTCTCCCACCATCACCACCACAGCTTGTTTTTATTTCCATTTTTTAACTTGTTATACAAATATAATTAGAGCAAAAATGTCAAAATATTGTATTTCCGTCAAAAATACACACGGTTGCAAAATTTCACGTCAATTTGACTTTTAGAAGAGGGTGAAAAAGGAGTTGCAAGATATTTTTACATACAGCACACAAGTCAGCTTATAAGCGTGTTAAAAATGCAAGGCTTAGTAAATATTTGTGAACTCTTCAGAACGGAGACTCATCCCTATCGTTTACCTTTACAAGGATCACATATATACACACGGTCGTATCTGCACTTGTGTGGTATGTGTGTGTTTAACTTCTGAATCGAGCCCATTCTGTGACATTTACGAGACTCTTCAAGTAGCAATAAAATCCACTTTTACGGCCACATTTTACCCTAAACGTCTGTGCTTATTGAAATAAGCAATGCATAGCTTGTCCTTTTCTTACTAACACATCTTAACATATGCATGAATTTAAAGCATTTGAAAAACAAATCAATATTGAAATTAAAAGTTTTACATTTGTAATTAGGTACTTATCAAAATTACGCAGTCGGTATCCAACTGTAATCAAGGTATCATCATCAAAAAATATTCTAAACGATTACAAAAAAGTACAGTAGAACCCCTCTAATCCATCACCTCTGGGACTGGGAGTATGATCGGAACACAAACAAGGTTAGATTATCATAAAATACGGAGAAAAATATAGATTTACAGTAAAATAAACAATCTCTGCACTCAAAAGTGACTGTATTGTTCTCTACAGTCAAAACATTGCAAAATACCGAACAAAAGCTGTTATTATTAATAAAAAAAAATAATTTAAATAAAAAATAAGTTCAAAAACTAGAACCCGACTACTGAAAAGCTGAAAAGTATGAAATAAGAAAATATTCTCATCTGAGGATAGTCGGGGTCATATGCCACCTACCCTAACAAAACATTACATTTTAACAGTATATAGTAAGCAATCATAAGCTCTAGGGCAAAGTGAATCACGCTATACATCTAGAGGGGCTTCATATATATGAGATGGCATACGACCACGGCTATCCTCAGATGAGAATATCTTCTTGTTTCATACTTTTTTACGAGGGCAGATGTGGCTGGGATTTTTTTCTGATGCCTCTCGCCGAGAAACGGCAATTCCCGTACAGGCAATCTTGTTGGGGTTTTCCATGGTTTTCCTCAATAATTCCAGATAAATATCGAGATGATTCCTTATTCAGGGCCATGGCCGATTACCTGTCAAATTCCGATGCTCTAAATTTGCCTACCTTATCGTATAATGTCCTAAAATTTCTTCATTCGCCCGCATTGCTATTAACTAACTGGAAGTTTAAAAATGTAGAAAATAACGGGAAGTGTGATAGATGAAAAATAGTAATGGTGCGAATGGCGTCTGTTATAACATAAAGTCAAAAAACGGACTTTAAACGCATTATTATTATTATACAAGAATATAAGGTTTTTATAATAAAAATAATAATATGCAAATGTTGAAAATGAATTAATTAAAATGTTATATTCTTATCAGCTTGAAAAAAGTGTAAAAATTCGCAAAGTCGTAAAAATCAAGTAAGTGTGGTGATTTTTAAAGGCAAATCGTGTTTTTATTTTAGTGTTTGTGTCACAGACCGCAGCCATACTTAGTTTTATAATAATAATATGTATGTATATGAGAGTTGTAAAATAGCATGTAGGTGTTAGGAGTCAGTCAACGGGGGTCGGCACATTTGAGGGACGGTTTTATTGCACTTTTACGACGTAATAATCATTACAGTGATGGTTTCATTTGACTGAAGTGGCCACAAACTACTGTTGTTTGTTTATATCGATGGCGAAGGCACACTTCTCACACATTTATCACTGTATACACACACACAAACACCACAATACCAGGGATGGATCAACATATTGGACCCAAATTTAAACGCTTTCGTATCGGGAAATCCGATATTTCTCAAGTTCGGGCCAAATTTTTAAACACACCAATTTTGAATTAATAGTATATTACACCACAAGGGCCGAAAGTTTGATATTCTATTCTTGCACTGCGCGCCATGGTGCGCAGTGCAAAGTATCAAAATTTCGGCCAGTGTGGTGTATACTATTTTCTTTCATACCTCGGTTGTAAGTACACTTAATAAATACATTAATTAATTGATTACTTATTAATTACATAAAAACACAGATAAATTTAAAGCAAGCAGCGTTGAGGTTATACGTAAAAAACGAATGACAGCTGTTCGCGACTATTAGCTAAAATGCAATAGGGTTGCTATGGAAACGACATCTAAACAACAGTCGATAGGTTATTTTTTCTTTACTGCCGCCCGAACGTAAGTAATTTCCACATCAGTGCGTATAATCCCACCAATGCGTAAATGTTAGAATTTCTGCCTTACAATTAATGCCGAAAGTGTGCACTTCGATCGAGGTATGAAGAAAATATCGGAATTCTGGAATATCTACACAAATCTGTAGCTCTATAGTTTGCGATAATATTATGAAACTTATTGTTGAAGTTACAATGCAATGTTAGAAAAATGTATTACCTAAATAATGTCACTGTGTTTTCTATTACATTGTAACTTAAACAATGAGTGTTTCACAATATTATAGATACTACGATGAAGGATGGTTTTGGTTGAGGATCATAAATAAATAAGCTTTACCAATGTTTCGCTAGTGGCCAACGTTTTGAAAAATTTTGGTAAAGCTTATTTATTTATGATCCTCAACCAAAACCATCCTTCATCGTAACATTCTATTGGATCAACACTACTTTATGCTGAAGATTATAGATACTATATAGCTATTTATTTATAGTCTGACGTTCCTATTCGGGAAAGCAACTATTGATGATGATTGTAAATAATTATAGACGCTTAATATCCGAGGTCATGGGCGTCTATAAAAAAACTATTGGGCAAAAGACAAAAGAGAGTATTTTCTGCAATCTCTATGATGATATGATCTTTTGCGCAATAATAATCATAAGCCGAACTAAGAACGGATTAGGTCTGTTTAAGACGAAATGACATTTTTGGTTGATTTTTTAAACAAGTTTTTATCGGACACAAAAATACTGATTTTGGAACAATTACTAACAATTAGCTCAAGTGCAATAACCAGTACTGGAACTCTCATATGGCGGGAGCAACGTAGCATGGTGGAAGTAGCGAGACGTTAGAAAAATTTTGATAACGAATCTCCTTATACAACAAAAATCTATGTTGGTAGATCATAAAAAAACACGTTAATAAGAAATACCGAACTATTACTCATTATTAGAAATCATAGACATGTTTTTTTTCATTTCAACGCAAAAAAATGAAGCCATAATTAATTCTACGTCTAAAGAAACTTGCATATATACATTCTTTACAATAAGGCAGCTGAATAAAATGTCTTTCAACCCTTTTCCAGTTGATCTACTTTAGAGTTAGGTGGAGCTAGAGCTTTATCTAGACGGAGCATGAGATGTTTCCCGGTTGACCTTGAATCTCTATTTTAGAGTTAGGTGGAGTTAGCGATTCATTTAGACGGAGCATTAAAGTGAGATGGCAAGCACGTGACTCAGTGACGTATATACAAATACAATATTCAGAGTAAATTATCTCAGTGGAAAAATTGCATTTTTGTCTCTCAAACCAAACATGTCTTTAATACGTTACTAAAAATAACAGATATTTTTTTAATCTATTGATGAATTATTTCAATAAACTACATTATTAAAAAGTTAGGTTATAGTAGGGCACTGCGTAAAGTGAGTAGCAGTGGGCGGAGTGTAGATTACAGGTATAGATTATCACTTTCAAATCTCACACATGCTTTGATAAAACGCGATTCAATTGGTTCCTCCATCTTTATGTTCACATCGATACGTCTCGTAGCGCCTAACAGATTTGGTTAAATACGTTTGTTCAGATTTGTTTATTTAAAAGGTGACAAAGTTTTCTAATCCTTAGAATGTATACTAGGTTAGCGCAACATAAGTATAATAAGTGCCTCACGGCTTGTGGCCATTTTACGACTTTTTAACTTTATTGCGCACATGTTTAACATGTCTTACAGAAAAATGATTACAAACACAAGTAATAAAACAACTTTATATTTGTTTTGAGATTTTTATAGTTTCAAGGACATTTATGGACTCTTTAAATGTTTATTTTATTAATTAGTGCTATAAATATTTTATCTTACAGATATAGATTTCTAACGCTTATAGCCTAATTTTCTTCAGTATTAAAGTAATGATTTTAAAGAGTTTAAAATTCGTATGATTTATTTTAAAAAAGAACTTTACAACTTGTATACCGCCTTCCATTCGAAACATCTATTTTCCACGGTTTATAGATATAGATTTTGAAGGAATATTATAGGTACCATATAGACACATTCATGTGTATTTTTAATTATATTAATTACAAATAGATTTCCTTTTTAAATCAAATTAAAAATAAAAACAATATTATGAAAATATTTTTGAGCTTGCATCCGAGAAAATCGTTGTAGTGAGTATAAATTTGTAAAAAATCATATCTATTTTATTTCAATCAGGAAAGTTATCATTTACTAATGTCAAAGTTTTATGTATAATGAGGCATATTTTAAGCAGTTTTACTACAATAATTCCATTTTTTTTCAAACTAAGGACGATCTAGATAGAGCAGAGGTTCCCAAACTATTTTGTCTCGTAGACCACTTGCCATGTTTTTCGGGTTTGGGTAGACCCCCTGCTTATCTGATATTGGTTTTTTGCAAATTCATTAATTTCAAATGTATTTTTGACAACCGGTGTTGTACTACTCACTTTGAACGATTTAAATTTATAACGGTAGTGAAATGCAGTGTGAAATGTTTAGTTTTAGACATTTATTAATTAGATTCAAATTAAACGAAACAAATTAAAATTTACTTTCTGTTACATAAAATAACTAAGCAAAAAATAAATGCTTTTAGTGTGAGGGATGAACCTGATGCTTTAATAATAAATTTTCAACATTTGGCATCAATTTAGTTAGATTTAATCTTAAATCTCTTCGGTAAACGATGTCTAGTTTGTTTCTTTTTTGTTAGGAGATTCACTATCGTGGACCCACATTTTCATCTCATGGACCCCCAATTTTTTTTCCCGCTGACATGGACCCCTTGCAAGTTGTCGTCGACCCCTGGGGGTCGATATAGACCACTTTGGGAAACACAGAGCATTAGAAAACTTGACGATAAAATTTATGACTTCTGTCATTGACCGCCTAGAATCTACTATACCAATCCAAGCTTGGCAATACAAATATGTAACTTATATTTGTAATGATGTTTACGTATAAGCTTAAATTAGAAGCTTTAGTAAGGTTTATGTCCTGACTACAATGCATTTCGATGCATAAGCGGTGCATAAAAAGTGACCATCGCACTGCACTCTGTCCACAGTAAGCCAAACTATTATGCACAACGTTCCTGTGGGGTTGAACAGCGCAGGTATAAACCATAGTGAAAGACGTTTTCCGTAACATTTGGGTTGGATCTGAATACCAATATCGACCGGTTCAAGGCCAACAAGTATTTATGCTTGAGGATAGAAAGCTCATAAAATTATTAATATCACTTATCAATTGGAAGATAGATTTTATTGACGATATTTTAAATGAAACAGAAAGTTATTTGTAACCTTATGTAAAGTTATTTATATAAACAGGCAATAAGATTTCGAATCAAAGGCGTAGCTATAGAGGAGGCACGGTGGTAATGGTCTCCCCTGGCACCTCCCAAGAAATACGACCTAATAAAAAAATAGTACTGAGTTGTTTTTTTTTTCATTTTTCTATGAATTGTCAAAAAAAACTGATTAGACTATATATCAATTAATTAACTATATGAATCATTCTATCTACTCAATGTGTGATGAGTGAACGCAACAAAGCGTATCGAAAATATATCTGCGTCTCTTTCTTCGATGTAACTCCCTGATTTCTCCGATGATAGGATTGGTTGATGTACTTGCATTTAATCTGAATAAAGTATCTCTGTTTCAAAAACTTTGTCTTTTTCTATGACGTTAACATGGAAGTACCCAACTTTTGGTCCAGGAGGGGGCAAATTATAAATTTCTTAAGCCGGGTCCCCCGTGCTTGTTTTGCCCTCCTGGATACGCCAGTGCTTACGGCGTAAAAAAAGACAGAAGTATATGTTTGCACCCTAATAGTTCGATTGCGATTTTATTCCTATGCTCAGTATAGAACCTACCAGTTTTAAGTTTTAATTTTTTTTCTTCCAAAGAAAAATTACTGACGTACAAATAAATTTTTTATATATGGACTCAATTTTCTTGTTCATGTTATACGATATAATTGAAATAATTAGGTAAATAATGCTTATACTTTACATTGGATTATATAATTAGGTAACTATTTTAGTAAAAATTACGTGTAGGCTTTGCTGATTGTTGTAGAGTTATTACGTTAATAAATGCTACGTTGTGTACAGATTGTCACAAAAAAAAAAACCGGCCAAGTGCGTATCGGACTTGCGCACCAAGGGTGTCGTACAAACTTGTAGGTATGTAAATTGTTCGTCTTTCACGGGAATCGAGTCTCGAAGATTGTTAATCGCTGGAAAACTGTTGTCCCCATACATCGACAAACGTCGCGGTCAGTTTGCCAACTAAGCGTGTAAATTGCAATGAGTTCAGATGGACTACTGAACTGTATTGTAACGCGTGGCTATATCTGATAGCCTAGTTGTCGTACCATGTTGTATGCGAGAGTTCTCATATATTATGCTGTATAAACGCACCGGCAACGGACGCTTGTTTTGAAGTAGCCTATAGGTTTTGATTCCCAAGAGTTTTGACAGACGGACAACAAAGTGATACTGTAAGGGTTCCTTTTTTCCTTTTGAGGTACGGAACCCTAAAATTGATGTAGGTAGTCATTAAAAAACTAATATCTAATTAAAAAATCGGCTGGGTAAAAATATCTATACTAAACATGATGATGATGATGACTGGAATTATTCAAAAGATAAAAAAATGATTTTATTACCTACTCAATATTCATTCTGTCTAGAAAAGCGATTTTAAACTTTAATAGTACGAGACGAAATTTTCGAGGGGCCCATGAAAAATGTTAGCAGACACTGATTCATATCGTTTATGTTAAAATACAGTAATACTTAGACGCTTTGTTGAAATACCTCGGCTGTAGGTACTCGGCTTCCGAAAAATTAAAAATAATGAAAATAGTACGAAGAGAAGTTTCTAGATCGGGGTTATGAATTTAGTACACCCTGTTTAAACAGTTGCACAGTAGCGGTCATTTAAATATGTAGCATAACATGCCATCAAAGTAGCGAAATAAGCGCTGTAAATAAACGTTTCTTAATCAACAACGCCCATGGCTATTTTAGACAAAGAATGGAAGTATTTAACAGCCATATAAAACTGTTAAAAGGCTACAGTTCGAGACATCTACCTGCAGTCTCACGAACTATGAGTATAGTTATATAACAGAAAGATGAACTATTAGAAGAAGACCATTACGGACAACGAGTACTTGATCAGGATCTCCATTAAGTTACTAAAATATTTTAAAATAAAGAAGGCAGTGCCCCCACTAAGTCGAGCACCTTTTCTCGAAGCGACTCATGGCACTTTTGACCCCCGTGTAACTTCGTTGTGGATAAAGCAAGAAGAAGAATTTTTAGTGATCAAGAGGACAACTATAACTGGCTATAGTTTATATAGGTTAGGTATTATGATCTATGTGGCAGCCATTATTATCTTATCAGACGAATAAATATTTATATATCCTGGAAGACAAAATAGATTTATACCTGAAGTAAACATAATTATGGTTGGTGAATTGAATCATCGCTATTTATTCGGAGGAATAGTTACCTGAATAACAAAAGAACCGATTTAATAACTACTTACGTTCGGTGAATATGGCCGCAAGATTCACTTCTAAAGGTGGCACTTCACATGGCTATTTGTGTTCGCTATTGGGTGTTTGTTGTATTTGGCAAAATATATGACGTTCAAGATAAACATGCAAATAGAGGCAAATACGATCATCCACACATGGCAGTCAAATAGCAAACACACAAACATTTGGCAGCAGAACGCAAGGTTCAAAATTCCAGGAATTTTAGCACTGTTTCATTGTCCCAATTCATTTTCAATAGTTATTGTTCCAGTTCTTGCTCACAGCACAGACACAAAAATAATGCACGTCCGTACAGGTTCATGGCGCGTGCGCTTCTGAATATGGCCATTGTGTGGACGGTTTATTTGCGTATTTGCCTATTTGACTCCTCTGATGTGCCTCTAAAAACCGACAAGCGCACGGTAACGCGCATTTGGTATTGGCCTTATTTGTCAAATAGGCAAATAAGGCCAACACTTTGTCAAATAGACTGTCCACACATGGTAATTGTTTGCCAAATATGCCAAATACACAAATTCAAATAGCCATGTGAAGTGAGCATAATAGTAAGCTGCGTCATGACGAACGATTTAAGTCAATCACCGACATAATATTACGGTCGCTATTCTACGGTACCGCCATGTTATAAAACCAATGGCAAAGGTCGAGGACTTCTCTAAAGGATTGCCCTTCTGTATTATAAAACACTATGCATTATTCACTGAAACCAGATATGCAAAAGGCGTGAAGAGGAGTTTAAAGGTAAAAAAAAAGAAACTTGTATATATAATGAGAGAAAAAGAGAGAAGTCAGTTTACCTATACACTGTGTATCATAATGGTTGTTGTTACTACTTAGTAAAAGTAGTAATGGCACGTTAAAATGTCGTAAAGTGACTTTTTATTAGCCATAAAGATCTACCTTAAAGGCTGAATGAAACGTGTTGACTGCTATGGTACTACAGAGGTGTTATAGGAAAGCAATTCACGCATGTGCTTCTTTTACAATAATGTCGATTAAGATTTGATTACCACTCAACACACGGGCACACCTATCCTGTCCTATCAACGCCGCTAACTAAGTACTCAGTTTCTCTTTAATCCATATTTAATCGTTTAATGCCCATTTAATGGCGCATTCGAACACTAGAATGGTTTATTTATCAATTTATGGGTTTTACGATTGACTTACTTAATTTAACAGTCACTATTTGGGTGCTACTGTATCGATATAGATAAACCAATACCTCTTAACTTAGTATTTATCAAAACGAGATAGACAGCTAACTGTGTAAAGCCTTGGTTTCATCAAGACCCCTGCACACGAGGCTGGTTTTACCGCTGGGCTTTGCACTATGGCTACGAAGATGAAACTACGTCACTGCGGACTCGCGTGCGTGACCACAAGATGGACTTCAAAAAAAATATGAAAAAACCCACGACGTTTGTAAACCTGGTACTTAATTGAAAAAACATAAATTTTAAAACCCCCCGATTAAAAGGAGTTAAGTAACCAAAGAAAATCCGTTAGAGACTGCCATTTGCTGTCCTGAATTAAGAATAGGAAAATATCAATTGAAGACCACAATAATTACGTACCCAACATAATTTCAGTCACCTACTCTAAAATTGCAATATTTTAGTTCATTTCAGGGCAGCAAATGGCAGCCCCCGACGAATTTTCTTTGGTTACTTAGGTACCTCCTTTTAGTCAGGGGGTTTTAAAATTTTATATAATATTTTTTCAATTACAAGGTTTACATCCGTTGTGGGCTTTTTCAAAATTTTTAATTTTGTTTCTTTATTTTATTTTAAGCTTTTGAGAGATTTCTTGCACTACGAACCATCGCAGATGAATTTTAACCCTTTACAGAAAACCGCATCTGAATTGATAAAATCGTTTCCGAGATAAATGGCGACATTCGAGTGCTCACACAAACAAAACAATCTTTCACCCTAAACTCATATACCTCCTCCGTTCCGTCGTAGGTAATTAGAACCGAGACTACTTGTCGTGCTTGTTTTGAGCAAGAACCAATCAGGAAACACTATCTTGTCACGTGGGCGACATGGAGTGCTAGATTAACCTATAAGCAAGTATAAGCAATTGCTTAAGCCTTAAGGCATCACGTCTTAGGGGGCACCAAAAATCAGAACTCAGAAATATAAAGTACCTCACCAAGCCATGTCAACTATTTTGTTTTCTTTTTGTCATCTCAAAAATTTGATCTACTGATAATAAAACTGATTTAGGAAGTATAGAAGTTAAAAAAAATTTTAATTTTTTTATTAGCTGTTTTGCGGTACCTATGTTATTTTTTTAAAAGCTTGTCATTGCCTTTTTACATCAAAAGGTAGCTTTTCAGGAGGCGTAGAAAAAAATTTAATTTTTAACGATCAGTCTAATATAGACAGTCAAATTATTATCAATGAGAGCATTGTTTGTAAAAATCAATTTTTTCTCTAAAATTCTATGCGTTTTAACTTTTTTCTATCAATTTTAAGCGTATGACATTCATAATTGGAAAAAAAATATGCACTTAGCATGACAGATAGATAATTAGACTGCTGTTAGATGGAAGGGCCCATAGACAAGAAATGCTAAGGGCATCAAGGAATCTTAATCCGGCACTGAGTCGACATGTGTAAACGTTAATAAACAAACATGGCGTCATAGTGTGTGTTCTGTTCAGAGACAATAAACATTCACTTTTGTAATATTCGAATTGTCTCTGAGCGTACACCAAACCCATCTACAAAGCCAGCGTCAATACACGCATCGTATGAAGCAAACACATAAAAATTTTCACGAAACCTAGCGCCACAGCACGCTTGAAATCTAGCGGCCAAACCAGCCTCGTAGCCGTAATATGACGGTGACAAAATTTCAAGAAAATCGGTCGGACCTACAAATGTTATGAAAACACTCGGTTTGCCAGTAGGTATGTATACTTCCTTAGTGAAAGATGTATTTAATTTGGAACAGATGTCACATTAATAATATTATTGAATAAAAAAATAAAGAATAGTTACTACTTACCACAACAGTTTTATTAGCGGATGGACATTTCGGGAGCTACGCTCTCATTTTCGGCAAACACTAAACTATTGTGGAAGAAATAACTATTCTTTATTTTTTTATTTCTGTTTTAACCACAGTGCTCTTAATATTTGTAATATTATTGAAGTTAAAAAAGAAAATTAAGTATTAAGGGATGTGTTAAAAACTTCGTCCAAAAACAAACAAGTTCATGATAATAAAATCAGAATGTCTGTAATAGCAAATTACAATATTATTATTATTTATTTATTTATTAATACTGTATTTGAAAAATTAATGTATTACAGGGTAGTTGTATAATGCTGCTAATAACTTATGCCTATTAACATATATGTCGCTGATACAAGAAATAAAAATGTTATAAAACTAAAACCAAATATTATTAAATCGTAGACTTTTCCAGACGAATAGCAAATTACAATATACTCGACCATAGGCAGGATTTGGCATTGCGACCCAATTTATATAAAATATGAAAAAAAATTCTCGTAACTTTAAAATAAAATATTTAAGTATTTTTTCATATAGATATAGGTGTATTTGTTTAACAAATACTAAGATAATATAAATGCAATAAAATAACAACAAAATTATTAACAATTATTCGCCCGAAAGAAACATTATTTTAATAATTTATGACATTGTGGTGTCGATAGGTCAAAGTGCAAATGAATAACTACAGTTTTATTAGACTATTAGTACCTCGTAAAGATTATTTGGCAGTAAAAACTATCATTATAGCCTACTAAAATAAATGTTTATGTCTTATTTATAATACATATGTACCACCGAGCGTGTATGTAACAGATATATAATATGTTTTAATAAGTACAATCACAGATTTGCAATTAATGTTTCATTTTATCCAATTTAATGCCCGGTTTCATTCCTGAGATAATACTACGTAAGCTTAGTGCAACGGTTAACTGTCGATTAGTCACTTAATATCAGTGGCGACTCGGCAACATAGGCCCACCGCAATATATTTAATAGCAGAACAAATGATTTCTTTTAAATACATAATAATATGCTCTACAATGCATTTTTTTCCTATTTATTTAAAATTTTGGTCAATTATATTACCCTCTGAAAGGGTTATCTTAATGTTTTTTAAATGACTGTATTGAAAGCCTTCAGCGCTAAAAAAAGAAATGCGAAAAATAAAAAAAATACGGGCCATCGTGGGACGCCTGGCAGAACTGAAACATAAGTTTAAGCGATATTCTAGTAACTAAATTTCACCCTGTCCTCTAACGCAATTCAAGTATCTTTTCACCCTGCGTCGTCTAACGAAATTCTAGTATCTAGGTAACTAAACGTATCAACGAACGCCATGTTCGGGGCACATACACACAACAAGCACTAACACACAGCTGTCCAACGCATACACACAATTTAGTATAAATAAAACGTAACAATTGCACGGCTTTACTCCTTCCTAACTAAACGCGCCATCAGATGTTTTACATCCAAAAAAAAAAATAACATGTGATAGTTCTGTAAAAAAGCTTCAAGCTTAAACTTAATTAATAAAAAGATACGACCTTTCAAAGGACAAAATTTGGCATGAACTTATGTTTGATAAGTACCTACATATAAAAGGAAAAAGTTATTAATTTCAAATTCTAAATAGAACTTAATTTTTAGTTTGTCAGTTAATCAATCTCAAAATAATTATAATTCTACTCGCACTTGTTCCTCTTTTTATATCTACCTTACGGCTCGGTTCGGCTTTCCCCGAATTTGTAGATTGTCACCGTTTTTTCATCGACTTAAGTTGCAAAATTGGTCTACACGAAAAGCGTTTTCTTTTAACGCGATAATATATAGCCTATATCAGGGGTGCCCTACCAGTCGATCGCGATCTACTGGTCGATCGCGGCGTAATTTTAAGTAGATCTTTATACTTTATCTATTATATTATATTATAAAATCGGATATACGAAATTCTTTAAGTGACGAACATCTTGACTAATGTTTACGATTAGTTCTTTCATCGTATACTCCCGCCTTTGAAAATATTGCCAAATCTGGACAGTGTCAGCGATCTCATTAAAATTACTTCACTATATTCCTAATTTTGTTTCTTTATTTTTTTACATGACTATACTCAATATTGTATCATTTTTGTTCCCACTTAAATGTTTAATAAACTTTCTATATTTGCAACGTTATAAAAGCGATTTTTATTTTTTTCCCGCATATTGGTAGATCGTGACGACACTATTTAAAAAAAAATGTAGATCGCACCTACTAATAGGTTGGACAGCCCTGGCCTATATGTTCATCCTGAAGATCCATTCTAAATTTTGGTGATACATTTTTTAAATCGGATGAGTTGTTTCGGAAATTACCTCCTACATACAAACTCATACTCATAGTATTAGTATTATAGATACAACGGAAACGTATTAACCCCGTGTCTTCCGATTATATTATTGAAATGATTAAAAGATACCTAATTTTCACTTCAGAGATGAAATAAGGGTGCTCTTAATAATGAAGCGGCGTATTCAATTACTTTTCAATAACCTGACTTTAATAATTATATCTACTGCATACTAGAAATGATATGCTTTATAATATGAAATATTAAATAACTGAAATATATAAGCAAGTCGATAAATTAATCGATACACAAATTTTTACATATCTGACTTTTCCTGTATTCAATATTCAATGTTGATCTTTTTGTTAACAGCTTTCAAATTCAATACACGTAAGTTTGATTGTTTGGATTTGGTATTGTTCAATAAATTGACATTTTGATTACATGGAACTTGAAATAGTATCTGGTAGTAACAAATTACTAAAACATTAAATTTAGTGAAATGGCAGACTACAACCTACATACCTAGACCTACACAATCAGCTTTACATAGTGAGAATTGTGTTTTGTTTTTTTGAGAACAGAAGACATTTCAATCATTTTCTGATATTAATAACATAGTAGCTTATGTAACTAGCGGGAACTGATTTCGAGCACACTTTCAGAAATAGAATAAAATATAACAATAATTTAATATATAATAATATATTATGTTAAATTAACAATCGAATTGGTTTATAACAACAATTTGGTCGCAATAGATTTTTTTAATTCTACTAATTTCCCATCAAGTTTTTAGTGTCCATGATTTTATTCAAAATTTTCTGAGCGATATCATTTTAGTGATAACGGCGTTTAAAAAATGAAATAAACTGAAAATATATTTTGATGAATTCGTGTTTCAAAAAGCTTTCATTTGACACCCATTGCTTATTGAAAAACGAACTCAACAAAATATATGAAGAATTTTGTTTTATTTTTTTAAACGCTTAAAAATAACCCTTGACACATTTTTTTACGATTTTTCAATTTACCTCATGAAATTAACTCCCAGAATTATATTTTACGTCTCTATTGAGGCTATTACACTCTTTCTCTGTGCCAAATTTCAAACTGTTACGTGCAATAAATTCAGAGAAAATCTCGTGAGGCAGACGGACGGACACTGAAGTGAATGGAGTAGGTATGGAGAATTTCGAATCATTCTTTACGCAATGTGTAAACGAACTTGGCATCAATTATCTATTATTATCCGCGATCTTTTAAAGATCGATGACAGAGATACCTACATAGTTGATTGCCCACGTCCCGATGCACGTGTATTGTTAACTAATGAAGCACTTGCGGCGTGCGGCTGTATCAACAGTCATTGACTTTAACCGAAGAACTTGACTGCTTTGCAAAAGACTTTCCCGGTTTCGACTCGACAAAACGATATCTTAGTATAAAGAATTTTGTTAAGTACTCTGTTTTCTTCGTAAAAACATAGGTTTTATTGCTATTTCTGAACTGAGCAGTAAATGCTCGTTTATATTCAAAATCGCAAAATCTCCGAAAGTTCTCCACCGATTGTTTTGAAATTTTGACACAACGTTGCATTCGAATACGCGCTTGTTACACGCTTTATATTAACTTAACTTGTAACTTTGTATGTATGTATGTATGTTTGTTTGTAACCTTCCTTTGGACTACAGCAGGTGGTTTATTACTGTTAGTATATGTTATGCCACTACTATAAGAGCAATCGTTGACCGAGCGGTCTAAGGCGCGAGTATTCGCTGACGTCAACTCTCGGATTCACCGGTCGTGGGTTCTAATCCCGTCCACGCTGAAATATATTTTTTTTTTCGGTAAATTTTTGACAATAAATCGAATTAAAAAGTGGAAAATAAATATCGTTAAAAAAAACTAAAAAACACGCTTAATATCGAACTAAAAAGTAAAAAATATTTTTTTTAAAATAAGCTTAAAACAATGATGAATTAAAAATAGTATTATTGTGAAAAAAGAGTGGGGCGCTCGATGTACGAAAATGTGGAACAAAGCGCCCCACGCTTTTTTCACAATAATACTTGTATTTTTTATTCATTATTGTTTTAAGCTTATTTTAAAAAAAATATTTTTACTTTTTAGTTCGATATAAAGCGTGTTTTTTAGTTTTTTTTAAACTATATTTTTATGTACTTATTATATAGGTGTCGCACTTGACAGATGAAAACAAAATAGAATTGACTAATTGACAGTACAAGAATTATGGTACATAATATGTATGGTAAAAAGAACGCTTTCAGGTTTTACAGTTCTTATGTCGATTGACATGAATAGGCATATATTTCTAAAGCATTGCTCGATGTTACTCAGGTGGGAATTGGTCTTTATGCTGATTGCTGGATTTCAGAAAGCGTTGTCAAAAATTTTGATTTGACAATGAGCTCAGGTTGTGATCATACAATACCCATAGATTTTATAGGTACATGCAGCCATGGAAACATTAGATTGTACTCATATAAAAAATATATTTCGAAGTGAAAATTGCGCAAAACATTTTGTTAAATACAGTTTAAGTAAAATGCAGTTTCAATCAATCAATTATTTTTTCAGCAATCGATTTAAAATATACAATGCCTTTCTTATGGAGAAATATGTGTGGTGACAATCTAAGATCTTTGTCAAATTAGATTTTCTGACAGTTTTTTCTGTAACCCAACATCAATAGACAATCACTGAATTCTGGTCTACCCTTGTAAATTTATTAATGTTTTCGTGTAGATCATATCGGGTAGGTATGAAGAGACATGATTTGTACAAACAGTTATTTTGAAACGAATGCTTAGGCCTCTTGTTAACGACAACGGATAACGGCCCGAATTTTATGACGGGCGACGGGCCGACGCGCTGTGTTCAATAGGTTAGTGTGGGTGTTTGTTAACGCGACGGGCATGTAACCGTTGCAAAAAAAACTCAACGGATACCCGCACGTCGCTCCTCGGTCTGATGCAGTGGACCACGTAATTTCATAGAAGTCTGTTGACGACGACAGATGTGCGCGCACGTTTTTACCTATACCTACCTTGTGCTGTTCATTGTGAATATGAAGTTTAAAATTGATATTGATATGGATTTATTAATTAGCGTTGTTAATAATAGGCCAGTGTTGGGACAAGACTTTAGAAAATTACAAAATATACAAGCAAGACATAATATACTTGCACTTCTTCGCCCTTCAAGAACTGATATCGATAACAACGGACGCGCTCACGTATATTAGCGGATCGCATACAAATGTAACCGTTTCGCGTCGTTTATTAAAACGGTCGTTAACAAGAACCCTTACGGTCGCAGCTGAAACAGCTCAGACAAGTTGTTTTTAAACTTTCAAGTGTCTTATTGATACGGCTGTTGAAGTTGATGTGTGCAAGAGAGACAAAAAAATGCATTCAAGTTTTTTTCATTCTGTGATGTCTTTCAAAGCGACATGATGTCGGTAAACGTGAGCGGCTTAATTTTTTCACAATTAAGCCTTATTTTAAAATCATTTTTTGTCCGTAAAAAATTTTGCAGTTGAAAACGAGTTTGATTAAAACGTGGATATAATAGCAGGTTTTACTTCTGTATACATTTTGCTACGCTTACAAATTAGAATGAAGGATAGAAATAGATACGTTTAACAAAAAATCCAATAATTAATTTATTGCCAGGTGCGTAATCAATCTCTATATCAGGCCTGGACAAATGGCGGCCCGCAGTACAATTTTGTCCGGCCCGCGAAGCATTATATAAATTTTAGAAAAATAGTAAAGAAATAGCAAGGGCGCCAGAACAGACGAAAATCTTTTTTTTTTTTTGCTCTCCAAATGCGGAAATAGAATGTGAGAACCTTTTTTTTTGCTCTGCAAATTTTTGGCCTGCGGTCAAATTTTCATCAGCTATGTGGCCCGGCGGTCAAAAAATTTTCTATATTATACAATCAAACCTGAGTGAATGAGAACTGCGGGTAAGCGAGAAAAGTGAGAGTAATTGCCAGGTACCGTCTTTGTAACCCTCTAAAACCTCTATAAGTGAGAAACAGAAACATCTATAAGAGAAAGACGTTTTTCACTCATGAACCTCTATAACTGAGACTACTACTTACTATAAGCGATAGTCGAATCTATTAATAGTTCCACGAAATTTAAGAATGAGTCATAAGTAGCTAAACTATAACTAACATTGTTTTTGTATAGTTTTTATAGACCTCTAATGGTGAGAAAGGCCACTCCTGTACCTCTATAAGTTAGAAACTTGGATTAGTGAAACACCTCCATAAGCGAAAAAAAAAGAGATCGCGGTCCCTTGAATTCTTGCTTATACAGGTTCGACTGTATATAAAAATCTCGTGTCACTCTCGAGTCACGATGTTCGTCCGCGCTAATCTTCGAAACCACTAAACCTATTTTAATGAATTTTGGTAAATGAGTATTACTTGGTTCAACTTACACTAAAGGATAGTTTTTAATTTTTTTTATTGCAAAAAAACAGAGAGAGAAGGAGAGAGAGAGACTATCCTTATATATAAAGTATATCTACATCCATTCACCATAGTATTTGTTCAAAGCTATTAATTCAGAAGCAAACAAAAAAAATGTTTTAGTACCAAGTAGCGACATGTAATAGATTTTGTTCAAAGCTATTAGTTCAGAAGCAAATCTGGTAAAATTTGCTGAAAGCTATTAGTTCAGACGCCAGGCCGCAAACGAAATACATTTTCATCTTCATCTTTAAAACAAGCATCGTGTGAAGCAAAAACGTTAAAGCTATCAAGAAACCCAGCGCCGCAGCACGCTTAAAACCTAGCAGCCAAATCTAGCAAGGAATATAGCGGCAAAACCAGCCTCGTGTGCTGCGGTCTTTAGTGCAAAAACAATTTTACTTTAAAATTGTTTCTATGGTTTTGAGACAATTTCAGAGTTAGACTATTTTCTTTAATTTGAATTCAACGTCAGTAAATCAAACTAAAATATGTGTTAGCCTACTGTTTGATATAGTTTGAATTCAATGGAGTAAGTTAACATGAACAGTCAATATATCGATTGAAACCAAACTCACTGTAGGTATAAACTTTAAGATCCGGTATTACAAATATATACCCTCATCTGTTATTTGATGATGACAAAGATTATATGTTAGATTATATTCATTGATAAATCGCACATGGGTTCAAAGCTAAATCGCGTACCGATGCTGTTAAATTTAATCAATTCTATAATTAACTTTTTGGATAAACTTCCCCGATTTGTTAATCATAAAAATCGAGCCTAAGATGAGACAATATGACACAAGGAATTGGAATATACCAATGATTCCATACATAAATACAGATCATTTACATAAACATACTTTGTAAATAGTTGTGTTCTGTGTACTTTGAGTTTATTTGTTTTGTTAACATTTTATTTGTATCATATTCCCTCAGCTAATGCTCAATTTTTATGATTAACAAACCGGGAAAGTTAATCCAAAAAGTTAATTAGAATTTATTTATTTTAACAGCATCGGTACGTGATTTAGCTAAGCAACCCATGTGCGATTTATCAATGTACCAGCGTTGCCAGTTTTTTTTTGCCAAGTCGGGATTTTGGAACTCTTGGAGTGAAAACAGCGGGATTCTTTCGTCGAAAGCGGGACATAGTAAAAAAAACGTATATAATCAGAAGTTTTTGAATACCTACATATTTAGGTATCTTTTTATTTGAATTAAAATTACGTTTACGTGACAATACAAAGCAAAAATAGCCATAGAAAATGTATTTTAATAAAAATATATCTAATATTTTAAATCAGATTTACCCTATCGTTAAATAGTTGAGTCTTATTCGTCTTCAGAATAAAAATAAAAAAAACAGAAATCAAAATAAAAAAAAGTTTTATTCATTAGAAAAATATGGCGTTTCAAACAATAGTCTGTGGAGTGAGTGTTACAAATTGCAACTTACAATAAGAGAATAATTATTTATAAGAATTACTTATTCATGATATTTCTGTGAAGATTTAACTTCTTTTAAAGTTATCCCCGAGTTATCCCCAAAAAGCGGGACTGAGCCTGTCCCGCGCGGGACATTTAATTTTGATTTAAAAATCGGGACGTCCCGCCAAAATCGGGACGTCTGGCAACGCTGCAATGTACCTATATAATATTATCTAACTATATCTTTGTCATCATTAAACAACAGATGGGGGTATATACTTCTAATTCCGGATCTCGCACTATTATAACAATACCAAATTGTCTGAGAATGTGACATATAGACAACGAAGTCTACTCACATTAGTGAATTAATTTTAATTTCTATTTTTATACTAACTAAGGTTACAGAACAAAGTTACAGAATATAATATGCTACATTATTCTAATTTATATGGCATGCAAGTAAGCGACATAAGCGCACACTGCAAAACAAGTATTCTTGCGCCCAAACAAACAAGTTATATCTCAGTTGTACTTATTCATAACGCTGTACTTGTTTGAAACAAATAACATTGAATAATGTGCATTTATCTGTTGAATAATCTCTTAATTATAAACCAGTAAAGTTAGCAATACCTCGTTGTACAATGCAAATAGTTCAAAACATTTTTTCAGTAAGCATCTATACTATAATCTATAAAGCTGAAGAGTTTGTTTGTTTGTTTGAACGCGCTAATCTCAGAAACTACTGGTTCGAATTTAATTTTTTTTTGTTGGATAGCCCATTTATCCAAGGAAGGCTATAGGCTATATAATATTACGGTACGACTAATTGGAGCGGAACATAAACGAAAAATGTTGCAAGATGTGTCTCAAAATTAGTCCGTCCGACAAATATTATTATTAACAAGTTTGAAATAAGCTTTACCAGAGTATCGCTTGTGGCCAACGTTTCGAAAAATATATTTTCATCATTGAGGCCCTGATGATGAAAATATATTTTTCGAAACGTTTCCATAAGCGACACTCTGGTAAAGCTTATTTCAAACTTGTTCCTCAACCAAACAAATCTCCTTCAATACATATTTTTGGAACAAAACTTCTACTAACAATACTAAATATTTTACGGCAATAGGAGTGCTATATGTTGAACGGAACAGTAACAGACGTAAACCAGTTGGCTGTAAAATAAAAATGTGTAGTTTTAACTATAATTAATTAAAAAAAACCGCGCCTAATATTTATTGTTTTTTTCGATTAATGAGCGAGTGACATATTTTTCATTGTAGGTAACTCTAGAATTCATTGCTCTTAAAACCGCAGCTACATTTTTTATAAAACAGATCATTATATTTCAATAAAAACACCTTTTGAGAAAATGTCGCAGTTGAGAGCCTTATTTGGGAGATATTGGTACGTTTGTGTTCAATTATGTTCCATGAACAATTGCAAAATACTGAACACAATTCATTCTTTAGCAACCATGTAGTAAAACAGCTGGAGAATTGATTATAATGGTATAAGGTCAAGTTTTGTCGGGAATTGGCTTTGAACTTTTTCTTCACAAATGCCAGGCAAGTTTTTCATTAATGTAAAGTCAGCTAACAAACCTACTTTACCATGTTAAGAGTATTATCCTTGTCACTTATACCTACCATGCAACTTTATAATAATAATACCGACATTAAAAATTGTGTAACTGTTCTAGCCCGTGGTGGAAATTATTTATTTACAATAGTGGCCTGGACCGACCTTCAAAATCTGATAAAACTTTGAAAACCCGTTTCTCTTTCATTTTTGACTTTTGATAAAAAATTCCAGCCAATTGGGCGACCGGACCATTCCAACTTCAAAAATGTTGACATTTGATTATAATAAAGAAAATAAAATTTCTGATATCGCGTGAGGTGACGCGGGTAATGGCTAGTATTCAATATGATATTAACCATTCCATTGCCATGGTTACCTACATTATATGTTCCAAGTCATGTAAAAATTAATCAAAGCATGCCGAACAGGTTTACTTCTGACAGATCCATAAAAAAACCAGTGGGAGTATATGTCCAAGTAATTCAAGAATTACAAGGCGCGAAATTTTACATCATATACCCTGGTGTTTTGTTTGAAAATTGGTGTAGGTATATTTATCGTTCAACCCAGATTTTTTTTTTAAAAACTTCACATTTGCCGCTTCTCGTTTCACTGCGAGACAATTCGCATACCCGTTTATCTTTCAACCCGGAATTGTTTTTTTAAAAACTCCACATTTGCCCCCTCCCGTTTCACTGAGAGACAATTCGCATACCCCTTTATCGTTCACACCGGAATTACAATTCGCATACCCGTTTATCGTTAACCCCGAAATTATTTTTTTAAAAACTCCACCTCTGCCCCATCGCGTTTCACTGCGAGACAATTCGCATACCCCTTTATCAAAAAAAGCTTAGTCCGCCAAATTGAATTTAGAGTAACGTCACTTTATTTTTCGAGTTATTCTCAGCAAGCCCTTTCATTTGATACCCATATTGTAGGAAAGCATAAAAAACTTAAGCCGCCATTATTAGAAGTCCGCCATATTAGATTTAGGATGACGTCACTTTATTTTTCGAGTTATTCTCAGCAAGCCCTTTCATTTGATACTTATATTGTAGGAAAGCATAATAAACTTAGTCCGCCATCTTTAGAAATCCGCCATATTGGATTTAGAGTGATGTCACTTTATTAATCGAGGTATTTTCAGCAAGCCCTTTCATTTGATACCCATATTGTAGGAAAGCAAAATAAAATTAGTCCGCCATTTTAGAAGTCCGCCATATTGGATTTAGAGTGACGTCACTTTATTTTTCGAGTTATTCTCAGCAAGCCCTTTCATTTGATACCCATATTGTAGGAAAGCATAATAAAATTAGTCCGCCATCTTTAGAAGTCCGCCATATTGGATTTAGAGTGACCTCACTTTATTTTTCGAGTTATTTACAGCAAGCCCTTTCATTTGATACCCATATTGTAGGAAAGCATAAAAAACTTAGTCCGCCATCTTTAGAATTTCGTCATATTGGTTTTAGAGTGACGTCACTTTATTTTTCGAGTTATTCTCAGCAAGCCCTTTCATTTGATACTTATATTGTAGGAAAGCATTATAAACTTAGTCCGCCATCATTAGAAATCCGCCATATTGGATTTAGAGTGATGTCACTTTATTTTTCGAGGTATTTTCAGCAAGCCCTTTCATTTGATACCCATATTGTAGGAAAGCAAAATAAAATTAGTCCGCCATTTTAGAAGTCCGCCGTATTGGATTTAGAGTGACGTCACTTTATTTTTCGAGTTATTCTCAGCAAGCCCTTTCATTTGATACCCATATTGTAGGAAAGCATAAAAAACTTAGTCCACCATCATTAGAAATCCGCCATATTAGATTTAGACTGACGTCACTTTATTTTTCGAGTTTCTCTCAGCAAGCCCATTTGATACCCATATTGTAGGAAAGCATAATAAACTTAGTCCGCCATCTTTAGAAGTCCGCCATATTGGATTTAGAGTGATGTCACTTTATTTTTCGAGTTATTCTCAGCAAGCCCTTTCATTTGATACCCATATTGTAGGAAAACAGAATAAAATTAGTCCGCCATTTTTAGAAGTCCGCCATATTGGATTTAAAGTAACGTCACTTTATTTTTCGAGTTATTCTCAGCAAGCCCTTTCATTTGATACCCATATTGTAGGAAAGCATAATAAAATTAGTCCGCCATTTTTAGAAATCCGCCATATTGGATTTAGAGTACGTCACTTTATTTTTCGACTTATTTTCAGCAAACCCTTTCATTTGATACCTATATTGTAGAAAAGCATAAAAAACTTAGTCTGCCATCTTTAGAAGTACGCCATGTTGGATTCAAAGTTACGTCACTTTATTTTTCGAGTTATTCTCAGCAAGCCCTTTCATTTGATACCCATATTGTAGGAAAGCATAATAAAATTAGTACGCCATTTTTAGAAGTCCGCCATATTGGATTTAGAGTGACGTCACTTTATTTTTCGAGTTATTCTCAGCAACCCCTTTCATTTGATACCCATATTGTAGGAAAGCATAATAAACTTGGTCCGCCATCTTGAGAAGTCCGCCATATTTGATTTAGAGTGACCTCACTTTATTTTTCGAGTTATTTACAGCAAGCCCTTTCATTTGATACCCATATTGTAGGAAAGCATAAAAAACTTAGTTCGTCATTTTTAGAAGTCCGCCATATTGGATTTAGAGTAACGTCACTTTATTTTTCGAGTTATTCTCAGCAAGCCCTTTCATTTGATACCCATATTGTAGGAAAGCATAATAAACTTGGTCCGCCATCTTTAGAAGTCCGCCATATTGGATTTAGAGTGACCTCACTTTATTTTTCGAGTTATTTACAGCAAGCCCTTTCATTTGATACCCATATTGTAGGAAAGCATAAAAAACTTAGTCCGCCATCTTTAGAATTTCGCCATATTGGTTTTAGAGTGACGTCACTTTGTTTTTCGAGTTATTCTCAGCAAGCCCTTTCATTTGATACCCATATTGTACGAAAACATAAAAAACTTAGTCCGCCATTTTTAGAAGTCCGCCATATTGGATTTAGAGTAACGTCAGTTTATTTTTCGAGTTATTCTCAGCAAGCCCTTTCATTTGATACCCATATTGTAGGAAAGCATAATAATATTAGTCCGCCATCTTTAGAAGTCCGCCATATTGGATTTCAGTGACGTCACTTAATTTTTCGAGTTATTTACAGCAAGCCCTTTCATTTGATACCCATATTGTAGGAAAGCATAATAAAATTAGTCCGCCATCTTTAGAAGTCCGCCATATTGGATTTAGAGTGACGTCACTTTATGTTTCGAGTTATTTACAGCAAGCCCTTTCATTTGATACCCATATTGTAGGAAAGCATAAAAAAATTAGTCCGCCATCATTAGAAGTCTGCCATATTGGATTTAGAGTAACGTCACTTTATTTTTCGAGTTATTCTCAGCAAGCCCTTTCATTTGATACCCATATTGTAGGAAAACATAAAAAACTTAGTCCGTCATTTTTAGAAGTCCGCCATATTGGATTTAGAGTAACGTCAGTTTATTTTTCGAGTTATTCTCAGCAAGCCCTTTCATTTGATACCCATATTGTAGGAAAGCATAATAATATTAGTCCGCCATCTTTAGAAGTTCGCCATATTGGATTTAGAGTGACGTCACATAGCTAACCATGCATTGTTATCCAAACTTAACGTGTATACAAATTTTCATCTCAATCGGTTGAAGATATTTGCTTCAAAATTACGGAAGGCATTCTTGTCGCTCACTTAGTAATTCAGTCGCTCACTTAGTAATTTAGTCGCTCACTTATTAATTTAGTCACACAACTGTTATTTTAATATTCAAGTTATTAAAACAGTATCTCATCACCAAGTTTTTTTTTTTTATTCGACCGTTTTATAATTCCCCAATTATTATTATATAAAACAACATTATAAGAGATATATTCTTTTACGCATGCGCCGATGTTCCCAAAAAACAATAGGCCACTTCATATTTGCATATCAAACATCCTCCCAAAATTTGGTTTCAATCCGCTCGTCCGTGGTGTCGGAATAGTAAGAAATGTCAAAAGTGACGTTTGCATCTGTCACAGTATTATGTTCTAATAATTAGTTATTCAAATTGTTAACCCAGAAGGCGTTGCATTTTACAAATATTCGAAACGGCATCCGTTTTTGAACAAATGCTATCTTTTAATTTCATTATTGTAATAAATAATATTATCGACCAATTTTATTTGAAGACAGAACATACGTAATTTTTAAATTGCCATGTTAAACCGTGCAACAGAGAGAGATAACCGAAAGATGTTTGCCACCGGTTATATCAGATTGAATTTATTTCTATATAAATGTGTATAAAAAAACTGATTGGGCAAATTCTGTTGTACGAAATTTATGTAAAATTTTCTCCTCTTTCGTTTAAGACAGGTTTCGAACCGATCTGATTTAAATTGAGCGAGTTATAAGCGAAAAACTTCGTTTTTTCTAAATTGCTCCCCTCTGGAGCAAAAATTCAAAAATCGGGCGACGTTAGGATCTAAGTTACCCGGAGACGAATCGAACAAAAAAAAGTTTTTTAAAATCGGTTAAGGCGTTTGAGCTGTACACAATCCACAAAAAAGCGTGACATACAGATTCACAGATTCACAGATTCACAGATTCACAGATTCACAGACAAAGCGAGTACATATAGGCGCTTTAGCTTACGCTATTCGCGCCTAAAAACGGCTTAATTTTTTTTATTTTCAAAATATTTCCGAAACTATAAAATTTAGAAAAAAAATTTTTTAACAAAACTTTCTTGAAAAAATAAGTACAATAATAAGCCGTTATGAAAAGTATACCATTATTATATAAAAAAACTCCGTTTTAGCATATATCTCTTCTGCGCATGCGCCGATTTTCCCCAAAAACAATAGGGCTCTTCATATTTGCATACCAAACATCCTCCCAAAATTTGGTTTCAATCCGCTCATCCGTTTGACCTGTATCGTGTTCACAGACAAACAGACTAACAGAGTTTTTTCCAAAAATATGTTTTTTGGATTCAGGGGACTTCAAAACGGAAAGATATTGTAAAATTTTTGAAAAATGATTTTTGACCTAAACTAGTACCATCCCCCACTTGTGGGTTGGAATGGTAAAAGTTATTTCAAATACCTATTTGTTCGTCTTTTCGATTTCAACAAACTGTTAAAAAAAATCAACTTAAAAATCACTTTGTATTGTCTTCAAAACTAATAACTTTCATAAATTCGATTCAGTGTTTTTTTTTGATATGCGTCTCAGAAACTCGTGAAATATAATGATGAGTACGGAACTCTCTGTGTACATGGCCAATTTTTTTTTAATGTAAAGTTTACAAACAATAGACATTTCTATTTGATGAATTTGCATAATAATAATTCAAAAATGTCGACAAAATAAAACGGAAAATCACAGAAGGTGAATATTTTCGATAATACATAAAAGTTGAGAGAGATTTCTGGGGTTATTTCGGTGACAGTTCATAAATCCACTATCGCTGTTGTCTGAGTAGAGCACAGAGGTACCCATTTTGCTTTTAGTGAGAATACAGTTTAGATAGCAATGTGTCATCGGGTCACCGCCATATCGGCATGTTTATGCTGAAAGGTTAAATATAGAATATACTTATTTCCGCTTCAATCGTCTGAACATGAGTTTACAATACTTAAATTTAACACAAAGCGCTTTAAATGTGCTGTTACGGAGTTGTGTAGTAAAAAAAAATTTAATTTAGAAAAAAAATACCTTTCAAAGTCAAAAACGAATAATTTTGTACTGTTCTGGTTTGCAAATTAAATTTTGAATGAAAGCATTTTATGAATTATAATATTACAGAGTATAAAGAGTACGATAACTCGATGGATTGAAAATACACAATTAGGTATATAACATATAACAGTTATTAGGCGTTTTAGGTGCGGAATTATTTTTTTTCTAAATTAGGTCATTTTTCTTTTCGCAGTGAAAAAGGGATGGCGTTTGGGGGAGTTCTTTAAAGAACAATTACAGGGTCGTGTCGATATGCGATGGCGTTTTTTTTTGCGCAGAGAAAAGGGGAGGGCGTTTGGGGGAGTTGTTTAAAAAACAGTTTTGGGGTCGTGTATACAAAGTGAGATAGTAATACAGTAATTCTACTCCAGTTGCTATTACGTGTATATATGTGATTTCTGATTGGTTAGATTCAAAAAATAACAGTGAAAGACGAAAAGTTTTTACGTGTTTTTGAGGAAATTTGTAAATAATCCGCAAAGTTGTTTTTTTTTTGGAACGTCAAAATTTAGCGTTTTCTATCACTTAAAAAAGTCAAAATTTGGGCCCATCGAGTTATTGAACTGGACCTTAAACATTATTGTTATTATTAAGAAGTAAAGCTTGTAAGTTTGGATGTAATCTTCGAAACTACTCATCCGATTTCAAAAATTGTTTCACGAATATTTATAATGACCCTTCAGAATGGATACAGGCTATATATTATTGCTTTAAAATAAAAGCGCTTTACCTGAAGACCAATTTTGCAATATAAGTCGACGAAAAATCGGTGGCAATCTACAAATTCGGGCGAAGCCGGACCGGGTCGCTAGTTTTTCGATAAAAACCAAGAAATTATATAACTGAATACGATACATATTAATTTTAAAAGTGAGGCTACTTTTTAAAGGTAGGATAGCCATAAAAATATTTTTGAACACCGCTCTATAAAATAGCTGCTGTTCATGACTGTATAGCAATAGTAAAATGACCCAATTGACGAACCAGTGAGTAAAGTGAATCAAATAAATGTCATTTAATATCAACACTAATTTCCAAAAGTGACCTGTCGGTTACTATACTCAACACCACCAAGATGAGAGAGCAAAGTGATACAAAGCAGGCATAGTTTTCGTAAATAATCTAAATGAAATACAATATGGCCCCAGACAGCAATGACACCAGCTGTCAGAAATATTATGTGTAGGAGGTACGTGCAAAAAATGTAGTAAGAGATCTCGGATCTGATAATAGTTTGGTTCGTGTTGACTGTTAAAATCATTTCCTTTATTGAAGTTACGACAAATTTTAAACAGAGACGTTGCTAAAGAAGTTTCACTTCAAAAACGTATGTGAGCCTTACCCACATAAGCTCACGGGAGAAGTTAAACTTCTTTATGAACTCGTTTTATTGATCCATTTTGTGTTATACTAAGGTTCCCGGCGTTAAACCTTTCCTCCTTTAATGTTACAGAAAATTTCAAACACACGTCGCTAAAAAAGTTTCACGTAAAAAAATCCGGCACCGTGAATAAAACTCCGGATTATTACATGTCAAGAAGACTTTTTTTGGATCGACTATAGTTTTGTGTATTTATAACCCAGACGTTAGGACGTACTAGTTCGTTATTCTATTATAGTTTACACTTTTCATTTAAGAAAGTCGGCTTATGTTTTGGAATGTTAAGTAAAGTACAGTCTAAGGTTCTTGAACGTAAAAATAATGTCCACACTATCATTAAGATGATACGTCACTTGACATGAACATGAAAATTATTATCTATTCCAACATCCCAGACTTCAACAACACCACAATGTATTTTTAGATCTGGCGCTATACATACATTTATTATGATCACATAAGGGAACGTTGCCCAAAATGTGGTACGCTCTAAAAAAAAGTGTTTTCAAAACAAAGCTTTGTGTAGAGTTCAATATGTGGGCTCTAGAATTAGGGATGAAAAGAATTTTTGAGAAATTATCATGTAATTTATTTCTAACTAGCGGTCCCGCCCGGGTTCACCCGGGTGCAAAATAACGAATGAGGAGGAAGGACAGTACGCACGTTCATCTTAGTTTACCCAGATGAATGTTGCAGTGTCCAAATTTCATGATGATCGGAGTTACCGTTCAAAAGTTTTTGTCGGACGGACAAATTTTGAGTTATATTTTGCAGCATTTTTCATTGATGCTCCGCTCCTGTTGGTCGTAGCGTGATATTATATAGCCTATAGCCTTCCTTCGATAAATAGGCTATCCAACAAAAAAAAATAATTCGAACCAGTAGTTCCTGAGATTAGCGCGTTCAACCAACAAACAAACTAACAAACTCTTGAACTTTATAAATATATTAGTAGGTATCTTTACAATAATTGGATGAAACAATTGCGAATCACATCCGTATTAAAAAAATAAACACATAGACGTGTATTATGTAAATATAATGTCATGTTTAAACGTAAACCGAACCCTTCGTAACTGTATATGGTCTACCAATGTGAAACACTTTAAAAACATGTTTTGTCTCCAGCAATTTCTTTTTAAATTTTAGTTTTGTTCTACTTTATGTAGAGTAGAGATTTATAGCTACTCATACACTTGTAAATATTGCATTTCTTTATTTGTTATATGAATGCACGAGTAAATCACATATATAAATAGTTTTCGATATGCGCGACGATGTCATAAAATTCACACCTTCGTTCAAAGTTGAAATACTTTAACAAACTTATAACTGATCTATTGACTATTCAATAAATAAAATTATAGACCAATATTTAAATAAATTTGTCTGAAAAATGGTCGATAATTTTATTTATTGAAGAGTTCTAATCAGACGTTAATCAAAGATTGATTAATTGATCTATACTTACACGTATATACTACTTTAAATGTAATATACCTAAGCGGTCTAGTTCTTATGCATGGGACTAGTATGTTTCTCGTTGTTTCATTGTTTTGCAGCTCCATTAAGTGAACAGTACAATTAATGATGGATCCTTACTATAGGTAATTATGATTTATGCAACATATTCATTCTATCTTATTTAATGAAATTAGTCGTAGGGTTTTGTTGCTATAACGTTTCGTTACATAATTCATATTATTTAAAATTAAGGGCTTAATTTAAAATTTAATTAAATATAGTAAAAAGCTATGTTATATTATCTATATTAAAAATTTAAAAACGTAATTTGAAAAAGTAAAATTTTTTGAATTAAGTTGCAAAATATACTGTCAAAGTTTCATCATATTTTAATATTTTTGTTTTTCGAATATAAAGTTAAGAGTCAAATATAAAATTACACATAATAATTATTTAAAAAAATTGTTTTGTAATTTTATGATAAGCAAAAAAAAATTCTTCGACAAAGACTATTTATTTCTCAAGTTAATAACTATTTTCAAAATTTTGATATTGGTATTTAATATTAATATGAGCCCTGCAATTTTATAGAACAACAAATTTGAAGAAAAGTGTTTTCAACTTTGTTAGGTATAGTTGTTTCTTTGTCCGTCGCAATGCAATAAAAAAATAAGTTTACTATTTTTTATATTAATTCAATTTTAGGACTAATATCTATTTTTGTGATATAATATTCCTATAATAATATTGTTTTTAAATTAAAAGAAGATGTCGCGTTAAGCTACACAAATTAATAATTTGTTTATTACACTCTTTTTCGCGCCTCTTGTTTAATAAAACAGTTTTATATTTTCCTAGTAATAAAATGTATAGTTTTTTAACGTCATATCCTATTGTTAGAAAACCATAATCGCGCTAACAAAATTAAATATACTTTCATTGAGAAACGAAAATCCGAAAATAAGAATTTATTTATTACGTCCTTTTGTTTTACAAAAAAAAAATATATATATATAATAAGCTTAAGCGTATGTAATTTAGGAGTAGCAAAGCCAATTGAAGGCAATTGTCGGTAGTCAATTAAAGCCAGTAAAACAATTGAGATACGATCTGCTATATTAAATTGCGTCAATAATTATTATTGCGTCTGGATGTTGGACGTGATTTAATGTATATTATACTGCCATAAAGGTGTACAATAAAAGCTTAATTAGTAATATTGATCATTTTAACCGATTGCGCTTTAAATTGTACAGAAGAATGGTCGCTACAAACTTCACCTACCGTGCAGATATATAGTTATTTTCACTTTCTTATTTATAGCTTTGTTTAAATAAAAAAGATAGTGCGCAAGGAACGCGAATAAATTGTGAACTTGTGCTTGTTTTATTTTCATCATAAATAGTACCTTCCCACAAATTAACTACCGGCTGTTAAATCTTGTTTTACTTAGACAGATAAATAAATATTTTAAAAACAGGTTCGAGAACATGTACCAAATAAAATATAACGACTAATTTCGACCTCAAAAACGATACAAATTAGGTGAAAAATAATTGAAAAATTACGACAATCCAACGAATTGACTTTGACAAATAAACATTTCTTTTTTGAATTCATAATTTTTTAAATACCTACTTGTCAGCTGCTGATGTCTTTTTGTTAACGACAGTATAAAGTCGTGATTTTTAATTTAGCAAATGTGTTTTTGAATGAGAATAATATATATAATATATACGTTAGTAACATTATTTTGTTCTTAAGAATGAATATTTTTCTTTTGTAGGTATTTACTTATAAAATTATTTGGATTATCATTAAAAATACTGAGCGAGATAATTTTAATAAAAACATTGCATGCTGTTAATGATTTATCTATATACTTTTAAAATTTGATATTTTTATCTAAATGATTTTCGAAATGTTTAAGCAGAAATAGAAATATATTTAACTATTTTTTATGGAAGACACTAGGTAAACAAACCTTATTTTTATGCTTTATATTTAGGGTTATTGCAAAAACCAAGGACGTCTTCACATTGATGCAAAGAGGTAGGTAGTCAACTCTTTTGTGAGAATTTTAGTGCGTAAAAAAGTTATTAAATTCAAGGTAAAAAATACTGTCAGGCTATTTTAAAAAGAGAACCTATATTAGTGAGTGAAAAAATGTAAAAGTAATTTATTCTGGCCATGTACAAATGACATTGACACAAAGGTTTAGGGACGTTCAGGAATGCTTTATTCAAGTGCGCCTTGTGGAAATTCTATATTTTGAAGCTTAATCTACATTTTGTTAATTTATTCTATATTATGCCTACTTATTTTTAAATAAAATTCATATGGTCAGTATACATTACAATCTGGTTACTATTATATAAAACAATAAGTATATTTAGTGATTTTTTATGGGAATAAATATTTTACTGAACTATTTGCTATCATTTAAACACATTATTTTGTGATATTTTAAGAGAAATAATATTTCCGTCTGATTCTGTTTAAACTATACAGGTTATAAATAATCAAAATTAATATTTTATTAATTATTTTATTAGTTTAAAAAATATATCAGTATAGGCATTGGTCGTTAATTTATAATCAAATTTGCATTTGACTATATCATTCCTTCAGTTTTTAAAGACACAATTTATGTTTTAAGTTATTAAAAAAAATCACTTTCGATTGTACCAATGTTTAAACAAGTATTTCCGCATATAAAAAATAAATAAATTATGAAACATTTTTGCAGGAGTTATTGAATAAATATATATTTGACTAATTTTCAATTTTCTCTTTTAGAAAATTGTGCAAACACATATAAAAGAGTATTTTTCATCCGTAGTTTTCTTTTGTTCCCAGCATGCAATGTGTTACACCAATATGGCTGGCGTGCATGACTGCGGGGTTTCGCAGGCGTGGCTTGAACGCTACGCTCTAACAGGGTACTACATACGCTTACACGTCGAAATTTGTAAACAAAAGAGAATTTGCTACTCACGTTGGTTCAAACTGCATTTTCACAAATTTTCACACCGAAACCTGTCTTTAACTGTCACATTTTCAATTATTCAACAACTCGATGGTTTTCACAGTGTTTGTTTTTTGGTTAAATTGCTTGTCACAAGTTCATGTTGTTTGGAAAAGGAAGCCATGTTAGTGATGTATCCCCTCTTTCCGGCACGCTACATATTTTAGACGCCACTATAGATACAGCATCACGAAAATGAAGTAACAACTAAATTCAACAAAATTTTGTCTATTTTTACTGTTTTGAATTAAACTTTACTTCTAAATAGAATAATTTTTCATTGGTAAGTCGCTTAAAATCATAAGTATGGTAGATTTTTGAAAAGTAAAATTTGTTTTGTGATGCTGTAGACATAGTTATGAATTATGATATACCGACAAATTATGCATGGTTTCCTTGGTTATACAAAATTTTTCATTTGTCATGTCACAAATTAAAAATGTTTATATGAATCATTCCATTTTTTGTATTTAAATAACGCGTTTTTTACGAGGTGATACATGCAAAGTTATATCTTACAATGAACATTATAAATGATCTTATAGGTAGGTATCTCTAATATATTATATCTCAAGATATATAACCGATAAACGCAAATTTAAGTTATAGCACTACGACCTAGTTAATAAATTTGATACTCGAACAATATTAAAATTTGATTCGCAAATTACTGAAACTAAGTTTCATTTTGTTAAACAGGAATTCCATTATAACGACATTTATTATTTGTTGTTTAAATAATTATAAAACTGTTCCTTAATTAAAATTTACCAAAAATGTATTATAATTTGTAAAAATGAGCTCCGAAATTAATATGAATTTCGTTTCAATTAAAACACTTTTATTGTAGGCCAAATTATAAAATAATTTTAGGACGTTTTTGAGTATAATAATTAAGTAATAATTATAAAGGCCTAGTTCTAAATTAGCAAAACGGTGAGTTTTTTACGACAACAAGGTTCGTATTCACCAAGTACACTTAAATTTAAACGAAGATTGGCAACAATATGTGACTTTACACCCGGTAAAAAAATGTATATACGTATTTGTATGATAGAAAATTTTGACACTAAACTGCAGTGAACTCGAGCTTTAATTTTATAAAAATTTCTGCTATTCTGTTTTTAATTTAAAAATAATTGGATCACGATATTTTTAGTTATCATACATAGGACGAATAAAACACCGAAAATAACCTACATTAAATTTCACCGCAATATTTTAATTAAAAAATCTGAAAAATAACCAAACATTCAATTCTAAAATTAAACCGAACGTAGGTCAATGACACGCTAATTTCGAATAACTTTAAATATCGTGTAACCACATACGAAAAGTGCGGTTGAAATAATCAATATACACATATAAGTATACATATAAAAGGCAACGTCTGTTTGCCTCTAAGTAGGTACGCGATATACTTGGAAATTTCATTGATTTTTATGCGGTTTTCACGAGTAGAGAAAATATTTTAGGCTATATCAATTACATTGTCACAACAAGGGAGTGAATAATAAACGAACGGCTGCAGTCTAAATTCAAAATTTAAGGAGTGAGTCATACACTTATATACTTCACACTGTATAATATAAACGGTATAGTACTGTTTATATGCATGGGGGCTGGGGCGAATGTGCTTAACACTGTTTCATTGTTTTTTGTCACTTCATTATAGGCGAACCGTACTATAAAGATGACTAGCTCCTTAAATTTTGTTAACTTACTATAATTGTGTTTATACATATGTAGGTATTATGTTAGGCTCAAATTCCGAAAACACTTCAGGACCAAAAAATAACGAGCAGAACGCGTTCTGTCACATAATGCATGAAACTTGTGTGTTGTTGTTATTAAAAACGCTCATAACGCATTGTGGTATTAAAAAGAAGACATTTGTGCTGTGGTTCTCTTGATAACGCGCCACAATGATAGATACCACAGTGCGTTGTGGTAATATAAAGAAGTCACAAAACGAAAATTGTGCTGTGGTTCTCTCGATAACAATTGACCAGATTGCGTTGTGGTAATGCAAAGAAGCCATAAAACGGTGCTGTGGTTCTCATGATAACTGACCACAATGCATTCTGGCAATGGTAGGTGCCAGTGTGCGTTGTGGTAATATAAAGAAGTCACAAAACGAAAATTGTGCTGTGGTTCTCTCGATAACAATTGACCAGATTGCGTTGTGGAAATGTAAAGAAGCCATAAAACGAAATTTGTGCTGTGGTTCTCTCGATAATAATTGACCAGAGTACGTTGTGGTAATGTAAAGAAGCCACAAAACGAAATTTGTGCTGTGGTTCTCTTGATAACCGGCCACAATGTGTTCTGGCAATGGTAGGTGCCACAGTATGTGGTGGTAATGTAAAGAAGCCACAAAACGGAATTTGTGCTGTGGTTCTCTTGATAACAGACCACAATGTGTTCTGGTAATGGTAGGTGCCAGAGTACGTTCAGGTGGTAATGTAAAAAAAGCTACAAAACGAAATTCTTGCTGTGGTTTCTTTGATAATAACCGACCCCAATGCAGTCTGGCAATGGTATAGGCATCAAAACGCGTTGTGGTCGATTTTATGATTTTATCGTTCAGTGAGTGTTTTCGCTATTTGAACTTAACATATATAGTATAATAATGAATACATATATATATTATTGTACCTATAAATAAATATATATTTATTGATCATTTATATAAATGTAAGTATAGTACTTAATCTAGAGACAGTTCGCTTGGCATATTTATATGGCGCGAACGACTGTTTATTAAGATTTATGAAAGGCATCATAATAAAAGCACAATTACTGTAATTGTTTTTGTTTATAGACGATGTATACTATACAAGGTGTCCCCTAACTTAAATTAATCTATATAATATACGGATATTTGAGTTGAATGAAAAAAGCAATATCTACTTTTATCGGATAGTATGTTTATTTTAGGGTCATATCCTTGTACATACCTACATTTTTACACTTTTAAAAACTACAATTAGCAGTTTTGTGAATTTATTATTAATTTGAAAATCATTTTTAATAAACTAAAAAATTATCTAAACATTGAAACTTAAAAGGCTTCAAATATAAACGATACTTATTATTTTATGTGTTTAAATGTGATTAAACTATGCCTTAAAAACATTTAAATTCCGATTGTATAAAAAACAAAATATCAAATTACAAAAAATAGATCTTTTATATGATACTAACGACCTAATAGGATTCTTATCTATAAAAACTTCGATTCCAATACAAGACATCTGCTTTTAACTATAAACAATATAATTCAATAAATAAAATTATTGACCAATTTTTCAGACAAATATATTAATTATATTTTTTATTAACATATTTGTCTGAAAAATTGGTCCATAATTTTATTTATTGAAGAGTTCTAATCAGACGTTAATCAAAGATTGTATAAACAAAAAACTCGGGTCGCAGTGCGAAACCCTGCCGACAATATAGTGTATTTGCTTTAATAGGCAGTGTGGCTCCTATTGTATAAACTTAACTTTGATTTTGAACAAAATAAAAAAAAATTACCCCTTAATACACCCCTTAAAACAACATTTTTTAATTAATTTCAATACTACATATCAATTCAACATCTGTACCAAATTATATATACCCTTCAGTATGTAAATCTATGTGTTTTCATAAAATTTGTAAGTCCGGTCCTGTCGGACCGATTTTATTAAAATTTTAGCAGTACATTTTAATAATTACTAAAGGGTTAAATTTCAAATTTGAAATGATTCCGATAATTTTTTCGGTATTTTTGGGCCCTAAAACTTTTTTCAACCCCTAAATACCACCCTTAACATGGCCCGATTGGGCCCATTTTAAATAGGCTTCGTGCGGTGATGGATTCCAACGTGTGGACCAAATTTGGTTTAAATCGATTAAGTCTGTCGAGAGTTATCGTGCTAACACATATATATATATATAAATATATATATATATATACATATATAAACATACTTTTCCAAAAATGGTGCCAAAGTGTTTAGAAGGGTATGAAACGTCGAGAAAATTTGGTCCGACCCCTAGGTCCCGCCATCCCACCGACGCCAATAGTGTAAGTGCCTTATGGCAAATACACTAATAATGTCTTCGAAAGGTTAAACTAAGAATTTCTCACACAAAATACAAAATCTACTTTCACATTTAGGACAAAATATAATAAAATCTAACAAATAATAATATTGAATTCTAATCAAAAAATAAATATTAAATCTTCAGGTTGCGTTTTTATAAACTGCAGTTTATTGCGGAAGTTATTTAATCTTGACTGTAATTAGGCTAAGAATAGTTATTTCCAAATATAGATTACAGCCATTTTAAACTTTGTCTTGCAAAATGGAATTGATTCTTAAAAATTATACACGTTTTATAAATTACAAGTATAAAGTTTTTTTATTAACATTACAAGATAACAATCCTAATACTATTACGTCATAATTCTATTAATTTTCTCATAATAAAAGGTCATCATAGTATAGGTTATACCTTAGTAGGTACTATATATAAAAACATACCACGGACAAGGTCTGGGTCATCAACTTATAAACATGTAATTATGTAGGTACACTTTCAATAAATGAAACATATTATTTTGGTGTGAATAATCTACTTAGATTTCGTGTTGAGATATTGTAGTTTGAGGTAAATTACTTTAAAAAAACTTATAAATATTTTTCGTGAACGGGAAACCGTCAGAAAACAGCAGATTGAGTAAATCGGAAAAAGGACAGATAGGGTGTGGTTTTCAACCATATTATATTATGATTTTGGCGCCCCTTGAAACTGCCACCCGGAGCGGGTGCCCGGGTTTGCCCCCCCTCCCCTAGATCCTGGACTGATGGCATGAAAATGTTTCCACCGCATAGTTTTTGGATATTAATTTGAAAACAGTTAGTGTCAATTCCAAGAGTAAAAGAAAATGTTGCATCAAAAATATATGGCACTAGCAGGCGGTCTTAAATAAATAAATAAAAAAAAATCAAGTGTCCTATATGTTTTTAAATGTTATAAAAGAGAGAAAATACGTGCGTTGATAACTTTTTTTGTTATTTTTTTTAAACAATTGAACTTAACACCTTTAAATAGCTGGTCTATAATAATAAACTCTATCAATAAAATTATGATGATGATTTTCTAAAGATTTTTTGGGTCATAGTGTCACACTGTTATATTTTTCAATGTAAATGATTCTATTTTTACCCAAAAATAAATTTTTATTCAAATATTATGTTTTTTATGTTTTTTTTTTGACGTGATAACGTCTTATAAATTGATGAATCACCAATCTTATAAATTGATAAAACACCGGCTGCATGCACGAAAAAGTGTAACGTTCCTAACGCGTAACGTTCCTAACGTTCGTAACGCGTAACGCGTAACGTTCCGCCTGACCCTGTGCGTGCTTTTCTCGAAAACGGCCCTAACGATTTGGATGAAATTTACTGAAAAGGGATTTTGGGGGGCAAAAAATCGTTTTAGCTAGGTCTCATCTCTCGAAAAAATCGTTTTCTTACAAATTTTATCATTATAAAAATCAATTTTTTGACGTATGAAAATACTTAAATATTGTAAGTAGGTTTTGGAATTTTATATTATAAACAGTGAAACAATTGTTTTATAAATATTATGACAGCTAATCTTTGAGACTTAAAATAAATACGGAAGAATATATTATTTATTATTTATTAAGAAATATTATATGGTGAGTAATTTAAATAAATAAAATTAACCTAAATTTGAAGCGAAAGATGCAATATCATAGATTCGAATTATTATAATTATTATATGTAGAATTTAGGTTATGTATTACGGAATACGTTATCACGTAAAACTATCGTCCGTAAACCGACTTTACAGACAACCAACTTTTTTTTTTTAATTTTGAAATCATCACTTGTAAAGACAAATTATAATCTTTTACACATTTTTTTAAATGTCACGTTTTGTTAAAAAAAGCAGTTATTTATCAAAATGCAATAAAATTGTTTACCTTGTAAGCATCACTTTAAAACTGTTGTTGGCAATTTTCCAATGAACATATCTAGTTTTTTTAAAAATAAAATATAAAATCTATTCATTTTACGTACTTATGAGAACAGGTAATCGATAAATTAAGGTTCGTGTCCTGATTGTGCAATAATGTCTATTTAGTGATATTGTGACATCTTTATTGATAAATGTTTTATTAATTGAAAATTATGATAAGAATAATATAGGTATAAATTGGAAGAAATATATATAGGAATGAAATTGTCAGTTCTTATATTTTAGAAGATTTTCTATTATTTCATTATATGCATAGTGCACACATTATAAAAATGTTTTTGACGTGATAACGTCTTATAAATTGATGAATCACGTCAATATAAAAAGATGAAACACCGGCTGCATGTACGAAAAAGTGTAACGTTCCGCCTGACCCTGTGCGTGATTATTAAATATGATATTCGAGCGGAATACGTTATCACGTAGAACTATCGTCCGTAAACCGACTTTACAGACAACAATTTTTTTTACCAATTTCCAAATTCTACAACGAAAAACAATTCTTATTACCAACGTGTAGCGGACATTTTCAGTACTTCTTTATTACAAGCCCCTAGTTCTCAAGTTCTAATCTGAAAACTTTTAAGAATACCAATTTATTACAAAAAAATTAATTGAAAATACGAATCGACGCTAGGTTCTCGCTGTTGGTGGTTTTGAAAAAAAAAACTTGTGAGGCTCACTAACATAAATTCATGGGGAAGTGAAACTTCCTTAGAGTTATACACTCATTTTATTGATGCGTTATTCATTTTGCGTTAACAAGGTTTCCTCGCCATTTCCCCTTTAACGTTACAGGAAATGTCAAATAGATACGTCGCTAAAAATTTCGCTTAAAAAAAATAAAATAAAAATCGAATCGTCACTAGATCTCGAGTGGTGGCGCCTTTTAAAAAAATAATAACAAATTAAAAATCTGATAGTAAACCTAGATAACTCTCACATTTGCTGTTGTCCTTAAAAAAAGCGAGTGTGCTTTAGACCACACTACTGCCATAATTATTTTAAATACATTTATTAAGAATAATGCGTAAGTACCTCAAATTTGCTCATGTTAAATTCATAAACGAAGAATAATATGCAGTCGGTTCGTCTCAAAGTTTATCGAACACAATATAACCTCACTCTGAAGCACATATCTACAAAGACGAAATGTTTAAAATATAATTTTTGATTAATTTATAGGCAAAATATGTATAATACTTATATACTTATATCTCCCTCTCAACTTAATGCCCCGTCTTTGTCGCACTCACTAACTTATATCTTCCTCTCAACTCCGATGATGCACTTCCGTAAACGATTTCGTCAGGCATTGCGATATGATGCATTTCCGTAAACGATTTCGTCAGGCATTTACCAGCTTACTCCCCAAGTCAAGCGTGCCTAAAGAAGTTTTGCTTCAATAATAACAAATTAAAAATCTGATACTAAACCTAGATAACTCTCACATTTGCTGCTGTCCTTAAAAAAATAAACAATTAAAACATTATTTCGGTAGCTACCTGAATCGCTATTTTGAATTCGTTTTCAATTAATTTGAATATACCGCTGTATTTCATTTTATTGAACAGCTGCTTATTTTATACGCTCACTAATTTATAATAATATTTATGGTACGTTTGTGAGCACAAGTTTATGTTTATTTAGTAGACAATAAAACGAACACTAATGTACGAATAAAGACTTTATAAATCGTATAACGCTTAGAATATAATAGTACAGTAAATACGTAATAGTCAATTTTACCATGTAGATAAAATATACATGAATTTATATAATATGTCCTCATATAGGGTATATAGAAAACAGTGCTGCCATTTAAATATCGGTAGAATTGTCTCAAATATAATTTACGACTTAAAAAAAATCTAAAAAAACACACTTATATTTGCGCACTAAAAAGTAACAAGTAAATTTCTTTCTCTTCTTTTAAAAGCGTAGGACACTCACTGTACCTATATTTCATTTAATTCATCTAGTATCCCACGCCTTTAAACGTTATAGAAGAGAAATAAAGTTTTCTACTTTTCAATGCGTTGAATAAGCGTATTTTTTAAATATAATTTTTATTTTTTATCGTTTTAGTTTTTTTATATAATTTTTACTTTTGAACCTTTTAGTTTTTCATATAATTAACTAAAGAACAATGTCATTTCTGACATTATTCTGATTATATTAAGTCATTTCTGATATTTTCTCTGCTAATTACGAGTTACGTTGCCCGTTAGATTTGAGCAGTTCCGCTCCTCGATATGAAATCCCTTTAATGGCGTCACGTTCTCCCACCACTAATACCGTCTCTTCCACCACACGTGTTTTATTTCCTTTTTTAAACATTTTATATAAAAATCATTACAACTAAAAATATCAGAATATTGTGTTGTCATCAAAACTACATACGACCGCAAAGTTTCAGGTCAATTCGATACTTGCAAGAAGGTGAAAATCGAGTTACAAGATATACTTGCATACGTTCAACAGTTAAATTAAGCTAACTAAAACATGATATCGGGGAGGATTGTCTGAAAAAAATATACATCCAAGCATAACATTTTATAGTAATCAGTGTTGCAATAACGCTTGTTGAATGACGAAATTTGTCATTTAAATGCCTAAAAAACCAGAAGAATGTTACAAAAATTGGGAAAATAGAAAAGATTATGTGAGATATTAAGTACAAGTTGATAGATTATCAAAAATCCTTAGTGAAAAGAATTTTAAACCCAATATATTCAAAATTACGTGGAGGCACATACTTCTTCGGCCATGCATTTTGAAAAACTAACAAAAAAATTGATCACATATAAAAAAAGACATAAACTAAATAAAAAATAAATACTTTTTCTAATTGTCACTTTATTTGGCCGCACAATATAAGATTTTTTTAGTAAAATGAGGCTGGAAAATCTGCCTACTATATAATAATCTATATATGTGAAATAATTTAGGATTAATAGGCCCCTAGTAGACAGACGGACGGACGGACAACGAGGTCTCGCTTACGGAACAGTAAAAATCGGTTTTCTCGACAAGTTAAGAACATCGGCAACCTTGTAGCAGTTGGTGATATATATATATTGAAATGGGCATACTTCAGTATTCGTGCTTATTGTCCTGGGTCAGTTTTATATTGTATGTAAATGATATAGGTAATCTTTGTGATTAGATCTTTTTGTCGTCTTAGTACCTATATTCAAAAGCAGATGTCTGCGATCATTTAATAAGAATTCGGACTATCGATAACATAGACGTCGACTTTTAAAAATTGTCGTGGGTGCTCTCACAGTATCCATTTAATGACTAATTGTTTTAACCAACTTTAGAACTATTCACAAAATTGATTTATTAGAGTAACTAGCTTTTACCCGCAACTTCATTGATATAATTGAATAAAAAATCGTAAATTCAAGCAAGACTTCAATTATTATAAAAAAATGTTTTTTGTTTTAAGTACCATCTTTTAGAAAAAACATTAAGATTTTGTGGATTCGATACACCTGAGCAAGCCACATACAGCTGGCTGTGCGAAACACATGGTTTTTCTAAATGAATGCCAGCTATTGAAGTGTTCGCCTCTAGGCTTATTGTTTATAGTTATTCCGAAAGCAGTTTTTAATGGAAATTGTAATTTTTTTAATTAAAAAGGCAAATCCGTGGGTATAATTGGTATTCGTGGGATTTAAACACTGTCTTCTTTAGTTTTACCACTAATTATAATATAGCCTTAACAAGTTTTCATCTGGATCGAAAACTGGTTTCACATTAAAGCTACCCTTGAAGGAATTTAACTCTCGTAGGGGTTCATTAAAAAAAAAAACGTGGTTCATGTCCTTCCCCAGAGTTTAAACTATCTCCATATATAATTTTAGCACAATCGGCGCAGCGGTTCTTTATTTTTTTCGTTTTTTTATACTCTATTTTTTATTTTTAGTCTTTTATTTATGGAATTATCTTTGGAACTGGGTTTTAATCCTCATTTAGGATAAAATTGAGTTACAAAACACGTGTTGGGCTTGATATGTATTTGCTAATATGCGAGTTGGAAATGAAGAAATATTTTTGCGCCTATGTATAGTTAAAAATTATAAAAATTACACAAAAAATCTTGCTCGAGCATTAGAGCACTCACGCACTCGACGCATATGGATAAAACAGTTTTAGTACGGAAAAGTATAGATCTATATGCTTTAAATTTTAACACGGAAAGCGTCGCTGTTTTTAAAACGCATTTTCAAAATTTCTCATGTGGTTAAAGTGTAATTTATTGAGAATTCAGTTTGTAAATTTCCGGATAAAAATTTATTTAGCAATATCAATAAATCATTAAAAATACATTATAAGCCAAACAAATATTCCAGCTGAAATGATTATCATAAATGAATATTAAATTCAGCAGTAGTCCATATTAATATGTTAATTACCGACATTCACTTTTAGGTTCAAATTGTTTGTGAATTTATAATTAACAAAACTGTTAGCTATTCTATTAAACCGTACATATTATAGTTGTTCAGTCAATAGCTGCAACATATCCGAACCATCAAGTCAAAAGCACGTATGACGTAGTTTTTTAAACTTGCGCATTCTCCCCAATGTTATGTGACAGGTAAGCAATCTAGTAAAAATGATGGGACGAAAAACCGATTGAAGTGCGACCGTTAATTATTCGTATTCCACTGAATTGTACCCACATACAAGATGTTTACATCTAATTGCACACACGAACTATGATAGTACTAACCGAATTCAAACATTAATTATTTTGTTAATTTTTCTGTATTTAGTGAGACATTGTTATCTCTATTTTGTTTAAATGTTTCATCTCCACGTAAATTTAAAATATATTTCAAACCGGTCTCTATCTCTATGGTCAATTTTTTGTTGCATTAAAATTCGACAGCACTGTCGATCGGACAGGTACCTTCCTTAGCACATGACGAGTCGAAAGAAACTCAATTACCAACGTAGATGACTTGAGATTTTGTGTACACAAAATAAATTGGTGAATAAAATATGTAGTTCGTTGTGCAGTAGAAATGTACCTATAAGCAGGTGTTCGGCAGTGCTATCTCTTTTAATTGCCGAAAAAATAAACTTCTCGGTAAGCCATTTCCTCACCGTTAATCCGTTTAAAAGTGCAACATAAAATCATGAACTTATTTAAGGCCAATTTTAGATAATTTTTTTTTTTTAAATTACTATAAATTCGTCTTAAGCAGTTTTGTTTTGGAGTCATAGAATTATACAATCGTATGTAATTCAGTAAATGTCAAATTTACTACTTTTTAAATGCCATTTCACAGTTTAAAGCACATAAACAATATTTGTTACAAAATTAATGTCCGTCCTACACGAAAAATGCAAATCTAACAAAATAAATCTGCAAATGGTGGCTTAAAATTTTTAACACAAAAGTAAAATTTATGCCCTATTAAAAAAACTTACACATTCATATTTTATTTAAAAAGTTTATGCAAACAAACCTTTTTGTACGTAAAGAAATAGAGCAATAATAATACGGTGAATGAACAGTATACCCCTTTGGTAACGATATACCAGCTTAGTAAATGTGCTATTTCGGTTCATAAACGGCACATAACCTGAAGTGGTGTGTTTATATCGCGTAGCTCACTGATGCCAGATTAGACAAAAAATAACTAGATTTAGGGACTTTTAGGTTTGTTAAAAACTGTTTTTTATTGAAAACTAATCTTTTTCGTCAGTTTACTTTTAATTCGCCAAAATTAATTATTTTACGTAAAAAACATTTTGTTTTGGGAAAAAAATCTCTTATTTTTTTCCTGAAAAACCTCTACAATTTTTTTTCTCAAAAAAAAAATTTTTTAAGTTATTTTCTTTATCAAAAAACTGAAGTTTAATAAAAGTATCTTAATTCAAATCTTTGATTAACGTCTGAATAGAACTCTTCAAATAAATAAAATTGTCGACCAATTTTTCTCAGACCATAGGTATATTGACAAATAATAATAAAAATACAAATCAATATAACACAAGATTATAATAAATAGCTTAATACTAATTAATTTTTATATTTTTTAGATATTTCTGAAGAAGATCCAAAACCGGATCGAAACGTCATCTTATGTTATATTGATTTGTATTTTTATTATTATTTGTCAATATATTGGTCTGAGAAAAATTGGTCGACAATTTTATTTATTTGAAAAGTATCTTAATACTTAAAGATTTGTTTAAAAAATGAGTTTAGGAAAACAAGGAACAAAGTATTTTAAAGTTTTTAAAAAATAAATAATTTTTAATAAATAGGCTTAGTAAATAAAAAAAAATGTTTTAAAAGAAACACATAAAGATCAAATTTGCAAGTTTACGTTTATTGTTTATTATTTGTCGAATTTTTGAGAATGTAAAAAATCTACTCTGATTAAAATCTACGCAGCTTTATTACCTAATGTGGATGCAGTATTGTGAAGTATTTTACAAATTTTCTATCTAAACACTAAAATATATCAGTATTAAATTTTAGAGAGCTCACGCAAAAAATAATAAATGGAAGTGAACTTTTATTTTATTGGATCTGGCAACAATGTCGCAGCAAAATAGGTAGATACTAGATACTAGACAGGTACGCGTTGCGACTGGGTGAAGTCTCAGCGGTTAGAAGACACGAGACAGAAATTTATATTCAAATGGATAAACCACATGTGCTCTCTGTTTTCTAGAAGTCAAAATAAACAACATTCCAAAGCTCTAGCATCTAGTTTCCCGTATTTGAAGATGGCGACGGCACTACATAACAAAAAATAAGATACATTTTAATACAATTTAGTCTAAGTCAAATTCGTTTTATATTGAAGTAATATGCCAGATTTGTAGACACGTAAATTTTAGAAAAGATTTTTGACGAACAAGTACAGAAAATAATAAATAAATTATCGTATAACAAAATACACGAATAATAAATTGCTATTTTTGATATTATCATCAAAGTAAGCATTTCCAAACTTATATCCAAAAAATTGTAGCAATATTTTTGAAATCGACTGAATGCTTTGTGAATGAACTTTTTATGAATAAACAAAGTTTACAAATAATAAATAAAATAAACGAAATCTGAAAAACATTAAAAAAATATTACCTTGAAAACTTGATCTATCGAAATATACAAAAAAAAAAAAACAGATTTGATGATAAAAATATTTTAATATACCTAGCAGTTTCTAGCGTAAACATTTCATTCAACGTTTTATAGGCAATGAGTATTGCTTAAAATTTTTTTGTTACTCTTGTCAGATTTTTTTACAATATCTTTTCGTTTTGAGGTCTCCCGAATCCAAAAAACATATTCTTTGAAAAACTCTGTGCGTCTGTATCTCTGTTAGCCTGTTAGTCTGTGAGCTCGATACAGGTCAAACGGATGAACGGATTGTAACCAAATTTTGAGAAGTTGTTGGGTATGCAAATATGAAGAGCCTTATTGTTTTTGGGGAAAATCTGCGCATGTGCAGAAGAGATATATGCTGTAACGGTGTTTTATAATATAATAATTGTATACTTTTCTTAACGGCTTGTTATTCTATTTATTTGTTCAAGAAAGTTTCGTTAAAACATTTTTTATTCTAAACTTTATAGTTTCGGAAATATTTTAAAACTAAAAAAAAATCAGCTGTTCTTTTGTTTTGTAGATCTGTCAGAAATAAACTAGTTAAGCATATGTTTTGATTAATTTTCACATGACATGGAACATATTATGTAGGTAATCATGACAACGAATAGCAAATATCATATTGAATACTTATAGCCATTCAAATCTTTGATTAACGTCTGAATAGAACTCTTCAAATAAATTGTCAACCAATTTTTCTCAGACCAATATATTGACAAAAAATAAAAAAAGTAACAAATCAATATAACAGAAGATGACGTTTCGATCCGGATTTGGATCTTCTTCAGAAAAATCTAAAAAATATAAAAATTGTTAGTATTAGTTATTTAATAATTAATATAGAATGCACGATGATTGAATATTTTTGAAAGAATCAAAAGAATTAATGACAAATTAATAACAAACAAATTTTTTAATACGTAGTCATGGATATCAAAGTAGGTACCCATAAAGAAAAAGTTATTTAAAAAAACAAAATTTTATTTCAAAATAATATCATTATTATTACTTAAATTTTCGGTATCTAATTGAGCATTAAGAGAGTTTTTGTTAGATTTTATATATAACTTATAGCCATTACCCGCGTCACCTCACGCGATATCAGACATTTTATTTTCTTTATTATACTACCTATATCAAATGTCAACATTTTGAAGATGGAATGGTCCCGTCGTCCAATTGGCTGGATTTTTTTCCTTGCAATGAAATTGAACATCATTACAACGAAGTTTTCTTCATCTCTATGAATTTTTTAATGCACGCACTTGAATGAATTTGAATGATTGATTCGATGAACAACCCAAAAAAAAATTATAATATTATTGGTGCAAAATATATTTTTATATAGCTGTATCGTATAGGTTTGGCATAATAATGATCAGATAGAATTCCCGTAATTTAGGCAAGCTACAAGCAATATTTTTTCGACACGATTCACATTACACATCACAAAAAAAGTGTTTACATAATATATGTATTTGTATAGGACTAGTTATGTACACGGAACTGAAGCTGAACTATGTAACCAAAGTGCAGTGTCCGAAACAGATTTAGGTTTACGATTCAAGGTTATTGAAAATACCTATGTGTATCATCCAAGCCGTTGATTTTTATAAATACTACCTGGTCGACAAAACGTTATTATAGTTTTTTTTAACTTGTGCGAATAAATTGAAGCTTTTAACAATAGAAGAAAGAATATTATAGCTTTGCTTGCATCAGGGTTGTCCGTCAATCATCTTAAGACAATTGTCTTGAGCTGTGGTCGCAGATACAAAACTTAAATTTCTCTAAAAAATTTAAGAAAAAAAGGGTCACTAAAAAGCTTGAAATAATTACTTTTCCGACCATCCGCTACTTTGTATCCATTTTAGTTTCGGAAATATTTAGAACCGTCATAGATTCTAAACAAAACGAGATACAGGCTTGCGCTTCTAATCGATTCAACGTACTTTTTTTTTATCAAACTCGTTAGTTTTAAGCATAACTGAGATATTTTTGAATTTTTCTACATAGAGCAAATGTGTGGAGTTGGAACGCAAACACACGGCGGTTTAGTACAAAAGCTAGCACGCTAACCGGTATACCAAGCCATCCTTTCTTGCTTGACCGTGCAATAATATATAACAAATAACAATTTGCAATTTTGTTTTGTCACCATGTAAAAACACATCAGCTATTCTGAGACACTCTGTATGATTTCAGTGGGATATCATGAACCGGTCCCAAGTGGCTGTTTCACTTCTGCCCTAAGGCGACGTTCCTTGCTCCTTCATTCTATTCATGCCAGAGCCGGCTTAGGTGAAAATTACAGGCACAGATTTAGAGAAATATCTACTCGGTAAAGGACATTGTTCCTTTGACTAGGGGATTTTTTCAATGTTTCACGGAGTCGTTAGAGGAAAACGAAAGAACTTTTCCTTTTACATCAAATTTTTTTATTGAGGGCGAATATCGCTTCATCAATATTGGTGAAGCAATATTAAAAACATTTCACTGCGCAAAAAAAAACGTCATCGCATCGACACGACCCCGCAATTGTTTTTTTTAAGAACTCCCCCCAAACGCCTTCCCCTTTTCACAGCGCAAAAAACTTATAAAAATCAATTTTCTGCAGTTAAAACGGTTAATAACACTGTTATATGTTATTAAGGCAACTTTACTTATTCAACATTGATGATTTTCGGATTTAATTATGCATTTTACCAATTTGTGTTTATTATTTTGTATGTAGTTTATAATTTTGCTGTTTGACATATCCACTTGTACAGTAATATTATGGAGGGTACAGGTAAGGAGGACTATTTTATATGAGAGATAAGTTGAAAAACTGTCCATCTAAATGCAGTAAATAACAGTTCAAAAATCGTTCGGAATGGCGCTATCACTGCGTCTGAGTATAAAATGAATTTGGCAGTTGTTTACCCTCCATAGCAGAATGTTATAAACGAATTGAAGTGCGCTGAGTTGGAAAATTTAGTATTTTTAATGATTAGAGTCGTTAATAACACTGATATATATAAAATCTAAACTGTTTACGTAGTCCAATTAATAAATATTATAACCTAAAAACCTGCTGTGAGATAGTATCGAGAGTGATTTAATTTTTGTTAGGTTTTACTCATATTTTTTAGTCATTTTATAGTTTATTTATATCAGCATAATCGTTTATTTACTACTAAATGCATAAAAGCACTAATAAAAATTACATTTAAATCAAAAATTAATTTTATACCATATATTGTTTTTTTAATTTTTGTTTTACTTTCGAAAAGTGCGCCAAAAAAGAGCGGAAATTCTTTTTTTCCCGTTTACTTTTCAATCCTACTCTAATAATTTTTGCCCTCTATACGCTTGCTTAAAAATTTACCTTTTTGCGACAGTGGTGATCCCCTAATTTAACGCTTTTTGATGGACACTCTTTCGTACACAGATATGTTTCTCCTTAACCTCTACCCTCCATAAGTAATATGAAATATGAATAATAAATACTATTCTATTCTATTCTAAAAAACAATATGATTGTGTAATAGACATTATTCACATCGACTTATCGCCCTTTAACCAAAATTGAAAATGATTAGATAGAAGACGGTACTGTTTTAGTTTTTTTTTTAAATCAATAATAATCATTGATCGGTGATCACATGTACCCCGGTGGGACTTGTTATTCGAACAATAGTTTGCGCATGATCGACCACATATCGTGATTCCCGATTCGGTATCAGAATTTACTTAAAACTAAAAAAAAATACATAAGTTTAATATTGTGAAAAACATCGGAACTAGAGAACGTAAAAAATAAATACAAAAACATAGTATGGTAAAATAATTTATGGCAGTTTCTCATGCGAGAAATTGATTAGCATAAAATGGAATATGTAAGACTATACGATATTTAGGGCTGTGAAATATAATTATTTTTAGCACCACGCGTCTACAATTATTCTATTTTTTTAATTTTATCTTTAAGTTAAAATGGTTCGTTGGCCTCTTTTTACTATAATAATTTGCACAGGAAAAATTCACAATCATTCAGTATATAAAGTTTTTTATTTAAAGGGAAGTTGAATACGCCTTCTCTTCCTCGAAAAATGTTTGAAGATCCCAATGCTGCTGAAATATTTTCTAAGGTTGGAATTCGTTTTTGAAATAATTGCTTAGCGCTAAAATTTTCTGAAGTATATCGCAACTCGACTTCAGAACTGAAATCGTATTTTTACACATTACGCATTTCTTCAACATAAAACTTTTTATGTAGTAATTTTGTTCTCAGATGTGAAACACTTAAGTATTTAAATTCGTAGAAGAAATTCTTCGTATAAAAATATTTTTTTAAAAACATTTGATACTCCGAAGATGACAAATTGGATGTTCGGAAGGTTAGTGCAATAAATGCAAATTTAACAAACAGTGTAGTTGCTTTATTTCGATTCTGAACTATTAATAATTTCTTCTACTAAGTATTTAACATTCTATAACTCACTTTATTTGATGCTATGTTTTCGAACTGGTTTTTGTAAGCAATTATTTAGCGCTATGTAATTTTAACCCGAAATACTAAAGCGACGTCAGGACTGACAGAGTATTTTGACATTTAAAAATATTCACTAAAATAAATATTTAGTTACAAATTATAAAAAATGTCACCTTGCAATTCAAATTATTTGAACCTAACAAAATTTGTATACAGTGTTCACCGAAAATGGTATAACAGTGAATAATTCGTGTATCCCACTAGATACAAAGAAAGTTTAAATAGTTTTTTGTTCAACTCGGAAACTGCTTAGGTATATTTTTTTGAACTTCAAACTGAACCGGAATTGTAAATGCAATTTTTTTTTTTCAAATGGCAACGTGTATTTCTTACTATTTCGAAATCTCCATTTTTTTATCTATAAAAACATATAAAATTTTCATAAGGTTACATAAGAAAATATTCGAGAAAAATGTTATCAATGTATTAATTCAACACACACACGAAAAAAATAGTTCCTACAGCCCGAATTTTAGCTACGCCAGACCATATTACTAATGGATTTCGGCACAGCAAAATTTTCTAGGTACAGCAGCCAAGTTTTTTCACCTAGCGAAAAACTTTTGTCACAGCTAAAGCATTTGACTCCAGTACATAATATGAATTAGCTACCTACCAAAGTGTATGAGTTCCCCCACACAATACGAATTGGTTGACTCAACTAACGTTTTTGACTCTAGTACCCAATTGAGTTGGCTACTTTAGAAAGTAATTGCAGCTGTAATAGGTGTATTTCTAATCAGTGAGATTTTTTTTTATCTGTAGCAAATAGGCTTATGGGTTAATGCAGCAAATATAAACAAGTGTGATATAATATTAAATAGTTTTTGTCATTAGCTGCAGGATCCAAGACTGTTTTTTCCGTGCAGTAATAATTATTTGGCACAGCACTCCACACATGTGTCAATTAATTATTACCATGTATTTAATTAATAAATTAATAACGTTTTTCTCGAATATTTTCTTATGTAACCGTATGAAAATTGTATGTGAATTTATAGAGAAAAAATGGAAATTTCGAAAATAAAAAAACAAACAATTGAAAAAAATGCCCGTATACATTTCCGTTTGAGTTTGAAATACAAATAATTTACATCAGTAGTTTCCGATAGCAAATCTCGAGGTAAACAAAAACCTATTTAAACTTTTTTTTTATCTAGTAGGACACATTATTCACTGTTATCACTTTCGGTAAACACACTGTATACCTAAGTCAGTAGTTGCGACTTAGAATTTACAAGATACATTGCGGCTCATCCCCATTTTTTGTTTATTTGCATCAAAAATAATTGTAGCTGGCACAGCTACTTCGTGTTAAAAATCCAATATACATCGAAATTGCGGTCATTATTTGTATATTTCAGAAGTTATAAATAATAAGTTTTCTCCTGTATACATTATTTACTAATACACAGGTAATGAAGTAATTTACTAATAAATTACAAATTTTATTAATTCACCAATTATAAAATCATCAAAAATCATGAGCAACATTTTTTCTAGATTTTATTTATTTGTTGTAGGAGACACGGTTGTAAGATTCTGTGATAAGTCAGTAGCTTCCGTAAAAACGCGCGGTGTGTCGTATCGTCTAGTGTTTGAAAGAGGGGAATGGGGGGAAGGAAGATGTCGGTGAGCAAACGAAGAGTGCATAGCAATTCAGTGTTCACTCACAATGATTTTATGATCATTTTACTGCTCGTAAAAATCTAACTTATAGCCTGTTTATGTTTACTATCGTTTAGCCGGCATAAGTCCGTGTTGCTCCAACCTGCAAACTTGTCTTGTATACGAGGTTATGCCATAAAATTGACTTGAAAATTATTTTCAAAACCCAAGTTGCGCACACCGCTACACTGCTAACGGTTGTGCCCTATTATCACTTTGCGCGTCAGAAACGAGTTTAGTACGTACAAATGTTATATCTACTCTTTAAACATGAATCAGTGATTTTTCACTAATTACAAGTGTATATAAAGTTTTGAAAAGAATTTTAAAACAAAACTTTCTTGAAAAAATAAATAGAATAATAAGCCTTTGTGTAAGGCAGCGGTCGGCTACCTTTTGGCAAGCAAGGGCCACATAGTGGCAAATTGAAATAAAGGCGGGCCGCACTTGTTCATAATTTTAATAATAGGTATTTGTTATATTAAAAATTCGAAAACATTTTATTTGAATTTTATTAAAAATTTAACTGAGAACTTCAAAATAGAACTGTTCTTTTACAAAAATTAGTGTGACGTTTGAGGTTGTATTTGAGGTGGCTATTTGTTGTATGTTAGCTTCCAGGTTTGTAGTTGTAATTCGTAGAATAGCTCTCAAATGCTGATCTGTGAGACGAGAAGAATATTTATTTTTTCTCTAATTGAGAATCAAAAATGTTTGTTCGCATAAACAAGTACTACCAAAAATTGTAATTAATTGCAGACCAAACCTTTCCAATTCGTCAAAATTAGATGGTAAACTGACATAAAAAACAAGATCTTTGATTTCAAAGAAAGGGTTTTTGAGAGTGTCATTAGATTGGAGATCAATCACGTTCATTTGTAAATTACTAGGTCAATATCACAATATCACAAGAAAAAAAGGATTTGTGAAAATTAATTTAATTATTTATTTATGTAGGTAGGTAGTACCTATATAAGACTTTTATTTATAAAACAGTCACGGGTCGCGGGTTGCCGACCCCTGGTGTAAGGTATACCATTAATATACAAATATTATACAAAAAAAACACCGTTATAGCATATATCTCTTCTGCGCATGCGTCGATTTTCTCCAAAAACAATATTTGCATACCAAACATCCTCCCAAAATTTGATTTCAATCCGTACATCCGTTTGATTCACAAACACACGCACAGAGTTTTTCCAAAAATATGTTTTTTGGAATAAGGGGACCTCAAAACGAAAAATATTGTAAAATTTTTTAAAAGTGATGTTTGACTAAACTAGTACCATTCCCTACTGTTGGGTTGGAATGTTAAAAATCACCAAACTAACGGTTGTGCTACAAAAAAAAAAAAAATCAATTATGATTCGACTCAATTGGCCCTCGAGAATTTTTAAGTTGGAAAATATTTTCAGATCAACAAAAAATATTTAGGATTACGTTTGTTTATTAACTGCAGAGTAACGCTTTCAGTTGAAGCATGCTGATTTTGAAAATTATTTGAATAATTTTCCAGAACGGTGCAAAAATGTTCAAGACTAAAAAAATTTCATAATGTGTGAGTTCATTCATGATAAATAGTGAAGTACAAAAACGATCTGAAATATTTTTTATAAGAATAAAATTTAGGTTCACCTCGTATATTTATATTATATTCGTTCAGTTCGGCTTTGATTACATCAATAAACACAATGATACGGTTATAAAATTGTCTGACCTACGACAATCATTGTTACGTGATAGAATTCGGAACTGGGAAACGATAGGACGAAATATTTATTTTTATGTGTACTGAAAATTTTATAAGAAATGTGCATATAAAAATTATGTTTAACGTAATTGCCAATTTCTCATTTTGTATTATGACTAGCGGCCCGTCCCGGGTTCACCCGGGTGCAAAGGAACGAATGGGGGAGGGGGGCATGAGTACGCACGTTCATCTTAGTTTACCAAGATGAATGTTGTGTCCAAATTTTATGATGATCGGAGTTACCGTTCAAAAGTTTTTGTCGAACGGACACATTTTGAGTTTTATATTAGGTATATTTTACATTTTGGGTTATACGAGTATAATTGGAGTTTTCGTAGAGATCCCTAATTTAGCTCGGTTAACAATATAACCTATGTTACTCAGTGATAATGTAGCATTCTATTAGTGAAAGAATTTTTAAAATCGGTCCAGTAGTTTTTGAGTTTATTCGTTACAAACAAAAATACAAATCTTTTCTCTTTATAATATTAGTATAGACTATTAGTTTTGCTGGCGTGAATGTTTATTTTGTCTGCAAAATTAGTATAGAATATTTTTTTCAGCATAAAGTAATATTGATCCAATAGAATGTTACGATGAAGGAAGGTTTTGGTTGAGGATCATAAATAAATAAGCTTTACAACTGTTTTACCAATTTTTCGAAACGTTGGCCACTAGCGAAACATTGGTAAAGCTTATTTATTTATGATCCTCAACCAAAACCTTCCTTCATCATAGAATATTTTATTTATTTATTTAATAACAATAATTTCGACTTATGAAACAGACAAAATCGCTATAGCTTTGTAAAAAATAAAGATGCAATAACGATTTTGTGGTGTCATTTGAATGCTAAGATAACTTCAGATCAATTTCATAATTTTAAATTTGCGTTTGTTAGTTTTATAACGATTTAAAACGATTTATTTGCCAACACTGGCAATTAAATAATTAGTCATTTAGTATTTTGTTGTCCAATTTTCAATCATTGATGATGGACATATCAAAAGATGTCCTAGGGTACAGCCCAGAGATTGGTACAGCCGAGGTGAACATACCCTATTTTCTTTTGATGATATTTTCGACATGGTTTACTGAATCATCCTGTACTGTAATTGGTTTGAGAGTGCTTATGTAGTTAAGCACGAAACGCTGATTATAATAATGCATGGTGTTTAGGACCCCTTTTGATAAAAGCAGATATTATATTCGTGAATATTTCAGACATTAAATTATTGCCTTACAAGCATTAATAATATGTATAATGGAGAAAGCTTTAGAGTGTAATTTTATTGATAGTCAATTGCGTGTTTCGGTCTTACAAAGATAAGATTTATTAATGTGTTTTATTTTCGCATTTGTAACGAATTTTGAATTAAAACATGTCATACTGAAAATCGTTTAAGACTTGAGTTTTAACAACTTTAAAGCTTTTTGTGTATTCAAAAAAAAATTTGGCCACAATTGTTTTAACATTTTATATATTATATTATCGTGTGACCAACTCATTAAGATACCCAGAAAATGAGTCGTTAACTAATAGAATTTACCCCCGATGTTTATGTCATTTGTTTACTAATTAGAAATACTGTAAATATCTACACTATTATTATAAAGAGGTGAAGAAGTTGGAAGTTGGAGGTAATCTCCGAAACTACTCATCCAATATCAAGATTTTTTCACCAATATTTAGAATGGACATCTATAATCTATATACAAATCTTTGATTAACGTCTGCAGAGAACTTTTCAAATAAATAAAATTGTGTTATATTGATTTGTTATTTTTTTATTTTTTGTCAATATATTGGTCTGAGAAAAATTGGTCGACAATTTTATTTATTTGTATAATCTATATAATATATTATATGTATACTATGAAAATCTCGTGTCACGATGGTCGTCTGCACTACTCTCCAAAACCACTGAACCGATTTTAATGAAATTTTGTAATTGTGTCTTGCTTAGTCCAAGTTACACTATAGTAGGTATAGTTTTTATTTTGCAAGCGACAGGGAGAGAAAAAGAGACTATCCTTATATATGTCGCCGGGATATTGTCAAATCCGTGATATTGTAATTTCACTAGTGAAATTACAATATCACGATTGACAAAGAGTCGTGATATTATAATTTCACTAAGTGAAATTATAATATCACGGGTTTGACAATATCCCGGCGACATATATAAACTACAAAGTATTTATCTATATTGTATGACGATAGAATTTGCTTAAAGGTATTACTTCAGACGCCGGACCGCAAACGAAATACATTTTGCAGAACTATATTTATCGCACCCGAGTGAAACCGGGTCGAGCCGCTAGACGTTATATATTATCGCCTTAAAATAAACGCGCTTTTCGTGGAGACCAATTTTGCAAAGTAAATAATCGATGAAAAAACCGGTGGCAATCTACAAATTCGGGCGAAGCCGGATCGGGTCGCTTGTACTAAATAAAGTTGAATACAAGTGATTCTTATTTTTATTTATCTCATCCTTAACAAGAAAGATCGGCAACGAAATAAATAGTGTCACAAAGATTCACGATTTGACCTGATGTCAGAAGAAAAAACAAAATTCGAACATCGAAGAAAGAGGAATCCAACAATACCTTTCTAACGAAAAGTACTTTATGGTTCAGATTGATGTATAACTACAAGAAATTATTTAAAATTTTATAACATTCTGGCAACATTAATTTTACCCGATAATAATTAATATTTTATTAGCATTTTTCGAATGCCGGTAATTTAAAGTTTAGTAGTTTCAATGTTCTAAAATATTGGTTTCAAATGTTCTTAATGTGATAGGTTACAGTTATTCCAATTCCAATTCATGTGGATCTAAAATATTCTAAGATTTTATGTCCGCGTAGGATTTTTGTCTATTGCACTAATGGAATCATTTATTGTGGATAACTGTTTTTTATATGCCTACGCCATTTTTACCATAAATGTACAACAGTACGACATATCTCGGACTAAATGAAAAAGTAACTAGTGATGTCAGAAATGTAACTACCCGTTACTAAGTACCGGGTACTTACCAAGATCCGAAGTACCGGGTATTCAATTGAAAAAGTACCCGTTACTTCGTGTATGAATAGGTACAAGTACCGAGAGATCCGTGCGTACACAATACACATTACGGTACAAATACCAAGAGATACGTGCTCTGTGGGTAGGGTACCCGGTACACATTACACAAACACATACACATACACTGGCGTCTGCCTTCTGGCAGTGCTTATGAAACTAAATACAATACGCTACAGTGCGATACAAAATACAGATGCAGTAGGACGTAGGTGAGGTGTGTCAAACTGACGCCAAAGGCAGTTCAGAAATCAGAATCCCTTAATAATATTTAGCCATTTTCCGGTTTCCCTTAGAGTTAGAAACAGAAATAAGATTTATTTTTTCAAATATGTACATAATTTGTTATTACATGTCACAACTTTATGACGACACTGTATCTGTAATTGTAATAGGAATCTGGCTTTAGAGTAGGAAAAAAATATAACACGACATTTTGAATAAAAAAAGAATTTACCTACTGTAGATTGCACATAACTATTAAACTAATAACTAAATTATATTTATTTGGTTCAGTATAATACATAATATTATTTTATAATCCTAAAAAAAACAAAACGATACAGTATCCATATTGTACACTATACACATGCAGGTCGGTTTCAAAATATAGACACGACTGCGTTGTAGAATGTAGAATCAGTGAATTTCCTACACTATAGGACACTAGGACAGTGTATAAGTACAGTTTTGTTTAGTTTGTTCAACATAAAATGCGTACACTGATTACTTTAGGAATTTTCCAAACTACCAAATAAACAAAACTGGCATATTAGTTCAATTATAAAAAAAATTTTAATTCGTAATTTATAAGTTCGTAATAATTGTAGTTTGCACGGTTCATAGGATTCTGCCATTTAGGTACATGATTTTTTGTCTGTCAGTTTGTTTTAGTTTCACTAACCTACACAATATAAAATATGATATCTGTATTGTCTGTACTTAATTTTCGAATTATCATAAAATTCTTTCACGGATGTCTGTATAAATTGTCTGTAAAGAAAACGTTACAGAGAAACTCGAGTCTCGACATTCAACAATCCGAAATTGACATTGGTTAATGGTTAATATTATACAATATGCAAATTATATTATTTAAATACTACAAAAAATAATTCGCTTTACTCACAAAAAATTATAAAGTTTCAACTTAATTATTTGCATTACTTTCAATTAGATAACATTGTTTTCATTGTTGTATGAAAGGAGGTTGCATATTGTACCTAAACGACGTGCTATAATGTACCTACCAATACGTTTACCTTATGTATGCAGTATGCAATCGGTACCTATAAGTAACGAATACCGGCTGGCGGCTATAGAGTATAGGTATTACTATAATACAGTATTAGTTATACCTAGATCCGGTTCTCAGCACCTTAAAGTACCGGGTAAAAGTAACGGGTAGAAAGTAACGGGTACTCGATATAAAAGTACCGGGTACCCTAAATACTTAAAAGTACCGATTCTTGACAACACTAAAAGTAACGTATCCCGAATTTTTGGTATTTTTCAAAACGATTATTTTACTCTAATGGTCGTTTTTACATATTTGGTCTTGACTCTTGACTTAACAATTGTTAAGTCAAGCTGGGTGGAAAAACCGCTTAAGTCGGAAAACACCGTTTTGAGATAAATGGATTCAAAGTTTCAAATCAATATCAATGTTATTTCCGGATGTTGTACATTTTTTAAATTTTCAAGGTGGATTGTTATTATGCTTAAAAATACAAATTTTATTTTATCATAATATTATTTATTCGAAAAGGGCACCAAATTAATCAATATATTAGCTTAAAGTTAAGACGTTTTTCCATATAACGGGTATTTTGGCTTAAGTGATATTATATTTAGTATATTTTGCAACAGAATGATCTAAAAAGGGGCATTAAAATTAAGAAAAGTAAACTGGGAATAATAAGATTTATTATAACATTCAAGTGTTACCCAATAATAAACAAAAATAATCTTGGAAAATATATTTTCATTTTGTATTAAAATAATTAATTTATGGATGAAAATATTAAAAAAATATATAGTTATTATGTAGATATTATTAAAATAATATTATTCTCATTTTGCTGATTAAATAAAAAAAAATAATTTACGTTAATAGTGAATCACAGTCGATTAATTCTTATCAATAGAACTTGCAAATAGAATGCAATATTTTTTTGCGAGAACAGTCCTATTAAAAACCGAAAATAAAATATTATTAGTTAATAAATCACTTTAAAAGTACATCTGATTAAGGAAATCAAAAAACCTTGCATTACTTTCAAGCTTCAGTTATCACAGAAATCACAAAAATATAATATTTTCATTGCTCGCTGTAATGTTTGATTCACGTTTTTGTTTCTCATGATTTTTCATCCAGTTTTGGTCCATGTCTCAGATTTTATTACCCATTTCCTTCCTTTATATACTGATAATCGTTTCTTAATTATATCATCATCTTCTCTTTCACTATTTTCACTTATCGCGTATTCAGTATCACTTGACGCCATTTTCATTTTTGTGCGCTGTCAACAGGTAAACCGTTGGACGGAAAAACAGCTTCAAACTTGTGTATACATTTAAGACAATTGTGCCATCTAGGGGCAACATAGAAAACTAAAATTTTGCCACCATATAAACAAATCACCAACGATTCTAAATCTGTTGTTTCCGGAAAAACGACTTAAGTCGACTTAAGCTGTTTTTCCACCCAGCTCCTCAATTGTACCTGGCTTAACAAGTTTACAGTCTGATTTTAATTGATAAGCTTATAAATATATTATATTACTGCATAACAGACAAGGATAACTATTTGACACATTTATATAGGTATACGAAATCTATATAAACATTTCCTTTCTTTCGTCTAAGGCAGATTTGGAGCCGATCTCACTTTAATTGAGCGAATTATAAGCCAAAAAAAACAAGGTTTTATAATTTGCTTCTCTCCAGCACCAAAAATCGAAAAACTGACTTCCACAATAATTGTTGTATAAAATCGTTTCAAACTAAAAATTGAATGTAATTCAAAACATCTTATTTTAACATTCCGGTAGTTGCGCGGTTCATTCATTTCGACATAAACGGTTTTGTCTTTTAGTCGTAGATTTATAAACGCATATTTTTTGAATTTTGATACATTGCTTTTATACTATTAGGCCTAGCACACATGAAGAGCGTTCAACGCGCCACCAACGCGCGTTATCATGTAAACAGTTATATACAATTGTATAGAAATTGTAAACGCGCGTTGGGCTAACGCGCGTTGAACGCCTCTCATATAAACTAGACCTTAAAGTATATTAAAACGTTGCATTTCAACTGTTTATACATTATTATTATTATTCGCTAGTTTCATTACTTTTTTTACTTCTTTGCATTTGTCCAAAGACGTATGTTTTGATTTAGTGATCATTCGTGACTATTTATGGTCACAAAATAAAGATTTGTTCAGAACAGCTATTTATTCAACCACTTTAATTTTATTTCTTTATTAATCTTGTAGATTTTACAAGAAATAAATAATTAGATTTAGTGCTACTATAAATATCGCTAACGCTGATTTAAGAAGTCAGGAATTTCAGGCATTTACCATCGATTGACCGAGTAAAGTAAGTCTTGAAATATAATTGAATTTGGGATTTCAATGGTGGTCTCTACATACCTATCGAAAAAGCGAGTTTTAAATGCCTTTGTATTGTGACGTACGCCATCGACATTGTGCGCATTCGTAGAAGCAGGTAGAACAGTTTTTGTGGAAGCAGGTAGAGAAGTGTCTAGAACATTCGAGAAAAAGCTACAATGGGTGCCCCACGCATATAAATACAGCCGCGCAACAGTGTTCAGAGAGACATAGTTACGACGGTATAGTGTTAACATAGCGTTCGGTCGCCAGACATAAATAATTGAGTTCGGATATAAATTTCTAAAGCTTAGATAAATATTCTTGTACATATTTCTGTGTACCTAGTGACTTTGTATTATTTTTATTACTTAGAAATTGTTGTTTTGTTGGTTACATTATTTCATTTTCATTATATAAGAGAAGTACTTTTAGTTTGTTTGTTTTGTTAACATTTTATTGTTGTAAATAAATATCTACCTTTACAACAAAGAGCGGCCTTGTTACAGTATGTTGATGGGCTTAGCTGACACACCGGTCAATGGATCGAAATCTTTTAAATGCATCGTTTCTCAAGGAAGTTTCAAATAAGATGACCGAAAATATAAAATAACGATTTTCTCGAAAACGGCTTTGTAATCCCAGTTGTGACACGTATCGTTCAAATAACTCATTTACAAAAATTCTTGCGTTACGTTTAAAGTTCTGTTCTTGTGACAGTGCCATAAAATTAAAGCTCATGCTTTTTATTTCGTGCATGTTTATTTACGATGCATCGAGGTGCGTGTTCAGTTAACTCTAACGCATGCGCACTTTGCATATCAACACCGCATGCCTTTGAAATTTCTATATTCTGTATTGGTATATCCGCTGTACTTCGATGTTGAAATGTTATTTTACTCACAGATTTAATTGACAAACAAAACTTAGAAAAACAGTGAAAGATTTTAAGATATTATTTCCTCTTGCGTTTAATTAGTACAAAAATACTTCATAGACTTCATTGTCAACTAAGCAAGCTAATGACCTCAACTGCCAAGCGTCTATTTAACCCACAATTTCCCTGTCTCTCAGCTATATGAAATTTCTTAACGCACGGTAGAGTGATTTCGATTTATGCACCTACGTGTACTGAAACAGTGACCCACGGCCCCTCTGCTGTGGCGATCGCTATGTGTGTGTGCGTGTGTGTCTGTGTGTATACAGTCAACGGGATTAGAAGTTTCACTTCAAATTTTTTAAATGTCATATTGTAAAAAAATCTGACTTTCAAATAGATCGTACGAAATATATATGAAAATAAAACAAAACTTTGACTGCGTTTTCTCCAAAAAAATATTTCTTAATACTGTAATAACAGCCATAATAAATTTAAATTACATACAAAACATTTTTGTGAGCCCGAAAGTGACCCTTCCTCAAGCCCTGCTCTCGGGGAGAAAATCGAAAATACGATCCCATTAGGTCCTGTCTCGTGCTCTATACTATAAGTGTGTAAAGTTACAGCTTTTTTGGTCGATGGTGGCCTTCTGGAGGATGCTATAGACAGACACATAAAAAAATTTACATACCTACATTTTTTTAGATTTTATTGAGAAGTTGTACTCTTTTAATAATAATTGGTTCATTAAACTTATGTTTACTACACACATATGAGAGATGTTAGGGTGTCGGATAAACGAGGCTCAACTGTCGGCATGTTATATACAGTATGTAAACGCGTAAGGTGCACATAGGGAAATTAGCATTGGGAGAAAATACTTGGATCAGAGTTAGCCATGACTGCATTAATTGTTATTTCTATTGAAATATCGTGGTAATCTTGAGGATTTCTATTTTATTTTGATTTATTTTTATTTTACTTGACTTTTTTAATAATAAAAAGCTCTTATAAATCATTATTTTAATTTTTTTATACAAAAATAAAACAAAAAAACAACTCAATCTGTTTAGAAACATTTCATTCAAAAATTGTCTGACTGGTATGACGTATGCGCGTTGGTAAATCAGTGACCCAATGTCTTTAGGTTTAACACGAATAGGCGGAGATATTTGATCTCACACCATATTTAAGTATTTTTGGGAATTTAATGTCCCATTAATAAAAAAAGTCCGATTATGTTGTAATCATTTGAATATTTTCTTCGGTAGTATACACATTCATTTTGCAAAAGAATATTATCTGTCAAATTGAAAAACAACATTTCAAGGCTCACTCTGTTTCAGTCATTTTTCCCAATGTTAATTTCCCTATGTGCACCTTACGTGTTTACATACTGTATACAGACCGACAAATATAATTCATTTAAGATTTAGTTATGGTCGCGTTCTTTTCATTCATTTTATTCACGTTGTAGTCAGCCATTAAACCTAATTATTTTCTTGAAAAATGAATACATTGTAACAACTACCAATTAGGTGGTACATACATAAAATATACGTGTAATATTTTTAATTATAATTTAATTTGAAACATATTTTTGTTTTTAATAAATAATGATGAGAGCTTGCATAATAAATATTGAAAAAAAAAATACAAATCACAGTACCGAACTGACATTTTTTAGGTTTATCTGTCTAGTTTTTACTATTCCACATTTTCAATTAAAATTAAAGGTTTTTGCACACCACACACCTTTATAAAATAGCTGCTTTTTATGTCTGTATAGCGGTCGTGAAATGATACATTTAACACTAGTGGTCTGCAGTGGAGGGCAGTCTGTATTCGATAAAAAGGTAAAAGTATTGCTTGGAGTTACCCCATGTGACGGCCAGTTTTTTAGACATTTTATAGGAATTTTTTTGACGACCAATAAAAAGAACTATGAATTTTTTATGACTTATTTATCAAAAATAATAATAAATATATAGCTAGAAGTTAATTTTTTAGCTCTTCAAGCTCAAAAAAAACCAAACACTTTCTTACGAATTTTTCGTTCACGATATCTCGTAAACAAATGAACCGATTTTGATATTTTTTTAGGCGATCGACGCAGTTTTTTTAACCTAAGAAAGTAATTTATTACAAAAAATCGATCTGATAAGAATTTTACGAGTAATTTAAAAAAACACTTCTTTACGAATTTTTCGTTCACGATATCTTTTGAACAAATGAACCGATTTTGATGCGGTTTGCGGAAATCGACGCAGTTTTTAAGAATTTTTGTGATTTCTCTAAATTTATTGGGCCGAATCATTCCAAATTTTCAGGAAATCTAAGTTCAGCAAGGTCACGTCAGATGCCCCAAAACCGCGTTTCAATCGATTACTCCGTTCAAAAATATAAGGGGTTTACACACATACATACATACACACACACATTTAGCGCTACGGACATCATCGCCAAAATAGTCAGAATAGCTTCCTAGGACCTCAAAACGTCGAGATCTGGCGAAAACTTGATTTTCAGATCGCTTGGTTTTGCCCATGTTTTCTTTGTAATTAAAAAACTTCATAAAACTATAACTATTTATACTTTTAATAAACATTGCTCACTGACATACGGAAAATTTGAGATTGAAGTTTCCTTTAGTGCTCACCACAAACGCTCGCATCGAAAAATTTGTAACTCCGCCTCCTTGCACATGCCCATACGGCATACGTGGTTACAATTTTTATCTTGATTTTTTGAGAAAGGTGAGAGATATTTGCAATGTTTTCTTTTTTAGTTTTGTCAAACCGCATACTTATATAGTTGCAAAAGTACACGCGATTTTTTTGTCTTTTTTATTTTTTTTATACTTTAATTAAAAAAATGTAAGAAAATATCCCGCTTCAGTACGGACCGACATATAAAATTACCATTTACAATGGAATCAAGTCCATTAATCAGCTGTACCTACTTCTAACAAACTATTTA